>CM034153.1:432402133-433602133 GCA_019776745.2 Taxus chinensis | reverse complement strand
TATCATTTTTTATCTTTGTTTAAATATTATTCCTAATATTTCTACAATTAGCCTTGGAAACTAATTGATTAGGATAATATATCATCCGTTACTACCCCTTTAAGTAATTAACCATTTAGGTTAAATCATTTGGTGAACCCAATGTTTGATCAAACCTTAGTTTCCATAGGGATTCTTCTTCTTACTTGGTTTTAGATATATCAATTTTTTCTAGGGTTTGTATTCAGATTCCATCCTCTTTCTTGACCTCAAAATAATTATCAAATTTATCCCAAAGGTCTCATGGCCCCTATTCATCCTCTCATTAACATTAATCTCCCTCTATATGTTTAAGTTATTGTGTACAAGACCTTGGTTAACCACATTCTTCATGATAATAGATCAAGCTTGAATATTTGTAGTATATTTTTTATTCATGATCTTAGTCGAGATTATTCTCCTTTTAATTTTTTGTATATGATGATCTAAAAATATCCCTCAAAATTCCTTGATTCTATAATTATTCCAATAACTATTGGCTTGAACACATTTGATGTTATTTTTATGTCTTTCCCGATAACCATTCCTACAATATTGTTCTCATGCGGCCTTAGTTACATGATATACACATCATTTTAACACTTTTTGGTCTACAAAATTATCATCAAGCCTTTGATCATCTCTACAATTGGGATATCATCTGAAATCTCCTTAATGGTAATCCTTTTGACTAGGATAACCATTCTTCCTCTCAAATATTATTTCAAAATACTTGTGTGCAAAATTTTGTTACAAATGATACATGTGTTTTTTCTCTTCCTCTTCCAAATGATATTGTATTTTATCATGTGCAAAATGTTATTATAAATGATAATAGTATTCCTTCTCTCTCTTATCACCATGATATCTTAGCTCCTTGTGGATAAAATGTTCTTGAAATTATGTATGTATCTCCACTGTTTATTTTTAAATGGATATTTTACATTATGGTGAACATAATGATGTTTGTATTTCTTATTCTTATTCCAATGCTAAGGAATTTTTTGATAAGGGTGCCCAAGCTTTATTTCCTTCTAGATCTTCTCATAGTCCTCCTAGTGCTAATGCAACTTCTCCACTAACCTAAAAATCTAATTTTAACCAAATAGTGTCCCCATGGGTACATATAATAACAATATGCAACCACTCAACAAGCCTCTTACTAGCTATGTTATTCCTCCATAGGAATTTTTTTCTCTCATGTATATTGTAGGTGACTTAGCAAATCAGGTTCATAAGTTTACTTCCAATACATGGTTCTACTCATGATAATCCTATATATGCTAATTTATACATGTCTTGGTATGTTTTTATTTCTCTTCATTCATCTATATCACCTCTTACACTTGTGATTGACCTTGTGTCTCTCCATCTTCCTAAGATCGATACAATATACCCTTGTTATATTAAGTCTCTTACGTATTTATTGTATTCTCATATTCCTCTTGATATCATGTCGGTGTTTGACTCATATATGGTTCATCCTTTTTTCATTATTAGTTTTTCCCCTCCTGATCCTATTCACCAATCATCTAAGTCACACATGGATTCGTATGGATCTATTCCACCTTCATGTCCTCCCAAACGTTCTATGACATATACACTTGAGTCACATTCTTTGGTAGAACTGAAGCCCAAAACTCCATCTCCCCCAGTATCTTCTCCATATCCTCATGAGGTTCTCATTGGTTAGTTCTAATGCTACTGACCCATGGGGAGCATCCAATTCCCCCTCATTTCTTGACGACACAATTTATTTATAGGTTTAAATTTATTTTTGTGGGAGTGGCTACATATTTGAACCTCACTTTGCATACCCACACTGGGGGAAACCTTAATTTCCCTCTCTATTTACACCGTCTATATTCACAAGAAGCCCTAAATATATAAAATTTCCCCTTGGGGTAATTACTGTATCACCCTTCCATCTCTTTAGAGAATGCATTTTCATTTATGCCCCGAGGGGGCCTAAAATCCAAAAAAAATAAAATATGGTAGAAATATAAAAACAATCATATATGTTAAAATTAAAAAAAAATCAAATAGGTACAAACATAGAAAAATATTTACATTTCTCTTGCTTGGTTGTTTCTCTTGCATGCTTATATTATTCATGTTGTACATTACTTATCATGTTACCTTATTACATTATATGCTATATCATTTTTATATACACGTGTTTGTTCATGTGGTGCATTGAGTTGAATGCAGGATATACACATATCGTTACATGATCCATGAGGTCTGGCACTACTTTATACCAATTCTTTTATAGCCACTAGGGGCATCCATTTTTTACATTTTCTCACATACATGTACTATTATTCCAATGTTTACTATTTTACTTTATCTTACCTCATTCATTTAGTAAATACATCATGTTATACTATTAATTACTCTAACATGCTAATGGGTGCTTCATGTGTAGTATTTGTTTTTCCTCTCACTTCCAAATTGAGCTCTTTTTCATATTAGTTATTGTTTTACATGTTTGCTCTATGTTTTCACTTATTTTTCGGGCTATTCCCTATGCACTTGTTTAGTTTCTTATTGGCATTGAGTACCTTGAGTAACTTTAGAAATCCTGAGAGATGTCTTATGTGTGTGGCATATTATTTTCAATTAAAGTCATAGAACCATAGTTGCACACAATTAGTACACTAAACTTTATTATTCAATATGAATAGTATATAATATATAGGCCAATTAAATCCTATAATTAAGGAGTTTGGATGAACTATACAACAATCTCTTCTCTATTCTACGTGATTTTTGTTTAACAACCAAATCTCACTAAACACAACAATAATATGAGTTGTTATTGACAACTCATTTACATTTACACAATAATATTTACTATTCACCCATAATTTATTTTTTTAATAATGGAGCACTAATAAATTCCTAACATTCCCCTCTTAGTGTGAACATGGGATAAAAACAATCACACTTCTTCTGCAACTTGTTGTCCATGTGTGCTCGTAATCTTGACTCGCTGATGGTTTTTAAAAGTTTTACCAAAAATCTTGGTATGAGTCCCTGATCATCTGGTATAAACCCGTGTTCATGAAATACAGACCCCTATCCACCAGAAAGGAACCCATGTTCTAGGTATGAACCCCTATTCATCCTCTTCAAGAATCATGATGTTGGTTTTTCCTTGTGCTTTCATCTTTCCACTATATTTTCACACTAGGAAATTACATAGGAATCTTCTCACTTTATTACAACAGGAACATATTGTAAACTGAATATGAATAATGAAAAGTAAATTGTAACTAAAAGAAAACACACTGAAACAAAATGTCGCGACCTCATTTTATGACTCAGTCACTTGCAGCTAGCGAGAGGATGTTGTTTTTCCTCCATCCTCCTGTGCCTCCATCCTCCAGTGTCATGTTGCTAGCTCAACCTAATTTGGATATAAATCCCAATAATGTTCACATTGGATTTATTTGTATAACTTACCCCCCCATGCGCAATGTGAAATAATTTATTTTATGAACATCAGGTAACACTGAAAATGTATCCATAAGGAAAATATTTATTTATTATTTTATGGATTTTTGACATTGACTCTCAAAATGAGTTAAGGACATGAACAATGACTAAAGTTTTTTTATCCTTTTAACTATATACACTATTTTGACACAATGACACAATTTTGTTTTCACAACTTGAATAATACAACTACGAGATTCATAATGAAAGAAAACTACAAATCTATGTCTTATTTGGTAACTTGAATATAGGTGTAGGTTTTGTAACAAACAATTTCAAATACATAACCATGGAGTTATTGAAAAAAAAAACTATATAAGCTACAAGAAAAATGCTTATTAATTTTGAAAGACGTAACAAATTTTTACTTTGTTTTCTTGACACAAGATAGACTACCGAAAAACAATGATCGAGCTAACAACTCATATATTAATATATATGAAAAACCCTTATTTTGATGCTCACCTTGTAATTATTTAAGCACGTCAAGACTGAGTCTTCCGTGAGTGAGAAGAGGTTACTTCAAACAAGCTTGACTGAAGATGTGTCGAACTTGGCCAAGGAGATGCGTTGAATCCAATGGAATTCAGTGGCGATAAAAAACATGTGTTGAGGTAAGTGAAAGAATCTTCTTATTATCTCCAATACCAAACGAAGTCTTTGGAAAATTTAATGATAGATGTATGTTCGGTGGCACAAAATGTGGAGGAAGATCCAAAATGAATACAGGTCTATGACTGCGCTAGACAAAAATCTCAACATGAACTATTATTCCAACTATTTCCTTTCTTAATTGTTGAGATGCTCAGAATGAAAGCTACTACTCTATTCTCAGAAAATCACACTCCTCTTAAACTTTATAGATGTGACTTATCAAATGGAAAACGTTGTGATTTCTCCCATATTTCTACACATAGATCTCTATTAATAACGTTATCTCCTTTTGTGTAGTTAGGATGAATCAAACAATACACTACAATGGTGGTGGTGATAATAATGCGTGCAGAGGTCTCCCAAGGAAAACAGGTGCTGAAAATAATGCTTAATGTTGGCCGACATGAGATAAATAGTCCAAAACTTGAGAAAAGGTTGTCACATGAAGGAAAACAAAATCGTTCTTCTTTCATATCTAATGAGATCAATATAATCCAAACTGGATCAAAGCACAATATTGAACAAATACAGCGTGAAGATCAGATGCAAGTCATGCCTCCATGTATGTGATGTGACAGATCTGTCACCAACAGTTTGACGTCAGATTTTGGAGCCACCCACATAAGTATTTTTTAATCCAAAAACGATGAATTCCAATTATGATTAGGAACAACTGTACGCATTCAGGTCTTACAACACTCCACAATGATCGTATAGTCATCAATCAATGCCAATTGCAAATGATTTGAAATCTTCAAGTATAATTGTCATCCAGTATAGAACTTTTCTCCTTCCAACATCTTCTAGCTTCTCATGAAACCCTCAAAAAGTAAAAAATTTACTTTAAAATTCTAATATGCTCTTAACAAACTATTCATACGAAATCCCTCTGAATTGAGGAGTTACACATGCATTTGGGGCAAGAATACAGATTTTGTTAGGAATACTTATATAGTGCTCACATTATCCATATATTTGGATGAATAATATTATGTAATATATTATGAGTTGTAATAAACAAACTCATAATATCAAGTTATTATATTATATACATGAGTTGTTTGGGAGTTATAACAACTCACATATATATAGATTTGTGGTTGAGTTGTTTCCTACTTAATAGGAAACTATCTCCCTATATATTTGTAGCTTGTTCAGTATGTATGAATCCCAATTGATTTGAATCTATAATATCATTATTTGGTGTACTTTCTCTGTGCAAAACTGGTTGATTGCTATGATTTGGTATCAGAGCATGGCAGATCCTTGAGGAAGCATATTCTCTATGAGAGTTTGTGGGAGCTTGTATCATTAAAAATTCAGTATCCATTCACAAGATTCAAGTTGAAGACTCTTTAGTGCTGCATGTTGATCTCTGCAACATATGTTCATCATTGCATCCTCCTTTGAATCTTCACTTGCTAGAGATAAAATTTTCTCCATTCTTCTTCTATGCACAGCCTGCTAACACGTGGATATTTTGAGTCTACAAAAGCATCATAAGCAGTACATTGACACGTGATCCTTACAATGTGCATTCTCCATTTCACATAGTTACATATCCTTTGAAATGGAATCTTCATAATGCATGGGATATATTGGTGGTTTTGTATCCTGTTGCATGCATCCAAGCTACTTCAGTGAAGAATCCAAAAGATCTGGGGCATACATTTGCATGCGTTCAATAATGCTCCACGTCCTCCAAAGCTGTGGATGTCTTCGCCAAACGTGAAATCCAATAAGTGCAGCCTGCTATATAATAGTGCATTTCCTGATTTGTTTGAAATAGATCATTCTATGCGTGATTTGAGTGCCACGCGTGTTTCATTGGTCTCTGATTTGCATGCATCTTCCTGGTTCTAGGCAGATTTTACCTTACGGAGCATATTATTGTTGAAGGTATGGCACAACAATGGATTGTTAAAAGGTATTGATAATAAAAACAATTTGATAATTGTCTATTTAGATCAAAATTCGTCCCCAACTGAGTATCCATTCATTCAATTCTTCATTATTGAAACTTTGTTGCATGCGTAACCACGTGGTCATTGAATCTCAACTCAACTGCCCAGCTATAAGCGATTCATTCAGATCTACAAATAACTCTTGGATCGAATTTCCTACAGGCTCTGCCATTCTGTAAACAATAAACCTCAAAGTATTTGGTAGAAAATACAATGTATTCAAGTATTAACCGTAATAGGTATTTTAGTCTTAAATTATATTGTTTAGGTTATGTCTAGTTGGTTGGTTATTATTGTAGAATTTGGGTAGTCATTTTCCTATAAGTTTTTCATTTCTATTTTAGAGTCACCGTATGTTGTCTATGGTCCACAAGAAAGTCCCATATTTTTGTGTGTATTGTTTTGAAAGTTAGTTGTCAATGTAAAAGAGTCTTGTATAATATAGCACCATTAGTGTGTTTGTCGTAAAGTGTCATGATATGTATACATGGTAAAATAGTCATTTTTGTCTCCATTTTCAAAAAATCAAGGAGTCAAAATATTGAGGTTAGTTGCGGTCAAGTCAAGAGTCGATTCTTGTTTAGGCATCAAAAGTTCATTGTGGGTCAATCTATTGTAAAAAGTGTCATCTTCGAAAGTTCAAAAAATAAAATAAAATTTTTCCTACATTTCAATTTTGGACGCATTTTCGCTTGTACGCGACATCCAAATTATTGAAGGTATTTTGAGCTTCATGATCACATCCCGTTGAACTAGTAGCATGGAACTGGAGGACGGAGGCACAAGAGGCTGGAGGTCATTCAGCGACCTCTCGTCAGTCACCAACGATGGGGCCACACAAAGCTATGGTGATAGTGTGTGTGTGAGTTTACTTTCTTTTCAGAGTTGCAGTTGATTTCAGTTGTGTGCAGCATGATTCTTTTTCAGTGTTCCTGTTTTGGTTTGAATAAGTGAAATGTTCACATTGAGGGGGGGAACATGGTCTCAATGTTCCATTTTCTCTTTTCATATTTGTTATCAGTGATTAGTGTTTCCTACATAATTCCCTGATGTAAAAGCATAGTGGACAGATGAAAGCACAAGGAAAAGTAGCATCATGATATTGAGGTTGTTGGTTGTCCTGTAAAACCATCCTTGTTGAGGTTATTGGTTGTCCTGTAAAACCATCCATGTTGAGGTTGTTGGTTGTCCTGTAAAACCATCCTTGTTGAGGTTGTTGGCTGTCCTATAAAACCATCCAGATCATGAGCACGCACGGGCGGCACGCTGCAGAAGGAAGTGCAATTTTTTTTCTCCCATGTTCGCACTAAGGGGGGGAATGTTAGATATACTTATATAGTGCTCACATTATTCATATATTTGGATGAATAATATTATGTAATATATTATGAGTTGTAATAAACAAACTCATAATATCAGGTTATTATATTATATACGTGAGTTGTTTGGGAGTTATAACAACTCACATATATATAGATTTGTGGTTGAGTTGTTTCCTACTTAATAGGAAACTATCTCCCTATATATTTGCAGCTTGTTCAGTATGTATGAATCCAGATTGATTTGAATCTATAATATCATTATTTGGTGTACTTTCTCTGTGTAAAACTGGTTGATTGCTATGAGATTTGGCATTTCTCGTATTTTCCTTTTAATTTTCCATCATAGGGAAATATCAAATTACTCTGATACCAAATAAAGTTGCAGAACCAGAGTTACACACAATTAATACACTAAAAATCATTATTCAATATGAATAGTACATAATATATAGGCCAGTTAACTCCTATATTTAAGAAGTTTGGATCAACTATACAATAACCACTTATCTATTCTATGTGAGTTTGATTTAACAAACAAATCTCACTAAACACAAAAATAATATGAGTTATTGACAACTCATTTACATTTACATAATAAGATTTACTATTCACCCATACAACACAAATTTATAATAATAGAGCACAAATAAATTCCTAACACATGTTTTATTTGTGTATCTTTGCATGCTTTTGCTTGTATTCACGATGTTGTTTTCATATTATATGTTATTATCACTTTGTTATTTTTTCTATTGTATTACTATGTATGCAACATGGTATATACCATGTGCACTCCCCCTCTTTTCCTTGTAGAAATCCTACACAACACATGCACATCAGCTACATGTCCTCTTGTTTTGGTCACATTAACATTATTTCTTATCATACATCCCAAACAAGGGGGAAACCATTGGATGATATCTCACCCACACAATAGTTAAAAATTAGAAAATTGAATAACAAGTATAAAATTAGACATTTTAAAGATACAAAAATGGCTCAGAAATAGAATTGAGTTAGAAAACACACAGGGACCAAAATGTGTAGAAAATATCATAGCTTCTAGAGACTGTCCCATTTCATACGCTTCTATCCTGGGGAAGGCTCGATAATTTTCTCAATCAATACAATTTTTTAGGGACATTTATATGTTTTTTAATCAATTTCAATCATATAATGCATGGTATAGTTCAAATTATGGTGGTACCAAGGGTACATGTAAGCTAGCATTTCCCTGGTACATTATGTCATCATTTACAAATCAATTGGTTTCACGTTCATTGGCATTTGCATTTATCTGTGGGTCTTGGGAAGTGTTGAGGTGATTTTTATAATCATAGGTTTGACTTCCTATTGTTCATTATTTTGTGATGGATAAACTAGAAAACTCCCCATATAGCTCTCTTCACCATGTAGGGTGCATTTATACTCATTTCTATCCTTGGCACATTTCACTTGGGGACTGATCGCCCCCACATCCTTTCAACCAGATCTAATAAAAAGTTCAGCAAATCTCCATGGAAACAATAGTGGGAGTAATCCCTCCTCGTCTCTCATAAAACAATTAGGTGTGCTCTTTCCTTTATTTTTTTATTTTCCACTTACAAATTTCTGGTTTCGCACTAAACTCAACATTTTCATGTTAAAGTTCAATTTCCTATATTATTGACATTTACAACAATTCTCTCTGTAGGTACTCATCTTAGAAAAACAAAAACATATGGAACAAATACAAATTCCTAACACAAAAAAAGGCACTCCGAGAAAATAAAAAGTGTCTCTGCACACTCAAGTAACTTTTCTATTAACTACACAATCCCCAATTCCATACTTGGGGGAAATGTAGACATCCATTTTAGTAATTCATGTCTTACAACAACACAAATTATAAAACACTCTTGTATTAGCCCACACTTTATCAATTTATCCAATCATGTTATCCCTTGTTATATCTCACTTGTCTTACACACATAGCTTAGATCTTTTCATAACAGTCATATTACTCCATCAAATCAGTTTATACCTATGCACATTGCAATTACAATTCTTAAATCATTTGTACATGTATTTGGGACCAAAGTGACTAGAAAGGGCCATATCGTCCATATCTTATAGACCCACCTATTCGCTTTTGTCCATTTTCCTCTAATGGTAATTTTTTTTTATTTCAATCTCTTTGGTACACTTATAGTCAAAATTTTACAATTTTTCTAGACCCATAATGCATATATATCCAAGTTATTTATCTCCCATCAAAGAGGTAATTCTATCTATTTGAATCCTATAATTCCAATGTGCAAATACTAAGAGCAATCACAAGAAAATCCAAAGCCACCTAATACTCCCTTTAGATTCATATACTTTAGATACTCATTCTAGGGAAGTTGTCCACTTACGTATGCAAGTAAAAAATCCACATTAGTAAATTTAATTCAAGCTATGGAAAATTTCAAGTACATTCACATTATTTCAAGCTCATGATTATCAATGTAGTAGCATATATTCTAGATATCACGTGCTAGGTGAGAATGATGTTTGGTTTAATCCATCTTTGGAGTAGTGGCAATGTCAGTGGTTTACAGGGGTTCCCATAACCTACCTAACATTTTTTTCAATACTCTCTCACCATTTAGTGTTTTGAAGATTGAAACAGTAGCAAAGCGAGAATTACACAGTATTAGAGGTCCATATTTTAGAAAAAAAAGTAGAATCAAAATTATTACACAAGACTAGAAATTTTCATAAGCGCAAAGTATAAATGGATAAGGGAATGAAGAAAGGGCCATACCATGGGTAAGCTTTGTTATGTAATATACGCTTTAGTCCAAGAAGTTTTTTATGACAGAGTCTTAATGGTGAATCTCTGTCAAATCATTTCCATCCTTTTCCAATCATCAAATCAGCACATAATTCGAGATATCAACTAAGTTACCTTCTTCTCATCATTTTTAGCATTTCATTTAATTTATTTATCTTTTTTTAGATTATTCCTGATATTGTTGCAATTATCCTTGGAAACTAATTGATTAGGATTATATACCCTTGGTTACTATCCCCTTTAAGGAATAAACCATTTAGGTTAAATAAATTGGATCATATTTTCCTTGATGCAAGGAAATTAAATAATCTTAAGTGACTCTAGGAAATTACTTATCAATAAATAGGATAATGAATTCTTATTCAATATCTAAAACAAATTCTCAAAGATCCATTAGGGAGATGATTAAACCAATGCATCTCAAATATTTTAAGGCTTTTAGGTAACAATTTTGTTAGCATTCGATCATTTTTATAGGAATTCATAGCAAGTATATCGATCTTAAGATAGAGACAAGGATTTATAATCCCATCGATAAATTGAAACATAGGTATGATAAAATATTTAAGGAAGTTATATTGGAATATCTTATACCTGATTAGGTTTATATATATATATATATATATATAATTTTAATCAATTCAAAGATTATATGATTTACTTATAAGTATAATGTTTTAATCATGAAATCAAGAACTTTCTACTTACATCATGCCTCTAAGTATCTCATTATATACATGATTATTAAGCAAGAATACTAGACATTAATAACACTTATTCTACCCTTTCATTGTTTTTATATTTCCCACACTTTTGTTATTTGGTATTCTAGATAGACCAGTTTACTTTTGGACACTAGACAACATGTGAATGAAATCTATATTGAATTTTATGTCATCTAAGAATCCCCAAACACTACCTTCCATTAGGGACAAGAGTGCCCCAGGCACTAGTGTCCCCTTTGGGTGTTTTTGTACGTTTCCCTCCTTTTCTTGATTTTGAAATGCCACATCATTTGGTATATTTTCTAGAGTCAATTTTTTCACTTTAGGTCAGATTTTCAATTTTTAATGAAGAAATTCAAATAAGGAACCATAAATATACATGATTTACTTGCTACCATTAAAAGGAGGAAATTTTAGAGCTAATACTTACTATATACTACTTGGTAAAAGAGTAGCATTCAAAGAATACATTTGGGATGCATCATTCACTATATAGGAAGGGACATTTCTATATTCCATCTCACACATTCATCTTGGGGGTAAAGTAGCTGTATCCCCTTAGTTTGGTGGGAAACCTAGCTTCAAGGGACATGATTCTAATCACACATGTACAAGAACTACATAGAGTCTGAAATAGAGTGCAATGCTCAGTGATAATAAAATTGGGGTTACCATCAAGGTCATTCTAACTCAAGAATATGAATTATTTATTTTATCTAATTTTTTCTGGAGCTTTGTACTGGTAGATAGGAACTATTTTGCAAGTATATGTGTAATATAGAAACCATAAAATGAAGTGGATGCGATAAATAGAAAAAAGAAGAAGCTAACTTAAGACTCTAAAAATACCAAAACCATAGCTATTATAGGGAAACTCGCACCTAAATTAGAGACTAGCACCTAGGGTGGTCTTGTACTACTACAGGAACTCATGTCTGAGGAAGTATCAAATATAAATTTTCTAGAAAGATATCACACATCCTAGATCTAACCTATTAATTTCCAGCCTCGGACCAGTGCAGATCTCCCAATAAAAGCTAATTCACTCTTATATCATATCTTACACACTTACCTATACTTTACATTTTAAATATTATTTATTATTGTTATATTCATTTGATCTTGGTCATCTAGTAAAGATTTAAATTTCATTAAATCATTTGGTGAACCCAATCTCTTGCATTGTCTTTAATGGATCTATTCTTCTCCAAATCCAAAATCTATTTGCATTAGGGTCCATATTTAAATCCTATCTTCATATCCAAACTTGATTTTCATCTATCACCTTTTATAATCTGATCTGCAAAAAAATCCTAGGGTTTCATGTTTCATCCTACCCTTTGGGTCACTTTCTAGGGATCCCAATTTTTAAATCATTTTTTGTTTCATATATCAATAATAACAAATATATTTTAAAATTCCTTTGATGTTATTTTTATTTTTACATATGTAACAAAACTCTTTTTTTCTCTACTTTTGTGCCCAATTTTCAAAAATTTAAAAATTACACTTTTCAATAATTAAGGCATAATTCAAAAATACACACATTTGAAAATATCCCTTGGAGTTTTTATTTTACATCATTATAATCAAAAAATCCTATTTTTGGTTTGTAAAATTTTAATTTTATTTCAAGATATGGTCAATTTATTCATTTGATGACAATCACTTTTCGATAAACATCACTTTCAATAAAAATCTATTTATGTGTCTAGCTTGCTTGTGTCAAATTATTTTATGGCTTTCCATACAATTGATGATAATGCTTCCCCATTTTATATTCAGGTTCATATTTTCAATGTTCTTGTTAGGTGTGCTTTAGTTGATAATATATTTTGCCTTAATAAATGCAACATTTTGTTTCTCCATCAGATAGGTATTTCTATTGTTGATTTGACTCCATCTACTCTATGTATTTTTGGCTTTGATAATACACCCAATAAATTTTTTGGAGAATTTTTTTTACCAATTACTGCTTAATTTTCTATGTCATGTTATGCCTTATGATCTCACTTGTAATATCCTTCAAGGCTATCCTTGGTTATATATTATCCATGCATTCCTTTCTACCCATGCCATCTCACACAATGCCCTTTCAACACTTTCTTCCATGGATAATACTACAATAGATTCCATGCCTCATGTTCCTACTCTTTGTTATATCCCTCTCATACATGATGATGAAGTTACTACTTACATTGCACATCATTCTCCTCTTGTGATGGACTATAGTGTTGTTGATTTACATTATAAAATTTATATTGGCACCCATGATACTCCTCTCACTATGTATCACTCTTGATGTACTTCTAATGATCATATATTTATTGATTTGAATGTTACAAAACTCTTAATACTTTATTCATAACAAGTTAGAAAACAAAGTGCTAAATTGATAATGATTCCTAATGGTCTCCCTTTCTAATATTTTATGCATGATTAATTTACTTTAGCTACACCTCATCTTGTTACATACATAGGGGAAATTAATTCCTCTCTTTGCATATTTATGTCTATGGTCATAGGGGCTAGTTCATACAACTTGAATGCTTGCAATATTTCCAAATGACACCTATTTCTTATGATGAATCTTGTGTCTCTCCCTTCTGATGGTACCAAAATCAATCCCACGTTGTAAGATGAGCAACATCAACATGCAAAGAAAGATGCTTATAGAAAGACAGACCAAGATTTGAGGCATTTAGTAGCTGGGGGTGGATCTAGCAGTATCTTTTGACTTGGACTTAGGGAATGTTGGATAACACCTCCACTAAGCGTATGACCTAACCTGATACTTTAGGTTCTTCTTGAAACCAGAGTGAGAGGACCCATTTTGTAACCTGTATTTGTGAAAAGTGATAGATAGAATGGAAATATTTGGAATCTTTTTTCTCTGGGAAGTGAAAAATAGCCTTAAGAAAACATGGTCAATACAAATATTATCTAACTATCATGATTTTTTACACTAGAAAATGTAGATATCTTCTAAAGAAGGCTCATGTTACTAAAGAAAATCATGATTCCAACTTTCACTTCATACTTTGGACAAAAGGTGGAAAAATTTAACAAATATCCATAGTATTTATGCATAGACAGTGTAAGCTGGGGTAATTCAATTGGATATGATGGTTATTGGTTGTACTTTTGATGTATAGCTGGGAAGTTAAGCAGGATAAAGTTGATTATACGAAAAACCTCAAATGAACCTAACAAATACTAAGACAATTGTTCTTGATGTAAAATATATATGACATAGTCCAAATCATTCCTTCAACTAGAAGTTTTGTATTCATGGAATCCCAAGAACACAATATTTCACACAAAATTTTATAATTTAAACATAAACTCTCGACAAAATAATAACAATCTTTGATCAAATAAATTCCAGATACACTCACAAAACGACAAAGAACTTCGATCAAACAGATACAAATTGATTTTAAAACTGTTTACCACATTATTAAGGAAAGCTCCATCAATCATGCAATTGTAGTTACCAAATTGTCACTATTTTCATTAAGGATTCATGTAATTAAAAGAGATTAATTAGAATAATATTACAACAGAAATGCAAAAAACCTATTCAAAAAAATTCATCTTAAATAAAGCAACATTTCTCATGAGAATAGACACAAATTGATTCAAGAAACATCAATTATTAAATAAGGGGACACAACAACTATGAATTCAATATTTTCCAATGATTTTACAATGCAATCATCTTGGTGAGAAGGATTGGGAACAAATGAACAATAATTCAGATATCTTAGATTGGTTTAGTTTCAGCATGTACAACTAGGTTCTCTCTTTTCTTCCCTAAAAGTTTAGAATATTCTAACCCCATTATGAGAGAGTGTTTTCATAGCATTTATGCATTATAAATCACTCACTCACCCTCTATTTTTTCCCCAAAATCATGAATATCCAAAGAATATTCTTCTTTATAACATACAATTTAATATGTTATATTATGTTGCTAGGTGAAAGAATTATGAGTTACTCCCACTATGTCATTCCTTTTTTCATGTGTTTAATCATTTCTCCCTTTTGGTGGGAAAAGAAACCCCTTTTGATAATTTTCAGGCACCTCCATATGGCTTGATGTGACAAGTTAATCCCTTTAAATTTTTGACAATCAATCTCGAACAACACACACCCACGTTTGTGTCTTTCTAGGCTGAATACTTTTCCATAAATTATGTCACATCAGTCAAGATATATATTTTTTCATGATGCCAATATCTTTTAGATTTATATCCTTCATGTGAGCTGATTGAAATTACTTTATTTATTTGATGGTAGTGATTCTTCTTGACTCGACTTGTATGCACCATCCTCATTAAAAATTCAACTCTATTTTCTCCCCAATATGCATCCTTTTTCTAGTCTTGAATGTGAAGAATTATTGCAGAGATATTTTTGGCACAATGGAAAGGGTGGCTGTGGAAAATATCTTGAAATAAATATATTCAGAAGATTTAAACCAAACCTCTGATCTAACTAGTCCAAATGAAGCCTTTTTTAGGGCTATTTTTGAAATCACAGACCTAGGGGACAACAAAGGGCCCCTAACATATTGTGAATTTAGGTTTTCCCTATTTTTTAGATTTATCAAGATCAATCATATTTTCTCAGCCTTCTAATTGATATATTATCATCTCTTCCAGTGGGAACACCAGAAAACTCCAAAAGAGTTAAATAAATTTTGGATTGAGAGGAGACCTACTATAACAGACATGGTCGAATACAAGTTTCCCTTTCTATAAAATGAAGAAATTGTGTTGAAATAGGTTCCCAAGGAGGCTTACGTACTTTATGATAAGAATTTAATTCATACAGTACCCACCATTTATCATAAATTAAATGAACTGGAGAAAAGAATCATGTCTCTAGAAATAGGTCAAGCATGACTCGTGCCATCCCAACATCCACCATACAACACCATATTCAAGAAGGAAGAGTGGGGAATCAAGTTCTCATCCCCCAATTATTATTTTCAGTGAGGAAGAAGTAAGGGCTTCATCTCCTCAACTTTCCAAAGCATAATTATATTCCACTAAGGAGGGAAAGGGAAATTATACTCTCCAACCTTCCATTCTAGTGCAGCAAGCTTCTTTGATGGAGAAAAAATTATCAAGACCTCATGTTGTTCCTTTTCCAAGAGAGCATCCACCTTTCTTAAGGAGGTGCAGGGGTGAATCTAGTTCGAAATCTCTTGCTACATCAAGCCCAAAGGTCATAGTGCTCTCTATCCCATCCAATATAAATGCTTCCCCTAATTCCACTCTCAATAAATCCACTTCTTATAAGGAAAAAACAAAAATAGGGTTTCCTACAGGTGGTTTAGACCTTTTAGACTGGTATCTTCTTATCAAAAGAAGATTTAAGATGGGGGATAATATAGATGGTCCTAGAAAGACTATTGAATGATTGATGGATATGGGGATGTTTCAGAATCTGGAGGAGTCAGTTGTATTTTCTTAGATAACTTAGGGTTCAAATGAATTCATATCAAGGAAGAACAGGTTGTTGAACAAGATCCCCCCATTAGGAGGATATTTCAAAGTAGGAGTAGTGGATGGCTGAGTGTTTTTATTTTCTTATTTATTTCTTATATAGTTTCCAAATATGTATGTAAATTTTTTCATCATAGGCTAGGGCCCCAATAGAACCCTAATTTTACATCTAAATATTTATTTTCATGGTCTTTTGAACATAAATGAATTTTCATGCTTGACTTACTTCTCCACTTTTGACTTTAACAGTGAAATAGAGTCATGTCTTGTGTTGGGCTTCAGGGACATATTTGCATTTGTAAAAGAAAACCACCTCAGTGAATCTAATGGTTTCATGCCATATGTTTTCTCCATTCCTTAGTGTGTCACATATTTTCAAAATCTCTCGTGGCTCATTCAGATGATGTAATTTAGTTCACTGTGATCCGAAGCCCACTTTGCAATGTTACCTTAGTTTATAGCATTACTTAGAGTAGATTGGCTCTGAATATACATCCATAGGGCCTTTTCTTTGTAATGTGGAAATTTCCTTCCTTCCACAAAATTATTCTCTTTTAAAATTGCACCTGGGTGACATGTGGACATATGTGCATTCTTTTCTTTTGTTTTGACTTTTCAACCCACTTGGGGCGCCTTTCCACGCTTAAGCCACATGGTTGATCATCGTAACTTGGAGGATCCCAATTTTCTTACACTTTTTAAAAGGTGCACAGGAGGGACACATGGGTAACCTTCCTCTTTTTCATGGTGATGTTCCTTGATTCTGCGGCTTCTCAATTTTTTTTCTTTGAATACCCACCAAGTCATGGAATTTTTTGCAGTATGAAATTTACACTGGGGACAACAAAGGCGACATTCAAAAGGGACAAACCATAATTTTAATTATTTTTTCGACCTATTTCATAGGTTTTTTTTTTCAGAAATGACACACTTTAAAAAAATCCTTGATTGAAAAAGAGGATCAACACCCTAAACATAAGGTTTTCATCCACATTCGACATGACTATATCTTTAAGCATACTTTTTTACTTGAGAAAACCAGTCAAAGAGAAAATTTTGAAAGCATACACTGCATAAAAGGGTGAGATCAAATTGAGCACTACAACCAGCTCTAACTCAGGGATGGGCATGACCTGTGGGTGCCGTAAGAACCATATAAACCAAACAATGAATAGACCGAGTGTATAAATCCATTGGGTTATGGAGTCAATTTAAAACATGCACAAGGTCAAACCAAACCAACCAAAAAAACAAAAAATAAACTGAGACACTAAGGAAATAGGTCATTATATACCAAAAAAGCAAAAAGGGAAACAAAATAAAAAATAAAAAGCACAAACAAAACAAAAGGACTATACACTATATAAGAATTTACACCTTGAGTATGATCAATCGAAGAAGTTGTTCAGATGCCTGCCATTGATAGAATATTCAAGCAAGTCTCCATCCATTTCTTTCAAGAAAAAGGTGTGCTTGCCAATTCTTATGTCAATAGTGTAATGGCCCATCCACAACACATCAAACTTACCATGTTTTCTTTTATCCTCATGCCTACTGTCACATAACAAACAAGATCTCCAACATTGAAAGTTCTAGGAGTTACCTTTTTATCAAATAATTTCTTAAGTTTATCTCTAAACCTCAAGTGCCTTTAGTGAGACTCCCTTCTCTCTTCATCCAACTCCACAATCTGATTAATCCTTATTTAATAGGGATTCACCTCTTCATCCTCAAGCCACTGCATGAAATGATAAGAGGAAAACTGTATATGTAGGGGCAAGAGAGCTTGGACTCCATAAACCAATTCAAATGGAATCTTTCTAGTATCCCTTTTGGCAGTAATTATATCTGCCCATAAAGAAAATTTCAACTGTTCACCCCATTTTATTTTATTAATCTCCAATGTCCTCTTAATTATCTTGAGAAGATTCTTATCACTTGATTTAACTTGATCACTCCCTTGTGCATTGTAATTGGCTACGTATATTAGATTAATTCCATATTCTTGGCATATAGCTACTAGTGGTTTAGTGCTAAAACTCGTGGCATTATCAACAACTATTTTTGTAGGTACTCCAAACCTGTAAATTATATGTTTCAGGATGAAATTGATGACAATCTGGTGAGTTGTTTTTTTAGTGGGGATAGCTTCAACCCACTTGGTAAATTAATTTGTGGCCACCAGTATCCATTTTTGCCCTACACTTGAGGGATCTAAAATATCTCCAATGAATTCCATGTCCCTGTGTTTTAAAGGATATTTTATTAACACAGGCTGCAGGGGTAGAGCACCTAGAGCTTTCATTCTTCTTAAAAACCTTTGACAACTATCACTATTCCTAACTCAAAAGGACATGTCTTTGAAAATTTTGGGCTACTAATAACCTGCCCTCAAGATCTTGTGAGCAGTTAATGTTCTAGAAAAATGTCCTCCACATACTCCCCCATGAAATTATATAATAAGTTTGGGAGCCTCATCCTCTGTGATACATCTCAAAAGGACCCCCTCAGGATTCTTCCAAGCCAACCCATAATCATTTATGATGTATTTTTTGGAGGGTAATTTGAGTGTTCCTATTTTATTTTTGTCCAAATGGATAGGACACTCCAAATTCTTGAGGTAAAATATTATGTTGTTATACCATGTGGAATTGATTACCTTTTCTAGGACATCCCTAATTCCTTCCTCAATCTCATTGATTTGTATTACCTACATATTAATCTCTACCATTAGTTATGCAAGGCCCAAACCTCTAACAAAATTGGTGGTATGGATATCCATGTCATACTCCTGTAGCTTATTCACCCACTGACATCTTTTGCTGGAAATTTCCATCTTGGATAAAATTTCTTTGAACATAGTGTGGGGAACATAGGCTATAATTTCAGATCTCAAAATATAGGTCCTGAACATTTTAGTTGTTATTACCAAAGAAAAATAATGTTTCTCCATGATGGTATACTTCAATTCAACCCACTACAAGGCCTTACTGAAAAAGTTGATAGGCCTTTCATTTCCTTCTTCATCCTTTTTCCAATAATACAGATGTAATGGTGTTTTAGATGTAAAGGATAATATGTAGAAATCATTTTTATAATCAAGGGCTTCTAATACTAAAGCATTTTTAACACCTCTTTAATTCTAGTAAAAGCTTGGAGATATCCTTCCTCCCATTTGATAGTCTAGTCCTTCTTTAGCATGCTTGTAATAGGGATAGTCATTTCAACAAAATTAGAAATGAATCTCTTGATGAAATTTATTTGACCAAAGAAGGATTGAATTCCTTTCTTAGTTTTGGGGATAGGAACTTTACCAATTGCTTCCACCCTTTTAGGATCAATCATGACCCCTTCTTTTGACATAATGTTCCACAACAATTTTACCTTTTGAACCCCAAAGTGGTACTTCTTTGGATTCGATGAGATGCCATAATATGTACATCTAATCAACATATTTTCTACATGGCTCAAGTGATCACTTCTTTTCTTAGAGAATACTCTCACATCATCTTAATAAACTGCAATAAAATCATTGATGTATCTTGATAATGCAAAATCCATAGCTATTTTAAAATTATACCCAACATTCATAATACCGAAAGGCATCCTCATATATACATAGGTACCCCATGGAGTTGTAAAATCGGTTTAAATATGCTCTGATTATTTTATAACCAATTGGTTATATGTTCTTCCACATCCCTTGAAGCAGATATGTGTCTATGAATCACCCTTTCTGTATTATCAAAGTTGGACTCTAAAACCACCAACCTTCTAGGGATTGTGTTTTTTTTTTAATTGGATTATTTCCTTACCAAATAGGTTCTTTTCCCATTACATATTGTGGCCATTGGTTCCCAATGAATACATTGATAAAAAAAAATTCCTTCATTCTTAAAAAACCTCTGAACCTAGGCATCTTCAAAAATCTGCCAATGTTTTTTATTATCAGGGAAAAATGGTCTTGAAAATACTTCAATATCATAATCACAATAGGGATAAATAGTGTAAATTTCAAGCCTAGATCGAAGCACGACCAACCTATCTGTTGCAGCATGTTGTGTTCTGTCATGATATAATATGTTAAAGAATTCCAACATTTTGATAAAATCCCACACCGCATGCTTATACTGTTTCATTCTTTGATTTTTAGTGGCATACATTTTTCTTACTTGTTTGACTACTAATTATGAGTCTCCTTTAACAACTATATCCCTTATACCATATTTCCATACAATGTTAAAACCCAAGAGCAATGCCTAATATTTGGAAATGTTGTTTGTGCATTCATATTTCAATTTGAAGGAAAAATTAAAAATTTCTCAGATTGGAGATATAAGTACAATTCCAACCCCATTTCCCATGTTAGAGAAAGCTCCATTAAACATCAAATTCCAAGGGACAATAACTGGTATTTCAATGTTGTTTGTGCATTCATGTTGTTGGGTATGCAGATTTTAAAGAATATGGTATTGATAGAGAAAATGCATACCCAACAACATACTCTTATTAATACCATGTTCTTCAAAATCTACATACCCAACAACATTAGTAACATCGACATCTATATACAAAACTTTATATGTAGCATTATTAGGATTTTCAATTATATGTAACATCCTCTTCTCCCTATATAATTTGACAAGATTCCCGTCTACTGGTATGGTGGTGTATGACATATCCATTTACACACTTCCACCAACACTGCCAACCCACTTTCTTGACAACAACATACCTCATTTAGCAGGGTAGTCAATAATGAATATATTCATGGTTAAATATTTACCAGGATAAGTTGTTAATTGCACTACTAAAACCTTCACATATTGGATTACAGGTACTTATATTGAGTCGATAGCAGTGCACTTTCCAAAGGCTAATGTTACTTTGATATCTAACTCATTCATAGCTTTAAGGGGCATCACATTACATGAAGCTCCTGAATCAAACATGATATATGAACAAACATGTTGTTAATAATCAAAGTAGTATATAAAGGATCAACATCAAATTGAGATTCAACAAGGGAGGTGCCTAGATATACTTTAAGGGATTCCCCAAAATTTTCCAATGTCTGCGGCACTTCCAATTCTTCAATAACATGAGGAATATCAATATTGTTAACATTTTGACCTGGATCCTTTTCTTCCTCCTTGAATCCTAGGTACTCAAATGCCCTTATCCTAAGCTCAAGGATCCTATGAAGCTCAAAAATAGGTAAAATAATTTTGATTTTACTCAGAATCCGAGCCATATCACATGTGGAATACTTGGGTAATGTTGTATTGAGGGGAAGGGTAATTTATTTCTCGTGTGGAATAAGGTTCTTAATGGATTGAGCTTGGGTAAGGACATTATTTCTACTGGGATTTATTGGGATTATTTGGTCATGTTTCATAGATTACATTCTTTCTCTTGGGCCACCACTAAATTCATTAATAATTATCTATCCTCATCAGAAGGAATTCCACCATCATATTTCTTAATCATCAATGCCCTTAAATATTCAAAATCATGAGTGGGCAAGTCAAAATCCTAGAACATATCAACTTCAAAACTATTTATAGAAGGAAGAGGAAATACACGGTTTATGTAGTCTCAAAAACATTCCATAGTCCTTGCACTCAGTAATTCAATAGAAGTAGATCCTTTTTTAGGACTATTAGGGAATTCCATCATGCACACATTACCAAAGTAGTATCATCATTAGCCTCTTCACTTTCTTCATTAAGATCACATGGGGAATGTGGCAAGAAACATTTATCACACCACTCAATAACTTGATTTTATTCTATCATAGAAACTCTTATAGTTAAAGCATCAGGGATCAATTTATTTTCCCTTGGTTTTCATTATCTACTTCCCCATGCCATGGGTGCTCTATCTCTCTCATCTGATCTATGATAATCCTTAGGATGATTGCCAACTCTATTTTGACCGTTATTTTGGTTTTGGCCCTGAGAATTCTGTCATATTCCCTTATTAGCTCTAGAAATGTTTTAAGAAATTTATTTCACTGCCCCTGCTAAATTTTTAACTACCTCTTCTAGATCAACTCCCTTGATTTCCTTAGGTTTTTATGGGTTTATTATCTTGACAACCTCCATTTTAAGAGGTTTTCCTGTTTCCTTGATATTGTTTTCAATCTAAACTACCATAGAGAAAGCATTTCTTAAATTCCTAGGGTTTTTATCCCTCAAATAATATGTAGATTTCTTATCAAAAGAATCAAAATATTTTATTAGGAAGGATTCATCACTTAGCCTCAAAATTATAGGCAATCTAGTCAAGGTTTTGTATAATTTGGTATTGAAATCTTGGACAGGTTCATTTGGATTCTTCTTTATGTTCTCAAATTTAGATAGATGAAATATGGGGTCAGTCTTATCCCCATATTGTGACTGAAATGCATTCTTCATATCATTCCATGAGTCAATTGAATTATCTGGTAAGGATTTATACCAATCCCCAACATCCTTTTCTAATGTGTGAATAAATAGTTTTACATATACATCCTCATGTTCAATCTCAAAATCCTCCATAATATTCACAAAAATTATTATGTGTTGATTACCAATAATAACAATATTTCCTTAAAACTTGGGAAACCTATTCCTTACTTCTTGTGGAACTAAATTAGGTTAACCCACCATATTGTGAAAAACTATGGGCCCAAAAACATTTATAACAAATGGTGGTCTAGGTGGAGATTGATCCATGTTATTCTATGAGGTGTCACTATAGGAGGATTAAAGAAGTTTGGGACAAGGGGTATTTTATGAAATGGTATATGATATTCAAAGTACTTATCCTTTAAAGATTCAGTTTCACAAAAAACTCTATTACTTCTAAGAAGCAACCGAGGGAGATGAGGAATACCTATACCAGCTGTAAATGAATTCTCCTCATAAGTTGGAGTCTACAAATTCATGTAGGGATTGCTTAATCCAGAACCATATGAGCTAAAATACTCCTCTATCAAAGGTTGATAACTCTCAACCATAGGTACTACTATTTATTCTGACCTTTAATCTCCTTATGCTCTCCAAACTTGTTTTTTAGTTGGATTTGTCCTTCCTATCTCTAAAAATAATTTTTATAGTAGGATATTTCTTAAATAAAGACTTTATTCCTTCCATCTTATCAGATCTTGATAAAATTTCAATTATTAAAGCTTGAGGAACTGGTATTTACCATAAATTTTAAGCAATGTGGAGTTGCCACAAAGGTATTACACCTTAGATGTGTAAATCACCGCAAATGACTTGTCAATGTGAACCTTAATGATCAAATTTAACAAATCCTGACAAATCTCAGCACCCTTTGTTAGTATTTACCCCTAGCTAATAAAATTTAATGGAAAAATTGCTTAAACTAGGAAAAGATCAAGCAAATAACTTCTGATCAAGATCATTTTTTGTAAAGCTCAATAAAAGATGATATCTAGATCATGTATTTGTATCTAAAAATATTTAATATGCTACCACAAGTTTATATTTATTTGTATTTGTAAACATAAGTCCTTGGAAATGATGCCACAAGGGTGTTAGTACCCAAATCAGTCACACCTTATAATTCGAGCAACATCAATAGGAGAAGAAAGATGCTTACAGAAAGACAGACCAGGATTTGAGTCATTTAGTATCTAGGGATGGATCTAGCAGTCTCTTTTGACTTGGACTTAGGGAATGTTGGATAACACCTCTAATAAGGGTATGACCTACCCTACTACTATAGTTTCTTTTTGAAACTAGGGTGAGAGGACCCATTTTTTAACCTGTATTTGTGATAAGCAATGGATAGAACAACAATATTTGGACTCCTTTTTCTCTAGGAAGTGAAAAATAACATCAATAAGACATGGTCAATACAAATATTATCTAAATCTCATGAGTTATCACACTAGAAATTGTAGATATCTTTTGAAGAAGGCTCGGGTTACTAAAGACAGTCATAATTCCAATTTTCTCTTACATACTTTGGAAAAAGGGTGGTAAAATTTAACAAATCTCTATAGTATTTATGCATAGATAGTGCAAGCATGGGTAATTCAAGTGGATCTGATGGTTATTGGTTGTACTTTTGATGTATAGTTGGGAAGTTAAGTAGGATAAAGTTGATTATATGAAAAACCTCAAATGAACCTAGCAAATACTACATAAAATTATTCTTGATGTAAAATGTGGATCACACAATCCAAAGAATTCCTTCAACCAGAAGGTTTGTATTCATGGAAGCCCAAGAACACAAGATTTCAGACAAACTTTGAGAATTCAAACACAAAATCTCATGAAAAAATCTCAACAAAATACTACCAATATTTGATCAAATACATTCTAGATACACTCAGGAATTGAAAAAGATCTTAGATCAAACATATACAAACTGATTTTAAAACCATTTACCACATTATAAAATAAATCTCCATCAATCATGTAATTACAGTTACCAATTTTTCAAGATTTTAACTAAGGCTTCATGTATTTCAAAGAGATTAATTAGCATAAGATTGCAACAAAAATGGGGAAAATTGATTCAAAACAATTCATCTTAAACAAAGCAACAATGCTCATGAGAATACATGAAAATTGATTCAAGAAACACCAATTCTTTAATAAGGGGACAAAAAAATATGATCTCAATATTTTCCAATGACTATACAATGCAATCATCTTGGTAAGAAGGCTTGGGAAAAAATGAAGAAAAATTTGGATAAATTATATTGGTTCAGTTTCAGCAAGTACAAAGAGGTTTTCTCTTTTCTTCTCTAAAATTTTATAAAATTTTAACCCCCCTATGCAAGATTTTTCTCATAAAATTTATAAATTTTCAATCACTCACTCAACATCTATTCCCCCCCAAAGCATGAATATGTAAATAATATTCTTATTTACAACATACATTTTTAATATGTTATCTTATGTTGCTAGGTGGAAGAATTATGAGTTACTTCCATTATGTCATTCCTTTTTTCATTTGTTTAATCATGTCTCTCTTTTGGTGGGAAAAGAAACCCCTTTTGGTAATTTTTAGTTGCCTCCATATGGCTTCATGTGACATGCTAATCCATTTCACTTTTTTAGGATCAATCTCCAACAACACACACTCATGTTCGTGCCTTTCTGGGATGAATACTTTTCCATAAATTGTGTTACATCATTCCTGATATCTTTTTTTTGCACAATGCCAATCTCTTTCAGATTTATCTCCTTCATGTGAGCTAAGTGAAAGATATTTCTTCATTTAATAGAAGTGATATTTCTTGAATCAACATGTCTGCACCATCCTCATTATAAATTCAAATCTATTTTCTACCCAATATGTATCCTTTTTCTAGTCCTGAATGTGAAGAATTATTACTGATCTCTTTTTTGGCACAATGGTGAGGGTGGTTATGGTGATTAGCTTGAATGAAATATTTTCAGAAGATTTAAACCAAATCTTCAATCTAACTCGTCGAGATGAGGCCTTAGTTAGGGATTTGTTTTAAATCTTAGACCCAAGGGATAACAAAGGGCCTATGACATATCACGAAATTAGAATTTCCCTCATTTTGAGATTGATCAATATCAATCTTGTTTTCTCCTCCTTCCAATCGATGTATTATCATCTCTTCTAGTGGGAACACCATAAAACTCCAGAAGAATTGAAGAAATTTTTGATTGAGAGGAGGATTTTTGTGACAGGCATGGCCAAATAAAAGTGTCCCTTTCTATGTAATAAAAAATTTGTGTTGAAAGAGGTTCCCAAGGATTCTTACATACTTTATAATAAGACTTCAATTGATACAGTACCCACCATTTCTCATAAAATAAATGAATTGGAGCATATGTAGTCATATTTCATGCCTTTAGACTAATAGTCTAATCCCATGCACATCGCCCTATCCCCCAGTGGGTGTTGGGCACTCACCCAAGGCACGTGTGGGGGTTGAGTCTATCCTTTATGTGAGTTTCATGAGAATGCATCATCTTAGGACAAATAATCAAATGTAGAACATAAAATAAATATACAACATTCTTAAGAACTTAGGACGAGTTGTCATATCATTGTATACAAAAAAGAGAAATAATAAGCGACATATGAGGATGGTTCATACAAAAAGGAAATACATAAGTATTATACACCTAAACACAGATGATTTATAACAAAGCATTATACTCATACTAACATAGTCAATAACCCACATTACATCCCTTGATGTCATAACAGAGCCTCATATAACTATGTAGAGCCAAGTCATGTATCAGAGCTATATTATGCTCATCATATTATAAATAAGAATGAAAAACCCTCCCCTCAAATGTGCCATAACTCATAGAGCTCTCCTAATCCCTAACCCATAACATCCTTCATTTATTTCTATAGAGATTCACCTCCCTTTTATTTATTTTTCCTTCTATATCTTTCTTCTACTGGGCTCTTGTATTTATAACCTTAGCACCCACTGCCATGCCTTCCAGAAGTTACAGATTGGTCACCAAGTGTCAAAGTGGTCCTACATGGGAGCATGCCTTCAAAAATTTTAGCTCTCCACTTCTTGCAATGATGTTTTTTGGAACCTTCCATTACATGCCTAGAATATTCCCTTTTTGATCCCACAGTTTCCGAGCTATCACCTTATCCACAAGGGTCATGATTTTCTCATGTGCTTCACGGGATGCCGAATGTGGCTAAGTACAAAAATTGTTTTTCCTTGAGCACACACACCGTGTGTTCTAAAAATACCTACCACAACCCTTCCCTATGCGCCTTCAACCCACGCACCATCCTTCAACTAGGTCCTGCACACCCATGCACCTTCTTGTACTTAGCTAATATTTTGGGGCCCAATATCACACCACACTATGCCTGTTCTTCATCCTTAGAAACACTCTTCAATAGAGAAATAAAGAATGGTGAATCCTTACAATTGGTTGGAATGGAAGAATAAAGGAATGAAGAAATGGGGAAAAGAATGAAATAATGAGGAAATTTATTTCTAGAGGAGGAGAGGGAAATCCTTCCCTAAATCTGCTTCCAACTTTCCCCAAGTGTTGACCTCATCTTGAGGTTGCTGACAAAGGTCACCCACCAGGGCACTCACTTATTCAAAACTAAATTCCTCCCCTTTAGTTCTCATTGTTTATATGATCTCCTCCAATTGTTTTTCCAAATACTAGAACACATCCATCCTCCGAGTGATTTGAAGGTACAATTCCTTTAGCCAGTTCTTGATTGAGATCCACAAGGTCTCAATGGCCTCTGATTTATTTTCTACTTTGGGTAGGATCTTTTCCCACTCATCCCTGTTCCTCTTGTTACTTTATTGGAACTCCTTGAGTTTCACTTCATGGGTGTCAACTAAGATACTTTCCACTCTATCCCTATCTACGTAATTATCATAGGTGGCCTCAACAACTTGCGCGACAAATTTTACATTGGTGAGGATCTTTTTATACTGAGATACAATTTCAAGAACCTTCATCTTATTTTATTTTTCTTGGTACACCAATGCCCCTTCTGCATATTCTAAGGCCAGTGGTTGCCTCTCCATAGTGAGTATGTGGGTCAAGTCCTCTGGGCATTGTAAGGATTATCTGTACTTTTGCACGAACGATGCTAAGTCTAGATGCTTTAAGACAATGGAATCTATGATCATATCTATCTTCTTGTATGCCTCTTGCACTATTACATTTTCATCCTTTAGCTCAACCTTAACTGAGCACTGATTAGTTCCTCTTGCTTCATGTCCTTTCCTTTCTCAAGGAGCTCTTCTTCCATTTTCTCCAATTCTACCTCTAGGAACTTCATCATGTCATTTCTTTTGAAGAGCGTGGATTCAACCTCAACTCAAACTTTGTTGAGTGCATTACAGATTTTCTCATCTAATAATTGATGAGAATTCACCAAGGGATTTATCCCTTTTGTTTATGGAATTTTCATCAATGCTCCTTGGCTTACCTCAAATTCAGGCTCATCAATGTGGGACTTAAATGCCCATGATAGCATTTTACTTGTCTGAGGGTATACACCTTCCTCATAAAATGAAGCCATGGATAAAATTTGTTCCATTCACATAGTGCTCTAGAAGTGCGCACCCAACACCTTATTCAGATCATTGATGTAGCCCATTCCTTGACCTTCTGATGCTTCTGTGCTCCTTCTCCCTGTGTATGTGACTTTTGGAAAGATTGTTGCCATATTATTTTCCTACACTTTCCTCCTCAGCTTCCTTCATCACCACATTTGCACTGTGGTCTACTTCTTGTTCCACAGGTCCTTGATGATTTTTGCCACTTCTTTCTTTACAGTCTCGTCTGTTTTTTCCTTTGTGAGGCTTGGGGTCCTATGATCCTTTGTATCTTCTTATCCTCTTACTCCCCTACCTTGAGTCTCAGCTTCTTCTTCATCCTCCTTTTCCTCATATCCTTCATTATAATACTCATCTCCTTCTTCAAAATCATGTATATCATAGATAGGATGGTCTTTGCTTCCTTCTGGCTCATCACCATCATCCCTGTCACTGATGTAGGCATTTAGATTCTTCGTCTCTTTGAATCGGCCTCATCCATCACCTTTTACTTCTTCCTTACAAGGGATTCCAGTACAGTGGATTCTTCTCTTTCTTTTTATTTGATAGGTGATGTCTTCATTGGTGATTCCTCCTAGGTGAGGGGATCTTCATGCTCTAGTGCC
This sequence comes from Taxus chinensis, assembly GCA_019776745.2. Classification (NCBI taxonomy): domain Eukaryota; kingdom Viridiplantae; phylum Streptophyta; class Pinopsida; order Cupressales; family Taxaceae; genus Taxus; species Taxus chinensis. Next base: position 433,572,937 of record CM034153.1, on the reverse strand, counting down.
TCTTCTTCTGAGGTCTTCACCTTGATAGGATATTTATTTCTCTGTGCGTAAGTACTAGGCTTAGCACTTACTCCTAACATGCTCACTTCTTGTGTGGTTTGAAAACTTGGTGCCTTCTTCATCTATTCTCTTTCTCTCTTTCTAGGTGTGGCCTTTTTCCTTTCCAATAGGGTCTTCAAGGATGGAAACATCATTCTCCAAGTAAGCACATTTTTCAAAAAAATTCCTTATGCATAAATACACCCTTGTTGCAGTCCTTCCTATAATTCTTAGCGTTAAAGGATTCAACATTTGTATTTATGGGAGACATATCTCTCCACATACGTGTGATTCTTTAGATAGCATAATTTTTGGTGTAGCTCATGGTGGTATATATCTACCTCAATAAGTTCAAACCTTAGTCTCTTGGCCTCCTTAAACAGATTAACTCTGACTTGGAAGTATTACACAATGAAGGAGAAGGGTATCTTGCACTATGGGCTCATGGGTAGTATGTCGATATAAATCTGTCAATGCAAAAGTGTTGTTATACTACAAATATTACCTCCCCATTCATGAGTTTGGGAAACTTCTATGGGATCCTCCACTCCACCCCGAATGCATCACACATTTTCTTATACAACTTTTCCAGAAGCACCTTGTGAGTGGTCGTCATGGTTTCAAAAGTGTATTTCACAAACCTATTTGTGGGTGAGGTATCCTCTTCTGGAAAGTCCCAAAAAATTTTTTCTACCCCATGGGGCACTCCAATATTTGAAAATACAATGGTGAGGATGACATTACCAAAAATTATCTTTTCTCCATCCTGCACGCTCCTTATAATTTCATCCTTGATGAAAGAAAACAAGTTGTAGATAGTTCCTTCTAATATCTTTCGGCTTACATTCAACCATGCCTTGTTCTCTTGTGTCCATTTTTCTTGGTCATTGAGCTTGGTGACCACATGTATGGCCATCCTCATCACTGGGTCTAGTATCTCGGTGATGTCAAAGTATCACGACCCCTTCTTATAGTCATACGTGGCTCCTTGATAGCCTCCTTGTCACTCAAATCATCATCTATGCTATCTCCTTCACAATTGATGCTTGTGAACTTGGATATCAGTTGCAGGGTGATGAGAATCTTGTACCCCACGAAATAAAAATGATCCTCATGCATGTGTGACATTAGCCACTGATAAAGGCACTCAAGCTTGCCAAATAATGTCAACTCATATAGTTGCAATAACCCATCCTTCTCTAATTTGACCTTCACCTCATCGTTGTAAATGGTAATTCCATCTGGTGTCCTATTGCTAGTTGGTTGGACCAACTCCACCACCATTTCCTTCTCTGTTGTGCTCGTGTGATGGTTATATTCACTCAAAATCATCTTCCAAAAGTGTGACTCCCACTCTTTCCCTAGAAATACCCCATCTAGGTATTGAATTTTCACATACCATTCTTCATTGGTGCTCATGACGGAAGCGATTTTCTTCCCCTTTCCCTTTCCCTTTGTTTTCTTTAGTGAAATGGTTGGTTTACTTGGTGCCATTCTTCTAGTTAGGTTGAACTTAAAGAATCCTTCCTATTTCTCTGCCTTGCTACTCTGTTCAATCATAAAGCTCACTCTATAGATTTAACTCCTGAAATGAATCATTCTTTCTTCGTTCCCTAGCTGCCAAACCCTAACTAGGAAATCTTTCCACAAGATGGCACTCTTCACACAACCTTCCCTACACCCATGTACTCCTTCCCTCTGGTTCGTAGATCTAATCTAGATGCTCACTAAAATTTCTTAGACTCACCTTTCTTCACATAAATTTCTCTCTGGATGCTCTAGTTCACAAGAGCTTCTTTTACTTCATAATCACAAGGTAACAAATGAATTTCTTGACCTTGTATTTATAGTTTTTGCTTATTTCCAGCATTAAATGATATACCACTAACCAACATACTTTAACATTAAATGGGGGTTTTTCCGCTAAACCAACTTTAAGAACCTTTAATCATGCACCACATCCTACGTGATAAAACCTTTACAACCTTTTGGCGTGAAAAATTCCAACCCAACCAAAGACTCTTACGCGCGCGCCCATGGCACCAAAGGAACTTCTTCTGTCCTTCACCAATTTTTTTCCCTTTCCAACCTCATGTTGTTCCTATGCTCTTCATCCTTTCTTTACATGGTTTCTGCAAGGCCTTTTTGATACCAACCATTCTTGTCCATGTGTTTTCTACGTGCTTATTCATCCTTCAACTAGGTCATTCACCATAACTTCTACTACCAACTCAAACTTGTATTATAGGCCTATACTTTGTATTACTCCACCCCACACTAAAATAAATGTGTGGTCCTCTGCACATACACCAATTTTGAAAAATAATGTGGTTACCAGTGCACAAGGTGCAAAAATGAAACAAGAAACAAGAAAGGGAACACATAACAAAGAAAAAAAACACATAAAGGGAAATTCTACGCTAATTGGAAATACTACCCTATTACAAACACAAAGAAGACTTATTTATAGTAAGGCTTCAACCTACTCCCATTCAAGTGACTTGGTAACCTCCTGCCATCCAGAGCTTGTAACTGGAAAGCACCTAAATCAAGAATGCACGAGATGATGTAAGGTCCCAACCAATGGACTTTTAACTTCCAAGGATGGCACAGATAGTTGGAATCATACAACAACACCAACTACCCAACCTCAAACTTCTTGTTCTTGATATGATGATCATGTCATGCCTTTTGTATTACTTTTTCTATCTTCTTACTCCATCTAGCAAGTGATCTCATTTCATCTAACTACATCAAATTATAAATTATTTCTTCCAATGCTTGTTCATCAACTAACCTTCTTGTGTGCGTTATACGTAGCGATGGTAACATGAATTCCACTGGTAAATAGCCTCCATGCCGAACACTAATTGAAATGGTGTGGCCTTGTTCAACATTTTTAAGGTTTTCCTATATGCCCATAGAATGGTTAATACTTTTTCATCCCAATATTGTATTCCAACATCACAAACCTTAGTTGACGTGTGACTTAGTATCTTGTTAAATGCCTCAACAATTCCATTTTCTTGAGGGTGATATGGGGTATTCTTATGATGGGCCACCATAGATTTTACTAACATAATCCTGATTGTGTCATTGAAAAAGTGTGTACCCCTATCACTTGTTAAACTTAAAGGGAAACCATACCTATTGATTATGTTCTCTCTTAAAAACTAGCAATTGTTTCTGCTATGTAATCCTTTATAGGCATTTCCTCTACCCACCATGTCAAGTAATCAGTGAAAATGATGATATACCGTGAACCAGTCCTTCATGTGGCTGATGCAATTGGCCCTACAAAGTAAATTTCTAGAAAACGTAATATGGATGCCGTGAGAAGCCTATCCTTCAAAGTGTCAAATGCCTTTTACTGTACCTCTCCCCAATGAAAGGCATTTTTGTGTTTTAAAAATTCTTCCAAGGGTGTGGAAATTTTGGCATATCCCTTGATGAACTTCCTGTAATAACCCATATGCCTAAGTAATCCACGTACTACACTTTGACTAATAGGCTCCCCTAATCCTACAATAACTACAACTTTGGCAAGATCCACTATTAAGCCGTCTTTGCATATAATGTTTCCTAATAGGGTTTCAAATGGAGTTGCAAAGATACATTTCTTAATGTTGAGGGATATCATCAATTAATGACATCTCTCCAACATCATCCTTAAGTTTTCAGTATGGTATTTCACTAATCCATACACAGTCCAGTCATCTAGGTAAACTTGAAAAAACTTATGGATGAAGTCTTAAAATGCTTGTACCACAATGTGTGAGAATAGAGCAGGCACATTCTTCAATCTAAAAGGCATAACCATGTAGGAAAAACTTCCCCATTCAGTGGAAAAAAATTTCTTTCTTTGGTCTTCCTTTGTAATCTGTACTTGGTGGTACCCTAAGAATCCATCTATGAAAGAGTAGACTTCATGCCCTTATACTCCCTCTAGAATTTCTTTAGTAAAGGGGGTTAGGAAGGGATCGATGACACACACTGCATTTAGATCCCTATAGTCAAAAAATATTCTTATCCTACCATCCTTCTTGATATTGTTAATAATAAGGCTTATCCATTCTGATTCTTCCACTGCCTAAATGCTACTAGATGGTATTATCTTGTCTATTTCTTCCTTAACCCGTAGGAGAAAATTTGGATTCATCTGATAAGGCCTCTTATGAATCTGGAAAGCACCTTCCTTTAACTTGATCTTTGTCTCTCCTAAGGAATGGTGAACGCCTTTGAGTTCATGGTACCCGCGAGGAAACAAATCTTTGAACTTGCGCAATAGATCAATGACCTTTGAAACTTATTTTTTCGACCAATAGTCTCTAATGATTGCTTCCTTCGGTTTTGTATCCATTCAAATGTTAATATTATTTATTTTTAAGGGCTCAAGGTAGGTGCATGCTTACTGATCAGCACTATCTATGACTTCACGCATACCTTCTGAATGGTTAGCATCCAAAATCTCCATCTCTTCTCTATCTATTATATAGACCATCTTTCCTTTTTCTTTTTCCATGCATGCGCACTCAAGTTGTACTTCCTGTTATTCCTCTTCATTAAGGCACGTCTCTAAGTAAGGCTCACCTATTAGCTCCAATAGCCTATCTTTTTCCATAGTACTATCTCCTATTGTAAAACACTTGATTACTTACAACACCTTATCCACTGATGGCTTGGTACTCCTATACTTGAAAGATTGAATGAGATCAACTGCCAACTCCTACCAATTACCTGTTTGATGATGCATCTCTGAATGAGTATACCATGCATACACACAACCTTGTAAGGTGTAATATAACTTATGCACCCATAATGAATGTGGTAACATTTATACGCTTCCCATCTAGGCCTTATCACACGCTTGGATATAAAATGAAGTGACCTCTTTATCATGGTGGTCTTGTATGACTGTGGTCATGTTACTCATGGAGAACCTTATAGAAAATGTGATCCTCACCTTGTGCCACTCTAGGAGGTTCTCCTGATGTGTATCCCACCAATGTGTAGCAATTTGGATTATGTTGTAATTGAGAATTCCCCTCATGTCATCTTCATTCTTCCATTGAGTCTCCATTTCTTGTAGGAAAATTTCATGATATGCTCTCCCAGAGTAACTTGGAAACTTCTTTCCTCCTAGGTGTTTGACTGATCATGCACTTTGTACCCTTGTTACAGATCCTCTCCACTATCACCCAATTAACTCATAATTCCCATGCGTCTAATTTTTGCATTCCAAAATAGTGGTATCACTCAAGGACTTAGCATCTTTAAAGTAGATAACTCTCTTCATGGGGTGAATTATCTCAGGATCTCTTATGGAGTGCACATAGAATCTATCAAGGAATTATTCTCCGAAGGACTCAATATAGAGTGTTGACTTCCCATATGTTAAAGGAGTGATCACACTTTATTATTTTTTCTCAAAACTGATATATACCCTTTGTTAAACCATAAGTTAGCATTGTTCTTGTAACATCATGGGTGCCTAAGAAATGATGAAAAGTTTTCTACCTCAGCGAGTGCCAAGACTTCGAATTCTCCAATGAACTTGGCCCCTTGAATGGTGATAATTACAACCTTTAGTAATCTAGTGGCCATTTCCTTAGTCTTTTTTTTCATATACAACACATTCAAAGATGGATGCAACATGGCCATTCCCATCTGATGCTAGGAATATAAGGTAAGAAAATTAACCTCTGATCTCGTGTCGATGAGGATATTTCTCAAAATCCATCCATCAATAACCACATTCAAAGTAATCTCCTTATCTTATTTGAGGCTGTGAGGGGGAAGGTTTGCATGTAAAACCTACCTTTCATGCTCTACTCTGGTGTGTGGTACCTTCTCTCTCAGCCATTATCCTAGCAAGGGAATAACATTATCTTTCCTTAACATCCTAAATACTTCCTTGACCTCATATAGATAATCCTTTCAAACCTTGGAATCCTTCCTTTTCTCCAACTACCTCGATTATTATTTAAAACATTAGATCTCCCCTTGTAAACTCTGAATCACGTCCATTATCTCTTGATATACCTCTTTCTGATGAGTAGGATCCAGATACTTTCCATGTACCACTATCTCTATTGAAACTAGTGTCCTTTGTCTCGGTATCTCCCTGACACGCATAACCTTTGCTCATGTCATCACCAAAACAAGTTCTATACCTGACTCACACACCACTCTTGGAATCCATTGTGAATCAACCTTCTTAATGCTCACCATCCTAGTGCCTTTGTTCTTCTGGTGCTGTTGGTTCATATGCTCATAAAGTTCTAGAAACTCTTTGTACTTATGTTTCTTTCTGCACCATGAGCATTGTAATAGATCAGGACACTCACATTTATAGAGCTCTGTAGATCCATAATTATAATAGGTTCCTCATGGGAACTCACTTCATCCCCCACCACAGTTGTTGCGACACCAAAATCCTCTATGAAAACCTTTTCCACGCATTCCTCCATCTGCGCACCCTTCATAACGTCGGTCATCATCATTTGCACTTCTTGCAAGGCTATTCAGGAACATGCACAGATTAATAACATCATGGATTTGATTAATCAATCTATAATCCTTGGTATCATGGTTCATAGAGGTACAAATATTGTAATAGTAAGAAACATTCTTGCAGATTGTGCACTGGAATAGAGGGAATCTACTTGCATCATGATCCTCATGGAAAATCTCATAGTCTGCCGACATAGCGTGCACTAACTTCCAAGGGAAACTATCCTTTACATACCCCTCCACTTCACATTTTGTACACCGAATCCCACCACAAACCTCATGCACTGAGTTTGTAGATAGCTTCTCCAACTACTTGGCCATTTTAGAAATTTGAGCCTCCAGAAAAGGGATGACACCAGTGTCAATGCTCCCAATAGATTTAGCACGTAGGGTAGCTTCCAATGCCTCGCACGAGTCTGTGAAAGTATTGTGTAACAATGCCCTTCTAAATGGTGTTATCAATCCTTTGAAAAACCATTGAGAATTTTGAGAAGGATGAATGTCGTAAGATAGTTTTGATAAGAGATTCTTGAAATGTGTGTCATACTCCCGTACAATCTCTACCATTCCCTGTTGGATCTCTTTCAGAGCGTTGATGCTTTTCTGCTCAAACTCAGGGATATGAAACTATGTTGGGAAGGAGTTGTTCAATGTGGTTTAGTTTACCACTATCTAATGGGGGTCATAATTCATATACCAACTATGTGCACGCCCTGGCAACATTGTTGCTAACTGAATTTCCTTCCGCTGTAGGGTAGTGATTCCTTACATGTGCCATAGTAGTTAACCCTTGTGCATATGCTCTATAACATATTCAATACCCCTATAGTCTAGTAAGTGCAAAGACATCTCAAAAAACATTGTATTAATTTTTACCCTTAACACAAAAGAAAAGAACCACATGCGTACCAACCTATCACCCAGTGAAAGATGGGCACTCACCTGAGGCATGCATGGGTGCTGAGTCTCTCTTTTATGTGATTTTAGTGGGAAACATCATCTATGATTTGTGTCTAAAATAATTTCAAATGGGTTTAGGACATACAAGAACCATAGGGCTCAGAACGGCCTCTAGATCCTTGTAGTCATTCTAGATAGAGTACTTAATAGAATCTATAACGTGTATCATATCAAAAATAAGAATACAAGCATCCATACTTAACATAAAAGGAAAGAGAACTCATGAGAGAGAAGTATGCATCAAAATCATTTATCTTCATCTACATATAACAGGTAACCTCATTACATCCATGGATCCATTACAGAGTGTTATAGATAAGTAGAACGCAATCACGCATTATAGCTAGACTTATGAAACTAAGCTACCAAAAATAAAATTATGATCCCCATGCCTAATACATCCTCTCCCAAATATAATTATCTATTAAAAGAGTTCTTGCAGTATTTCTGTAGAGCTCCACCCACACTCTTCATCTCTTTGTTTACTGTATAGGTGTTTGTATTTATAGCTTTTCTCAGCTTCCAACTCATCCTTGAGCCCCCTCAAATCTGATGCCAAGTGTCTGAATGTGGTCCTCCATGTGAGCATGCTCCTCCAAGCCTGAGTTTCCCACTTTATCCCATGATGTGCTTCTAGAAGATTCTACCACAGGCATGCTCATTCCCGGGCCGACCTGTCGCTAGGCTGACACCTTATCCATGTGCAGTTAGGTCACGATTTTCACGTGTTCTTCCCCAAACTTCCAATTTGTCTAAGTCTCGAACCCTTGGTTCTGTATGCACTCGTCACACACACCATGGGATTTCTCAAACCCTTTTCTAAAACCCTATCTTACGTGCTTTGTCATGCGCGCCTATGCACCTTTTGTACTTAGTCAATATTCTAGGGGCCCAACATCACCCCACACTATGCCTGTTCTTTGTCCATGGGAACACTTCCCTTAATGAGAGAAAGAATACAAATAGGCTTACTCCTTGGAAAAAGAATAAGAGGATGAAAGAATGGGAAATAAGAAAGAATGGGAGAGTGAAAGAATAACTGCAGTAGACTAGGAAAATCCTTTTGCAAGTTGGCCTCCAATTTATTCCAGGCATCAACTTCGTCCTGCGCTCTTTGACAGAGGTCACCGACTAGGGTGTTTACCTCCTCAAAATTTAGTCTATCTCCTTACACGCTCATAGTATCCGTTATTTTCTCCAACTCCTTATATATATTCTCTAATGCGTCCATTCGTCATGTGATACATGGATATAGCTCCTTCAACTAGTTTTTGATTGAAACCCTTAAGGTTTCAATGGCCTCTGATTTCTTCTCAACCTCGGTAAGAATTTTATCCCTTTCCGCCCTATTCCCCTTGTTTTTCTCCTAAAAATCTTTGAGTTCCTCTTCATGAGTGGCAACTAAGGTACCTGTCACTTTGTCTCTATCTGCATAATTATCATACACGGCCTCCGTAGTCCAAGAAGTGTCCCTTACATCAGCAAGCACTTTCTGGTACTTTGTGATGAGCACTATGATTGTCAACTTATCTTCCCTTTCTCAGTGCACTACCACTTCCTCTACAGACTCCAATGTTGTCAGCTACCTTTCCATGGTGAGCACCCTTATCAAATCCTCCAGGCATCCCAAGGTAGATCCATACTTTTGTATGGGTGATGCTAGGTCTAGATGCTTTAATAGTATAGCCCCGTTGATGGATTCTACCTTCTTATACATAGCACTCACCTTTGTATGTTCATCCTTTAATTCCCGCTTCCACTGGGAACTGATTAAATTTTCCTAGCTCAGCTCCTTGGTTAATGTAGCTAGCTCTTCTTCTTTCTCCTTTAGCTCCCCTTCCAAATCCCTGATCCTATCATTTCACCCAAAGAGTCTAGGTTATATCTCAATAGATACTTTGTGAAGCACATTACTTAGTTGTTCATCTGAGAGCTGCTGGGTATCCACCACTAGGTTATCTTCTCCTATTCCTGGCAATGTTACTATTGCCCCTTGGCTTACCTCAAACTCTGGTTAATCAAGGTGGGACTTAATTTCCCAAGAGATCATCTTCCTTATTCACGGGTAGGCAGCCTCCTTGTTGAAAGATGGCATGCATACAAGCTTCTCCACTGGAAGCGTACTCTAGAACCATATAAGAAACACCTTCTTGGGGTCATCAATATAACCCATCTCAAGCCTCCCCCCTCTGAGCTCCTTCCTCCCATGCACGTACCTTTGGGTATACTTACAGTTAAAACTGGGCAACTAGTGCTGCCATGTTCCTCTTCTGCACTCTCCTTCTCCTTGTTCAACACTAGCTCTGCACTGCACTCCACCTTTTCCTCCACTAGGTTATCAATGTCCCTTGTCTCCTCTTCTTCTTCCACCTTTTTTGTTTGCTCTTGTGCCAAGATTGGAACCTCTTGCTTCTGCACACTAGCCTCTTCATCTTTTCCCATGTCCTTAGCACTTCTTTCCGCATGGCTATCCTTACGCCGCACAAAAAGGAACCCTTGTTCTTATTCTCCACCTTCCTCCTCTAAATCATGTATATTGAAAATAGGTGGCCCTTGATCTTTCTCGGGGTCCTCTTCGACTCTTACTTCTTTCTCACTACAATTCTTCTCTCATATGTACTTTCCCATACTTCATGCTTCTTCTGAGGTGGTCCCCTCTTTTACCCTATGCTTTTTCCTAACTAAAGATTCCAGTGTAGGTGACTCTGTTTCTTCTTCTAATGACACCTTCTCTGATGGTTCTTCTGGTTCTAGAATATTTTCTCTAATTACGGCCTTTTTCTTACACATGTACGTGCTAGGTCTAGTGCTTGTCCTGGGGGGAACCTATTTCCTGTGTCTCCACCACACTTGCGATTTTTTTTTCTAGTTCTTTTTCCTCCCAGTTGGATCCTAAGGTATAGATACCTCATTCTCTAGGTATGTTCCCTTCTCTGAATTGGAACTTATGTGAATGTAAACGTGTGCCAAGGATCCTCCTGCAATGGGTAGAGTCATGGGCCTTATCATTTTCACTTCATGAGACACATACCGCTCTATATATGTGTGCTTACCAGGGTAGACCAACCACTTGTGCAATTCCCTATGGTCTTTGTCCAAACTACTAAGGTCCAACTTAAACTTTTTGGATTCCTTGAATCTATTTACTCCTACTTGGAAGTACTGAGCTATGAAGGCAAAGGGAACCTTGCACTATGGGCTCCATGAGTCATCTATCAACTTGAATCTACCCAGGAAGTAATGCTGGTACATAACAAATTCTACCTCTCCCCTAATGGCTGCTGGTAGTTGTTCAGGAATTCTCCATTCTTCCCTAAACGTGTTCCTTAGGCACATGTACCACTTCTCCAAGCGCACCTTGTGCACTATTGTCATAGTGTCACAAGCTTACTTCTCAAATATATTGGTGGGTGAGGGGTCTTCATCAAGGTAATCCCATACAAATTTATCTGATGCATCTGGTACCCCAATCTCTAAAAACATGATGGTCAGCAGCACATTTCCAAAAAGGATCCTGTCACCTTCCTTCGCACAATTGATAATTTCATCCACAATTAATGTGGAAAAATTATAGATGGTGCCCTCTAAATTTTTTCTGTAAACATTTAACCATAGCTTACTAACTTGTTTCCATATTTCTTTTCTATTTAGATTTGACACCATGTATGCAGTCATCTTCATTACTGGATACTTTATGTCTGCGACATCATAATATCTTGACCCCTTTTGTAAGTGAGCATGGTGATAGTTTCCTTAATCACTTCCTTTTCTATCAAGCCATCTTCCAACCCATCTCCTTCACAGATGAGGTCGGTGAATTGTGAAATGAGCTGAGGAGTTATACACATATTTCACCCCACAAAGTGGAAATAGTCCTCATGCACATGTGACATCAGCCACTGATACAGTCACTCAGGTTTTCCAAAGTAGGGAAACTCAAAGAGTTGTAGTAACCCTGTATTATCTAACCTGACCTTCACATCATCATTATTTATGGGCAAACCTTCAAGTGTCCTCTTGTTTGTTGGGCACACTAACTCCAGTGCCAACTCCTTTTCAATTTTGCTTGTCTGATGATTATAATCATTTACAGACATATCCCTAAGATGGGACTCCCACTCCATCTAGGTATTGCATTTCTTCATACCATTCCTCATTTGTGCTTGCTTCAATTTCTTATTACTTGCCCTTTCCCTTTCCTTTTCCCTTCTTGGGTGTACTAGCTGGTTTCTTGGGTGCCATTTTATAGGTCTTCTACCCACTTCAATCACTTCTATTACTTTGTTCTTCTGGTCTCTCCAACCTTGGATCTCGAACTTGTGAAGAAAACTACTTAAACTCATGCCCTAGTTCTTCAAACCCTAACTGGGATACTCCCTTCACAAGACGGTGTCTTCTCACATTTTCTCCCACACCCATGAAATCCGTTCCTCCTGGTTCCCAAATCCGAACTAGCTACTCATGCCTCAATTTCTCCAAATTTGTCTTCACAAGGATCAGTTTTTTGGAAGCCCTAGTTTGCAAAGGTGCAAAAAGAGCTTCATTCTCTTATACACAAAATGAAAAATGAAGTGTCCTGACCCCCTTATTTATAGTTTTCCCTTTTTTAGTATTAAGTGCTACTTCACCTACCACCATAGTTTCTTCATTTAATGTGGCTTTTTCAAACAAATCCTGACTTAAACGTTTTCCCTCACGCGCCCAACCTGCGTGGAAAATCCTCAAACCTTCTGGCGTGTAACCAATCCAACTTGACAGGAGAATCTTACATGCACAAAACTAGCACCGAAGGCACTTCTTCTGTCTTGATTTTTTCTCTCACCTACCTTGTGTTGATTAATGTCACTTTCTCCTCCTTTGTACATGGGAAAATTCCTCCAACCTTCTGGTGCACAATCAATCCAACCTAACAGGAGACTCTTACACGCGTAAAAATAGCGCCGAAGGAACTTCTTTTGTCTTGATGTTTTCTCTCACCTACCTCATGTTGCTTAATACACTTTCTCCTCCTTTGTATGTGGGATCTATAAGTAGCTTTATCTTGGCACTAACCATCCTTTTTCTATCTTCTCTCCATACACATCATTCAACTGGGATTTTTAACACAAAATTCCTTGGCACTTTAACCATGCACTCCTTCACATTACTCCACCCACACTTAAAATGATGTGCAGTCCTCTGTGCACTTACAAATTCTCCAAAATTAGCAATAAGGTTACTGGCACCCAAGGTGCAAAACAAAAAAACAATGCAAAAGGGAAACACAAGAAAATAAATGCATAAAGGAAAAAAATTCTAAACTAACTGGGAAAAGCTGCCTTATTTAAAAACACCAAGAAGACTTATTTATAGTAGGGCTTCAGCCTACTCCCATTAAAGTGTCTAAGACAATTTCATCCCATCTAGCACTTATAACTAACACGCACGCCTAAATCAAGGATGTAAGAGATTGTGTAAGGACCCAAACTAATGAAATTTTAACTTCCCATAGGATGGCATGGAAACTTAGAATCATATAGTAAAACCATCTGCCCAACCTCAAACTTATTGTTTCTAATGTGGCAATCATGCCAAGCTTTCTGCTTTGCTTTCTCTATTGTTTGGCTCTACCTGGTGAGTGATCGTATTTCATCTAATTTCATTAACTCAATTATTTCTTCAGACGATTTCTCATCAACTAACTCTCCTACGCATGTTATTCGCAGAGAAGGTAACATGAATTCAACTGGCATAACAGCTTCCGCGCCAAACACCAACTGAAACGGTGTGGCTTTGTTCAGCCTTTTATACGTTGTCCTGTAAGCCCACAATACTGTTGATACTTTGTCATCCCAATCTTGTCTTTTGACATCACAAATTTTGGTCACGATATGACTCAGTATTTTGTTGAATGCTTCCATGGTTCCATTTTCTTATGGGTGATAGGGCATAGTCTTGTGATGAGCCACCATGAACTCTGCTAATAGGATCCTCATGGTCTCATTCAAGAAATGCATACCCCTATCGCTGGTCAAACTCAATGGACATCCATACCTCGTGATAATGTTCTCACACGAGAACCTTGCCATTATGGCTACTTTGCAATCTTTAGTTGGGGCTTCCTCTACCCACCTGGTCAAATAATCCATGCAAGTGATGACATAGCGTGACCTAGTCCTACATGTTGCTAGTGTAATAGGGCCTACAAAGTCCATTGCCCACTTTTCAAAGGGCTCCGCACTAGGGATAGTGCACAAAGGAATTTCATCTCTCCTTCCTAGTTTGCCAATGTGCTGACAATGGTCACACACTGTACAATAGTATTTATAATCCTTGTATAGGGTTTCCCACCACAAACCTACCATTAATATCTTACACACTGTGGCATTACCTGCATAATGCCCACCCGCACTTGAATTTAAACTCTTGAAATAACAACACCCACCTATATATGCACCCTTGTAGAACAGGTTTGTTCACCAAATACTTTAATGCCATGTGGTCGGTGTAAAACACAAAGGGTGTTGCCAGCAAATACTATCTAAACTTGAAAAGTGTGTAAATAATTGACAATACCTCGTTCTCAATTGCTGTGTAGTTTTTCTCTGCTAGTGTTAGCTTCCTGCTTGCAAAACATAGAGGATGATAAAAAATTCCTTCACCTGGATGTGTAAGAACTACTTTAATAGTGGTCACTGAGGCATCTACATGCACATGAAAGGTCTTGTCCCAAGAGGGAAAACATAATATAGGCACGGGGAAAAGCCTATCCTTTAATGTATCAAACACCCTCTATTTCCTCTCCCCAATAGAAGGCACTTTTATGTCTGAGTAGTTCCTCTAAAGGCATGGCGATCTTGGCATACCCATTGATGAATTTCCTATAATAACTTGTATGCCCAAGGAATCCACATACTTCACTCTGGCTAGTAGGCTCCCCTAACCCCACAATAACTACAACTTTAGCAGGATCTACCAGCAAACCCTCCTTACTTATGATATGCCCCAATAAATTCCCAAAGGGTGTAGCAAACACACACTTCTTAATGTTAAGGGATATCCTCAAATACCTACACCTCTCAAACATTAACCTTAAATTGTCACAATGGTCTTTAACTAGACTGTACACTGTCCAATCATCCATATAGACCTGAAGAAACTTATGGATGAAGTCTTGGAACACTTGCACCACTATGTGTGAAAAAACAACAGGTGCATCCTTTAACCAAAAGAGCATGACTGTGTATGTAAAAATTCTCCACTCAATGGTGAAAGTTTTCTTCTCCTAGTCCACCTTTGCAATCCAGAGTTAGTGGTACCCCAAAAATCCATCCGTAAAGGAATAGATTTTGTGCCCAGCGAATCCTTCCAAAATTTCTTTAGTGAAGGGGGTCGGAAAGGGATCAATGACTAAAACTACATTCATCTCCCTGTAATCCACACAGATCCTAATCCGCCCATCCTTCTTCATGTTGATTACCATTGGACTTATTCACGCTGATTCCTCCACTGCTTCAATGATCCTAGAAGTTATTATTTTTTCTATCTTCTCCTTAACCTTCACGTGTAAATTGGGATTCATCTAGTAGGGCCTCTTCCTGACTGGGTGCGCATCATCCTTTACCTTTATCTTCATCTCCCCTAAGGAATGGTGAACACCTTTGAGCTCATGGTACCCACGTGCAAATAAATCCTCAAATTTGCACAACAGATCAATGATCTTAGAAACTTCCTTATCCGAATAATAATCTCCAATAATAGCTTCCTTAGGTTCTTCTCCTAAACTGATGTTAACCTTATTTTTCTTTAAGGGCTCATGGTAGGTGCGCACATGAGTATTAGCACTATCCATTACCTCATGCATCCCTATAGAATGGATAAAATCCAAGATTTCTGATTCCTCTCCATCAATCACATACACTAACTTTCCTTTCTCCTTTTCTAAACACATGCGCTCAAGCTGTAACTCTTCTGTTTCCTCTACTTCTTCTTCAGAACATGCCTCCAATCCTAGTTCACCTAGTAATTCCAGAATCCTTTCCTCCACAATGGAACTATCCCCCATGGTAAGGTAATTGATACCTTGTAAGGCCTTATCAATTGATGGATTGGTACTCTGATACTCAAAGGTTTGAATAAGGTCATCAGTGAGCTCTTGTCAATTCCCTGTCTGGCGGAGTTTCTTTAAATGAATGTACCATGTGTGTGCTCAACCCTGTAGTGTAGAATAAAACTTGTGCACCCAGAGGGATGGTGGAAAAGCTTCCATGCATTCTCTATTGACCCATTCACACTCTTGGATATAGAAATATTGGGCTCCTTCCCATGGTAGTCCTTGATGGTAGTGGGCACTTTGCTCCTAGAGAATCTGACAGAGAGAGAAATTATTACCTTCCGCCACTCCAAAAGTCTCTCCTAATGTGTAGCCCACCACCATACCACTGTGATGAGAAGGACATAACTTAGCATCCCTATCCATTCCTTCTCATCCTCCCATTGAGCTTCCACCTCCTACAGAAAGATATCAGGGAAGGCTCCTCCTAAATACTTGGGAAACTCTTTTCCTCCTAGGTGTCAAACTGTGCGTGCCTTTGTTACCTTGGTCACCAACCCTCTCAACTATTTTCCCATCAATTCATAAGTCCCATGCACCCAATTTTCACATGCTAGACTTGTGGTATCACTTACTAACAGATCCTCCTCAAACTTGATAACTCCGTTAATAGTATGTATCATCTTTGGGTCTGTGATTGAGCACACGTATATCCTGTCTAGAACTTCTTCCCCCAAAGGTTCAATATAGGGTGTCGACTTCCCATCAACCAAGGGTATAATGACCCTCTCCTCCTTATTTTCAAAGCTGATGTACCCTTTGTTGAACTGAAGGTCCACATTGTTCTTGTAAAACCATGGGCACCCAAGTAGCGCTAGAAAATTGTCTACCTCGATGAGTTCCAAGACTTCAAAGTCCCCAGTAAACTTAGTTGCCTAAATAGTAATGGTTGCATCCTTTAATATGCTGATGGGTATTGCGTTATTCTTATTTACCATATACAACACATTTGAAGATGGATGTAACGTAGGTCTTCCCATCTGATGCCATGCATCCAAAGTTAGAACATTAACCTTTGCGCAGTGTCAATGAGGATATTACTAAGGAACCATCCATCTACAACTGAGCTCAACGTGATCTCCTTGTCATAGTCAAGGTTGTGAGGGGGAAGGTTTACATGTAAGACTTACCTCTCACACTCTCCTCTGGTGCATGGTACCTTCTCTCTCAACCATGATCCTAGTAAGGGAATGATATACTCTTGTATCAAAATTTTACACACCTCCTTGACCTCATCTAGGTCATCCTTTGGCACCTCGACTCTCCTTCCTTGTTCCTCCCTTCTAGATTGCTCCTTTAGACACTGGATATCCCCTTGTAAGCTCTGAATGACATCCATAGTGTCTTGATATACCTCCTTCTAATGCGCAAGGTTAGGATACTTTCCATGAACTACTTCCTCCCTTGAAAATAGGTTCTTATGCCTTGGTGTCTCTCTTGCGCACATGGCTTCTACCCTTGTTGTTACCAAGATAGGATCCAAACCTACATCTCATATTACCCAAGGCATCCATTAGGTGTCTTCCTTATTAATACTAACCATTGTAGTGCCCTTGTCTTTCTGGTGCTTTTGATTCATGTGCTCAAAAAGTTCCGAGAACTCCTCATACTTATGCTTCTTTCCACACCACGAGCACTGCAACAGGTCCAGGAATTCACATTTGTAATGATCTATACATCCAAAGATGAAATAGGTTCCACACAGGAACTCGTTCCTTCCTCCTTCATGGTTACCATGACCACGGAACCCTCCTCAAAAACCTCTTCCATGCACACCTCCATATGTGCGCTCCTCATAACATTGATCATCACCCTTGGAACTACTGACAACACTAGTCTAGGACACCCCATGATCAATGAGCCTACAGTCCTTAGTATCATGGGTTGTAGAGATGTAAATCTTATAGTAACAAGATACATTCTTATGGATTGTGCGTTGTAGTAAGGGGTACCTACTCACATCATGGACCCCATAACAAATTTCACAATCTACTACCATGGCATATACTATCCTCTGGGGGAAATTATCCTTAATGTGGCCCTCTACTTCACAATATGTGCACCACAAACCATTGTGAGTGTCATGGGCTAAGTTCGCAAAAAAAAATTCCAACTACTTGGCCATAGCGGCAATCTGATCCTCGAGGAATGGGCTAATGTCATTATCAACACTACCAATAGCCTCAGCATGCAGGGCAACTTCCAATGCCTCGCACGGGTTTGTAAAATTTTTATGAGATAAGGCCCTTCTAAAATGAGTGATCAACCCTCCAAAAAACCACTGAGTATGCTATGAAGAATGAATATCATATAATAATGTAGACAAGATAGTTTTAAAGTGTGTATCATACTCTCACACACTCTCTACCATTCCTTGTTAAATATCCTTCAAAGAACTGATGCTCTTCTACTCAAACTCTGGAATGTGGAATTCTTCCAAGAATGCATTTTTTAAAGCAATATAGTCCACCAATGTCTAATGAGGGTCATACTTACTATACCAGCTATGAGTGCACCCTTGCAACATGGTTACAAATTGAATGGCCTTCCGTTCTAGGGTTGTGATACCCTTTGTGTGCCATAGCAGTTCACACTTGTGAACATGTTCCGCAGCATCCTCAATACCTCTATAATTGGGAAAATGTTAAGAAATTTCAAAGAAAACTTGTGGGGCTGGTTGGGGCCTGATTCCTCCTAATTCAAAGCCTTGGTTTCCACATGTGTTTCCTCCGCCACCTAATCCACTAGGTCCTGAACCACCAAATCCACCAAGCCCACTAGGTCCTAAACCACTAGATCCACCAGACCCATCAGCTCCTATTCCTCTTGAACCACCAAACCCACCAGGTCCACCAGGTCCTAAACCACCAGATCCACCAGACCCACCAAGTCCTAAAGTGGTCATGCCAAGGGTCCCCATAATTCCATTAATTTACAAGCCTATGGTTTGCGATAATGCCCCACTGCCAATAGTATACCCTGCGCCACTCCTAGATGTGAGACCAAAAGTTTGTGTATCTATACCTTGCCCTAAAAGTCCTAACACTCGGTTGGTGTTTGAAGCCATAGAAGGCCCAACCAAGAAATTATACCTCCTGGGTGTAGATCGATCACTCCCAATGTAACCAATTAGACTGGTAATATTTTCCCCCTAATCTAGAAAACCAAGCACCAGGGTTTGGTCAATAGGTGGGCTCAGATGCATGCCAATGGTTCTTCTTTCTCCACGTGATGAACTCTCATCAAAATCTAAAGGGGTCTCTCTTACGCGCTTGACAAGATGGGGTCGCTCAGACGGCTCAGGTTTCATGTCCTTTGCATGAACCTCAAATCCTTCCCATAATGTCTGCCGCCATACATCCATCACACTTGTAACCTCACATTATCTAGAAATCTCCCTTTCACGTGCGTCACCATATTTGAGTCATCTTTTCTCCCTATCTTTCTCCATCACAACATCTTCCATCTTCTTCCACCCTATCTTCCTTTCCCAATGCTTAGAATGGTTTATCCGGCTATTTTGAATGCCTCTAAAATCATGGTAATTATCTAGATCTTCATAGATAGAGGGATAACATGTAGAAATGATCCTCTGGGCTCCCGTAGAAACTCAAACTCAGCAACCTATGGATAATAATATGTCGAAATGGTGTACTCCAGAGTGTAGCTAGCCAATACTCCTTTCCACCAATGATCCATAGGATGGGTCCATGTCAGATCTATAGCCTCTGGTATTCTTCTTAGGTCCACATATGCGATCCATAATGCCAAATTGATCTAGATGCATGGGTTGTGAGCCATTCATATAGTTCCACTGGGAACCAATAGAAAAAATTCTCATAGAAATCATGGTAGATATTCTCTTCTACCCATCTATGTGCATTAAACCTAGGTCCATTGTTGAATCTCTATGGGAATTCATCCTTGGTGCTTTTAAACCATGATTTAACACTTTCCAAAGTTAACCGGTTTATCATTACTCACTACACAGATCATGATGTCTGCTATTTCCCACTACAACTTTGAAAAGAGGTCCTAGAAATAGAACCAGGATGTATTCATTTTTACCCTTAACACAAAATAAAGGAACCCCATGCACGCCGGCCTATCACCTAGCGAAAGCAGGGTGCTCACCTAAGGCATGCGTAAGTGCCGAGTCTCTCTTTTATGTGAGTTTAGTAGGAAACATCATCTGATTTATGTTTAAAATACTTTCAAATGGGTTTAGGACATACAAGAACCATAGGGCTCATAACAGCCTCTAGATCCTTGCAGTCATTTCAAATAGAGTACTTAATATAATCTATAACATGTATCATGTCAAAAAGAAGCATCCAAGCATCCATACTTAGCATAAAAGGAAAGAGAACTCATGAGAGAGCAGTGTGCATCAAAATCATTGATATTCATGTATATATAACAGGTAACCTCATTACATCCATGGATCCATTACAGAGTGTCACAGAGAAGGAGATCGCAGTCATGCATTACAACTATATGTATGTAACTAAGCTACCAAAAAGAAAACTACAATCCCCATGCCTAATACATCCTCTCCCAAATGCAATTATCCATTAACAGAGTTCTTGCAGTATTTCTATACAGCTCCTCCCATACTCTCCGTCTCTGTCTTTACTCTGTAGGTGCTTATATTTATAGCTTTTCTAGACTTGCAACTCATCCTCCAATGCCCTCAGATATGATGCCAAGTGTCTTAATGTGGTCCTCCATGCAAGCATGCTCCTCCAAGCCTAAGTTTCCCACTTTATCCCGTGACGTGTTTCTAGAATATTCTACCATAGGTATGCTCCTTCCTAGGCCAACCTTTCACCAGGCTGGCACCTTATCCACGCACAGTTAGTTCATGTTTTTTCACGTGTTCTACCCTGAACATCCAATTTTTCTAATTCCCAAACCCTAGGTTCTATTCGTGCCTATTACACACGCCATGGGCTTCGTTAAACCCTTTTCTAAAACCCTACCTTGCGCACTTTGTCCTTGCACACCTTTTGTACTTAGTCAATATCCCAGGGGCCCAAAAAACTCTTGGGGAGGTGGTTGGGGTCCTTTTCCTCCCGATCAAGAGCCTTGGTTCCCTCCACTGTTTCCTCCTCCATCAGATCCACTAGATTCACCAAGTCATGTTCCTCCTAACCCACCAGATCCATCTCCTATAGTCAGTAAGGACCAGAAGTGGTCACACCTAGTATTCCCAGTGTCCCACAGAAGTGTGTGCCAATGGTTTGTGATATTTTTCCACTACCAATTATATGTATCGCACCATATCTAGATGTAATACCCAATCATTGCATACTTACACCTTGTCCAAAGATTCCTTCAAATAAAGGAATGGCTTACACATCCATGGATGTTCCAAATGTGAAATTATATCTCATGGGCATAGATCAGTCACTCCCACTGATACCAACTGGGTTAAGAATACGTCTCCCTTGATATGGAAAACCAATAGCTAGGGGTTGGTCACCAGGTGGGTTCAGATGCACTGCCGACGAATATTTTCTCTCTCCATGTGATGAAATATGATTAGAATATAAAGGGGCCTCTCTCCTATGCTTTTGCCAAGATGGGGGTAGCAAAAACCACTTAGGTTCCACATCCTCTACATGTGAACCTCAACTCCTTCCCGTAATGTCTTCCTCCATGGATCCATCACACTTGTAACCTCGCATGTTGGTCTAGTCATCTCCCTTTCATGAGCTTCACTATACTTGAGTTGTCTATCCTCCCTTTCCTTCTCATCTAGCAATGTCCACCATCTTCCTCCACCCTAGCTTCCTCTCCAAGTGCTCAGATAATTTTAGCCAGCCATGGGAAATGCTTCTAAACTCGAGAGTAATGACCAAGAGATTTATAGCCAAAGGAATAACACACAAAAAATAATCCTCTACGCTCCCTCAGAAACTCGAACTCAACAACTTCTGGGAAATAATATGTAGAAATGACATATTCAAGAGTATAACTAGTCAACACTCTCTTCTACCAGTGATCAACATTATGCACGTCCAAGTCAGATCTACATACTTGCAGCCTCTGAGTAGTCATCTTGGGTCCATACACATGATCTATAATACCAGCTTGATCTGGATGCATATGTTGAAATCCATTCATATAGTTCTACTAGGAAGTAACAAAATTAATGTCTCATACAACTCATGGTATAGGTTCTCTTCTACCCATACTACGTGCATTGAAACTCAGGTCTAGTGTTTAATCTCTAAGAAAAAATTCATCCTCCATGCTCCTGAACCATGTTTCCACACTTTTCTAAGGTCAGACGCTCTATCATCACACATCATAGGAACAAATATGCATGCCATTTATAAAAAAAACTTAGAAAAGAGGTCCTGGAAATGGAACCAAGATGTAGTCATATTTTATACCCTTAGACCAATAGTCTAATCCCATGCACATCGTCATATCACCCCAGACGGGCACTGGGTACTCACCTAAGGCATTCACGAGCACTGCCGAGTCTCTCCTTTATGTGAGTATTCATGAGAATGCATCATCTCAGGAAAGATATTCAAATAGAAATGTAGTATAGAAAATACCTATGCAACATTCTTAAGAACCTAGAACAAATTATCATCTCATTGCATGCTAGAAAATAGAAGTATTAAACAACATATGGTAGAACAGATTCCTACCTAAGGGAAATGCATAAGTATTATACTTATGAACACATACATGATTTATAACATAGCCTTACATTCATATTTATACTAATGGAGTCCAATAATCCACATTACATCCCTTGAGGTCATAACAGATCCTTCATATAACTATGTAGAGCCAGGTCATGCATCAAAACTACATTATGTTCAAACACATTAGAAAGAAGAATACAAACCCCATCCCCTCTAAAGGTGTTATGATTCACTAATATTCTCATAATCCCTAACCTATAGCATCCTTCATCTATATTTCTATGCAGAGCTTCACCTCTTCCTTTTATTCTCCTTGCATATTCTACCTTACTATCGATCCCCCCCTTTCCTTCTACTCGGGTGCTTGTATTTATAATCTTAGCACCCACCACCATGCCTTTCAGAAGTTACAGATTGGTCACCAAGTGTCGAAGTGGTCCTCCTATGGGAGCATGCCTTCATCATATCTGAAGCTCTCCACTCCTTTCAATGATCTCTTTTAGGAACCTTCCATCACATGCCTGGAATATTCTCTTTTTGATCCCACTAGTCACCAGGCTGACACCTCATCCATAAGGGTCATGATTTTCTCATGTGTTTTCCAGGGAGGTTATAGACGGTGACTAAGTAAAATATTTTTGATTCCTTGATGCACACATGGTATGATTTTACCAAAATACTACTAGGGTACCCTTCCCTACACACCTTCAACCCACATGCCCAAATTTCAACTAGGTCTCATGTTCTCACGAAGCCTTCTTGTACTTAGCTGATATTTTAGGGCCAAAAAAATTTGCAGGAGATTTCAAAGTAATAGTTATGGATGACTGAGTGTTTTTCTTTTCTATTTATTTCTGATGTAGTTTCCAAATATGTATGTAAATTTTTTCATCATGGGTTGGGGCCTCAATAAAACCCCAATTTTGCATCTAAATCTTTATTTCCATCATCTTCTGAACATATATGAATTTACATGCTTGAATCGTTGCTCTTCTTTTGGATTTTACTGTGAAACAAAGTCATGTCTTGTGTCAAGATTTAGGTACATATTTAAATTTGTAAAAAAAACTCACCTCATTGCATCCAATGGTGTCGTTCCATGAGTTTTCTCCATTCCTTAGTGTATTGCATCGTTACCTTAGTTCATAGCATTATTTAGAGAAACTTGGCTTTGAATATCCATCCACATGGCCTTTTCTTTTTTCTACCAAACTTTCCTTCCTTCTGCAGACATATTCTCTTTTGAAATTGCACTTGGGTGACACGTGGAGGTATGCGCAATTTTTTCTTTTGTTTTGACTTTTCATCCCGCTTGGGCTGCCCTATCGTGCTTAAGCCATGTGGTCAACACTCGCAACTTGGAGGCTCCCAATTTTCTCTAACTTCTTCAAAGGTACGCCAGAGGAACATGTGGATAAAATTCCTCCTTTCCATGGTGATTTTCCTTTATTTTGTGGCTTCTCAATTTTTTTTCTTTGAATACCTACCAAGTCATGGAATTTTTTGCAGTCTACAATTTACACTGGGGACAACAAGGGTGACATTTGAAAGGGAGAAACCACAATTTTAATTAAATTTTTTGACCTATTTCACATGGGTTTTCAGTAATGACACACTTTCACAAATCCTCGATGAAAAATAAAGATCAACACCCTAAACACAAGGTTTTCACCCGCATTTGACATGACTATATCTTCAAGCATACATATTTTACATGAGCAAACTAGTCAAAAAGAATGTTTTGAAAGCATACACTGGATAAAAGGGTGAGATCAAATCGAGCACTAACACCTCCATTATTTTTTATTGATAATGATGAGCCTCATAACACTACATATGTTACACATATCTTTATTCACATATTGATGCTTATGTATTCACTTACTATTTCCATCATTTCTAGGAATCCCAATGTTCCACCTAATCTATTTTGTTTTATTGGTCATATCCTTATTGTGTAGGTCATTGCAGTTACTTCTCATACATTTGGGATCTTAAAATCCATAGGGTTTTCCCATCACTTTGTTGACATTGTTACTTTCTAGCTCTTGTGTTTCCCAAAGCACACTTATTACTTACCAATGTTCCACCTATTCTAGTTTCTCTACATGCATGAAAAAATCTTACTCCATGTTCTTTGATACATGCACCTTCACATGTCACTAAGGCCTTGGATCATGATCACATGCATTCCTATTTTACATTAGAAGATAGTGGGCCCTTTCCCTTTATTCCTATTGGATATTTCATTACAAAAGTCACACTTGGGGGAATTCAATTCCCTCTCATTACCCAATGACACACTCTTTCTATAGGTTTGAACATGACTATTGAGGGCACATTTACTCAAATGGACCTCACTTTCCACACATACACTAGGTAGGAAAACTTGGTGTCCCAACACCAAGGGATATTTTGTTTCAAATTCACATATTCTAAAACATCCTAATAAATGACTAGCTTAGATCTCCATGTTGATGGGACCACACCACTTGCTAAAGAGACTCTAGGTCTGTAAAATATGTGTAAAAATACTTACACACTCAGAAGGGAATGATGTCTCTATTACATATACACATGTACGTTCATATGCTACTTTTTGAGGTGAATACAGATCCCTTGATATTTTATTTGAACCCCCGCATTTGATGATAAATGAAATAACATTGGCATTTTGAAAACTTAGTACCATTAGTACTTATGCTCTTAGGGGCATAGAAGTTTGACTGATGTTTCCTATAGGGGGGGGTGATATCATTGCTTTAATAAATTTTAATTCAATTTCATTCTTACTTCCTGATGAATCATCATACAATGGGATTCAAAATTAATCAAATATTGTGATCTTATTAAACATGACTACAACCATTCATAAGAGCATTAAGAAAGTTGAGAATCACTAATTGTGGACAACAGACGATATAACGTGGGACTCAGCATCAAGGGGAAGAAATACCATTGATCAACTTCCACTATATATGTACACAACACAAAGAGTCCATATGAATATTACACATCACAAGGTTGATTTTTTTTAGTGAGTGAACCAACCCTTGACCGGCTTGAAGCAAGGATATCTTCCAGTTCAGGAAACTAGGAAATAATCACTTCACACACTACTACTATTACAATTCTTTTCCGTGTGTCATGTATCCATCATATGAATCGTCATCTCCCACTACCTCTAAATAATCATGTGTACCTAGTGGATCCTCATCTATTTCATCCACTTCACAATCCACATCATCACACATTTCCACCTTGGAATCCAAATAATCATTCTCCCCCAATATCTCCTCACCTACATCATTATGTGCTTCCACATTCAATTTGGTTGGTCCCATCACCATCTTCCATGGATTCCTCAAAATTTTAACCACATTCATCATCATTTCCACCATATATACCATTATGAAACAACAGTAATTTACCACTAGCTTGAGACCTTTTTGTTCATCACTCAAGAATGGTACCATATAAAGTAATTATTAGGTGACACAACATATAAGTGGGGACCATACCTATAAGGTAAAAATCTTCTAAACCATACTTATCTTGATTCGATCATATACTTTTCCCAGTACTCCCACTCTTTCACACACATCTTACACCTTCACAAGGAATTTATGGGAATGACCTCATACATATGAATCCTTCTTATAAATTTTCTACCACTATATATATCTTGCATACCAATATTACACCACATGTAAAAAATCCTCTTGCATTAATTACCAATTATTATGCTATCCAGATGTTCATGTTCCATATATTCCTTAAGAATGTCAACCTACATTTGGTAGGTTTCTATAAATAAGTGGTTTAGAGCAATTAACATTCATAACTACCAACATCCATCCATAATGTTAATTGGGAAAAACATGGAAGGTAACATCCCACTATTTCCTTATTCACAAGTATCTTGATTGACCAAATACTCATTACAATCCAGTAAATCAACTTGCAAGTGATTTCGCACCATCCACTTACACTTTCACACAGGTTTTTGAGTTCCTCACGGTGCATATAGAGTCCTACATGATTTTATACATCCACTCTACACTAACCGCAATTGCCGCAAATACAATGTCATACACCAATGTAATCTATAAATCCCTACGGATCCATGGCTCTCACATTCCCTCCATACATCACTATATTCTCCACTCCTAGTCCAATCTTTACATCATCACTAGAGCCATGTTTCATATCACTTTATCTCCTACCATATATATATATATATATAAGACTGGTACATCCCATAGTATGGATATTATAACCCCCATACATATCCATATCCAATCTCATGTCCCCCAAATTGCAACTAAATTATGGATTTTATTTAGCATTATTGCCAAGTCGATTTTCATCCACATTGTATAATCCAATCCTAAATATCCACCACATCTACCACCTTCATTTAATACAAAATGTTCCTCATTCATCCAATCCCTATTTGTAATAGGGTACTTTCACTTGTATTCAATTCCATTTTATACATGTTTCATACATCTGATTTCCCTTCATCCAAACTGTTTTTAGCATTCTAACGTTTTCTTCATGTATAGCATTTGTATTGTGTTGGTGCCATTTTTGAGCTTGCACCATTTTTCCCTAAATTTTCCTTTGGTTTGCATGCTCTAGAATGTTTTTTCTCTCAAATTGGTGGTTTGTAACTTTTCCCACCAGATTGAATGCCTTGAAATGCTCATAAACTTGTTGTTTTGTCCCAATTTGAAAGAAATCTGCATGTGTGCCCTGTTTTGTGCCCTAATTTTTCCCAAATCTGCGGGATCTGTCATTTTTCCTTTTTTCCTGATTGTGTAAATTTAAAATTGATCGATTTTCACTTGTATGCCATTGAAAATCCATTTCCATGATAAAAAATGCTTTGAAAACATGTTTCAGTTGGTTCAATTTTGAGAAATTTGTTGTCCTTAGTGAAAAAATCAAATTCTAGGGCATCCCTAGCATTTTTTGTGTTTTAATGGTCAAATGGGTGTCATTTTCCCATCAATTTCTTCTTCATGGTCAGACAGGCATCATTTTCCCTTCAATTTCATCTTCAGCATTCTAGGGCATTGCTAGCAATTTTCTACATTTTTTTACGGTCATACGGGCATCCTTTGCCCATCAAATTTAAGCTAAAAAATCTTCTCCTACGTGGCCCTTTGTGATTGGACAAGGATCGATGGGTCATTTCTAAAAATGTAATGTTTTTGTGTTTTTGGAAAAAAGTGCAAGTTGCCCCCGCAGCTCCGCAGGTTCCAGAGGAGGTACATGTGTTGAAGGCAGATTGAAGGCAAACGAGAGGGTCTTTTTGTGCCTTAAGTCATTTTGAGAAAAGAGTTAAAGTGAAAATAAAATTACTATGGCCCGCAATGAATCGGAGGGTGACACGTTAGAGTTACAAAAGTCAAAACAGTGGAGCGATAGAGCTATGGAGGCACAGTGGAAAAATTTCTTTTGGTGAAAAATAGTTAAAGTATGAATTGAAAGCGTAGGCCCTAAGTGACTCACAGGTGGACACATGTCACATTTACATCAAAGGAAAGAATGGAGGCTGGCGAAAGACTTAGAATTTTTTTTATTTTTGGTGAAAGGGAACAAAAGGTTTGAAAAGGGGTGTGGGTCTACCAAGACATTCAGGAGTGGACACGTGGCAGGGTTAGAGGCGGAACTTTGGGCCTCGGGGGAAACTTGAGATTTTTTCCCATTTTGGCATAAAGGGTTAAAATTGCAAATTGAGGTTGCAGCTCCATCAATTGTCATGATTGAGCCATGTGTATGGCTCAAATCAAAAGAAGGGATTTCGGAGCGTCGGGTCTTTGCGGGAAATTTAATTTTTATCCTATAAAGGTGAGAAATCAAAAGGAGGAACACAAGCCCACAACCAATCAACGACCAACATGTGTCAGGGATAGAATCAGAGGTGCAGTTTTGTGGGGATAATTTAGAAAAAATTCCTTTTTCCTAAAAGGGTAGAAATGTGTAGAATCGGTCCGCAATTCCAATGGGGCCCACTTTGGGACACGTGTTAGGCTCATTTTCATGAGGCAGAGATGCGGGGAAAAATATCAAAATTTTCCAAATTTTCCCAAAAATTTTAAAATGTGTAAAATGAAGCTCGCTAGGTATGCATCAAATGGGACCCACATTGTGCCACGTGGCCAGCTCATAATAAAAAGGTCAAAAGGGTAAAAATGTGAAACCCATGTCCGTGCCAAATCAAATCTCACCATACCATTTCTTTTTAAAAATGTTAAAATGGATTAGAAAGTGCATCCTCAAATCCATGTCTCCAATGGTTTTTCTGACATGTGGAGGGCTTAGATTGAAGAGTTGAAAGTTGAATCTCAATGGTAGTTGTGCATTTTTTACTTTGGCCACCATTTTTTACCTATAACCTCTAGGAAGTTTGGAGATATGCATTTTTTGCATCAATTTCCATCAAATTTTTGACAAATTCATGTCGTTTGTGCCTGTAAGGACCAATATAATTGGTTTTGAGGATCAATTTCAAGATCAGAGATTTTTTTGGAAGTGAATTTTTTTTCCCTAGCCCATCTAAAAATGTAAAACATCAAATCCAAAAATTACAGATGCAAATTTGGAAAGTGTAAAGGTGAAATAATGAAAGAGGGGCATGTTGCATGAAAGAAGGAAGAAAAATGTGATCCCAGTTGAAACTACGATGCAAAAATCCTCAATGATTCACCTTTTTTCGAAACACCTGGAAAATTTTGTTGCAAATATGTTAAACGTCCTTGTCTGCGAATCATGATGGAATTTTGTAACAAATTTGATCCTTGGCATATTATTTTCTTGGGAAAGAAGGATTGAAGGTAAATTGAATGTTATATAATGCATGTTTTTTGACATGAAAAATGTCGGGAAATTGAAAATCAAGATAAAATTTTGAGAGAATCTCATCTTCTGAGAAACCCTCCAAAAAACCCGGTTAATGTCTTTTGTGTTAGATATTCATTCATGTTAAGTTAGTTACAAGTGTATAGCCATCACACAGCATCTGAGATTGTTCCTGAAAACATCTCCCTCTACTGATAAATCTAATCATTTTTGAGTTATTCTGTGTTGTCTTTGGGAAAAATGATGTGATCATGAATGCATTTCTACAATTTGTGTTTCCTTGTTTCCTGTTGCAGTCTTGTGTTTAAAATCTCTTGATCATCACATGGATCTCATTTCTTGTGATATTTTAGTGGCATTTGTCAATCTCACATTTAGAAGAGATTTCATCTGATAAAGATTGATAAACAAATAGTTTAAAATCACTTTACCTTCCTTTGACTTGATAGAGATTGTTTGTAAACCTTTGGGTGCACCTTAGGTCATGATTAAATAGTGATTGCTAAATTTTAATTGAGTTCATTATAACTCAAAATTTTGTGATGAGATGATCAAAGATTGTGTGAAAAGTGTAAACCTAGACCTCCATTTGATGTATCTCTATCTGGTTGAAAGAACATGATTAACCATTTTGAAGACTTTCTATCTGATAAGTTGTCTCTATATTTTGTTGAAATCCTCAATGAGTCTGGCAGAGTCTTGGGTTGTCTTGTCTAATATCCCAGGCAAAAATAATTCAAAATAACTAATCCTACCCTGTTTTACCCTTGTTTTTCCCTGTATACCCGTAGAAGATCAAAACCCAGTTGCTAAAGTATGCAAAACATATCAGGATTTCAAAATATCTTCAGTAACCCTTGTCTTGCATTGAAAGTATCTCCATAATATTAAAGTGAAAACTTGTGAAAGTCAGATTTGGAGTGTTGATCATATTTTCCCAAGGCCCTTTTCATACTATTTTCACAAATTAAGGGATATCTTCATCTCCTTCACCATTTTAGGGTTACAAAATAGGTTCTCTTACCTTGGTTGAAAGGCACAACCTAAAACAGTTAGGACAAGATCAAGTCCTATTTGAGTGCTATCCATCTCTCCACAAATCTGAGTGCCAGTTAGATCACATCCCCAGCTATAAAATGACACACACCATGATCCATCTATCTTCAAGATTCATGTCATATCTTTGATGCTTCTCAGACTGGAAAATGAAAACAAATTTGGGTACCAACAATAGTGGCATCATTTCTGGGGACATTCTTAGTTCAATCTAACCCATGTGCATACATATTTGAAATATTTGAATGCATATCAAACCCTGGTAATGTCTCTTACAAGTTTTGTCTACAAATATATTGTTAAATCATAATTCTATACTCATATTTGCAAGGTGTATGCAAAGGTTTCAAGTTATGTCTGTAATTTTATCAGTTTTCAGTAGTAGTTGCACTTCCTTTGCATTTGTGATTGATAAATTCAAGAAAAAGGAAGGTTCTGATCTATAAAGTTTGGCAAGATTTTCAGTGCTTGATAGGTATTTGACAGAGTATTTTAGTGCATTTGCACATCTAGGGTGAAAATCCTTAGTGACGACTCCATGTTGATTTGATCTTGATAAATACTAGTGTCTTAGCTTTTCTGTCATTTATTTTTGTGTTGCTAATCTTTGCAAAAATGGAAGGAAGAAGATCTCTCTTCATTAGGGACCCAAGTAGAAAGTTATTTCAATAGATTTGGAAAGACAGATTTTAGAGGAAAGAAAAGTTTGGAAGGTTGTTGAAGAGTCAGACATCAGGAAAAGGTATATCCATTGGTGAGAGAGATCAGCCTTTCAGTAGAGGATTATCACTCTTCTTCCTGTGATTCTGATTCAAGATAATATTCTCAAAATTTGTTTACTTCAACTAGTGAAGGTCCTTTTTTGTACTTGGTAAGTTCTTTTCTCAATTCTGCACCTTATGTGCTTTCCAATTGAAATAGTAAAACTTTCCAAGAAAATCAACACCTAGAGAGATACCAATTTTGTGAATCACATTCTTGAGCCCCAAAGACCTCTCACTTCTCATCATTTTGTTCTCCTCCAAGATCACCACCTCAAAAAAATATGGCTTAGCCTAGACCTCCATTTTTTGTTAACACCTTTGGTCCTATAAAATTTAGAGGAATGGATGGTTATCCAAATGCTATCCC
Organism: Taxus chinensis; assembly: GCA_019776745.2. NCBI lineage: Eukaryota > Viridiplantae > Streptophyta > Pinopsida > Cupressales > Taxaceae > Taxus > Taxus chinensis. The sequence goes on along the minus strand of CM034153.1, from coordinate 433,541,608 downwards.
TCAAGATGTCAGAAATAGATTGCCAAAATTCCAAGGTAACAATGCAATAACTGGTGATCAACATCTAAAACGTTTTGTTAACATGATGGAGGATTTTGAAATAGAGTTTGAAGATGTGTATGTAAAATTATTCATTCATACACTAGAAGAGGATGTAAGGGATTGGTATAAGGCTTTGCCTGATAATTCTATTGATTCATGGACTGAAATGTAGAATGCATTCATATTGTAATATGGTGATAAAACTGATCCTAGGTTAATATTGTCTAAATTTGAAAATATCAAGAAGAACCCCAATGAATCAGTTCATGACTTCAATACAAGGTTTAATGAAAATTTGAGAAGGTTTCTAGTTAATTTGAGGCCATGTGATCAGTCATGCTTGATCAAATATGTAGATGCATTTGACAAGAAGGCAACCTATTACCTAAGAGACAAGAACCCTACCAATTTAAGGCAGGCCTTTACCATGGCACTACAGATTGAAAATAACATTAAGGCCATTGGGAAACCTCTCAAGAGAGATGGTGTAAAGTTGATAAACCTTGAAAAACCTCAAGCTAGCAAGGGTGCTGATTTGGAGGAGGTTGTGAAAAATTTAGCAGGGGTTGTCAAAGAAATCTCATACAAGCTAGCTTAGGTAGAGAAGGGAATTGGGCAGACTTCACAAGGTCAGCAAAAGTCACAAAACCATGACAGATTTGCCAATCAATCATCCTAGGTCAGGTGATCAATCAGGGGTGATCAGATTCTGATGATAGAGGGAAAGGACCCCATGGGGTCTGTACAAATAGACATCCTCAAGCACGTGAAGGATAAGTATTACATGATCCCCTAACTATTAGGGTTACTTCTGTTGAGGAAGTTGATGATATTGATTGGTGTGATATGTGTTTTATGCCCCATCCTCCATGTGAAGTGGACCAACAAGATGGTGAAGATAATAATGATGATGGTACTAATGATGATATGTATATGGTGGGTTGTTCTTCAGGATCACATGAAGGAGCAACATCAACTAAGGTAATAAGTGCAAGGACAAATTCAACCTTCTGGGATTGCATCAAATGGGCACAAATCCTTCTTCCCTCTCATACTCTTGAGGTAGATGTAGTGAATTTTTTTGAGATTCCTAACAATGACTTTGAATACTTAAGAGCTTTGATGATTAAGAAGTATGATGGTGGTATCCCTTTAGAGGAAGATAGACAATTGTTAATGAATGTTGTTGTGGCTCAAGAGAAAGAGTATAACACTAGGAGCAAGGTTGTTAAGGGAGTTGGGACTCAATCCAAACCTAAAACACCCTTTCTTACAAGTATTCCCAAATAATATCCTAGAAGAGAAACACCTGTCAAAAGCTTTGCTATCCCAAGAAAAAATTTCAGTCCTCCTCATGCCCAAGCTACCAAGAATCCCATGCCATCTAATGAATTTACTTGTCTCCCTTCCAATGCTGCCTTTCCAAAGAATGTTCCCTATGACATAGCCCAAGTATTGAGCCAAATCAAAGTGAGTGTTCCAATCATTGAGTTTCTTAGGATTCCTGAGCACAAGAAGAGAGCATTTGAGTACTTGGGATTGAAAGAGGAGAAGAGTACCCCAAGCAGAAATGTAAATGTTGTTGAAACTCCTCCTCAGATCATTACAGACCTTGAAACACCACCAATAGTAGAGGATCTTGGAGAAACATCTGAGGTATACTTGGGGACATCCTTGGTTGATTCCCAATTGAATGTTGATCCATTCTTTACAACTTTGATCATAAAGGATAGACTACTTCACAATTGTATGTTTGATTTCGGTGCATCATGCAATGTCATGCCTCTAGAAAGTCATGAATGAGTTAGATATCAAAGTGACAAATAGCCTATGGAAAGTGTAAAATGCCATGGACTCAAGAGAAGTGCTGGTAGCTGGTTGTGTGAAGGGTTTGGTGGTACAACTTGCAACCTATCCGTGTAATAATTTAAAACTTGATTTTGTGATTGTTGATTGCCCTACCAAATGGGGTATTTTATTATCAAGAAAGTGGGTTGAAAGTGTTGGAGGGAGTGTTCCAAATGGATATGTTTTTTTCCACCATTCCCATTGAAGGCAGCCTTGTAAAATTATATGGAGAGAATGAAGATGTTGCATCTAATTGAGGATCCAAACAATGTTTCTTATGAAGTATTATTTGCTGATTTTGATGTTGATAATTTAATTGGATTATTTTGATGGTAAGGAGCAAAAGATGGATTATTCTAAGTGCCTTGAATATGTAGGTTCCCCTTGGACCTTGCTATTTGATAGAGTTTTCTCCAAATTTGGAAATGGTGCTGGTATAATTCTGATTTCTCCTAGCTTGGAAGAGTTTGTTTTTTCCTTCAAGCTTAATTTTGAATGTACTAATAACATTGTTGAGTATGAAGCCTTATTGTTGGGTCTAAGAATTGCATGGAGTAATGGTGTCAAGGACATCATTGCAAAAGGAGATTCAGATCTAAGTTGTCAAAAAAAATAAGGAAAACTATGCATGCTACAAAAAATTAGCAATGGATGAAATAGTACAAACATGTAGTTTGGGATCTAATTGAGATGTTTGATTCCTTCAACATTGTGAATCATGATAGAAGTTTCAATGATGTATTTGCTAAGAAGTTGGTAGTGTTGGGGTCAAGATTTATAAATTGCACTATTTCACCTTATTGTGAGTACAATATTAAAGTGTTAACTAGGCCAGCTATCCCTGACAACATCAAGCATTGGAAAGTGTTTAATGATGATGCTCAAGTGCAAATATTCTTACAAAATCAAGGTGATTTTTTGGATCAGCATATTGATTTGGAACCATTGGTATGTGTGACTGTTGATGGAAAATAGAACCTTTTTTTTGGCAAGGATATCATTCAATTTAAGACTAACACCATCCCTAGAGGGCTTGCTACTCTTGAATCAAATTTTAGCAATATTGATTGTGTAATTAATAAAAACATGTTTGGCATCTAGATATGTTGAAGTGCATAACTTTGGAACTGATGATAAACCAAGAAAATTTTGGTTGGAAAACAATCTAAACAAAGGGGAAAAATAGTCCTATGTTCAACTATTGAAGAAATAGCGGGACTGTCTTGCTTGGTCTTATTCAGAGCTGAAAGAATACAAATAGAGGACTTGTTTTAAACATGAGATTCCTCTTGAAACAAATGCCAAACCATTCAGAAAAAAGTAGAGTCCAATTAATCCACTCCTCTTAATGAATATGCAAGATGAATTGAAGAAACTGAAAGAGGGACGGATCATTCAGCCCACAAGGTATTCATCTTGGGTTACAAACCTTGTGCCAGTCAGAAATAAAAATGGAGATATTAGACTTTGTGTAGACTTAAGAAATATAAATAGAGCTTCATTGAAGGAAAATTATCCTTTGCTAAACATGGAAATAATACTGTAGTTGGTGACTAGATCTGAATTGTTGTCCACCTTGGATGGTTTCTCTAGCTACAATCAAGTTATTATCAAGGAGTAAGAAAGATTTAAAACTACCTTTACCACTCCTTGGGGAACATATGTTTATGTAATAATGCCTTTTGGTCTCATGAATGTTGGAGCTTCCTTCCAAAGAGAAATGGATATTTCTTTTTTTGGTTACATAAATGAATTCATTGTATTTTATCAGGATGATGTGACTGTGTTTTCAAGGAGTAGAAGATATCACTTGTAGCACTTGGAAAGAATGTTGATCAAATGTAGAGAATTTGGAATCTCTTTAAATCCAAAGAAGTGTCATTTTGGAGTGCAAAAGGCCAATCTACTTGGTCATATTGTTTCAAATTTCAGTGTCATGATTGACCTTGAGAGGGTAGAAGTAATCAGTAAGGTTCCAATTCCAAGAACAAAGAAGGGCATCCAATCCTTCTTTGGGCAGATCAATTTCATTAGAAGGTTTGTATCTAATTTTGTTGAATTGACTCTTCCTATTACATGCATGTTAAAGAAAGATCAAGTTATCAAATGGGAGGAGGCTACTATTAAGGCCTTTAATGGAATCAAAGAAGCATTGAAACATGCACCTGTCTTGGCAGCTCCAAATTACAAGAAGCCTTTCCAAATCTTCTCATTTGCTTCTAAAAATACCATTGCATATGTTTTGTTGTAGAAGGATGAACATGGGGCTGAGAGGCCTATTGCCTTATTTAGCAAGGCTTTACAAGCTGCTGAGTTAAAATACACAATCATGGAAAAACAATCATTTTCCTTGGTGAAAGCAACAAAGGTTTTCAGGCCTTATATCTTAAGTTCAAAATTTCTTTATTATGTTCCCCAAACCATGGTAAAATACATCTTATCATAGATGGATATCTCAAGCAAAAGATGTAGATGGGTGAACAAACTGCAGGAATATGACATGGATATCCAAACCACAAAGTTGGTAAGAGGTTTGGGTCTTGCTAATCTCATGGTTGAGAGCAACTTACAGACTATGGAAGTGAATGAAATAGAGGAAGAAAGGGTAGATTTTCTTGAGAAATTGGTAAGGTCTGAGTGGTACAAGGATGTAATATTTATTTTCAGACACCTATGTTGCCCTAATAATTTGAATAAAAATTAGAAAAGATCCCTCAAGTTGGCTTCTAAAAAATACATCATCACTAACTTTGGGCTAGCTTGGAAGAACCCTGAAGGTGTCCTCTTGAAATGTATAACTGAATATGAAGCTCTTAAAATAGTTGTTGATCTCCATGGGGGATTTTGTGGAGGACACTTTCCTGGAAGGGTTACGACACACAAAATTTTGAGAGCTGGTTATTGGTGGCCTAATCTCTTCAAAGATGCAACCCTAGTGGTTAGAAAATGTGAAACCTGTCAGCATTTCTCTAGAAGAATGAAAGCTTTAGGCTCCCTTACTTTCCAGCCCCTATTAATTGAATCTCCTTTCAAACAATGGGGAATAGACTTCATTGGTGAGATTTCAGACCCTTCTAGTGTTGGACATAATTGGATCCTTGTAGTGACATATTACTTGACCAAGTGAGTAGAAGCAATCCCCACCAAGAAAACAAAAAACCAAGTTGTTATGGAATTCTTGTTGAATCATATCATATGCAGATTTGGTGTGCCAGTCAAGATTGTTGCTGATAATGCCATGTGTTTTAGAGCTAAGCCCTTGATGGAAATGTGCAAGGATTATGGAACCAATTTGACTTATGCTTCAACTATAACCCTCAAGGAAAGACAAGCTGAGTCTAGCAATAAGAACTTGTTGAAGATAATTAGGAGAACCTTGGAGTTAAACAAGAGAAAATGGGGTGAACAACTGAAATTTATAGTTTGGGCCGATAGAATCACTGCCAAAAGAGCTTCTAGTAAGATCCCATTTGAATTAGTGTATGGAATTCAAGCTCTTATGCCCTTGCATATGCAATTATCTTCATTTTAGTTTGTTCAACAACTTGAAGATCAAGAGGTCAGTCCATATGAAGTAAGGATTAATTAGATTGTTGATCTGGATGAAGAATGAAGAGCATCCCACTAAAGGCATGTTAGATTTAGAGAGAAGTTGAAGAGGTTGTTTGACAAGAAGGTCACTCCTAGGGACTTCAATGTTGGAGATATGGTTTCATTGTGGGATAAAAAGCATGAAGATAAGGGAAAACATGGTAAATTTGATGCATTGTGGATGGGCCTTTACTCCATTGATATCAAAATTAGTGATAATACCTATTTTCTCAAGGACTTAGATGGGGAATTCCTTGAATTACCTGTTAATTGTAGGCATCTAAAGCATTTTTTGGATTAATCCCCAAATTTGAGGTATGCACCACTTGTATAGTGTATAGTCTTTGTTTCTTGGCTCTTTTTTTGTTGTTTTTATCGGTTTGTGGTTTGCCCTATTCTTGGAAGCCATTTTTTGTCGATTGGGTCTGGTTTTTTAGCTCTGTAATTTTGACTTTATTGCCTAATAGTTGTTTTTGGCACTTTGTCTACTTCTTTTGATCTTGTGGCACTCACTGGGAGTGCCCATCCCCAAGCAAGAGCCAATGTTGGTGCCATTTTTGAGCTTGCACCATTTTGCCCTAAATTTTCCTTTGTTTTGCATGCTCTGGAACATTTTTCTCTTAAATTGGTGGTCTATAAATTTTCCCTCCATATAGAATGCCTTGAAATTCTCATAAACTTGTTGTTTTTTCCCAATTTGAAAGAAACCTACATGTGTGCCCTGTTTTGTGCCCTAATTTTTCCAAAATCTACGGGCTCTATTGTTTTTCCTTTTTTCCTAATTGTGTAAGTTTAAAATTGATCAATTTTCACTTGTATGCCATTTAAAATTCATCTCCATGATAAAAAATTCTTTGAAAACATGTTTCAGTTGGTTCAATTTCAAGAAATTTATCATCCTTATCAAAAAAATCAAATTCTAGGGCATCCCTGGTGTTTTCTGTGTTTTAACGGTCAAACGGGTGTCATTTGACTGTCAATTTCTTCTCCACAGTCAAATGGGCATCATTTTCCCATCAATTTCATCTTTAGAATTCAAAGGCGTCGCTGGTAATTTTTGCATTTTATGACGGTCATACGGGTGTCCTTTTCCCATCAAATTTAAGCTCAAAAATATACTCCTATGTGGCCATTTGTGATTGGACAAGGATTGACAGGTAATTTCTAAAAACTTAACTTTTTTTGTTTTTGGAAAAAAGTGCAAGTTTCCCCCGTAGCTCCGCAAGTCCCAGAGGAGGTACATGTGTTGTAGGTAGAGTGAAGGCAGATGAGCGGGTCTTTTTGTGCCTTAAGGCATTTTGAAAAAAGAGTTAAAGTGTAAAGAAAATGCCTAGGGCCCGCAAAAAATTAGAGGGTGACACATGACAGTTAGAAAAGTCAAAACAGTGGAGGGGGGGAGCTGTAGAGGCATGGTGGAAAAAATTACTTTAGTGAAAAGGAGTTAAAGTATGAAATGAAAGTGCAGGCCCTCAACGAATCATAGGTGGAGACATATCATGTTTGCATTAAAGGCAGGAATTGAGGCTGCCAGAAGACTTAGAAAAAAAATTGTTTTTGGTGAAAGGGAACAAATGTTGTGAAAATGGGCGCATGTCCACCAGGCCAATCAGGAGTGGACACATGGCAGGGTCAGAGGCGGAACTTCGGGCCTCGAGGGAAACTTGATATTTTTTCCCATTCTGGCATAAAGGGTTAAAATTACAAATTGAGGCCGTAGCTCCATCAATGGTCATGATTGAGCCACGTGTATGGCTCAGATCAAAAGAAGGGATTCCAGAGCATTGGGTCTTTGTGGGAATTTTATATTTTATCCTATAAAGGTGAGAAATCAAAAGGAGGAACACAAGCCCACAGCCAATAAGTGACTAACACATGTATGAGATAGAATTAGAGGTGTGGGTCGGCAGGGATGATTTGGAAAATTTTACTTTTTCCAAAAATGGTAGAAATGTGTAGAATCAGTCCACAATTCCAATGGGGCCCACTTTGGGACACGTGTCAGGTTCGTTTTCATGAGGTAGAGATGCGGGGGTATTTTGGAAAATTTTCTTTTTTCCAAAAAAGGTAGGAATGTGTAGAATCAAGTTGGGATTCTGCTGGGACCCACATTGGGACATGTGTCAAGCTCATTTTCAAAGGGTAGAGGGGTGGAGAAAAATGTCAATTTTTTACATTTTTCCAAAAGTGTTAAAATATCAAAAAGTTATCCCAAACCTATTTCCAATCACATTGTGACACATGGAGGGCTTAGATTGAAGGGAGAAAGGAGGATCAACCGTAATTGTGCATTTTTTAGTTTGGCCACCATTTTTTCTCCAGGAAGTGTGGAAATGCATTTTTTGCATCAATTTTGATTGAATTTTTGGAAAAATTCATGTCTTTTGTGCATGAAAGGACCAATGCAATTGGTTTTGAGGATCAATTTGAAGATCAGATATGTTTTTGGAATAACTTTTTTCCATAACCCGTCTAAAAACGTAAAACATCAGATCCAAAAATTACAGAGGAACATTTGGAAAGTGTAAAGGTGAAATAATGAAAGAGGAGCATGCTGCATGAAAAAAGGAAGAAAAACATGCTCCCAGTTGAAACTATGATGCAAAAATCCTCAATGATTTTCCTTTTTTCGAAACACCTAGTAACTTTTGTTGCAAATATGTTAAACGTCCCTGTCTATGAATCATGATGGAATTTTGTAACAAACTTGATGCTTGGCATATTATTTTCTTGGGAAAGAAGGCTTGGATGTAAACAAATGTTATATAATGCATGTTTTTTGACATGCAAAAGGTTGGGAAATTGAAAATCATGAGAAAATTTTGAGAGAAGCTCATCTTGTGAGAAACCCTCCAAAAAACATGGTTAATGTATTCTGTGTTAGATCTTCATTCATGTTGAGTTGGTTACAAGTGTATAGCCATCACACAGCTCTAAGATTGATCCTGAAACTCTCCCCTACTGATGAATCTAACAAGCTTTTGAATTAATGTATGTTATTTTGGGAAATAGTATGTATGTTATCATGTTTAAATGTCTGTAAATAGTTTTCCTTGTTCTTGTTGCAATCTCGCATTGAAATATTTAGGAATCACACAGATCTCATCCTTATGGATAGTTTAGTGGCCTTTGCAATTTCATTTTTCATAAGATCTTTCATCTGGCATTGAAAATAAGCAGTTTAAAATCACTTCACCCTCATTTGTTGACAGAGATTACTTTTAAGCCTTTGGGGGTACCTTAAGTGTGATTTGATAAGAGATTTTGATGTTTAATTGAGTCCTTTAACTCAATCTTCTGTGTTGAGGTCTCAAAGATTGTGTGAAGAGTACAAACCTAGGCCTCCATTTGTGTATCTCTTCTAGTTGAAAGAACATCCTGACTATTTTGAAGAATTTTATCTGATAGTTGTTCAAATGTTGTAGAGGTTATCAAAGATCTAGTATAGTCAAGTTTGTCTTGTCAATATCCCACCAAAAATCATTCTAAAAATTTTATCCCACCCTGTTTTACCCCTGTTTTGACTTGTATACCCACAAAAGATCAAAATCCATTTGCAAAAGTATGCAAAACAGATTAGGATTTCAAAATGTCTTCAGTAACCCTTGCCTTGCTTTGAAAGTATCTCCATAATCTGAAAGTGACAACTTGTGAAACTTATATTTGGAGTGTTGATCATATTCTCCCAAGGCCCTTTCCATACTATTTGAAAAAATTGATGGATATATTCATCTCCTTCACCATTTGAGGGATATAAAATAGGTTCTCTTACCTTGGTTGAAAAGCACAACCTAAAATAGTTAGGACAAGATCAAGTCCTATTTGAGTGTTATCCATCTCTCCACAAATTTGAGTGCCAGTTAGATCACATCCCTAGCTACAAAACAACATACATCATGGTCTGTCTGTCTTCAAGCTTCATGTCATATCTTTAATGCTACTCAGAATGAAAAGGAGAATAAATTTGGGTACCAACATATTGCAAGCCTACTTCCAATTGCAGTTCTCTTATTTGCTTATCGCTTTTATTCTTTCCTTGTCTCTTGAATATCATTATTAATGGGTTATACCCTTTATGAATTTCTTAATTTCCATTATTTCCTTGAAGGATTTTATCGTATTGTAACATCCTAAGTGGTGTCCCATGTATTCGACCAGATACTTTTCATGTCTTTCGTAATGTTATTGTGTGTTGTGACTGGTTTCTATTACATCATGTATGCTTGTTTGTAACTATCACCTTTGGCTTTCATTTTCCCCATTTTTCACATATGCCATGGTTTTTACCTTGTGTATTCACTATTACCCCTACAAGAGTTCAATTCTAGATTTACACAATTTCAAATTTACTTGTTTGGGAAATGCTCTCCATTTTCCATCTCACACACTTCAAATGAGTGGAGGGAATACTCAAGTGACTATTTCACCCTCTCAATAGTTCACATACTAGATACAAAATGATACCTAAAAATTAAGGGTATAGAGAAGCTAAGAAACATGTTCATAATCAAAATCGGGCCTAAAATCATTCTAGGATAGAAGTTCCCAACATAGATAGTACCAGTGTGTGTTAGTGTCCCACTTGAGTGCTCCTTTCCTAGGGACAAAAAAGTTATAATGCAAAATTATCATGTTCTCAGTGACATTATTTTCCCATTTCTAGCAACACACACTCGGTTATAGGTTACTAATAGGAATGAAATGAATAAATTCAGTGGAACATTACACACTTTACATAGTTAAATTAATTACTTCATAAGCTCAATGACCAGTTTCTATTTGGTTTTTTACCATCTACAGTAAAACTTATATATGGGGAAGCATTAAAGGTTGGAGAGAAAAGTTGGATGCTCTCCCCAAACTCTTCCCTTGGTGGAAGGATGCCCAAATCTAAATTTTAGAGACAACACACTCAAATTTCAAGTGTAGTGATAAGATTCTCAAATTTGAAGTTTAGCAGCATGACGCTCAAATATGATGATATGTAAACCTCAAGCCTTGTAAATTTACTAGACCACACAAAATATTGTTCTACTTTTAATTTGAAAATGACATAACATGTAGTTAGTGAGTTATTCTTTGGTGCTTAGAATTATTTGTAGAGAGAGATAAAGAATTCAAAAACCAAGGCAACACACAAAAGTTTTATCCTTATTAGCCCATATTTGAGGGAAAGCCAATCAAGAAGGTAAATTTCTCTTTATTCCCACTTATGTATTGGTCAATTTAAATAATAAGACATAGATTATAATAAGATGAAGAGAAATAAAAAATGTCAACGCTTCCCTTTTGTAATTTTTTTCTCTATTCTCACATGTTCCTTGCTCCTACAATCCAATTCAAGCACTGAAGACTTATTTCTCACGTCTCCCATGAATTGATATCTAACTCCATTTTCTCTTCATGTATTTATAGATGCTTCTCATGTCCTCTTGTGCACTAGAGAATGAGAAGGTTCATATAGAGGAAGAGGCACATTCCGGACGCTCCAACTCCACAACTCTTCATGGATCTTTTATTTTTCCATCCATTAGTGACAAGATTGTTAATGTCTACATACCGGAAGTTACAAAACTACCACAGCGGTTACACAATCATTGTTATGTGGAGGGGCAGTTACATAACCATTAGGGTGGTTATACAGCTACTTCTCTACACAAAGGTGCAATTCTATAACTCTATAGTCTAATCTACATTTTTCCTAACTTTTCCTTCTGGTACTAGTTGTTTTGTTGAAGTTGTGTTCTTTTAGATCCCTATGAATCATACCTCCCCTACTCATGAGGATTTTGGTCCCATAAAATATTAGTGTAGGATTAGATGTGGAAACAATCCCCTCACTTTATCCTTCAAGTACTAATGGCCTACCTTGGATTATTCCCTTTAATTCCAACCAACCAAGACTCTTGTGGACCTCTCCTTGTCTCTTTGATATTCTTTTGCAGCACTACATCCTCCTCCAATTCACCTCATGAATCCAAGATGTAATCTTATATGGAAGGTAGCAACTGACCCTCTTCTTCTTTGTCAAGTATGGATGACTCATATAGGTGCAAGTTATCACAATTTACTATCAAGTACATCTACATGAATGGTGTAAAATAAAGCCTGAAAGAATTTTCTCCAACCTGCTCTAATATGGTGAAGAGTCCATATTGTAGCTGCTTGAGTTTCCTTACTTGGCCTTGTAATATCTCATTGCTCAATTAAATCCAAACTTTTTCTCCAACATGAATTTTGTGTTCCCTTTAATGTTGATCATTTCTAGCCTTATACTTGGCTTAATATTTCTTTAATTGTTCTTTTACCTTGAGATGGATTTTTTAGATCCTCTCAATGAATTTTGTTTCTCCAGTCACCTTTGAATCACGTCTCTACCCTTCTTCCTATTTCCCAATTGTTATGTCTAGTAGATTCATAGGTAGATATCACAAGCATGCTTCAAATTGTAACTTCATAGTGGATGTGTGTACTACCCAGGTTTAGGAATGTTGAAAGTAGGCTAAGGAATCATCCCAAGTCCTTGGATATTTTCTATTATATCCTCTAATTAGCAGCACCAAAGTCCTATTCACCACCTCTATTTTCCCATCTATCTATGGATGGAAGCTTTTTCTCCTCTGTAGCTTCGTGTCCATATTATCCCACAAAGTAGTCAAAAATTTCCCAAGAACCTGTAATCTATGTCAGAAACAATAGACTTTGGCAAACCATAATGCACCCATACATTACGAAGAAAAGTTCAATTGCCTCATATGCTTTTATTTTCTTTTACATGGCATAAGAACACAGACCTTACTGAATATATCTACAAAAAGATATAGATAATCATGGCCATATTTAGACATGGGTATTCTGTTAGAAATATCATAGTGCTCTCATTATTATATATTGTAATATTATTAATATGAGTTATATTATAACTCATTATTAATAATATAGGTTTGTTATATTGTTTCAACAATATAATTTTGTTATACCCGTAATGATATTAACGGGTTGTTTTGTTGTGTGACTTCCTGGTTTGTAGGAAGTCAGTTTTCTATTTCCATGGCTATTTATTAGCCTCAGTATTATTTGTAATCAATGTTGAATATAGAATATCAAATCAATTTCTGTTATGTTTGAATCCTGCAATACCAAACATTGGTATCAGAGCAGCGTCATTCTTGAGCATAATGATTGATTAATGGATTTCCTCCTCATTTGACCATCATGGGATTGAGTTATCTAATGCATTTTTTGACTGCGTTGTATTTAGCAGTCGCAGTGTTCTATTAGCAGAGGCGTTCAAACTCCTTGGGAGGCTTGCAAGGGTGATCTTCCCCAGGCCAAGGACTTCTCACAAGAGACATCTAAAGAAGTGAATTTGCAACCATTCGGAGGTGTTTATTGGTGAGCCATGATCTATAGAAATTTTTTGAGAATAGCCTGCACAAAAAGATCCGTGAATATGTGTGGGCATTGTATTCAATTATAAATTCGTTGTACAAAGCTAATCCGACGCATCAAAAATTTTGATAGCTCAATTCTCATTGTTAGAAGTATGAAATTCATTGATTTATGAAAGAGATTGTATTTTCCTGTGTATTTAAAGTCGTCCACCAGATATCTCATGTTGGAAGAAATGCAGAACATGTTTTTCAATCAAGAATAATTCTATTCGTGATCTTTCACTCTGATATTGTTATCAACGTGTCAGTTGTGTGTGGATTTAATTTGGAGGCGTATATTCATAGAATCGATCCTCCCAATGCATGGATTTTAAACATGGAAGCTTAAATTTCACATATGCAAGGCACGTGGACTGATTTATTTCAAATTCAAAGTGATAGTATTGCTAACGGCTTTCAAATTACATTGATTTCATTAATTCGACGTCTCTGCTAGACTCATTCGCTTGTAATTGTGACTATTGGAGTCTCTTAACTCTGTTATGTCATCGCATACACTACCAGGTTATGTATATAAAAGCATGTGTCTTTATTAGCATTTATATTTTAATGTGGTATTTAGCTTTAGTTGAGCTTTAGTCAATTGCTTAGGTCGAATGGTCTAAAATATTTGGGTCATGTCATTCTGTATTGAAAACAAAATCCATTGTCTAGTCATGTTGATATTGGTCGCATTTTTCAATGCATTAAAATGTGTCATATTGTGCATCAATTTTTCAAATTTTATTGTGATTATAAAGTTAGTATAGTCGGCCATGTTAGTGTCACGTTTATTACTTCTTTTCATCACCACTATTAAGTAATTATTAGAACTTTATTAAATTTTCAAAAATTGTGTTTAGGTGAATAATAGGTAGTAAATGTCATATATGTGATTTTAGTTTTTTAAATAGTCATTTTCTAAGTCTTATGTCATATAAAGTCATAAGTGTCTTCTATTTAAAATTGTGTCATTATTACCTTGTCTAATTATATCATTATCGAGTGTCTCGTCAACTGTTCATTGTGAGTTGGTGTAAAAAGTCGGTAAAAAAAATAAATAAAAGAAAATTGCCTTATGGACGCATTTTCAGTGTTACCCGACGTCTGACAAAATAAATCATTTCACATTGTGGGAGGGAAGAAAAGAATAAACTCAATGTGGAAACTAATGTACTTCATGATCACATCCGACTAAGTTAGCAGCTTATTAATGGAGGATGGAGGCAACGAAGGCAGAAGGAAAGTCAGCGTCCTCGAGTTCGTCACTACCTCAGAGGCCGCAAACTACTTTAGTGACATCTTTGTGTCTTGTGTGATGAATAAGAACAGATGAGCATCCTTGTTCCTGTGTGCAGTGCAGTGCTTGTGTGTCCCCCGTGATGATAAATTGTACCATTGATACTATTGCAAGAAGTGTTCTTGATCAGACTGATTTGATGGTTGATGTGAATTGGTTGAACGGTCCCAATTCATGTATTCATATAATAGGTTGAACGGTCCCTGGATGATGTAGTTCCCACAGTCGGTGTTGAGGATCTTGCAAGCTACGGAGCGGCATGCTACTTGGTTGAAGATGGTGTTTTCCCCATGTTCACACTAAGGGGGGGAATGTTAGAAATATCATAGTTCTCTCATTATTATATATTGTAATATTATTAATATGAGTTATATTATAACTCATTATTAATAATATAGGTTTGTTATATTGTTTCAACAATATAATTTTGTTATACCCGTAATGATATTAACGGGTTGTTTTGTTGTGTGACTTCCTGGTTTGTAGGAAGTCAGTTTTCTATTTCCATGGCTATTTATTAGCCTCAGTATTATTTGTAATCAATGCTGAATATAGAATATCAAATCAATTTCTGTTATGTTTGAATCCTGCAATACCAAACATATTCCTCCTATAAAATCCATAGAAATATCTTCCCATGAACAAATAGGGATAGGTAAAGGCATATACAAACCTTTTGTCTTGATTTTAGGCTTGCTCATACAACAAATTTTACATCCTCTTCTGAATTTAGATACTTCTTCTTGCATAATGGGCCAATACACATACCTTTGCGATTGGTTCATGGTCTTTCTAACATCAAAATGTCCTTCTACTTTTGAGGTATGTGCTTCCCTCATTAATATAATCCTTTCTTCCTTTAGCACAAAAAGCTTCCCCCATCAGTAGAGCAACCCATGTCCTTGAGATAATAGTCTTCGACATCCCATATCTTTTCATCCCCTTGGGACTGTAACTTCTGAAATGTTACCCCAAAGTCTTTGTCTTGAGTGCATATGCTTCTCCATAAGCTTGCTTTGTGAAGGGATCAATCTAAGATATAGTGGGCAAACAGGAGAAATTTTCTCTTGTCTGGGTGGCCTAGACAACATGTCTTCCACAAAATTTGTACTACCTTTCTTGTTTTTTATCACTAGATGAAACTACTAAAGAAACCCCATCCATTTGTAATGCCTTACCTGTCTATAATTTAGGATTATGCTTGCAAATACTGGAGAGGTTTGTGGTCAGTTTGCACAATAGTTTCTTTTACCCAACAAATAATGTTTCCATTTCTTTAATTGCTATGAATTATTGAATACATTTCTTTATCATATACTGAATATCCTTTAACTACTGAAGTGAAGGTCTCAAAATGATAACATATTGGTTTACCTCCTTGATAGCAACACTACACCCATAGCATAATCACTGGCATCTGTCTCTACTTCAAAAGGTTGTTACAAACTAGGAAGAGCAAGTACTAGAGCATGAATAATCTTTGTATTTTAATAACTCAAAGGATCCTTGTCTTATTCCTTACCCTAGTCAAAACCCTTACTCTTTGCGGCCACTGTCTGTAGAGGTGCTGCAATTGTCGGAGAATACCCAAATGAACTTCCTGCATGTACTGTACTGCTCCCACAAATATTATAGTCTCTTGTGGCTCTCATGTTGGTGTTGGCCAATGTTATGATGGCTTCCACATTCTTTGGATCCACTTGTAGATCTCCTCCTCCAACCATGTTCCCAAGATAGACAAGTGAATGTTTGGAAATTCACATTTCTTCATATTACAAAGCATTTGTTTCTCCTTGAGAACTTGCAAGACTTGCTGCAAATGCGTTAGATGTTCTTCCCATGTGGCACTAAACATCATAGATATTATCTAGATATACAATGACACATGAATCTATGAAATCCCATGCAATACATCATTCATCAAACCTCATAAATGTAGCAGGTGAATTGCATAATCCAAAAGGAAGTACTAACCATTCATAAAAACCTTGTTTTTTTTAAGGCGGTCTTCCATATATCCTCCTCCTTCATCCTAGACTTGGTGATAACCTGACTTGAGATCCAACTTCGTGACCAAATTTGGCTTGCTGAAGCTGGTCCAAGAGATCATCTATACGTGGGAAGTGGATATCGGTTCTTTATGGTGATCTTGTTCAAAGCACGGTCAGTCAATGCACATTCTCCAAGAACCATCCTTCTTTGATGCACCATCACAATAGGTGAACCACACGGTGAGGTGCTCAAGACGTATCACCCCTTGGTCTATTAGTCTCTTGGAGTTGTTTCTTTATTTCTATTATCTCTTAACCAAGGATTGCCTATACAACTCGAATGTTTGATAGAGGATGACTCTGGAAATAGCTGAATATCATGCTCTACTTCTTGTTTTGGTGGTAATCCTACTAGGACCCTTGAAATACTTCCTGAAAAGACTGAATAATACTATCCAAATCTTTTTTTCCTTGGTTATAAATCTCTGAAACTTCTACCCCATCTTGTTTATCCTTTAACAAAAGTAAACAAAATTGATTATGATTTTCCTGAATAAATTGTCTCTTTACTTGGTTATCACTTACCATAGTAACCCATGTCTTACGTTGGTGTGCCCGGATGTTGTATCTGATCCCATCCTTGACCCATCTGTACCAGTTTCTCCCTTCTCATAAAGATAGGCATCCCTTATAAACAAGTACAAGGACTCCTAAGATACCACATCAAAAGCATCAAGTGGAATAATGTCAGCTTCAAAAACATCTATATATTGGGAATTTATCCCAAAATTGGACCTTACATCTTCTTGTTACCTAAATTTATAACACCCTTCTTCACCGAACCCAAAGGATATGGGTGCGGATGCTCGTAAGTCTCAAGACCAAGCTTCTTTACAACTGCCTCAGAAATCAAATTAGATTGAGAACCGAGTATCAACCAAAGCATTTAACTTAGTCCTCTTGATCTGGATTTTGATCTGGAATAAATCTACTCATCTATTCCTCTTTCTCATTGTCTTCCATGTTGGTGGATTGTGCATCCAAGCCTTTCTGTCTACTTCAGAGTCATCCTTCAATTTCCACCTCCCCTTCTATCTTTACAGCTGTCCATGGACTTCTTGGAGTCCTTGGTTCGGTTCTTCAGATGTAACTCCAGATGTAACTTCTAGGATGTAGCGTCAATATGACCATTAATATCACAATTCTTGCAAAAATTCTATGGGATCTTTACAAGTATTTAAAGTAGTGGAAGCTTTGTTTACCTTTCCCTTTCCACTTATCTCTTTTTACTTGTTTGTCCCATAATCATTTCTTCTGGCTGATTTGTTGACTGCTTTACCCTTGGCTCTGGTTCTCCTTGATTTCCTTCTCATCATCTATGTAGTATGCATGTACACACAAGCTTCATTGAGATCCTTAGGCTTCCTGTAGAGATGACTTTTCATTCGATTGGTGAGTGTGAAGTCCTCCCAAGTAGTTTGGTCCAAAATATCCTCATCCTCTAAATCCATGTTCAGCAACATGGCTTGCCTCCAAAATTTCGTAGTATAGTCCTGCACACTTTGACCATTGCCTTGTCTAAAATATTGCCATTTAATCATTTGGTCAGTTTTATGGCCAATAGGATAGAAGTTAGATCTAAGTAATTCCTTAAATTCTTGCCAAGATTTCACAATAGGACGTTTCTTCTTTTCACAAGTAGTTAGATAAGTTTCCCACAAAACCAGAGAATTTCCTTCCATTTTGAGACATGCAAAGGTAATCCTTTGTGCCTCCATGAAATTATACACACTAAAGTAAAATTCTAGTTGTTTTATCCATTTATCTAATAGTTCTTATAATTTTCCTTTAAAGAATTTTATCTCAACCATACAAAATTCTTATTTGAATCTTCAGCCAAATTTTGTAAAATTTTTATCCAAATCTTGTATCATTGATTCCATGGAATATTTCTTAATTAAATCCATATTTTATACATCTGAGAGTTCTTATTAGTGTTTATACAACTTATCCATCATGGTTTCCAACATATCAATTCTATGTACCAAGTTCTTCCTCCATTTCATCTCTGACTCTTTGTTTCCACTTCTTCATGGATACATGTCTAGATCACAAGGTAAAAATTCTTAACCTTTAGACCTTTTCCTTGTTATAAAAATCACAAGAATTAATACCACAGTCCTGGATAATTATTAGCTCTGATACCAAAATGATTTGTAAACCTTAAGCTTTGGAAATTTACAAGACCACACAAAATATTTTTCAACTTTCAATTTAAAAATGACAGAACATGAAGTTAGTGATTGATTCTTTGGTGCTTAGAATTATTTTCAGATAGAGATAATGAATTGAAAAACCAAGGAAACACAGAAAATTTTTATCCTAGAAACCTCCAATTTGAGGGAAAGCCAGTCGAAAAGGGAAATTACTCTTTCTTCCCACTTATGTATTGTCTAATTTGAATAATAAGATACAAATTACAATAAGTTGAAGGGAAATCAACAATGTCAACACTTCCCTTGTGTACTTGCTTTCTCTGTTCTCACAAACTCATTTCTCCTAAAATACAATACCAACATTGAAGATTTTTATCTCACTTCTCTTTTGAATCAATTTCAAAATGAACTTTATCTCCATGAATTTATAGTTGCTTCTCACGTCCTCCCATGCAATGGAGAATGAGAATGTTCATACAAAGGAAGATACATATTTTGAACGCTCCAAATCTGATACTATCCATGGATATTTTATTTTTTCATCCATTAGTGATAGGACTACCGATGTCTGTAGATGAGAAATTATGAAACCTTCATAGAATTTATGCAACTTCTATTCTTTGCAGGGGTGGTTACATAATCACCTCTTTTTACGAAGGGGTGATTCTATAGCTCTATAATCTGCTCTGCATTTTTCCTAACTTTTCCTTCTAGTACTAATTATTTTTCTGAAGTATTGTTCTTTTAGATCCATATGGATCATCTAAATTTTGGTGATAAGATGCCAAAATACTTAGTACTATCCCAATGATCTATAAGGCATCAATCATACATGAAAAATTATCTCTCTTATCTCATGGCACATAGGTGTATTCTTCCCTTAATTCACTTCTTTTTCAACATGCATTTCTATTTTGCCATGTACTAATTTAAATTTAAATTTCATTTACCATGAACATTAACTACACTTTTTTTTTCATTTCTAACCTTACTTTGATAAATGGAAACACATAAATGGAACAAGGAACAATCTCAGGCACAAAAAACTTTGTAAAATGTAATATCCAAGTAACATATGCATACATCACTTCTAATATGCACGTAATGATCACCCCTAAGATATTTATCCTCTTCTAGATTCCACAATGCACATTTCACAATCTCCATTCGACAAAGTATCAAAAATATTCCTCATTTGGTATGTTATCGATTACAAATCACTTCATCTCTTCAAAATTTATGATCTTCTTATCTACTTTATGCTACTGAACATACATTGACCAACATAAA
Organism: Taxus chinensis; assembly: GCA_019776745.2. Lineage (NCBI taxonomy): Eukaryota > Viridiplantae > Streptophyta > Pinopsida > Cupressales > Taxaceae > Taxus > Taxus chinensis. The sequence continues at coordinate 433,521,900 of CM034153.1, read as the reverse complement.
GTGGGGGAAAATGTAGTCACAAAATAATTAAATTTTTACTTACATCACACATGTAAGTATTTCATTATATACATGATTCCTAAGTAAGAAGACTAGACGTTAACAACAGTTAGTTTACTCTTTCATTGTTTTTATCTTTCCCACACTCTTGTTATTTTATTTTCTTGAATTACCACTTTACTTTTAGACACTAGAAGACATACAACCTAGATCTATATTGATTTTTATATCTCACATCATCTAGGACAATACCTCCCATTAGGGATAGAATCTACCTAGGTACTACATTCCCCTCTTGGTGATATTTTCTCTTTTCCTCGTTTTTTTTTAATTTTGAATTGCCACATCGTTTGGTATCCTTTATAAAGCCTCTTTTTTCACATTGGGTCTTATTTCCAATTGTTAATGATGAAATTAAAACAAGGGTATCATACATATTCATGATTTACTTCTATTAAAAGGAGGACAATTTGGGGCTAATACTTATTGTCTATTACTTCGATAAAGAGCAACATTCAAAGACTGCATTTGGGCTATATCATTCACTACATATGAAAATAAATTTCTAAATTATATCTCACATATACATCTTGGTTCAACTGGCACAAGGCCAACCTATCTTCAAGGGACATGACTCCAATCACAAACACACAAGATCTATGTACAGTTTTAAATGTAGTTCAATGCTCAGTGACAATCACAATAGGGTGACCGTCGAGGTTAGTCCAACTCAAGAATATGCATTATTTATTTCATCTAATGTTTTATTGAGATTTGTGTAGGTAGATAGGATTTTTTGTAGGTATGGATGTAATACAAGAAACCTACAATGAAGTGGATGTAACAAACATTGAAAGGAATAGGATAAGTTTTGACCTTAAAAAGACCATAAGTCTAGTTTTTGTAGGGACCCTAGTGCTTAGATCAGACATTAGCACCTGCGTTGGTCTTGTCCTACTATGGGTGATCTTATCTAAAGAGGTCCTAGATATTAGTTTTCCTGACATATCTCAAATAACATAGGTCCATCATGTTCTAGTCAATTTCCATACCATGATCAGTCCAAATCTACCAATACAAGCTAAGTGATGACACCCTAAACTTTACAAATCAAATTGCATGACTAAACAAGGGAAGATAACACCATTTCCATCCATATAGGCAAGGTTATAAGTCTAGGAATGTAACATTAAGATAGAATCTTAAAATAATGCTTAACTAGTATGAAAACAATACAAAATCTAACTAAACATGTCTACTAATATGCTTGAATTACCTAACATGGGCCTAAATAGACCTAAGAGGGAAATCAAATGGTTATGGTTCCTACTCCAAACAAGGTGAAATGGCCTCTCCCAATGACTACTTGGTCATTTTGGATATCCATCTACTAACCCCATTGAAGGTTTTAAGCAAGGATTGAACTTGGATATATATAATATTTATTATATGAGATGCAAATCAAAGCATGGTGTAAAGTATAAAGGAATGAGGTGCACCCTTTTTATAGTTTTCCTTTTGGGAGAAACTTGTATTTTCATGAATGTGGGACTAAAATCCCCAAATTATATTAGAATTTTTAATCATGATTAGGCCTTTCTAATCACAATTAGTGAATTACCAGTTGATTAAGAGGTGTGGAGCCTTAATCAACCATTTAGGGTCAATTAGGAAGGTAGGATAAGATTTTGAAGCTTGCTGAGATATTATGGAAGTGATTGGGGTGATTTTGAGTGGTTGGAAGAGGGGTTTAAGCCAATACCAGGGTATATTGACCAAATCAAGGACAAAATAGGCTTAATTAGCTAATAAACACTAATTGTTTATTTTGAAGAGGATTTTGACTTACAATTCTCCGTAAAGTGGCATCCTAAATGCAAAAGGGGTTACAAAATCAATAAAGTGTTGTTAATTAGCTAAAGTGGAATGAAACATTAGTTAATTAGTGAATATCCCTAATTATAATGAAATTGGCAAGACCGAGAGTGATTTGCATGCTTTTTGGTAATAAGATTGCAAAAGTGGAATTTAGGTGTCTAAATTTTCCCCTGTTTGAGGTGAAGTTAGTGACTTCACTTAAAACATAGTAAACAAGTATAAATATATGGATTTTGGAAGAAAAATTATCAGGATGAAGGATTCCCCCTCGAGTGTCGATGGGGTGATAGAAGAAGTCAATCGACAATTAAAAATATGATCGAAATGGATAGAATAAAATAGTTCAAAACAGGAGTGAAACCCTTAGGTATTGAGAAGGAATAAGGATGGGGATAAATGTGGTTATTTATTACCCTGGGTGAGTTTTAGGAGAAAAATTAGTAGTTGTAATAAATGATAATTGAGAATAAATGATTAACAAAGAATATAGGACAAGCCCAATCTTTGCATCCAGCCTTTCAATAAGCAACTTGTTTATATCATTTTTCCCATAGGTCTACATAATCAGCCTTTATTAAAAATTAAAAAAAGTATAATATAACATGAAAAGGTACATTAATAATATTTGTTTACTACTAAAAATACATAACTCCATGTAACATACATTATGAAATGAAATACGAGAAAGTAAAATGATATTTAGCTCCATGCAACATACAAAATGCAATGCAATATGAGAAAGTACACCAGCTTACCTAATAAAGAAACTAGTACAATCACATGTACTCAAACAAAAAACATTTATGACAGCTGCACCAATGTTTTTGTTAGCAAGTTGCAGTTATTGAATGTCCGTGTTATAATGACAAGGGTTAAAAATGATGCTCCAAGCAACAACACATGCAAAGGAAAAACTAAGGACACAAGTAGTCCTATGGAAAATAATTTTTGCACTATGAAACAGTCTCTAGCAACTCATTGTTGCACGGGAGTACTGACGTAGTATACAACCACGCTTTTGTTAATGGAGATAGATTGCAATGATCTGTAATTCATTTGAGATAAGAAAAAAAATGCACCATAGAAATATGCTTTTGTAACACACATTCCAATGTTTGAGAATGTTACAATTGACACATGCTTTAGCTACATATATGTTGTTTACCAATTTTTGTAGAATTTTGATTTTTTTTGTAATTTTTCTGGATTTTTAGTAATTTTACCAAAAAAAAATTATTTTTGAAACATATCTGAATGTTTTTTATTTTCTACAAGTTTTATGAAGCTATGTACGAGAAAAAAAGAAATTTTGATGCCCCCAAGGATAGATGGGATGTACAAGGGAAGAATGCCATGCACATACGTAAGAAAGTGAAGATGTGAAAATGCCTCCAACATTAGCTGAGAATATACAAAGGTAAACTCTTCACGTGTAAAATATGTACCAAGGACAATATAGATAGGTTCAAAATGATGATGAACATAACCCGATGATTTTCTAGGAAGGATAAAGGATGCCCCCAGCGTAAGCTGGCCAAAAAGCACATGATAGAAAGAACTGGAAGTTTGTTTTGAGAAAGGATACAAAGGTTCACGAAAACATGGAAAAAATGCAATCTTGTACACATGGATTTTCTGAACAAAGTAGAAGAACATGGTGAATGTTGTGAATGTAGCTTAGAATCCTCACGATGAAGAAGTGGTTAGCTAAAGGCACGAATCATGATACAAGATACATACTAGATTAAGAGTCTCAACAAGGTCCAAAAAAATACACTTGGTAACGTACTAATGTTGTTTTCTCATTGAGATCCAGTGTATGCATGTGGAAATTTATTACCTCTTGGAGGGAAGATTTGATAGAAAACAAGTGAAGACACCCTAACCAATGTGTAGGGATGATTTGTTTTTCAAAGTTGATTTTTATGGATGGATTGCAGAAGGAGAACCGTAAATTGATCCACTACCATCCAGGTGTCCATAGTCTCAAAGGAGATTCATTTTATTCTAATTGAAACATTTCTCTTCCATACCCCTAATAGAGATTATTGTAAATACCACAAGAGATAGTTATAGATGAATTTGATTTTTCTTATAGCATTTGCTTTCAGCTTTGTGCTTTTTTATTTGATTGATTCCTTTTCTTTCTAAAAATTTATTTCAGCTCTCTTTTTTGAAAAGGGGTTAAGAACCACTAATGGCTTGATGGAAGGAGGTGGAAGAGATTATGATGATGACATTGGCTAGTGTCAACAAATATGTCCAAAATTTCTTTGCAACAATTTTTTTAGATATTCATTGTGATAGGATCTCTACGAGGTCATTCATTCTTTAATTTACAAAGGCGATGAAAGACTAAGGCCAAATGGATACCATAGATATAACTATCACAAAATGTATGTGAATATTCTAAAAAAAATATCACCAAAGGGATGAAAATGGTAGGAATATTTGTAGAAGAATAACAAGGAAGGGAGGAAATAACATCCATGTGTATGAAATACTTGATTGCAATGTTCTTTCATTTACCTTCTATTTTTTGAAAAAATTTCTCTTTTTTTTCGTATTTTTTTAATTTTTGAAAGGTGGGACTAATAAGGGCACTTGGTGTGATAAGATCCGAACAAAATTTTAACAATTTCCTTGAAAAGGAAGACTAGGCTTGTTTGCTTATCAAGAGTCATATTATCCTCGATCTCAATGATCGTGGTGAGATCATACGCAATATATGACTTAGTTTTATCATGAAATGTGGATTTTTTATGTGGGAGGTTAAGTTACCTCTCCAAAGGTTTATGTACTTTACACCATACTTGATGGGTGCATTAATGTACATTTTGGAAGCACGTTTGATTCTGAACTTTAATTCTTTTTGAATTGTTGTGAGCTTTAGTGCTCTTGGAATTTTTTATCTAAGCCTAATGAAGGAACTGTTTTGTTTTCCTATGAGCTACTTCGTGAATTTTCTAATCCCGAGAAGTGGGAGAAGAAAGTGAATGGATAGAATTGGTGGAAGAAAAAATGGTGGGTTTTCCACAATCATTGATAGAAGAAAAATATGATGGACACAAAGGGTATGATCCAATAATTGAAGAGGATGGGCTACTAGGAGGTGTCCCATTGACTGAAGATAAAGGACTACAAGGATGTGGTAATAAGATTTAAGATGAAAGATTTCTTGGTGGCATCCCATATAAGATGATGGGCTACTAGAATGTGGCCCAAAAATCAAAGATGAGGGACTTCTAAGATGTTCCCCTAGTATAGATGAAGATGGGATACCAGGAGGTGAGACACATATAGATGATATCAGGCTACTTGGAGGCATCCCACATATAGAATAAGATGATGGGCTACTAGGTGGTGACCCAAGGTAAGATTGTTATGGAGGAATCTTGAAAGATAAATAATGGTTAGGTAATGAGAAGATAGGTTGTGGATCAATAATAGACCCAAGAATTTTATCTCCCAGTGAAGAATGTGAAGATGAAAAAATAAGAGGAGGATCACGTTTGATGGTCTTAGGGTCTTCCTCTATTTTATGACAAAAGGAATCAATCTCATCCTCCCAATACACTAATGTATTGAGGTCTAAAGAGGTTTCTTGCTCGCAAAATTTTATAGGAATGTTTTCATGTACCCTCATAAATTCTCTAATTGCTTCTTCATTCTGAAATGAATCAATCGGTGTGGGTAGCTGTTTAACCACAAGAGGTTGATTGGATGAATGCAACTTGGGAGTCGACTTGGATTATTGATTAGAAGGAATTTTAATTGGAGCTCTCTTTGACGGAAGAAGGAGTTGTTGAGGTGGTGAATAAGGGAGATACTGAAAATCAAGGGAGGACTATGACTCAAGAGCCAAACTAGAATTTTTAGAATATCTAGGTGAATCTAAATAATCAGAATAATGATTTGGATCGAAGTCAGAAGAAGAGTGGGAAGAAATTGAAAATAATTTAGATCAGAAGTGTCCAAACCATACCACTAAATATGAGATGAAGGTGGGGAATAGGGTACCCAAATGGGCTCTCTAGCACAAATAATCAAGTGAGGTCTAGTTAAGATAGACATCCTTTGATGAGAATGCTAAAACCTAGGTTCCTTACTGTCATAAGTATGCACAACTGTGTGATAATTAGTCTTTGTTGGCACATGCCTAGACATAGATAGTCTAAGGGATATCACAGGGGTTATTGTGTTGACACGTTCAACAGGTATATCTACACAACCAATGAGAGAATCAAAGTTATTCTCCTAATTAGACACATAATTAGAATTCTCGTCTTGATTGTGTTTAGGAAAAGTATTCATATTGGGATATTTGTTAGGATTGGATGAATCGATATCCACGTCACCACTTTCAATTAAGTCATGGATGTAGTATTGCAACTTCAAACACTTATCATTTATGTGACCTTTAATGCAATGGAATTGGAAATATTCATTATCTCTAAACCATGATGGCTTAGACGCATCATTCTCATAAGGCATAGTTTCAGGATATCTAACCATATTAACCACCTCTAGATTTTTTAGTATTGACGAAATTGAGTTAGACAGATGAGTGAAAGTATGATGCTTATAATCCATAGGCGGATCTCCCTTTGCAAGCTTCAAAGGAGTGTTGTTTTAAATGGCATGTATTTGTTTAGAGTATACTATTCCATCATTAACAATGTTTTTTTTCTTATTAGGAATAAAATTTGGCTTTTAATTTGTATTGGAATCATTATGATCCCTTTATTTAACAATGCATTTTCAATTTGAATCCCTTTTTCTATTACCTCTTCAAATGTGTTTCCATAATGAATTTTCAAGAGGAATGTAATGTCTAGATTGAGGTTGGGAACAAATAATCTTATCAGTTTTTTTTTGGGTATGGAGAAAGGAAAGCGACTAGCTAACCCTCTCCATATTTGTAAAAAACATAGTGAAATTTTCATTGTTTCATTGCTTGTCATTGCAGAGATCTAACATGGTAACATCATTTTATATATTAAAAGAAAAGTGTTGTAGAAACTCTCTACTATTTTTGGCCATGTTGATATGGATCCCTTAGAGATATGCAGAATCCATTCTAGTGTCGTTGGTCCTAAACTTCATGGAAAAAAGTGCATAAGATAATTATATTTAAATGCCACCTCTTGACATGCTATATAAAATTCCTTTATATGATCATGAGTGTATCCTTTTCCCTTATATTTATCAAATTTTGAAAAATAAAAATGTCTTGGGAAAGGTACATGTAGCATGGATTTGTCAACTGGGTAAGGACATAAATCTTTGAACTAATACTTATTATTATTGCTACCAGTTTTTCCCTCTTATAATGCTTGAAGGGCATTCTTAATTGTTGACCACTCTTGATTAAAAATTGGATCTTGCATGGGTGGCAGTGTAGGTCTAGACAAAGGGTTAAGCCTAGGTGTATCCCCACCCCAATTTTTTACAAGAATATCTTCATAAGGATCTCTTTGTGCCTCACATTGAGGAGTGTTTATTGGGAGTTCAAAAAATTAAGCTTTAGGTTTTTCCTTTAGTATAGTTTGCTTCACAACTTTTGGTTGTTATTTTTGTATATGTGAAGCCAAACTGTCCAATTGATGAGTGAGGGCTTAGAATTTTTGTTCTAACATAACCTCTTTAATAGGTATTTCATGATGATCTTCATTGGGAGGAGGTTGTGCATGATGAACATGCTCTTCATGGTCTTCACAACTAATTTTAATAGGAGGAAAATGATAATCTCCATCATTTTCAAATGGTATCTCCTCATTATTCTTCAATGTAGAAGAAGAGGCATGACCTAGATTAAAAATTCCATTAATAGTGTGATGAGAGATGCCTACTTCTTCTTCTCCCCGAACCATGCAAGTGATAAGAGAAGGATCTCCTGTGGAAGGTAATTTGGATCCTATTTCCAGAAACCGCATAATAAATTCATGTTTGTTATGAAAAATATAGTCATCGAAATGGGTGGAATGAAACTCTACATTTGCACGAGAAGATTCTTCCTCTCATCCACTATGGTCAACCATGAGATTATCCTCCAAAATAGGGTTGTCGCCTCTAAATATATTGGTTTCCAACTTTCATGATCCCATTCTCATAGTAGGAATTTCTTAGAATAAAAGGTACAACATGAGAAAAAAATCCACTAAGGTTTACTAATAAGGGACCCTAGTCAAATGTTTGCAATGTAATGACCCTAAGTTGTTAAAACATGATGACTATATAATAGCCACAAAAGTGATAGGTCAAAAAAACATACGAAATAAATAATAATGACCAAGCTACCCTAACAAGGTAATATGCGACACAATTTTTACTTAGAATACCAAAATGACGTATAATGCTCAAAATTTAGTTTACACCAAATAGCTTATTCTTTAAGATTTTGTCTAGATAGGTTTGCAACTAACTAGCGACAACACAATATCACTAGCTAGGTCAAGTTTGCAAAAAAAAAGGCCTAAATGAAATTGAATTTTGATGTGATATTCTAACAAGAAATACTAAAAACTAGTTTCTAAACACTAACAAAGTCCAAGTGTCGTAAAGTGGATGATAAAAATGTGAGCAGCGTAATGAAACTATTTGGACACGTGAACCAAGATTTTGGGAAAGAAATATTTCTAGTGTCAAAATGATTTTATCACGATGCTAACAATGTATCCTCAACACTCACAAAACTCAAGAAAAAATTAGAATGTAAAAACTATATATAAGTATAACAAGAAATTGTTATGTGTGTGAATAACGTAACTCTACAATATAGAGATTTAGGCCTGATTTCACAATGGAAACAAGACGTAAATATCTCAATTGTATGGCTACAATGTGGGAAACGTAACAACTCACAAGAAGAAAAGGATGAAATCACCTAACTATGACGATAATAAGTCTCAAATATGGGTTTTTGAGACAAGGGGGCATACTAGATCATGAGTACGTACCATGCACACTTTCAACACTTACACTCCGACATTGTAACCTAGTCGTGCAAGTAGAAAAAAAATTGGTGGACACATGATATCTAGTGGTATCCATATATGTTGTTTCTTTTTCTCCAAAAATAGGAAACAAGAAAACAAGGGTGTATACCAAGTGGTGTTGAAATAAACTTGGTGTTATTTTGGTAGAGTTTCACCTTGTCTTAGGACAAGGGAAATGAAAATATAGGGAAAAAATGACATGAAGTATATTTCGTGATGAAATGTCATGCGATTTCAAATTTAAGAGATTCTTTCCCTTGTTCTACAAAAAAGAGTTTGAATCTAACAAAGTTATCACTTTGTGAGAGCTCTCAAGTATAATATCTAAGACCAAAACAATGACTCCAAGTCGGAAATATTCGTAGGTGGTTCTCTTTCTAGGTTTCACAAGATATCTATGAGTGAGATCAATTTACCCAAAAATTCACACTAACTAATTTGGGATAATCTCAGCTTTACTTTATCCCCTTCAGTATAATGAGCACCAAAGTGCATTTAGTTATACTTTCACTGGGGTAATGATACATATATCTTTGGTGCTAATCTCACCAAGGTGTACTAGAAAAGTTGGTAGTGTGGAGCACTTGCGTGAACTACTTTAGGGTTCCTAGGACCACCCCCATTTTTATAGCTTAAGGATTATGCTAAAGGGGTTATGTCCTAGTTGAGTAGATGATTTGTAGCTCTTAATCGAAACCTCCAAATATTATGTGATGATTGTGGTTTTATTTTTTTATCTTTTATACTTAATGTGGTTTTTTTGTACTCCTTTTGGCAACCTACAATCACACGTGTAGTTAGAATAATTGTTTAGGTCCTCCTTTCTTTGACTAGCATTAGCTCCTTCATAAAATGGTGAGTAGTTTCAAAATAGACTCACAATATCATAAGAAAATAACCATGAAAAATGCTTGTAAATCAACTAACTACCATCAAAAATTGCAAAAATAAGGTTTATTCCAAATTCACAAGATCACACTAGGTGCAAGGGAAGAACATAAAAAAATTATAACCTTGGTTATTTAGCAAGTGAAAAAAACATTTAAACCAAAAGATGATTAACAAAGTTTCCTACTTACTATAATGATAGTAAAAGATGGTTTAAGAGTGATTTTGATTCTCTACATCACAATGAAAATATAATATCAGAATTTCATAAATTAAATCTGAAAACTTACTCTTCATTCTTTCTATATCATAGGAAGTATTACACCCATATATATTGCATAGGTAGTTCCTATATTTAAGGAGATATAATCTCCATAAATATCCACACACACAACTCCTTAAAAAAATCATGTTATTTTACGTGAGATTTTGTTTTCTCACAAAACTAATATTGTTAATGAGTTGTTTACTGAACAACTCATAAAAATATTTACTCACCCACTCATAATTACATTTACAATAATGTAATTAATTATTACAACACATATTATATTATCCTAGATAATATAATCACTCACATAATATTCTATGTTCACACTATAACATAGATATTCATAGCATTCATCCCCTTAGTGTGAACATGGGGCAGGAGCACTTAAAAGCATGAGTATTGAAAAGTAATAGAAATCCTTAAAAATCAAAAATGAAAACTTTGCATTTGTAGGAAATATTTATATAGACATGCTTACACACCCCTGTCGATGTGTGTGCACCTATTTCAATGCCTACACTCCCTTGTCGATGTGTGAACTCCCCTTTGTAAAAATGAATAATAGTTGAAAGAGATAGGACAACATGTGCACTTCCAGAGAAGTAGGTGTGCGCCTGTTTTGACGCTTGCACTCTCTTCTCGATGTGTGTGCTCCTTGTAAAAAAATTGATAGTTGAAAAATACGAGCCAATTCCTATGCTTCCAAATAAGTGGGTGCATGCCTATTTTGATGCCTACGCTCCCCTCTCGACATGTGTGCTCCCTTTTGTAAAAATGAATGATAGTTGAAAAAGATGAGCCAACACCTGTGCTTCCAGAGAAGTGGGTGCACACCTGTTTTGAAGCCTACGCTCCACTGTTAATGTGTGCACTCTCCCTTCAACACCCGCGCTCCTGGTTCAACACCTCTATGCCCCTTCGCTGGAAGTGGCAAAAATTCAAGTTTTTGAAAAGAATTTCTTCAAAAATTTCAAATCTTTGGTATTGTTTTTGGTAATTTTGATAGGGATTTACCTCTTTGAATCATGTCAAAATCAAGAAAACACAAATTATACCACTAATCTAGTTGAAACAACTTTAAAAAATGGAAATTAATCTAAAAAAAATTGAAAATTACTCTAAAATTTTTAAATTAATCTAAAAATCTTGAGAAACTAATCTAAAAATCTTTGAAAGTATTCTATAAATCTTGAAAGTAAAATAGTAAACTTAAAATTAATCTAGGAAAATTGAAACTAATCTAGGAAACTTGAAACTAATCTAAAACTTGAAATGAAAAACTTTGAAACTAAGTTAAAAAGCTTGAAAGTACTCTAGAAAGCTTAAAATTTAAACTAGAAACTTGAAATTAATCTAGGAAACTTGAAACGAATCTATAAACTTGAAACTAATCTATGAACTTGAAATAAAAAAATTTGAAACTAAGTTAAAAAGCTTTAAAAGTGAATGCAATGGGGTATTGTCCCACCGGGCGTTCCAAATGATAGCACCCTAAACTTTACAAAACATATTGCATGACTAAACAAGGGAAGCTAACACCATTTCCATCCATCTAGCCAAGGTTCTAAGTCTAAGAATGTAACATTAAGATAGAAGCTTAAAAGAATGCTTAACTAGTATGAAAACAATACAAAATCTAACTAAACATGCCTACTAATATGATTGAATTACCGAACATGGGCCTAAATAGACCTAAGAGGGAAATAAAATGGTTATGGTTTCTACTCCAAACAAGGTCAAATGGCCTCTCCAAATGACTACTTGGTCATTTTGGGTATCCATCTACTAACCCCATTGAAGGCTTCAAGCAAGGATTGAACTTGGCTATATATCATATTTATTATATGAGATACAAATCAAAGCATGGTGTAAAGTATAAAGGAATGAAGTGAACCCTTTTTATAGTTTTCCTTTTGGGAGAAACTTTTATTTTGGTGCATGTGGGACTAAAAGCCCCAAATTATATTAGAATTTATAATCATTATTAGGCCTTGCTAACCACAATTAGTGAGATACCAAGTGATTAAGAGGTGTGGAGCCTTAATCAACCAATTAGGGTCAACTAGGAAGCTATGATAAGATTTTGAAGCTTGTTGAGACATTTTGGAGGCGAATGGAGTGATTTTGAGTGGTTGGAAGAGGGGTTTTAGCCAATACTAGGGTATATTGACCAAATCAAGGGGAAAATAGGCTTAATTAGCTAATAAACATTAATTGTTTGTTTTGAAAAGGATTTTGACTTATGATTCACTGTAAAGTGGAATCCTAAATGCAGAAGGGGTTACACAATAAAAAAAAGTTGTTGATTGGCTAAAGTGGCAAGAAATTTTAGTTTATTAGCAAATATCCCTAATTATAATGGAATTGGAAAGAATGAAAGTGATTTGTGTGTGTTTTAGCAATAATATTACAAAATCAAAATTTAGGTGTCTACACTAAGTCACTCTTATCTCTTATCAATCATACTTATAATTTTCATCTTAGATATTTTTTATTATTTTTATATTCATTTGGTCCCAATCCTTAAATATTGAAATTTATTTAAATCATATATATGCACTTTGTGTTGGAAGGAACCTACAACATGTATTAAGGAGATAAATTTTTGAGGCTGGATATCATATATATTATAAGGATCATTTAGATCCTCACTTTTCCATTAAGATTATTCATATGGACACTATTATTCCTATGGTAAGAAGGAGGCAACACATCATATATAAAATAATTAACAGTATGCGATGGTGGAGTGTAAGAGATATGGTCTTAGAAACACAATGTGGATTTAAAGATATATCATTTTTTTATTAATAGGTAAAAAAGGGATGAGGGGACCATACCCCATTACAAAGATATAATTCATTAAGATAGAATAAAAAAGAAACCAACCATGCTCCTAATCATCTAGAATCCAATAGTCAAACTAACAACAAAAGAATAAAAATATAGCTTGCTCATAAAAAAGAGTGACACAACAGTCCAAGGAAACAACAAAAAACCCAACATGCATTAATTCGTATTATTTAACACATCCTTCCATTCATCATCCAAAGCAGATATTGAGTTTCTCAATTTTTTATAAGGAGCTTAACCCTCACTCCTCTTGTGTTTCTTACCATTATCCTTTCCCTCCTCATCTCGCTTAATATTAACAATTTGCTTTAAATCCTTCAAGTGTTCAATCGTAATCTTAATATTTATAGTACTCCAAGTTTCAATCTACTTAAATCTAGATTTTAGGGTTTCAGTCTCCTTCTCCATATGACTGCATTCTTTCTCCATCCTTTCAACCCTTCCCCCAAACTATTAGCCATGTTAGCCTTACCTTTAACCACATTCAATCTTTTTAATACAATATTCAACATAGTTTTGCTAAGGTCAATAACATTCTTCATCTACTTAAAGTCCCCAATACCTATCACAGAATTGGAATTCTCTTTCTCCTTAACCTCATCACATTATTCCAAATTCTCCTTAGGATTGATTCTCTAAGGATTTTGAATCCTCCATATTGGTCTCTTGTCTCTCCTCAAAAGAAGAAGAAACCTCCACTTTAGAATAAGAAACAACCTTCTCACTAAGAATACCCCTATATTTATCAAAATGAATTATATCCATCTTACCCACCTTGAATAACATAAGGATTAACCCCTAATGTATAGGGAACACATATTTATCCTTCTTAGCTTTCGTGAAAAACTTAGAGAGGGAACAAAAAAATAAGAAAATTATAAAACAATACTAAATTTCATGCCAAAAGAAGCTCAAAATAGGAAAGAGAAATGCATAGACAACCTTGTACTAACCTTATAGAGTGATAAAATCCATGATATGATGAGTTATAACTATTAACATCAAATGGTTTTTTTAGCAACTTCCTTAAAAACCCAGCAAAATGAATCTCAAGTCTCTCCTTCACCCTAAAAACATGTTCAATTTCCACAATTTAATGGTCTTGGGTTTAAAAATATGACGTCCAAAATTCGACATTATGGTGAGCATAGAAATGAAATCCATCAAAACAGTGAATTATACACCCTTGATATTGAACTTTCCATTGTTCTATGTAGCAGCAAAATCTATAAGCAAAACAAGATCATGGACAGAGAAATTTTGTAAAAAAAAATCACCATACCTCTCTCTGTAAAGAATTCCTAAGATTCCTTTTTTATTCCTTCCACTAATGATGACTCAATACATAGTATATCACCTCTCATGGTAGAGGAGAAATAAATCCATATCCCAATGCATTAATCACCTAGACGGATGTGTGAATCCTTAATTAAATTTTCTTCCCTCTCAAAAAAATCATTTTTATTACCAATTAATAACTTCCCACCATACATCACGTTCAAAGAGAACTCATTACTTCTATCACCCTCTACAATCACGCTCTTGAAATGTAATTTTCTACCATGAAAATCATATAAAGTTAAAGACCTCACTTTAATAAAAACTTTCCAAACAACATACCCATACATAAAGACCATATTATCTAGGATTCTCATTAATAATAATAATATTAATACTATATTCCATCTTTTTATTTTCTTCAACCACAACCAAAGAATAACTAAAAACCCTGTTATTATAAAAAATGCATGTCACCTTATTTCCTTCTCTAAAAAAATGTTGACATCTGATCTACAAAAATGAATTAATAAGATTATAAATTTCATCCATAAAATTTTTGATAGTGAAGGAGACAATTTTGTTTTTGGATAAACTTTACCATATTTAAAGAGTATCCTTCAATAATTAATCTCCTAAAATTTCTCTCAACAACCAACTTGATACCCCAAAAGGTAGAAATAGATTTCGTGTAGTGATTAGACTGCATACCTAAATTACTATAGAAAGCCAACTACATTCTACCACTTGAATCCCAAAAATTACCCCTACATCCAACCTTCCCAAGATTTCCTTTAGTAGACCCATACAATTTCAGCTTAATCCAATCCTCATCTAGAGGAACTCATCTAACCCTAGATCTAGGGGAACCGCCAAAAAATTGATTATCAAAGGAAAAATACCACTTTAAATAGAAAAAGTATTCATACTTTAAAAAATAGGATGTTGTTTATGTTTTATTATGGTAAAATTATACTTATTTTTGGTACCCAAAATTACACTCACTTGGGGTCAGGCAATTATAAATAGGTGTGTTGAAGGACTTTGAGGATGATAGACTATAAATTTAGGTTGTTTATAGTTGGGGATGATGTCTAAAAATATTGTTTGTACCTGACCTCAGATGGATCGGGTACACGTGTAAAGGGGATGACCTTCCCTACTACTTTAGGTCCTTTCTTTGACTAGGGTGACCTATTTTTTTAGCCTGAAATTGTAAGAAGGATAGGTGCATTCTCATTTTCTTAGTATTTTATTTGGAAATTTAAGTATCAGTCTTGGGTGAACATGGTCAATATATGTAATATTTAACTCCTACGATTTATCACACTAAGCAGTGAAAATGTCACTCGGGCAGGACTTCAGGATACTCTAGATAATTGGAAAGTTCTTTTTGCTCCTACATAATTATGAAATAAAAAATGAAATTGAGGTTTCATTTCAATAGTATGTGCAAATGATACAACATGATGATTGATAAAATACTGGTATGGTATAATGAAGCTCAAATTTCATTTTATAAGGATGGGGGATTCACAAACTTATAAATATTTGGATAACACTACTCACAATATTTGTTTAAATACATATGAAATTCCAGACAATAAATAACAATTCATCAATTCATCACAATTTTCACTTAAAGAAAGATTTGCATTCATTGATACTCAATTAAGACAAATATTTCACACAATCCTCAAAATATTTAGCAAAAATTCTCATGCAAAAATTCTGATGAATTATTTCTTTCTTCTAATCTCATATGCCTAAGATAAACTCAAAAGCTTACAAATATCCATCAACAGAATGATTTTAGCAAGGATTTTATAATTGCATCCAATATTGTAAAGTAAAATCTCACAACACAATATTGAAGAAATGACCAAAGCTTAGTCACTAAGGACGGGCCTAGTGTACTTTAGAAAAGAAAGAAACACAAAATTGAAGTGGAAAATTCAATTAATCATCTAAGTGTTCAATATTCAAAGTCCAAATCATAAAGAACAAACCCATAGTTAGAAAAATTTCATTTTAAATCCATCAAATTCTTGAGACGGGAACAAGAAAACAATTGATCTCAATTCCTATAAATGGCTAAACACTATAATGATCTTAACATTTTTGATTTGAAAGAGTTAAAAGCTTAAAAATTACTTCTAGGAAACATATAAGTAATGTCACAACAAAATATACAGCAAAATATATCAAATTATTGTCTTTTGCAAAATATTCACAAACCCCCCCCCTTTTAGTATGAGGACAAACCCCTCATACTTATACTACTATTATATATAATTTTCTCCCCCAAAAAACACCTTTAGAGATCACTTCAATCATTTTTCCATGTAATTAAAAATATCTAGAAGAAGCATCTGCTAACTAAAAAATATTCCCTTTTGGTCCTAATTGGGCTAAGTGTAAAAGGGGAACCATGTAGTGACACTTGGAAGAAACAAAAAATATATTCTTTTGTTTTTTAGCGAACTCTTTCATTCCCTATTTACTGCACTTTCTTCTTCCCAATGGATTGATATGATATTTCCCCTACCTTGTTCTTGTAGGCATCATATATTTCAAACATTTGTGTCACATCTTCTTCATCGAGTCCTAAGTGGTAGTTGAATATTACTTCATGTGTCAAACTTGTTTCATCAATCTCATTAAATATTGGGCTTTCTTTCTTCAACTTCCTTATCAACTTGTCAATTGTTGGTTCAATATCTTCCCAGTTATGAATGATAGCTAGATTAAAAGTTCTGGGCTCTCCTTATTTACCCATAACATATTCTCTGAAAATATTGATCAAGTTGTCGGTGTCCTCCATTCTAATTATTTCTCTAGTGTTTATCCCAATAAATTTTTCTGTCAGAGCATGAAGATGATTGATAAAATATATTGTTTTATGTCTCACTCTATTAAGAATTTTCAGGGAATATGCTAAGATTTCCACTCTTACTTTAGCCATGTTGTAATATTTGTGCCAATGTTCATTTTAAGAGACCTCTGGGAAATCAAAGGTGGAAAATCCCTAGGAAATATACTGAGAACCACTTTCATGAAACATGTCATTTTTTTGGGGTTTGTGTGCAACATTTTCACCTAAAATAAGCTTTCATTTTCAAGACATGCGACAACAAAGTTGTTATCATATGATAACAAGAATTTTGTCACATGACAATAAACTTCCTGTCATATGACAACAACCTTGTTGTTGCATGACAATAAACATATTTTCACATGATTGTGAAATTTAAATCTTCTTCCAATAAAATAACCTTGTCACAGGTCAGATAAATATTGTGTCATTCGTCAACAAGATTATTATCGTTTGTCACTAGTAGCAGTGATGTGCATCAAAAACCAAAATGTTATCATGCATCAATGAAATCTCCTTGTCGTGCATCAGTGAAATCTCCTTGTCACACGTTAGTGAAATATCCTTGTCATGCTTCATTGAAATATCCTTGTCACACATCAGTGAAATCTCCTTATCTTGTTTCAGTGAAATATCCTTGTCGTGTGTCAGTTAAATATCCTTGTCACATGTCAGTGAAATCTTGTTATTGCGTGTCAGTGACATCTCCTTATCATGCGTCATTGAAATATATTTTCCATGCGTCATTGAAATATCCTTGTTGCGTGTCAAATCTCTTGTCTCCTGACTACAAAATTCAAAATAGATGTGCACTATACACTGGTGCTTAGAGTACGTAATTTCACAATAATTGATATGTCAATACCTTAACTAGTAGTTAGTTAGTAGTATACTACCTGACGAATCACCTAGGTTTTTATAGGAAATGTTTTCAAATGTAGGCAAAGCTAGCCCCTAAAAAAATATTGTAAATTTTATGCAAATAGGACACTTACCTACTCCAAAAAAATCACCTTTTCAAATTTTCCTAAAATGAATTTTTTTTGATATTATGAATATTCACCAAAAACATTATCCCTCATTTTTGCTGACTGCCCACAGAATCAAGGGACATAATACCTTCTTTAGCAACTAGGTAATCATCTAATTTTTTAATATCTTCCATTTTAGGTAACATATCAGTCCACATTAACTTCTCATCCTTTCATTTATCCATTGAAGCCTTGGTTTCTTCTGCCTTCTCAAAATTATGGGAATACTATTTTACAAATTTTCCCATTATTGGTTTCCCTCTAGCAACCAAATCATTTTCCCATTGGATAGTATCCTCTCCTCTTCCACTAAAATCACTTATTCTCCTGATATATTCACTAGCAATTTCTAGAACTTTAGTTCCCTTCCTAACTAGTTCTAGTCAATTTTATGACCAAGTTAGATAGTGCCTCATTCTTGGCCTTTAAATCCCTTATTATCTTTCTGAACTCGTCAATCCTTTAGAACAATCCATCTACTACTAAAAAAAATCACACTTCATTTCTTCAATAGAAGGTTTTCCAAATGAGATCCTAGAGATCTGGAAATCAGATAGGGACGCATCCCCTCATGGCATGCTATCTTTGGGAGTTGTGATATCTACAAATAGTTCTCCTATTTTTCCCAGGGCTGTCTTTGAGATGGATTTTGTCTTTTTAGGTGCTCTTGCTGGGGTGAGTAGTTCCAAGATTCGTAAATCATCATCATCTATCCATATTTCCACCTTCTTTGAGAGAGAGAGAGAGTACTATTGATTCATTCTCTTATAGGAGACTCATGTTCATAAAGTGGTTGGGGAATTAAGGTCATAGGGACAACTGTAAGGGCCTTGGAGGAAGATGAAGGTATTGACATACCTTCTAAATTTCTGAATACTAGTTCCTCCTGAGCATCTAGGTCTATATCTCCACCCTAACTTCTGACTCCCTCCATAGGCTCAGATTGACCTTCTACTTCTCCAACTACCAAAGGTTTTTGGTTTTCAATTTCCTTGTCTATATGTGCTAAACCCTCATCCATCTTCTCACTAGGAACAAAAATTTTCTTGCCAAATCCTTGAGGAATAACTCCATTCGTGGGAATGCAAGCTTCAAGAATCCCTGCATTCACTTTAGTATCATGAGGCACTATTATAATTGTGAAATTTGGAGTTTCTTCCCATGAGGTCAGTATTGAAATATCTTTAGCATGAGGCTATGTACTTAGAGTTTCTTCAAGGGTAGTCTCACTATGTTGTTGTGGAGTAGTTGAAACATCGAGTGTAGGAACATTCATTGGGGGTTATTCCTTGGTGGGTGGAGAAACTTTAGTTGTTGAAAGAGAAAGGTTTTCCATCATCGTTATATGTTGTTTGATGGGTAAATTTTTAGGAAACTAGGTGGTAATAGATAAAACAACAAGAACATAAATATTCATTACCTATCTAGGGGTTTCTTCCTCCTCTAAATCAACCCATTCAACACTTTTAGTTATTTTTCTCTTTCAGATCTAGATTTTCTTCTCCTCCTTTGGTCTATGTAAATCACTATGGGGAATCTCAAAAAAAAATCCACCTTAGGCTTCTTCAAAGTGGTTTCCATCACTTTCTCTTTTCCTTTGGCTTCTAGAGCAAGTGTTGAAACAATTTGTAAGGGAGTACAATGAACAATATGACTTTCAACCATACCTTCCTGAAGCATTTAGTTGATTTTTCTTAATGCTTGAAGAAGGGGAGTTTTGAATCTGCTATCCTGAGTACCTACATCACCTGTGGTTGGAAATGAGTCCAATTTCTTAATCTTATGTCTGCATGAAACATATCTAGTGGAATAAACCCTACGAAATGCAAGAAGAACATCATCAATGAGCTAGTTGTTCATGTATTCTCTCAATAAAGGGGTTTGGTGGTAACTTGTATCCACTCCTTTTAAAAATAACCACCTTATGGAAAGTTGTATGAGATGTGCAGTCTTTTCCATGTTATATTTCCTCTCATTGAGATTGTAATTAATTGTTGGAAAAGGTTGAGAAGTAATGTTGTTTTGGATGTATTCTTCACAGATTACATTTTCATCATCCTCTAACCCTTCAGGAGTTTAGATGACCCCAACATAAATCATCTGAGATAAATTCATTGTTAAATATTCTCTTCATTTGAATTCTCTTTCATCTTCATAGTTCATCAAGAAGTCCTCATAATGAGGCATGCACTCTACCTTATTAGGAACAATACTATGTAAAATATGCTTTATATCATAATTATTTATGTCCTCAAATTTATCTATCATGTATCTTCTCATCTCTCCTTCCAAAATTTTTTCCTTATGTATATGAGGACATGTATAATTCCCTATGACTATGGGAAACTTTATTGGGGATTTTACATGCTTCTGGGAAATGAAATGATGCACTAAGAGAAACTTTATCAGTAATTCCATTATTGCCCATTTTTCATTGACACATCTAGGTAGCATGTAAGGTTTCCCATTAAAATAACTAACCCTGATATATGAGTAAGTTTTGAACTAGATGAAATATCACCCATACTGAGTAATGAATCTCTTAGCCTCAATGGAAAACCTTTCAATCTCCTAATCAAGGAGATATAAGAAAATTGTAGGTGTGAAGAAGTGATTGGTAATATTTATGTAATGTGTTTTATAAACTGCCAATCTTAAGTGATAGAAAAAATCATAGACCTTGGAACTATTAAGCTCCCTATCCATATGTAATTCAAGAAAAATTATATGAAAATTAATGTTGTAAACAAGTTAGGAAGTCATGAAAAATTCATCCGTTTCGAGATTTTCTCCTCTAGCAATCTGGGTAACTCCCATCATTTGTTCATGAATATGGTTACTTATGATTTCAGCCCAGGGGAGAGGTTTTTTGTTCATGAGTATCACTTTAATGAATTAGAACATCCATTCATGAAAAAAAACAATAGATTACATACCCATTACTTGGTTTAATAGTATAATTACATCTCTAACCTCCTCTATAAATCTAGACCTGTTCAACTTTTTCGTCATTCTGGAGTTAGAGGTTCGTGGATTGTTTAACCAATGGCCATTCATGAATTTTTTCCACTTATTTGAATTATAGTTCCAATGCTCTTGTGCTGAATATTTTTTTATTTCCTCTTCTTCTATCTCAAGAGGAAAACCCAACATACTATCAAACTCATGTTGCTATAAAGATAAAACTAACTTTCCTCTTCCAACTTGAACTTCTCTTGCTTTAGGATTGTAATGTTGGGCACATACCCATACAAGTTCTTGGCATGGTGTATCTAGATGGAAAGTAGCAATGAGATCAATGTAGCTATTTTCCACTTGAGTCATGATATGACTTCTTTTAGGGGAGTTTAACCTTTGTTTTAAATATTCTAAGTCATGGGATGTAACATTTGAATATGTGATTCTGTGTAGAGGATAACTGACGCTCGAACTTTTTTCTAGGACACCACATTGATATTCATGATTCTGTTCTAACTTTATCACAACTCTTTTTATGAAAAAACCCCAAACTTGTCAAAATATTTCTCAAAAAATAAAAAGAATATAAGAATTGATGTACTTACCTTTCCACTGAAACTCCAAAAAATACTCAGAACTTAAATGAGGAGGCACTGCAAAAAATTATGATCCTTTATTCAATTCTCTCTTTGGTTATTCTTCAGTTCTCAAATATATGTTTTAAAGTATCAAAGCCTGGGCTTATCAGAAAAAATGATTTGTAATAAGTTTCCTTATTGAAGGCACATATATTTATGCATTAACGTTGAAGATTGCATTAGTGAAGATATTTTTCATAATGTACAACATCTTATTTATTTTCAATTGTTGTAATATTTTTACTTCTTATCATTTGTGTGTCTCTCCTCCACGGTTCCTTTACATTAATGATGTTTACTCCCGTATGGCTATTGCATTAATGAAACACCTCTTTTTCCGCTAACAGGATTCATAATATTTTTGTAAAATGACAGGTACACTGTTACTGTAATATGCAAAATGCATTTCCTTATCTTCCCCCGTGTATGCTACATACGTGATTCATTTTCTCAAGTAATTTAGACTTCTTTTATGTTTTTATAAACTACATACCCCAAAGAATCATGAGACTTTGTTCCCCATTTTCCTAGCTTACTAACTTTTCTCTTCGTATATTGCTTTCCTTTTTCTTTTTGACTTTGATCGGTGAGATAGCATATGTCTTCCTTCAAGTTTCAAACTTACAAATTCATCTTACACTTTATCAGGTATAAGGTGCCCATGTAAATATATGTCCCTTTCCCCACTCTAGTAATACCTTTACACATGTTTTCTTTTAAGGAACAAGGATTTTTCCACATTTTACATTGTACTTTACAAGAATGCTCCATGGAATATTTTATCAGACTTTCAGGAACTATTTCTTGCCTTGCATATTTACATTGCCTATGCATATATCCAAATTAAGTCTGACATAGTGAAGAAGAACAATAAAAAATTCACTTTCCTTTGGGTATCAGGGAACAGAATGCAGTTTGCACAAGGATTAAAAAAAATGACATACTATGAGGGTTGTGCAAATATCAATATGATCGTTTAACAAATTTTGTATGAAAATTATTTCCATAAACAAGGCACGAAAAATATTTGGAGTAACACTTTGAATATCATGGGGAAAGTTTTAAATGAGCACTAACATCATCTTCGAATCAAGGATGGACACCCCCTACAGGTGTCACAAGAACTGCACAAATATTTTGGCATAGAAACCAAGTTCCTGAATCTATTGGGCAATAGAGTCATAACAGAAGCACACACATGAGCTTATAAATAGATATGGACAAAAATGACATAAAAATCAGGCAACTTGGTCACTATAGACCAAGAAAACACAAAAAGGGAAATAATAACAATAAAAATATAAAATTTATAATTTGTACAAAATTCAAAACTGATCGCCTTTATTCCAGAAAGTGCTTAAGATGCATGTTATTGACATGCAATTACAAAAAATATCCATCTAGGTCTTTCAAAAAAAAAGTGTCCTCACCAATCCTTATATAAATAGAATAGTGACCCATCCATAAGGAATCAAATTTTCCATGTTTTCCTTTATCCTCATGCTTGTTATCCCATAATAAAACAAGATCTCCAACATTGAAAGTTCTAGGGGTCACCTTATTATAAAATATTTTCTTAAGTTTCTCCCTGAACTTAAGGTGTCTTTGGTGAGATTCCCTTATTTCTTCATCCAATTCCACTATTTGATTAATCCTTACTTCATAGGGATTTACTTCTTCATCCTAAAGTTGTTACATGAACTGGTAGGAAGACAATTACATATGTGGGGGTAAAAGATCATGAACTCCATAAACTAATTCAAAGGGAATTTTTTTAATGGCTCTTTTAGAAGTAATCCTATCTACCCACAAAGAAAATTTTAACTACTCACCCCACTTTCTTTTATTGACTTCCAATTTCATCCTAATTATTTTAAGAAAAATCTTATTACTAGATTCAGCTTGACCATTCCCTTGAGGATTGTAATTGGATGCATATGTCAGATTGAATACATACTCTTGACACATAGTTACTAGTGGTTTATCTCTAAAGCTCATAGAATTATCGGCAACTATTTTTTCAGGTACTCCAAACCTACAAATTATATTATTCAGAGTGAAATCCTTGACTACTTGGTGATTTTCCTTCTTGGTGGGGATGGCTTCAACCCATTTGGTGAAATAATTTATGGCTACCATTATCCATTTATGCCCTGCACTTGAGGGATATGAGATCTCTCTAATAAAATCCATCCCCCATTGTTTGAAAGGAAATTCTTTTGATACTAGTTACAAGGGTAATACACATGAAGCTTCCATCCTTCCTGAAAATATTTGACAACTTTCACATTTCCTGACCAACAAGGTTGCATCTTTAAAAAGTGTAGGGCACCAATAACCTTCTCTCAAGATCTTATGAGAAGTCACTCTTCCTGAAAAATGACACCCACATATTCCCCCATGTAGTTCTACAATAATTTTGGGAGCTTCTTATTCTGTGATGCATCTCAAGAGGACCCCCTCGAGATTTTTCCAAGCCAACCCATATTTAGTTATAACATATTTTTGGGAAGCCAATTTTAGTGTCCTCTTATTTTTATCTAAATGACTTGGACACTCCAAATTTATGAGGTAAAATATTATATCTTTGTACCATATGGATTTGATTAGCTTCTCTTGGAAATCCATATGTCCTTCCTCAATTTCACTTATTTCCATTACTTGCAAGTTGCTTTCTTCCATCAACCTTGCAAAGCCCAAACCTCCAACCAACTTAGTGATCTATATATCCATATCATATTCTTGTAGCTTATTCACCCAACAACATATTTTGATAGAAAATTACATCTCTTATAAAATTTCCATAACCATACTGTGGGGAACATAGGTTACAATATTGGAACTCAAGACATAAGGTATAAAAATTTTGTTATCTCTCACCAAAGAAAAAGCCTACTTTTCCATAATAGTGTACTTTAACTCAGCAACTTGCAAGGATTTACTAAAAAATGCAATATTCCTCTCATTTCCTTCATCATCCTTTTGTAATAACACTAATGCAATGGCAATTCAAATGCAAAAGAGAATATTTGAAAAACCTTTTTATAATTAGGAATTTTTAGTACGGGGGCATTATTCAATGCTTCTTTTACTCCATTCAAAGCTTAGATGGATCCATCTTCCCACTTGATGATTTGGTCCTTTTTCAACATGATTTTTATGGGAATGGTTATCTCAAAAAAATTGGAAATAAACCTCTTGATAAAATTGATTTGACCAAAAAAGGATTAAATCCCCTTTTTATTTTTAGGGATAAGAACATTACCAATTTCTTCTACTCTCTCAAGATCTAGCATGACCCCTTCCCTAGATAATATATGTCCCAAAAAATTCACTTTTTGAACACCAAAATGGCACTTTTTGGTATTAAATAAAATCCCATATTCTCTACATCTAAACAACATATTTTCCACATGGTTAAGGTGGTCATTTCTCTTCCTAGAGAATATAGTTACATCATCTTGATAAACTACAATAAAGTCATTAATTTAAATTACAAAGGCAACATGCATAACTCTTTATAAGGTATCCCCGACATTTATTAAAACAAATGGAATTCTCACATATACATACGTACCCCATGAAGTGGTGAAAGTAATTTTAATTCTTTCTTATATCTTCACAACCACCTGATTGTACCCTGAGAATCCATCTAATGTAGAGAGTAACTCAGATCCAATGACTAATCGTAGCATATTATCCATGTTAGGAAATGAATAATTATCCTTGATGGAGGCCTTATTTATATTCCTGAAATCTACACACAACCTTATATCTCCATTTTTATTTCTAACTAGCACTCAATTTTCCACCCATAAAGAACACCTTGTGGGCTGTATTATCCCACCATCCCTTAATTTTGTTAACTCTACTTGCATCTTTAGTGAGAGAAGTGAGTTGATAGGCATATATTTTACCTAAACAGTTTAGCATTGGGTTATAAAGGTATTTCATGTTGAAATAAATATTTCCTATATGCTTTTAATTCTGAATAAGACCATGCTAAGCAATCTTGATATTTTGTCAACAATTCAGCATAGGACTTATTTTCTTCTTTACTTAAATTAATCCCTAGCCACTCCTTTCAAGGTTTCTCTTTAGTTCCCAAATTATATTCTTCAACATCCTTGAAGAAGATATGTGCCTATGAAATAACCTATCAACATTATCAAAGTTGGATTCTAAAGTAACCAACCCCCTAGGAATGATGTCAGTTTTTAACTAAATGATAGAGTTGTTGAATAGGGTTTCTTTACCATCACAAATAGATACCATTGGTTCCTATTCCATACACTAATTGGTGAATTCTCCTTCATTTTACAAAAAAATCTCAACCTAAGCATCATCTTCAAATACTTACCAAGGTTTCACATTATCTAGTACAGATGGTCTAGACAATATTTCAACATCATATTTGTAATAAGGAGGGAGTGTGCAATTTTGAAACTTGGATGCAAGGGTAGATAGATTTTCAGCTAGAACATTATTATCTCTGTCATGATATAAGATGTTGAAAGAATAAAATAACTCAACAAAATCCCATATTACATATTTGTAATTCTTCATTATTTGATTCTTCGTAGAATACAATTTCCTTACTTGTTTCACTACAAGCTCTGAATCTCCCTTAACAATTATATCCTTTATACCAGATCTCTAATAAATCCTCAAACCCAAAAGTAGTGCCTCACATTCTGCAACATTTTTTGTGCACTCAAACATCAATTTGATAGAGAAATTAAAATTCTCTTGGCTTGGAGATATAAGTACAACTCCAACCCCATTTCCCATATTGGAGAAAGATCCATCAAACATCAAGGTCCAAGGGGAATAAACTTGTTCAAATAACTTACTCTCATTGATACTATGCTCCTCAAAATCTACATAACCAACAATTTTTTTAACATCTACATCTACATACAATACTTCAAAAGAAGCATTGTTAGGATCTTTAATCAGATGCAACATATTTTTATCTCCATACAACTTGACAAGGTTTCCTTCCACTGGTATAGTGGCATATGACATATCCATTCACACACTTCCCCACACACTAGTACCCACTTTCTTGATAGTAACATACCCCATTTTGTAGGGTAGTCAACAATGACTACATTCATAGTTAGATACAAGCCAAGATAAGTTTCTAATTGCACCACCAAACCTTTGACATACCCAATTAATAGAAATTCTCTTGAATTCATAGAAATGCATTTTCCAAAGGTTGTTGTTACTTTGATATACAACTCATTCATCACTTCATGAGGCATTACATTGCATGAAGATCTTAAATCGAACATGCAGTTGTGAACAAGTTTGTCTTTAATGATCAAAGTAGTGTAAAATGGATCAACATCAAGTTGGGACTTGGGTTCATTTTAAGATACCTCTGGGAAATCGAAGGTCGAAAATCCCTAGAGAATATATTTAGAACCACTTTCGTGAGACATGTGAATTTTATGGGGGTTTTTGTGCATCATTTTCACTTGCTAGAAGCTTTCATTTTAAAGTCATGTGATAGAAAACTTGTTTTCACATGATTCAAAAAATGTAAATCTCTTGTAATGCATTTGTAGCCTCTTGTCATGTGTCAAAAACACAGGATTGTCACACATTAATAACCTAATGTCGTGTGTCAACAACTTCCTAGTGTGCATTAACAACCTCCTATTATGTGTTAATAACATTCCCTGTAAGTTCACGATACTTGATATGTTAGTACCTCAGTAAGCTAGTATAAGTTAGGTGTATACTACCCGATGAATCACCTAGGTTTATATAGGATATGTTTTCAAGGGGTTGGAGAGGTCGACCTCTAAAAAAATATACAGTAAATTTTAGGCAAATAGGACACTGACCTACTCTGAAAAATTTTCCTTTTCAAATTTTCATAAAAATGGAATATTCGCAAAATTACGAATATTCGCCACTAAAAAAATCCCTAGTTGAGACTCAACTAGGGAAGTGCCTAAATATACTTTAGGGGATTCCCTCAAACTTTTCAATTTTTCTGGCACTTCCAAT
The DNA here is from genome assembly GCA_019776745.2 of Taxus chinensis. NCBI lineage: Eukaryota > Viridiplantae > Streptophyta > Pinopsida > Cupressales > Taxaceae > Taxus > Taxus chinensis. The sequence continues at coordinate 433,494,208 of CM034153.1, read as the reverse complement.
TCTGCAATAACATGGGGAAGATCAATATTGTTAACATCCTTTCCTCAGGTCACTACCTCCTCCTTAAATCCCAAATACTCAAACGCTCTTCTTCTATGCTCAGGGATCCTGAGAAACTCAAAAATGGGTACAATAAATTTTATTTGAATCAATATTTTAGCCATATCATAGGGGGTATACTTGGGTAATATTGTATTAAGATGTAGGGTAGTTGGATTTTCTTGTGTTATGAGGTTCTTCATGGCTTGGGAAGGGACATGGACACTATATTTATTGGTAGTAACTGGGCCTTTGTTTGGCACATATTTCTTGGGAGGATCCATTGGGATGTTGGTGAGGAGGGAAGTCTTTGGTTTGGGCTATGGCCATCCCCCTTTAACATTTTTTTTTCTTATATTGTACTCCTTTTCTCGGGAAACCACTACAATCATTAAAATATGGTTATCCTCCTCAAAAGGAATTCCTCAATCATACTTATGAATCATTAATGTTCTCAAGTATTCAAAATCATGATTGGGAAACTCAAAATCCTAAACCATATCAACATCAATGTTGGTATTGGAATGGATAGAAATTACGTGTTGTATACAGTCCCCAAATCCTTCCACATTCCTTTTACTTAGCAACTTGGTGGAAGTGGATCATTTTTGTGAGCTATTAGTGCATTCCATCATACAAACATCACCATAAGTGGAATTTTCATCAACCTCTTCATTTTCCTTAGCAAGGTCACATGGGAAATGTGGGAGAAATCACTTATCACACTAGTCAATCACATGACCTTCTTCAACCAAGGACACTCTAGCAGTTAATGGGTCTGGGACCAATTTATTTTCTCTTCATGGTTATTGCTTATTTCTTGATCCCATAGGCTCCATTCCTCTATCATCTGACCTATGATCACCTCTAGGATGATTACCAAATCTATTTTGACCTTGAGGTTGATGTTGGGCCTAAGAATTTTGAGCTATCCCCTTCTCTTCCCTAGTAAGTTTGCAAGAAATTTTTTCACTGCTCCTACTAGAGTCTTAACGAATTCTTCTAGTTCTAGTCCCTTTCCTGTCTGAGGATTTTCAGGATTAATTAACTTGAAACCCTCCCTTTTAGGATTTTTTCCCACTTCCTTGCTATTATTCTCCATTTGTACTACCATGGAGAAATCTTGTCTCAGATTCCTAGGGTTTTTGTCCCTCAAATAATATGCAACTTTCTTATCAATGGCATCAAAATATTTTATCAAACAAGATTCATCACTTGGCCTTAAAATCATAGGCAATTTGGTCAATGTTTTCTCTAATCTGGTGTTAAAATAATGGACAAGATCATTAGGATTATTTTTATATTTTAAAACTCAAAGAGAAGAAACCTTGGATCAGTCTTGTCCTCATATTGTCATCTAAATGCAAATTTTTTTTCAGTCCATAAATAAATTTAATTGTCTGGTAAGGATTTGTACCAATCACAGACATCCTCTTCTAAGGTATGAATAAAAAATTTCATGTACACATCCTCATGCTAAATCTCAAAATATTCTATAATATTAGTGTTGTCACCAAATCACTACACCCTTCGAATGGCCAGACTATATTCTTGATGTTCGGTATGATTGGGACACATGGGATCACCTCTCAAGTTGAGGGACTTGGGATCAAGGTGAACCTCTAGAGAAGGCTTGCTTCCTTTTCCTAAACTAAGTGTTGTACTATTCCTAGTGCAATAAAATGGATATCTAATCCTAGGATAACATTTTATGGGTTTTAGGGAAAGAGATTTGTAGAAATGAAACTATACTAGGGATGGTGATGTGCCAAATAAAGGGTGTTTTCAAACTTAGGAAGGGTTAATTTGAAGAGTGTGTGTGCACCACAAGTCACCTTCACCTATTGCAACTTAGAAAGGGCACAAAATACCACAAATCAAAAGCATGTGTTCCTTTTTTAAACTCAAAGTATACATAATAGAGAGATCAAATTTGATTGAACACACAATTAACTAATCATGAGGATAGAGCACATGCACATGTCAAACATCTAATTCACTTATTACAGCTAATGATAATGTAATTTTTAATAGTAAAAGGAAAACAATATTTCCACAAATGACATAAAAGATGGTTACATTACTTCCTCATAACATAAAATAGATAATCTAAAATAAAGGTAAGATAACCACTTATAATAAGGAATTATGCATTCACAAAGCATATATTGATCAACCATTCAACACAATAAATCAGGTTCTTCAAGGAAATATATCTCTCTGAATATAATTGAAAAGGTTTTAAAATATCTGAAGAACTCTTCCAAGCTTGAAGAGAAACTTAACTAAAAAATGATCTATCTCTCCCTCCAAATGACTCCATGCACCAAACTATTTATAAGTTCTTTAGGTTGAGCCATTACAGTTAGGCCTTCAACTAACATTTTACTAAAAATAGAAATGTCATTAATTCAAGGGAACATTCTCCCATAAAAATAGCAAGTTTGTTACAGGGGTTTGACTCAGTCAACCCTATGACTTTGACCAATCCAGATCTTGGATCTATCCTTTCATGGCTACTCAGCTTTGGCCTGGTTCTGCAACACCTTCTCCTTCCACATTTTTTTTTGTGTTTCCTCCCATGCAACCATTTTATGTTCATATTTGAAGAAACACTTGATGATTCCCTAAATTTCTTCATATCCGAACCCACATGCATAGTGATTCACTACATATTCCATCTTGATTTCTCTTATGATCTTATTTGGAATTCTTCTAAGTTTAATCACAACTTTCTTTAGTCTTCCTGTGAAATTTTGGCATAAAACCAATATATCAATGGATTCACTACTCAAATTTTTTGTAACCTCATCATCGTGCTTCACCAAATCTTTGAAATTTTATTTGATTTGATCTTCTGGGAGAGCATCAATGTTTTTGTTGAAGAACATACAATTAACATTATCATATTCTTCTGATACATCATTCAAGGCATCCATAATTTCCATTATTTTATCGTCCAATATTCTTGATTAAATCCTATGGCACCTGACACCAAAATTCCATGGCCTTTTGATATTCAAATAATTTTGAAGCATCATCAATTAAATCCTCATGAAGGAGTAGATCTTGATCTTCCTCTCAAATTTCCTTCCATGTTACCAAATTCAAATTCAAATTATCATTGTCCTCAGAAAAGGATTCATCCATTTTGTAAATAGAAGCTCTTCCAACCTGTAGATTATTATATATTTCAAGAGCCTCTTTAATTAAAGGATTAGCTTCTTATAGTATATGTTCCATCCAGCCATCTACTGATCTCCCTTTTTTTCCTATCTTCTCACTCTCATGATAATAAATGTGATAAATGGTATACAAAACTATCATAGCCGTAGTAGTTGAGACCTTACTAGATGGAGTTGGCTTTGTTACTTTTCGTAGCAATGTAGTAAGCTTCTCGGCCTTCGCCTTAAGCTTGTCCTTAAAGTCTTTGTCCTTGTCATATTTCTCTAGCGTATTTCCAAGAGCAGTGTGTACATCTTGTTTAGATCCTTCATGAGTGACTTTTCTTAGTGAAAATCTAGAAAAATCTGTAGCTGTAATTACTTCCTTAGTATTTTCCTCAACGGGAGTAGCAACCTCTAAAACTTGTTCCCCTTATGGATTTACTGTCAGGCTAGAAACAATATTTTTCCTCTTGGACTGTCTTTTTGGTGTATGCTCCAATATAATTAGATTTATTACATCCCCCAGAGGCACTTTCTTCTTTTGTTTTGGAGTCTTCTGAAACAAACATTCTGGAATGGATGATGCCGATGAGGATAAAATAGTAGATTTAATACCTTAAACATTAGTCATAACAAGAGTACCAACAACATTATTTTGCATTTGAATGGTAGTGGTAGTAATGGATGAGGTGGATGTGAGGACTACCATAGGAGTGGATATAATGATGTTAGGAGATGAGATGGAAGGAAATGGAAGTGTTAGGGGAAGTGAAGTGGAAATGGGTGACCCAATAATTTACCCAACTGAGAGAACTGGAAGGGATGAGAATACTTAGGCCGTGGAAGGAAATGAGAAATAAAAAATGATCATAGAAGTGGAAGGAAGTGAAAATGGAAGAGGAAAAAGAGATGGTGGGTTTTATGGGAAACTTGGACAATCACTGACTTCAACTAATTCTATCACTGGTGCTGTAGGAGACATGGCTTTAGAAATAGGGACCTTAGAGAGAGATGAGCTACCAAAAACAAATGAATTTTTTTTGGTACTATATGGGCCTTTTGAATTGAAATTTTCCCTTTTGTGGCTGCTGATTGGCTCATGGTTGATGGGACTTGTGTATTTGTAGGTTGATTTACCCCCTTAGGTGAGATTCCCAAGATAACCAACCAAATGTAAGTTCTCTATAGAATGAGCCCCGCCCTCACTTTGGTATTGCAACATTCTTCATCATACCAATAAATCCATGGTAACGGTTGATTGGTGACATTATCATTTTTATATGCTACATCCAAAACATCATCATAATCTTGCATGTCTTTTGGGACATCAGCTATACCAAACTACCGAACCTCATCTAAAGTTAGCATTTCATAGTCTCTTTTTCAGATGATGAATTCATCTCGAATATAAATCCGAATGTCTTCTAACTAGGGCACATGGGAACTGGACTGACCTGTTTCACTGATTTTACCCCAATAAGAAAAAGTGGTCCATGGATGAAAAGTTTGCAAGGTTACTTCTGCCATTTCTGCATCCACATTCTTAACCCTATAAATATTTGAGTAGGTGTATCTACCAATTGAAATAGGGAGCTAAAATCCCACTTTGTGTCATTTATTCTAGATCTTGTGGTAATCTATAAATTTCCAAACCAATTCTAACAAGACCCACTTGTAAGTGGGACATCTTGGCAATTTTTTGGGAGCACCTATGAAGCTAGGAATCTAAATGTAAGTGAATATGGGGAACTGTAGGTAAATATCTCACCATTCACATAATTCCTTGAAGGCTTCACCAGAAATCCTCTGATTATACAACTCCTTATCAAAACGATATAGAATAACCACAAAGAAAGCATCCTTAATTCTACGGAAGCGTCTTCTTCCCTTATCTAGTGTAAGCTGGGGATAGAAATCATATATTTGCGAGGTTCTTTGAATGCCCTTTGTATTAAAACTGGTGAAGTCTCCCATATCAACTATGACATAGACCAAAAAATATGTCATATAGAAACTCTTTGAGGATAGCACTCTACTCAACTGATAGCAAATGGAGCTACTGATATACTCCCCCCACATGATAAATTATTTATTTTTCTTGATGGTAGTGGTATATAAGAACATCCACTCCTGAAATTCCTTTACGGGGGGAAGACCTGAGACTTTTCTTAGTAGCACAATAATGTCAATGAAATCCTAAATGAATTCTGACTGATACATGGTCTTTGGCAATTTGGCAACACTCGTGGCTAGATAAGTTTTCAACGTGAACTTCATGCACTATTCCGCTTCTTTGTCCCAATGTTCTACCACTAACTCTGATGAAATTTTCATGTAGTCTTAAACATCCAAGAGTTTGAGAAAATCCTCAAAAAAATATTGATCCAAAAATATTACAACCTTGCCATCGGTATTCTTAACTGCCATGGATTCTTCATCAAATTGGGTTATGGTAGCTAAAACAAACTTTGGGAAATGCATGGATGAGGGGAAACTAGTAGTAAGAGAAAGTCCACTATCATATATGGCCTGCATCCAATATTTCTTATTTGGGGCCTTTACCCTTGCCCAAAATTCTATAAAATCAATTTTCCTGAGATTGGTGTCTTCTATGCTCCCTAGGTCTGAAGATAAGCAAGAGTGAGGAGGAACCTCGAGGAATGAATATTTCATATGTTATTTTCCTTTGGATGTAGAAGTAGACATCAAGTTTTGAATTTTGGAACCTGATGACTTATTGAATGTTGAAGAAGAGAAGTATGAAAACCCAAAAATACTTTACCTCTGAAAACCTAAATTAGAGTACGAATTCCCATAAATGAGAGTTCTGAAGTACAGACCTCCGAAAACCTGAACTGGAGAAGTCTGAAATGATAGGTTCTGAAAAACCGAAAAGTAGAGTTTTGAAAACCCTTAAATCAAATATCTAAAAAACTGAAAAGCTTCAACTTCCAAAACATGCAGTTCCTAAGAAATGAAAATCTCCAAATAGTCAAAACCTCAAACTCCAAAAATCAAATGTTCTTAACAAAAAAAAATGATAAGTGTCGAAGGAGCATATCTTGAATTCTTAGGAAAACGAGGACTATGATAAGATCCTTCTTGAATGCCTATATAAAATTAGATGGATTAAAATCATAGTCAAACGGGACATGGTAGGAAATGATATACTCATCTTCCAAGGCATATAGATGAGAAGAAAAGAAAAATGAAAAAGGAGGAAACAAAACAAAAGATCTTAAACCAAAAATAAAATAAACAAAATAAAATACCTCGATAATGACATCAAAAGTACAAAATATAGTAAAAACCTTGATCATCAAAGAAAGTGTCAGGTGAAAATGTGATTTTAAATAGAAAAACCTAACATTAATGGCCAAATTTTGATCCATATAGAAGTAAGTAAGAAATTAAATGCACAAAGGAATCAAAAATTCCAAATCTTGAAAGTCTGAAATTATGAAATTTTTGAATTTCAGAGTTTCAGACTTTAGAGGTCAAGAGATGAAAATCGTGAAACGGTGATGGGAGAGTTATGAACCCCGAAAGCCCCAAAGTCTGAAATTTCAGAAATTTAGACTTTCGGACTTCAAAATTCTGAAAGTGAAAAAAATTCAAAATGGTCAAGAGAGTTCAGAAACCTGAAGGCTTGAAAATCCAAAATTTTGGACTTTCAGAATTTCGGACTTCTAATGTCCGAAAGGAATTTTCTGAAAACTGCGACTTGGAACTCCAAAAATTGAAAACCCAAAATTCTAAAATTTTGGACTTTTGCGGTTTCATACTTCGGAACTTGGAAATCATAATTTCAATTCCATGTATTTTAAACTCCAAAATGGAAAATCGTCAAAATCCGAAGTAATATTTTTTTTTAGATTTTCGAGACTTTAGAGAATTTTCATTTTTGTATTTTTTTGGAAAATTTATCTGATTAATTTCAACGTCTGTTTCTCAAGGTAGATTAAAACGTTAACATTTTTGGTGACCTCCAGGGAACACTTTCCTACTAAGATTTTAGACCAGTAGCCTTATACAAACCATTAGGTAAAGGAGTCTTGAAAGAAAAAAAAACATTCAGAGGACACCCAAAAAAAAAATGAAAAAGAAAACAAAACAATGTGCAAAGCACTTTGAGGAAAAGAAAAGTGAACACTGTACAAGGGTGAAACAATCTCAAAAGCAAGATTTGAGATGTATCCCATTCACATGAATGGGAAACTCTTCTCCATTGATTCTGGATAGACAAAATGAATTCACCTCTTTGTAACTTGAGATAATATACTGTCCACTCCAGAGATCGTCAAACTTGGAATGCCTACCTACTTTGGTTGTATTCTTTCGCCTTGAGAACTAAATCTCCTTCTTTAAACTTCCTATTAGAAGATTTATTGTCCAAGGATTTCTTATCTTGAGCCTGCTATTGGCCTAAATTTTTCATATCCATGTCTCTAACTTCTTCCAACTCCATGAGTTCTACAAACCTTGTCGTTAAGGAGTTATTTTCCATATCTTCAAGTTAATGAGCTAACTCCAAGGAAGGTAATTCCCAGGAGAGCAAGATTTTTACCTCCCTCCCATACACAAGCATAAAATTTGAACTTCTAATGGCTCTTTTAGGAGAGATTTGACCTACCCATAAAGAAGTCTTAAGTTGTGTATGCCAGTTCCTTTTGTTATCTTCCATCATACATTTGAGGATCCTTATATGATTCTTTTTACTAAATTCAGCCAATCCATTTCCCTGTGGATAGTAATTGGAAGAATTCTTGAGGGAGACTCCATTCTTAACCACCCATTCATTCAAATTTAACCCAAGGAAGGCCATTTAATTTTTAGAGACAACAGTGAATGGAACTCTGAACCTTGTCATTATATTTTCCAGAAAATCTAGAACCACCTTTTCGTTACTTTCCTTAAAAGCTACCACCTATGTCCATCGAGGGAAGTAATCTGTTGCAGTAAGCACCCATTTATTTCTGTCACTGGAAGGTGGGTTAATCATCTTAATAAAATCTAATCCCCATTGAATAAAAGGTTGATCTACCCAAATGGGGTGTATGGGAAGTGCTTTCAGCTTTTGTTTGCCTACGACCAAGGCACATTATTTACATTTCCTCACCTAGAGATGGGCATCTTTGAACAAATCAGGCCAATAATAACCTGTACACATGATTTTGGTAGTATTTTTTTGTGTAGATTAATGCCCCCTAGAAATACCATTGTGGAATTTTTCTAATATCTTACTTACCTGTTCCGGTTTTACGCAACAAAAAAGAACACCATTCAAATCCTTGCAGAAAATAATATTATCGAATGAGACATATGGAATAGACTGGAGATGAAAGTTTCATTTTTTAAATTTCTCCATATTTGAAGGATATGCCCCTGACAGAAGGGAATTTTGCATTTTTTTTAACCAATCAACTTGACTCTCACCTTCATCGGCATTTAAGAGCGTAACATCTTCTACATACTCTATCTCTAATTCTGTAGCCAACTGCTAACATAATCCTTTTCCTCTAACAAGTTTAGTGAATTTAATGTGCATGTCATACTCCATTACTTTCATGATCCATCTAGCGTGTTTCTCGTTCATCTCTTTTTTCAGCAAAAATTCCTTAACGCCAAGATGAGAAACCATCAGGTGAATTTTGTTGTTGGACAATATCTGCCTAAATTTTTGTAGGGCTCAAATAACTGCAAAGACTTGTTTCTCAATGAAGGAATATTTATGCTCACATTCCTTGAGGGATTGAATGAAGAAGGTAATTGGTGGTTCCATCAAACTGTCATTTTGTTGGGTGAGAATACCTAAAATGTTTTCCAGACCTGCAAAAGCATAGAGAATGAAATATTTTTCAAACCTGGGCTTTACCAGCGTAGGAGATTGAGAAATGGCTATTTTAATAGCCGTGAAGTTATCCCTTCCTTCCTTCATCCATGAGAATGGAATATTATTTTTCAGCATGGTGGTTAGTGGTTTAGCCAAAGTTACAAATTAAGGAATAAATCTCTGCACAAAATTTATTGTTCCAAGAAAACTCTAGAGACCTTTCTTGTGACTTGGAAGAGATAAGGACATAATTGAATGAATTTTACATGGATAAATAGATAGTCCTTCCATGGAAACAATGTGTCCCAACAATTTTCCTTCTTGAACTACAAAAATTCACTTCTTAGGGTTAAAGGAAACTCCAAATTCTCTACATCTTCAAAAAAAATTCCTTAGATGTGTGACATGATCTTCAACATGCTTAGAATATATATTTATGTCATCAAGGTAAACCAATATGATATTACTGATTAGTCCCTTAAATTCCATCTCCATGGATCTTTGAAAATTAGCCCCTTCATTGGATAACCCAGATGGAATTTTTTTGTAAGCATAAGTGTCCCACTTAGTAGTGAAATCTGTTTTGAATTGATCAGATTCTTGGACCAGGATCTGATTGTATCCCAAATATCCATCAAGAAAGCAAAACCTTTGATCCCCTGCCATGTTTTGAAGGATTTTTTCCATTGATAGAAGAGGGTAGTGGTCTTTCAGTGAGGTCCAGTTCAAATCCTTGAAGTCTACGCACAACCAAATCTCTCTGTTATTCTTTCTTATAGGCACTAGATTGGCTACCCATGAGGAATGTTTGATGGGAAAAAAATTCTGGCCTCAATGAGATTTCTTAGATCCTTCCTTGTCAATGGCTCAATTTCATGGTTAATTGGCCTCTATTTTTTACGAACTAGCTTGGATTTTAGCTCCATCTCAATGGTGTGTTAAGCTAAACCTGAATCAAAACCATGCAGTTTCTTTTAGCTCCATACAAAAATATCATGATACTCTTAACACAATTCAATGAAACCTTCCTTCTCTTGAGTGGTACATACATTTCTAATCTTTAGAAGCTTTTCGCTTATTACCTCAAATTCTTCAAAATATTCCTCTTTAATTATCATGTTGGTACCTTGCCGTTTGACCTAGTCATCTATTTTGAAGATATATTCAAGAGTAACTAGGCCTTTTCAAAATTTATTTCCTTTCAACTATATAATTTGATCTCCATAGGATTTTTGCAGTTTATCTTGGTGTTTGATAGTAAACTATATTTCTTGTTGTAGGAAAACAAAACTTTGTTGGTCACTATGGAACACCTATCAACTACTTACATTATCTGGTACTGCGGGATGGACCACAATTTTGACCATCTACTACCCTTCTTTCATAATCTCCATAGGTATATCATATTGTGAGCTAATGGTAGCCAGCCTATCATCCTCTTGATTTTATTTTCTAGGAACTACATGAATTCTGAAAGATTCAAAATCTTCTATCAAGTCCCAAACCTGGTTCTTATATGATCTCAATAGATCATTTTTTGATGCATTGTAGGTTGTTACCTGATGAAAAATCAATTCACTATCACCAAATACCATCAAGTATTTGATTCCTCTCTTTTGAGCTAGCTGAATTCCTTGTATGAGGGCCTCATATTTGGAAACATTATTAGTACAAATAAACTACAACCAGAAGGATGAGAAATATATATTTCCTTCTAGAGAAATCAACATAACTCCTGCATTAGATCCATTTCTACTCCTTAAACCATAAAAGAAAAGTTTCCATAGTCCCTCGCAACTACCTGATGTTTCGATCAACTGAGGTATGATTGCACCTTCTTTGTGTATATAGTATGTACCTAATCCATTTTCTTCTAAAAACAACATAATAGATTCTTCATCTACTAATAAATCAACATAGGGATCATATTGATGATTGATACTTACCTCATTAAGTACTGTGTCAGGAACTTCCTCTATAAGAGTATTTGTCTTGTGATCTGCAACCTCCTCCTCTGGGTCACAAATGGCATAATTCTCATTTATGGGTTTAGCGGTGTAAGGCTCAACATGATTGTGAAAAATAGGTTTTGATCTTATATTCACCTTCATTCCGTACCGAGTTCTAAGGATCATATGTGACTAGTCTGATGATAAATAACCACCCATCTTGGCATTGAAATCACATGACAAGAAAATGGAAAAGAGAGGAGGGAGATCAATAACAGATATGTCTTGTGTGAATACCAAGCTAGGACATACATGGATAGTAAGCTGAAGCCCCTTAATGACTCCCACAATTTGGAATGTAATACCGTCTAACTGGACAACTCCTTTTGATATTGGAGTATATGGGATTCCCAAAACATCTACAATTTTTTTGGGCATCACAAAACTACTAGATCTAGAATCAATCATAAAATTGTGCATCAAATGATCGTCGATGATTAGAGAGATATAAAATGGTGGTTCTTTTTTAGCCTTAGAAATCACTTTCATTTCTAGTTGACACAGGTTGGTTGCTATTGTTGCTTCATGGCTTGATGATCTATCGGTAGTACCAAAACTTTTTAAAGCCTCCTGTAGCAAGTTCCTTTGAGAAGGAATTGAGAATGCATCCCACATCGTGATGCTCAAATTATTCTTCATTTTCTCCATAATGTTGAATGGAATTTCCCTAACTTTTCTAATACCTTTTTGGGTGTTAGAGTCTTCTTTTGGGAAATTCGTATTAGGCACTATGATACTTGAAGTTTCACTATTCTTTGTAGATTGATCCACATATATTTCTGGTGATTTCTTTCATGTACCCTTATCAGCTGATATTTGTGCCTGAGGATATGAAGTGGATGCCTGATCAGTTTTGGGAGATTGAGGATCTATTTCCCTCTTCTTAGAACGTGTGTTTGATGCTACAGTAGAGGCGTCAGTATTCAAACCACAAAAATCATTTGTTTTCCAATTTAGTAGCGTAGTTTCATCAGAAGGTTGGTCTTATCTCTCTTGGGTGGATGGTCTGACTAATGAGTTAGGTGGGGTGGATATGCTTTGGATGATAAGGGCTTGACTCAAAAATCCATTTGGGAAAAGATTCTATTTATGAGGCTGAGAACAAGGATAACACCATTCATAATCTTGAATGAGGTTATTCTATACCGGTACTATGGCTCTGGATGAATTGGCGACATAAGGGTTCTAGAATTTAATAGGATTCACGCTTGCAGCTTGGCTATTGGCCTGATTATTTCCTTGAAAAGGAGGATGAATTGCTAGATATTGGGATTAGAATAGTACAACATATTAGGATTACTACCTTTTAATCGCTATAATCTCATTTTGGAAGGTCTCCAGTAGCGATTTGACTTCAAATAGATCATTTGAAGAGGTAGGGGTTGATTGACCTGGTTGATTAGAGGTTTCCGGAATAGGAGCAATGATAGGATGATTACTTGTAACATATGAAGAAATTAGCATTGGAGGTCGAGGATCTATCATTCCATCCAGAATTAAGGAATTTTCCATACTTATGGCTATGTCGTAGGCATTAGGTAATGTATCCCCTCCCATGGATTGGATCATAACTACTACATCTCTATTCAAATCTCGTAAATAGTACAAGAATGAAATATTTGGAGAAGGATTAGTGAGTGCCAGAATCCTATTCCAAGTTCTGTGAAATCGGAAGTTTAAATCACTCATGTAATCTTGAGGAGCTCTCTTTATGGTAGTGAGTTGTTCTAAGAGTGATAGGTGTTCACTGTTGTCTTCAAATTATTTACAAAGATTTTTTCCTAACTCATTCCAAGTGGTTATACTACCAACACGTAACCCTCAAACCCATTAAAGTGCTTTTCCCTTGAAAGAAGTGGCCAAAATGGTGACAACAACATTATCCTCCATGATGTTATATACTGCACAAATGTTGGATACACCAAGAATGTGTTCTACATGAGTAACATGAGTTTCCTCTATGAAAAAAGGTAAACTTTTGAGTGTTGCAATCGGTATAGGGTCATGTTGAGCCAACAAAAGAAGAATTCTTGCATTGAAAGGGGGAAAAACTTGGTTCCGTGCCATAGCAGCAAGAGTTTGGTTGCTCTTTAGTGGAGGAAACCTTCCATATGGAGGAGTTAAATGAACCTTGTGAGATAAAGTTAAAGCTGGTGGAGTTGAAACACCTCTGCTCTTTCTCTTTGGAGGAGACAAGAAAATTTTGATATGTTGATAACTTCCCTACTTTTAAGAAGCTCTTGTGTAAATTCTTTGCATAAGTTAATGCACTGAGATTTGGAATCTAGAGATATAGATTCACCATGTACTTTAAATTATGAAAATGAGAAGAGAAGTACCAACTCTCTATCCCACCGGGCATGTGCTAAAAAATGTTGTCGCCAAATCATTGCACACTCCAAATGGCCAAACTGTAATAAGGATGTTCAGTGTGATTGGGACACATGGGATCACCTCTCAAGTTGTGGGACTTGGGATCGAGGTGAACCTCTCAAGAATTCTAGCTTTGTTTTCGTAAAAAACGTTATATACTATTCCTAGTGCAATAAAATGGCTATCTAATCCTAGGCTAACATTTCATGGGTTTTAGGCAAAGAGATTTGTATAAATGATACTATACTAGTGATGGTTATGCACCAAATAAAAGGATGTTTAAAATCTTAGGAAGGGTTAATGTGAAGTAGGATGTGAACACCATTAGGTCAACTTCACCTACTGCAACTTGGAAAGGGCACCAAATACCATAGACCAGAAGCATGCATTCCTTTGTTAAACTCAAAGTATACATAATAGAGAGATCAAATTTTATTAAACAAATAATTAACTAATCGTGAGGATAGAGCACATTCACATGTCAAACATCTATTTCACTGACTGCAACTAATGATAATGAAACTTTTAATAGTAGAAGGAAAACCATATTTCCACAACTGACATAAAATATGGTTACATTACTTCCTCATAACATAAAATAGATAATCTGAAATAAAGGTAAGCTAACCACTTATACTAAGGAATTATGCATTCACAAAGCATATATTGATCAACCATTCAACACAATAAATCAGGTTCTTCAAGGAAAGATATCACTCTGAATATAATTAAAAGGTTTTAAAATATCTGAAGCCCTCTTCCAAGCTTGAAGAGAAACTTCACCAAAAATGATCTATCTCTCCCTCCAAATGACTCCATACACCTAACTATTTATAAGTTCTTTAGGCTGAGCCATTAAAGCTGGGCCTTCAACTAACATTTTACTAAAAATAGAAATGTCATTAATTCAAGGGAACATGCTCCCATAAAAATAGCAAGTTTGTTGCAAGGGTTTGACTCAGTCAACCCTACAACTTTGACCAATCTAGATCTTGGATCTATCCTTTCATGGCTGCTTAGCTTTGGTCTAGTTTTGTGATGCCTTCTCCTTCCACATTTTTTCTATGTTTCCTCCCACACAGCCATTCGATGTTTATGTATGAGGAAACATTTGATGATTCCCTAAATTTCTTCATCTTCTGGCCCAAATTTGTAGTGATTCACTACATCTGTTGTCTCGATTTCTCTTGTGATCTTGGCTAGAATTATTCTAATTTTACTCACAACTTTCTTTAGTATTCCTATGAAATTTTGGCATAAAACCAACTATCAATAGATTCACTGCTGAAATTTTTGGTAACTTCATCGTCACACTTCACCAAATCTTTGAAATTTTACTTTATTTGATTTTCTAGGATAGCATCAATGTTTTCATTGAGGAACTTACAATTAACATTATCAAATTATTCTGATATATCATTCAAGGCATCCGTAATTTCCACTCGTTTATCATCCAATCTTCTTGATTAAATCCTGTGGCACCTGACACCAGAATTCCATGGCCTTTTGATATTCAAAAATCTTTGATCCATCATTGATTACATCATCGTGAAGGATTAGATCTTGATATTCCTCTCAAATTTCACTCCATGTTACCAAATTCAAATTCAAATTATTATTGTCCTTGTAAAAGGCTTCATCCATTTTACAAATAACATCTCTTCTAACCTATAGATCATTATATATTTCAAGAGCCTCTTTAATTAAAGGATTAGCTTCTTACAGTATACGTTCCATCCAACCATCTACTAATCTCCCTTTTTTGCCTATCTTCTCGATCTCATGATAGTTAATTTCATCAATGGTAGATAAAATTACCATATTCATAGTAGTTGATACCTAAGTAGATGGATTTGGCTTTCTTAATTTTCGTAGCAATGTCGCGAGCTTCTCGACCTTGGCCTTAAGCTTATCCTTAGAAGCTTTTTCCTTGTCATATTCTCCAGCATATTTCCAAGAATTTCATCCTTCTTAGAGTGTCTTTGCCCAGTGAAAATGAAACTCATAATCTGTGGCTGTAATTTTAGATCTTTTCCCTCAATGGGAGTAGAAACCTCTACAATTCATTCCCCAGATGTCTTTTTGGATAGAAACAATATTTAGCTCTTGTCCCATCTCTTTGGATATACTCCAATATGAGATCTATTACATCCCCGAAAGGAACTTTCTTCTTTTGTTTTGGAGTCTTCTGAAACAACCATTCTGGAATGGTTGATGTCGATGAGGAAAAAATGGTAGATTCAGTACCTGAAACATTAGTCACAACAAGAGTACTAGAAAAATTAGTTGGCATTTGAATGGTAGTGGTAGTAATCGATGGGGTGGATACAATGATGTTAGGAGATGATACAGAAGGAAATGGAAGTGTTAGGGGAAGTGAAGTGGAAATGGGTGACCCAATAATTTCCCTATCTAAAAGAACTGAATGGATGAGAATACTTAGGGCATGGAAGGAGATGATAAGGAAGAAATGATCATAGAAGTGGAAGATATTGATGTAGGAAGTGACAATGGAAGAGGAAAATGATATAATGTGTCTTATGGGACACTTGGAGAATTACTAACTTCAAATACTTCTATCACTAGTGTTGCAGGAGACATGAATTTGAAAATAGGGGCCTTGGAGAGAGATGAGATCCTAACAACAGATGAAATCTTATTTGGAACTCTATGGGCCTTTTCCATTAACCTTTTCCCTTTTTTGGCTATTTATTGGCTCATGGTTGATGGGACTTGTGTATTTGTAGGTTGATCTACCCCCTTGGGTGAGATTCCCAAGGTAACCAACAAACTATAAGTTCTCTATATAATGGGCCCCAGCATATCCTTGGTATTGCAACATTCTTCCACATACAAATCAATCTATTGTAATGGTTCATTAGCAAAATTATCATTTTTATATGCTACATCCAAAACCTCTTCATCATCTTGCATGTCTTTTTGGACATCAACTATACCAAACAACGGAACCTCATCCAAAGTTAGCCTTTCATAGTATATTTTTTGGATGATGAATTCATCCTGAAAATGAATACAAATGTATTTTAACTGGGGCACATGGGAACTAGAGTGACCTGTTTCACTGAATTTACCCCAATAGTCAAAATTGGTCTATGGATGAAAAGTTTGTAAGGTTACTTCTTCCATTTCTGCGTCCACATTCTTAGCCTTATAAATATTTGGGAACATGTATTATCCAATTGAAATAGAAAAGTGAACTCCCACTTTGTGTCATCTATTCTGGATCTTTTGGTAATATAGCAATTATCGAACAAATTCTAACAAGACCCACTTGTGAGTTGAACATATTGGTAGTTTGATGGGAGCACCTATGAAGCTAGGAATTTGAATGTAAGTGAATGTGAGGAACTGTAGGTAAATATCTCCCCATTCATGCACTTCCTTGAAAGATTCATCAGAAATCCACTGATTATACAACTCCTTATCGAAATGATAGAGAATAACTGTAAAGAAAAAATCATTAATTCTGCAGAAGTTCCTACTTCCCTCATCCAATGTATGTTGGGGATAGAAATAATAGATTTGGGAGGTGCTTCAAATACCCTTAGTATTCAACCCAGTGGATTATCCCATAACAAATGAAACATATACCAAAAAATATGTCATATAAAAAATCTTTGAGGAAAATACTCTACTCAACTAATAGCAAATGGAGGTACTGATATCCTCCCCCCATCTGATAAATTATTTATTCTTCTTGATGGTATAGATATATAAGAACATCCACTCCTAAAATTCCTTCATGGAGGGAAAACCTGAGACTCTGCTAAGTATCACAATAATGTCACTAAACTCTTGAATGAAGTCTGACTAATACATGGTCTTTGGAAATTTGGCAACACTCTTGGCCAAATAAGTTTTCAACATGACCCTTGTGCACAACTCCACTTCTTTGTCCCAATGTTTTACCGCTAAATCTGGTGAATTTTTTGTGTAGTCATCAACATCAAGGAGTTAGAGAAAATCCTCAAAATATAGATTGAAGTAGATTACAACCTTGCCATTGGCATCCTTAACTGACATGGATTCTTCATTGAAGTGGGTTGTGGTAGCTAAAAAAACTCTGGGCAATGCATGGATGAGGGAAAACCAGAAGCAATAGCAAGTCCACTGTCATATATGACCTACATCCAAGATTTCTTATTTGGTGCCTTTACCCTTGCTCAGATGTCTAGAAAATCAATTTTCATGAGATCGGTGTCTCCTATGCTCCCTAGGTATGAAAATAAGAAAGAGTGAGGAGAAACCCTGAGGAATGAATATTTCATCTTTTCTTTGCCTTTGGATGTAGAAGTATACATCAAGTTTTGAATTTCGGAACCTGATGACTTATTGAATGTTGAAGAAGAGAAGTCTGAAACTCAAAAATCCTTAACCTCTGATAACCCAAATTAGAGAAGTATGAATTCCAAAAAAATAGAGTTCTAAAGTACAGACCTATGAAAACCTAAATTGGAGAAGTCTGAAACGACATGTTCCAAAAACCCAAAATGTAGAGTTCTAAAAACCAAAAATCATAGTTCTGAAAATATGAAAATCTTCAACTTCCAAATTGCACAATGCCCAAGAAATGAAAATCTCCAAATAGTCAAATCCTTAAACTCTGAAAAGAAAATCTTCTGAATTGTAAAAAAATGAGAAGTGCCAAAGGAGTGGATTTTGAATGCTTAGCAAAATGAGGACTGTGATGAGATCCTTCCTAAATTCCTATAGAAAATTAGATTGCATAACCATTAGGATAAAAAGCACGATCAAAGGGGACATGGTGGGCAATGAGATCTTCATCTTCCAAGGCATACAAAGGAGAACAAAAGAAAAATGAACAAGGAGGAAACAAAACAAAATATCTTAAACCAAAAATAAATAACCAAAATAAAATACCTCGAGAATGATGTCAAAAAGTACAAAATATAGTAAAAAACCAGATCATCAGAGAAAGTGTCAGGTGAAAATGACAAGAGAATATGCGAGTTTAAATAGAAAAACCTGACATTAATGGCCAAATTTTGATCCGTATGAAAGTAGGTAAGAAATTAAATGTGCAAAGGACTCCAAAAGTTTGAAACCCAAAAGTCTGAAATTCTGAAATTTTAGAATTTCAGGGTTTCGGACTTCGGAGGACAAGAGATGAAAATCATGAAACGGTGATGGGAGAGTTCTGAACCTTGAAATTCTGAAAGTATGAAATTTTGTACTTTTGTAATTTCAGGATTTTGAAAGTGAAAAAACTGTAAAATGGTGAAAGTTCTATAAACCTCAAAGCCCAAAATCATGAAATTTCTGAAACCTGGAATCTTGAAAGTCTGAAATTTCAGACTTTCAGACTGAAAAAGCTAAAATTTTGCAAGGAATTTTCTTAAAACTATGACTTGGAACTCTAAAACTTGAAAGCTTGAAAGTCTAAAATTTCAAACTTTCGGAGTTTTGGAATTTAGAACTTGGAAATTATAATTTCAATTCCATGGATTTTAAACTCCGAAAGGGAAAATCCTTGAAGTCCAAAGTCTAAATTTTTTCATATTTTTGGGACTTTGTAGAATTTTCAATTTTATATATTTTTGGAAAATTTATCTGATTGATTTCAACGTTTGTTTCTCAAGGTAGATTAAAACTTTAACAATTAGTAAAGAGCCTCAGGTGCTAGTCACAACTGATAGCATTATTCCATTGAAACTTATGTAATATATTCCTCATTTCATTTGGAACTGCATTGGGATAACCCACCATAGCCTTTAAATCTATAGCTCTATATATTTACAACAAAGGTATGTCTAGATGGATGGATAGCCATGTTATTTTTAGGAGGCATTCCAACATGTGGGTTAAAATGAAGAGGAACTAGAGGTCTTAGGGGTAATGGTGTATGATCTTCAAAGTATTGGTCCTTTAATGATTTAGTCTCACAAAACACCCTATTATTTATAAGTAAAAGAGGAGGGAGATGAGGAATACCCTTATCTATTGAAAATGAAGGACCCTCTCAGGATGGAGTGTACATATTTTTGCAAGTACTGCTTGATCACTCACAACCACTGGCACTAATTTTTCTTTAGATCTTTAATCTCCAAGGGATTTCCAAACTTTTTTCTTCACTAGATTTGTTCTTCCCAACTTTGGAAACAAATTTCTACCAGGATTTATCTTGAGGAAGATCCTTCTTCCTTCCAGATTTACAAACTTTATTGACTGATCGCAATATTTGAAACTCAAGGTATTGTTATTTTTACAGATATTTTGAATAACGTGGAGTCTCCACTAAGGTCTTTCACCCTAGATGAATAAATCATTGTAAACAACTTGACAATTGAAACTTAAAAATCAATGTCAACAAATATTGGCAAATCTTAGTATCCTTTATCAAAATTTACCCCTATTCAAGTCAAATTTAATGGAAATATTACTTAAAATAGGAAAATAAAGAGCAAATAACTTCTGATTAAGCCCATGTTTTATAAATCTCACCAAAGGATGATGTCTAGATCATGTGTTTTCATCTAAAAATATTCAGTACATTACCAGAGATTGATGTATCTTTATATTTTCAAAAATAATTCCTTAGTAAGTGCACGAGAAGTGTGTTGGTACTTGAAATTACACCCACTTGTGGCTAGGAAGTTTTCAATGGGTGTGTTGAAGGAATTTGAGGATGGATGACTGTAAATGTATGTTGTTTGTAGCAAGGGATTATGTCTGAAAATCTTGTTTGTACATGACCTTAGATGGATTAGATGACACGTGCAAAGGGGATGACCTTCCCTACTACTTTAGGTCATGTCTTTGACCAGGGTGAGAGAACCCATTTTTGTAGCCTGAAATTATAAGGACAGGTGCATTCTCATTTTCTTAGTATTTTATTTGGAAATTTAAGTATCAGTCTTAGGTGAACATGGTCAATATATGCACTATTTGACTCCTACGAGTTATCACACTAAGTAGTGAAAATGTCACTCAGACAGGAATTTAGGATACTCTAGATAGTTGGAAATTTCTGTTTGGTCCTACATAATTATGAAATGATGAAATGAAATTGAGGTTTCCTTTCAATAGTACGTGTAAATGATACAACAAGATGACTGACAGAACACTAGTATAGTATAATGAAGCTAAAATTTTGTTTTATAAGGATGGGGGATTCACAAACTGATAAATCTTTGGATAACACTACTCACAGTATTTTTTTAGACACATATGACATTCCAAACAGTAAATAAAAATTCATCAATTCATCACAGTTTTCACTTAAAGAAATATTTTCATTCATTGATACTCAATTAAGACAAATATTTCACACAATCCTTAAAATATTTAGCACGAAGGCTCATCCAAATATTTTGATGAAGTATTTCTTGTTTCTAATCTCATATGCCTAAGATACGCTCAAAATATTACAAAGATCATCAACATAATGATTTTATCAAGCATTTTATAATTGCATCCAATATTGTAAAGTAAAAGCTCACAACACAATATTGAATATATGACCAAAGCTTAGTCACTAAGGATACGCCTAGTGTACTTCAGAGAAGCAAAAAACACAAAATTGTAGTGGAAAATGCAATTGATCAACTAAGTGTTCAATATTCAGAGTCCAAATCATAAAGAGAAAACCCATAGTTGGACAAATTTCATTTTAAATCCATCAAAATCTTGACAAGTGAATAAGACAACAACTCATCTCAATGCTTTTTAATGACTAAACATTGTAATCATTTTAACATTCTGAATTTAAGAGAGTAAAAAACTTAAAATGTACTTCTAGGAAACAGATAAGCAATGTCACAGAAAAATATATCAAATTTTTATCTTTTGCAAAAGCTTTAGAAAAAAAACCCCTTTTATTATGATGACAAACCCCTCATACTTATACTACTATTCTATATAATATTCCCCCTAGAAAACATCTTTAGAGATCACTTCAATCCTTTCTCCACGTAATTCAAAATCTATAGAAGAAGCATATGTTAACTTAAAAGATTTCCTTTTTCTCCTGATTGGGATAAGTGCAAAAGGGGAACCATGTAGTGACACTTGGAAGAAACAGAAAAGATATTCTTTTGTTTTCTAGTGAACTTTGTCACTCCCTCTTCATTACACTTGCTTCTTCCTGTTGGCTTTATGTGAGCTTTCCCATACCCTATTCCTATAGGAATCATATCTTTCAAACATTTGGGTTACAACTTCTTCATCGAATCCTAAGTAGTAGTTGAAGATTACTTCATGTTTCATACTTGTTTCATCAATCTCATTAAATATTGGGCTTTCTTTCTTCAACTTCCTTATCAACTTGTCAATTGTTGACTCAATATCTTCCCAATTACACATGAGAGATAGACTGAAAGTTTTGGGCTCTCCTTATTTACCTATAACATATTCTCTAAAAATATTGATCAAGTTGTTAGTGTCCTCCAGTCTAATTCTTTCTCCACTGTTTATCCCAATATATTTTTCTATCATATCACAAAGACGATTGTTGTTAGTGTCCTCCAGTCTAATTCTTTCTCCACTGTTTATCCCAATATATTTTTCTATCATATCACAAAGATGATTGATAACATATATTGTTTTATGTCTCACTCTGTCAATAAATTTAATGGAATCTTCTTATATTTCCACTCTTACTTTAGCTATGTTGTAATATTCATGATGACTACCCACAAAATCATGGGACACAATACCTTCTTCAGTAACCAGGTCATCATCTAAATTTTTTATAGCTTCCATTTTAGGTAACATATCATTCCACATTAACTTCTCAACCTTTCATTTATCCTTTAAATCCTTGTTTTCTTTTGTCTTCTCAAAATTATGGGAATACCATCTTACAAAGTTTACAATTATTGGATTTCCTCTAGCAACCAAATCATTTTTGCATTAGATAGTATCCTCTCCTCTTCCACTTAAATCACTTACTCTCATGATATCTTCACTAGTGATCTCTAGGACATCAATTTTTCCTTCCTGAAAAGTTCTAGTAAATTTTCTAACCAAGTTAGATAGTGCCTCATTCTTATCCTTTAAGTCCCTTTATTTCTCTTTGAACTCGTCAATCCTTTGGAAAACTTCTTCTACTGCTATAGAAAAATCGTACTTCATTTCTTCAGTAGAAGGTTTTCCCAGTGAGATCCTAGAGTCCTTGAAATAAGAAAAGGATACTTCCCCTTTTGGCACATAACTTTTGGAGTTGCAATATCTACAAATTGTTCTCCTAATTTCCTGAGGGATTTCCTAGAGATGGATTTTATCTTTTTAGATGCTCTTACTGGGGTGAGTAGGGCCAAGATTTGTAAATCATCATCATCCATCTGCATTTCCATCTGCTTCTTCTTCAGGAGAGTATTATTGATCCATTCTCTTATAAGAGACTCATGTTCATCAAGTGGTTGGGGAATTAGGGTCATATGAATAATTTTAAGGGCCCTAACGGAAGATGAAGGTATTAACATACCTTATAAAATTATGATTATTGGTTCCTCCTAAGCGTCTGGGTCTATATCTCCACCCTAAATTTCAATTCCCTGCATAGGCTCAAATTGACCTTCTATTTCTCCAAGTGTCAAAGTTTTCTTGTTTTTAACTTTTCTATCTACCTGTGTTAAACCCTCATCCATCTTCTCACCAGAAACAATAATTTTCTCACCCAATTCTAGAGGAATAACTCCAGCTATGGGAATGCAAGCTTCAAAAATTCATGCATTCACTTCAGTTTCATGAAGTACTGCTGCAATTATGACATCTGGAGTTTCTTCCCATGAGACTTCTATTGTAATATCTTTAGCATGAGGCTATGTACTTAGAGTTTCTTCTAGGTTAGTCTCACCATGTTGTTGTAGAGTAGCTAAAACATCACATGCAGGAACATTCATGGGGGGTTTTTCCTTGGTAGGTGGAGCAAGTGTAGTTATTTGAATAACAAGGTTTCCATCTTCAGTATAGATTTCTCAATGGGTAAATTTGTAGGAAACTAGGTGGTAACAAATAAAACAAGAGAAACATCATGATTCTTTACCTATCTAGGGGTATCTTCATCCTCTAAATCAACCCATTCATAAATTTTAGTTATTTTTCTCTTTCAAAGCATAATTTCCTTCTCCTCCTCTGGTACCTGTAAGTCAGTATGTGGAATCTCAAAAAAAATTCCTCCTTAGGCCTTTTCGAAGTGGTTTCCATCACTTTCTCTTTTCCTTTGGCTTCTGGAGCAAGTACTGAAATAGTCTATAAGGTATTAACATGAATAATAGGACTTTAAATTATACCTTCATGAAGAATTTTTCTAGTTTTTCATGATGCTTGAAGAAGGGGAGTTCTTAATCTACTATCCTAAGTACCTACATCACCTATGGTTGGAAATGAGTCCAACTTCTTAATCTTATATCTCCATGAAACATATTTAGTGGAAAAAACCCTCCAAAATGCAAGAAGAACAACATCAATGAGATTATTGTTCCTATATTCTCTCAAAAAAGGGGTTTGGTGGTAACTTATATGCACTCCTTTTGAAAATAACAACCTTATGGAAAGTTGGATGGGATGTGCATTATTTTCCAAGTTTTATTTCCTCTCATTGAGGTTCCAATTATTTAGTGGCAAAGGTTGAGAAGCAATGTTATTTTGGATTTATTCTTCACTAATTATATTTCCATCATCCTCTAACCCTTTAGAAGTTTGGATGACCCCAAAATCAATAATATAAGATGAATTCATTCTTGAATATTCTCTTCATCTAACTTCTCTTTCATCTTCACAGTTCATCCAGAAGTCCTCATAATGAGGTGTGTGCTCTACCTGAGTAAGCACAATACTATGTAAAATATGTGTTATATCATAATTTTTTTTGTCCTCAAATTTATCTATCATGCATTTGTTCATCTCTCCTTCCAATATTTTTACCTTCTAGATATGAGGAAGTGCATAATTCCTTATGAATCTAGGAAACTTGATTGGGGATGTTACATGATTCCTAGAAATGAAATGATGCACTGAGAGTAATTATCTAACAAATTCCATTAATGCCCATTTTTCATTGACACACCAGGGTAACACATAAGGTTTCCCATCAAAACCAATGACCCTGATATATTAGTAAGTTCTAAACTAGATGAAATAACACCCATATTGAGTAATGACTCTCTTAGCATCAAGGGAAAACCTTTCAATCTCCCAATTAGGGTGATATAAGAAAATTATAGGTGCAAATAAGTGATTGGAAATATTTATGTAATTCATTTCATAACTTTCCAATCTTAACTGATAGAAAACATCATAGAACTTGGAACTATTAAGCTCCCCATCCATCTGTAATTCAGGAAAATTTATATGAAAAGAAATGTTGTAAACAAGGTAGGAAGTCATGAAAAATTCAGTTGTTCTAGGATTTTCTCCTCTAGCAATCTGGGCAACTCCCATCATTTTTTCATGACTACAGTTACTTATGATTTTAGCCTAAGGGAGATGGTTTTTTTTTCATGAGTATCACCTGAATGAATTGGAACATCCATTCTTGAAATCAAATAGTAGATTTCATACATATTACTTGGTTTAACAATGTAATTATATCTCCAACCTATTCTATAAATTTAGACATGTTCAACTTTTTCATCATTTTGGAGGTAGAGGTTCATGGATTTTTTAACCAATGGTCATTCATGAATTTTTTCCACTTCTTTGAATGAGATTTCTAATGCTCCTATGTTGAATCTTTGGTGATTTCCCCCTCTAATCTCTCTAGAGGAAAACCCAACATTCTATCAAACACATGTTCCTAGAAGACAAAACTAACTCTCCTCTTCCATCTCAAACTTCTATGACTTCAGGATTGTAATGTTAGGAATGTACACATACAAGTTATAGGCATGGTGTAGTGGGAGGGAAAGTAGAAGCAAGGTCAATGCAACTATTTTCCACTTGGGTCATGATATCACTTCTTTCAGGGGAGTTTAACCTTTGTTGAAATCTTCTAAGTCACAGGATGTAACATCATAATTTACAATTCTTTCTAGAGGAGAACTAAGGAAAGAACTTTTTTTAGGGCACCAAATTGATCTTCATTATTCTTGTCTAAATTTACCACAACTCTTTTTATGAAAATTTCTCGAACTTGTTAAATCATTTCTTAAAAAATACAAAGAATATATGAACTGATGTACTTACCTTTCCACCGAAACTCCAATAAATGTTCGGAACTTGAATGAGGAAGCATTGCAGAAAATTATGATCCTTTGTTCAATTATTGCTTTGGTTATTCTTCAGTTCTAAAAAAAATCAAAGTATCAAATCTTGGACTTATCAGAAAAATTATTTGTAATAAGTTTCCTTATTAACGACTCATAGATTTATGCATTAATTTTGAATATTGCATTCATGAAGAGCTTTTTTATAAATCACAACCTCTTCTTTCTTTTCAACCATTGTAATATTTACGTGTCTTATCATCTTGGTATCTCTCCTACATGATTACTTTTCATTAATGATCTTTACTCCCATATGGCTAGTGCATTAATGAACCACCTCATTTTTTATTAAAGGAAACTATTTTTGAAGGGTCTATACCTTGTTACAACAAAGGACCAATAGCCAGATCAACATGAAAACACCTCAAAATAGGATTCGAATCTAGATATTATGATAATTTCAACAGTAGTTAAAAAGGAAACTACTAATAAAAATCAAAACAGGGACAAAGCAGCGACTAAACAACAAAAAATAGAAAACTATCATAAACAAAACATCAACTTGAACTTCTCCAACCTGCCCAGAAGCTATTATTTATTCAAGGCCCTTTCAATCCTTTAATTGATTGTCTACAAGGAGGTAAAAAGATCAAGAGTGGTGACATGTGTTGGGTCATTAATGTTCAGCTGCAAGATGACCTAATTTCTCTCCTTTTCAGTGCCCCAAATATCCTTAGGGACTCCACTCAACAATGTGATGCTTCTTACATGTTTTTCAAAAAACTCACTGATTTCTTTAAAGATGGCCATATTATGATTGTTTCTATCGTTATTTCTCCCAGGTCTATTATCCAATGAATTCAATTTTCTGTAAATTTCTTTAGTATGATTTGTGCTAAAACCCACATCATCATTGATCTTTCTTTTTCCCTTTTGTGTGTTTATTTGATGTATCTCTTTCTTGATATTATCTACCTCTTTTTCAACATTTCCATTATAAGGAGAATATTATCCCTCTCATGCTAGGAAGATTTTTCTTTTCTCGCATTACTAATATGCAAGATATTGTGAACCATTTCCATATCCTTGTTACTCCCGAGGACACAATTAGAGGTAGGTGGGGTCACTTTATTGGGTGTAGGTTTCTTAGCCTTGACATTCCTGTAATTGGATGAATTGACTAGGTTGGTAATGGGTGTGTTGTGAGAGGGAATTTGTTGAATGCTGGGGGAAACTGGAATGGTGGGGAAATTCACAAGGAAATTCTTGTGAAGGAGAAAGATGAACCCCTGGTGAAGGGGGATGTCCCTAGTATGTTTTTGAAAATCAAGAATGGATCATTCTAAAGAATTTAGGAGATAGTGTAGAAAGAAAACAACAATATTTATCCTGAAGTTATTAAGGAACAACAAGTGTTTGGTGGGAATAGTAATGTAGTGACCTTCAAGGGATATAAACCGCACCATCATTTTATTAATTTCATCGAAAGGTTCCAGAATGGAACTTACCTAAATATTAGTCATAACAAAGATGATATCTTCCCCTGCATTAGTAAACTTCTTTGCTTCAACATTTTTTTCAACCGTCTTGGCGAAGAACCGGATGTCCTCCAAAGCCATCCCTGTAACTTCTGTAATTAGCTCCTCATTCATCAACACCCTTTGCCCTCCATATTTAACCTTCCTATCCTTCCAATCTATGGAAAAATGCACTGAAATGTGTTGATCATTGACCTTATATTTTCTCAATAAACATGGAGACACCCCCTATTTGAAGATAATTCCATAGCTCAGTGTTATCCTCCAAGCAGGATCATAGCTAGATACTAACTAGAACAGAGCTCCCCCCATATTTCTTCCTCTACTATTTCCATGATTACTCTACTGCAAACCACCCGTGAAAAGGATATTTTTATTTTTCCTATACTAGTTTTTAAGAATCCAGTTGGCAATCCGAGAATCATGCGAGAATTTATGGTGTTAATTAGTATAACTTCTCTCACATGTACCATCTTTCTTATCCATTGAATCCCACACAATCTCATTAGAGATTCTATCTAGGATGTGAATTCTCATAATTATTCTTGGTAATACTATTATGTACTTATGCGGGGGTATTATTTTCACTATCTCAAGTGGTGAAATTATTATTGGTACCATAGTTAGCTAAGGTATATGCCACCTTGTTTCCCTCCATATAAGTACAACCAATTTCAATATTTTTGAAGGTATGACATATATTAATAGATTCCTTAATGAAGTATTTAATAGTCCAACTTGGAGGGTGTATCTGATTATGATGATTTATAATATTCAAGGAATCACCTTTAACAATGATTCTTTGAATGTTGTAATCCCTATAAATTCTTAGAGCCCATAATGTTGATAGAGATTTTTTATAGTGATTGGTCTGATTGCCCATTCTACTAACATAAGCAGCAACTAAACAACCTTTATGATCCCAAATTATTCCTCCGTCAGCAGCTGCCCTTGGGTTTCCCTTAAAGGCTCCATCAAAATTAAGTTTATACCAAGATTTTGGAGGAGGGATCCAATGTATTAGAGACCTGTCAATATTTGAATTTCTTCCTTTCTGAAAATTTTCAATATCCATCTTCCAATTTGATAGAATAAATTCTTCATCTTAAGGATATTTCTTGTTCTTGGGAGGTTTAAATCTTTCAATATTGTCTTTAATTGCATTACCAATATTAGTAAATATTTTCTTGAAAGGTTGTCTTCTATTTTTGAAAATTATGTCATTTCTGTCTTTCCAAACTCTCCATATAACATGGGGCATCACTAGTTTAAAAAGTATCCAAACAATACAGTGTTTAAAAGGAGGATCCCACTAAATCCAATATTGAAGAAATTCCCTTAGCACTATCCTGCAAACATTGAATTTTGAAAAAACATATCTCTAGATCTTTAAAGCATACTCTTAATGTAAAAAAATATGCTTTATGTCCTAAGCCTATTTTTTACATAGGCAATACATATATGGCTTTATAAAGCCTCTCTTTTTTATTAGAGGTAAAAAAGGGTTGAGGGGACCCTACCCCATACAAAATGTTACCATATCCTTACAAAAAATCCAAGGGATATACCATTGAATCCCAACCACAAACCCAAAACAACACAAGACCAACCACAAAGAGATACAAACATAAAGGAGAGTATCCAAACAAAAAATAAACAAAGAAATAACCAACAGTAGCAGTACCAAGAATCTAACAGCAAAACAACTTAGAACTAACAGCAACAAAACAATATCCCATTTTCTTTGTCACTTTATCAAGTCCCCCACTGATTTCATACAATTGTTCCATTCTTTGACAAGGGAATCGATGCTAGCTTTCCAATACTTATAGTTTGGTTCATGGATCTCCACTTTGGGGCCTTTTCCTTCTTTTTCTCTTTCCTTAGCTAGTTCCATGGAATGAATCATCTTAGCTAATAGCTATAGATGGTGGATGGTTCTCTTAACATTAAGGAGATGGACATCACGAATCTGGAACACAACTTCTTTCATCTTCAGCATATCCTTGGCCATCTATAGTCTTCTCTCATTGGAATTCTTAAGTTGTTCACTAAGGACCAAAGAAGATAAATTTTCCACTTTATCCATTAGATCCTTCAGGTCCATGGAGGCCATACTAATCCTATGTTTTTTGATATTAGTATCAAGACTGCAATGCTCAAATTCTCGCATGAAAGTGTGAGACTTGATAACAGAGTCCTGGGTAGAAAATAATTTAGATTGGGTCATTTTAAGAGAGTGCAGGCTCTCAATGTCATCCTCTAAATTCTTGGAACATTTATCATCTGCAGATTCTTGAGATTTCTCACTCGCCACCTCATCATTTTTATCCCCTTCAACAACAACCTTGTCCTTAATGGAAACTGACAAGTCTAGATTTCCATCTTGGTTTTCACCTGAATCTAAAAACTCCACTTCCTCAACTGGTTTAGGATCCTCCTCATCCCTGCTACGTTTTTTTACTACACCATGACTCAGATTGGATCTAGTTTTTTAACCACTAATTTGCCAAATAGATCTTCACTAAGACAGTCCTCCTTGGGCGTTGAGCCTTCAGCGACAGATGCCCAGAAATTTTCATTTTCCCCCAAAATGGGAGTTCCCAGCCTAAGAAGGGACTTAATGAGGCCCTGGTGCAGTGGAAGGGGAAAGGTACCTTTCTCAACCATTCCTATAGATTTCAAAAGGGAAATATACAGGAAGAAAGGGAAATTGTAGGGCTTAGCATCATAGACATGGTTCAGTAGGGGAAATGGTAACCATATATAACTTTATACCAACCTTCTAAGGTAATGTATGACATAAATAGCTGAGCAATTTCATCAAAAGGATGGGGAAAATTTCCCCAAGTATAACCATTATGAAGAGAGACAGATGCTCCCTTACCTTACATGAAGCATTCAATCTCCAGGCTATAGTTCAACTTAGGTTTGTAGATGCATCTGCCTTCCAGAGCTAAACCTAAGACTTTGGAAATAAGCTTAGGGGAAATGGTAAAGGAGAAATTGTTGACCCAAACATGGCCTTCATTTCATGTTTTCACCACTGCTTCACTCATATTTTCATCGTAGCCATCAAAGATATTGAAAAAGGGTAACATACCCCCCATGATTCTAACCATGTTCTTCTTTCTATTATTCAAATAGTTACTTTCCCCAATCCAATCTTCCCACTTCTAGAAAACAAAGATATCTATCCTACCCTTTCAAGGATTAGAAAATATATTTTGTATGAGTTCAGTAATCATGAAAAAAAATGTCACGAGTCTGAAAAGATAATGCCTCCTCATTTATAGGAGTATTATAAGTTATACTTCCATTTTCATGATTTCAATAAATTTGACTTGCATCAAATTAGGATCCTCTACCACCTTAATACCCCTATCATTCACCCCCAAATTGGCCATAAAATCCGCTAGAGAGTTTCCTTCATGGTACACATGATGAAAGGATATGGCGTCAAAAGAGGATGCTAAAAGTTTAGTTTTATTTATGAAGTCCTCGACAGATATAGAAGGTTGATATTTTCCTTTCAAACAAGAAATGATATATAAAGAGTCCCCTTCCACTTCAAGGTGTTTTAAGCCATTTTCCTTTGCTAAATTCACCCCCCAAAACATCGCAGCTACCTCAGCAACATTTTTAGATTGGAGGCCCAGGTCGAAGAAGTAGGAAAGAAGAAAACTTCCAAAGGAGTCTCGAAGAACACCTCCTCCCCCGACTTTCCTAGGATTACCTTTCACTACACCATCAAATTTGAGTTCAAAGAAACCTTCCCTAGGTTAATTCCATTTAGTTCCTGAATGAGGATTACATATTTTTGGTTTAGGGTCTTCTATAAGGTCCCAATTCTTAAAGAAATGATGTTCATTGTCAAGGATTTCCATTTCATTTTTTCCTTAGGATAGAAAATTTGGTTCTAACATCCTGTAGGATTTTGTTTATAGTGACCCTAATGGGAAGTTTCTTATTATTGAAAATACTTCTATTTCTTTCTTTCCATAATTCCCACCATAGGTGACTTAAACTCATGACCCAGAGATTTTTAAGTCTGTGACTAGAGAAAGGACAGTCCCATTGAATCCAATCATCCTTGATCTCTTTAGGAATTACCCAAAAAAATGAGAACCAATCTAGAATATAAGAAAGCATTAGATGGGCATAGGGACATTCCAAAAGAAGATGATTAACAGTTTCCATATTCGCTTCACACAAAATACATCTATTGGCCATCTGGAAACATCTTTTAGTAAGATTATCAACAGTAAGAATTTTATTAATTATTGAAAGCCAACTGAAAACATTAGCCTTTGGAGTTATGTTCTTGTTCCAAATATTACCAGCATTTAAATCTTCTTCTCTAGTTTCTCCCTCAAAAAATAGGGAATAGGTTGATTTGACAGAGAAATTACCACTTTGTTCTTTGTCCTAGACTATTCTTTATTGGTCCTTGCTATTAGAAGAAACATATTTTTTTAGGAAATCATTGAGCCTACTCAAGTGATCATTGGGTTCCTGTCTATCTAGTTCCATGAGATTCCATGTTTGAAATTTGTCTTCATCAGCCATATAGTTAATTATTTTTTCCCCATATTTATCTTTTAGTTGACTAGCTGTTTAGGGGAATTGATCTTTCAAGATAAAATTCCTAGCCCATTTATCTTTCCAGAAGCTTATCCCATTTCCTTTTCCTATTTTCCACCTACTACACCTAGCCACAATTTTCCCCAGTTAATAGCTTTCCATATGCATGAACCATTAAAGGATGTCAGTTTAAATATCCATCTCTTGTCATTAACATCCATCCTATATTTTTTACTTAGAATTTTGGTAAAAACTCCAATTTCTTTAGTTAACCTCCATACAATTTTAGCAAGAAGGTATTTATTCATTTTAGTCTAGTCTCTGAGACCAAGTCCCCCAAGCTTTTTATGTTTACAAACTATGTCCCAGGCCACTAGAGGGATTCTTTTTTTGCTTTCAATTCCACTCCATAAGAAGAATTTTTGGATTTTTTTCTAGTTTATCCCCAACACCTCTAGGAATTTGATATGGCATACACCAATAGACTCTGAAGAGAACTAATGAGAAGGGTAATCTTGCCAAATTGGGATAACACATTAGCTTTCCAACCATCAAGTTTGCTTTCAAACCTTTCAATTAAGAAGTTCCAATCATAGAAAGATTGTTTCTTGTCCCCAAGAGGGATGCCTAAATAAAAGGTAGGGAAATATTTAAAGACACATCCCAAAATTTTAGCTATCTTATAAAGCCTCTCTTGATAAGGTTTTCATTTGTGATTATTCTTCCTCTGAGAACAAGATAAAAGAAGAAATTGATTTTAGGAGTTAGCTCTAGCATCCAAATCTTGCTCCATTTGAAACCACGTTGGATGTTTTCAAAGTAGGAATTGTATCCAAATTTGACAGTGTATTCCCCATCACTTGAGTTGTTCCAAACAAGTTCATCCTCAACTTTAATTTGACTCAGGGGTATGATATCCACCTCTTTTACTGCCAATGGGCTTTGGAATATTTTTGTAAAATGACAAGAACACTCTTACTGTAATATGCAAAATAATTTTTCTTATCTTCCCCTATGTATGCTACATACTTGATTAATTTTCTCAAGTAGTTCAAACTTTAGGTATGTTTTTATCAACTACACACCCTGAAGAATCATGAATTTTTTTTCCCTTTTTCCCAGCTTCCCAAATTTTCTCTATAGATATTGCTTTCCTTTTTCTTGTTGACTTTGATTGGTGAGATAACATATGTCTTCCTTTGGGTTCCAGACTTGCAACTTCATCTTACACTTTATTAGGTATAAGGTGCCCAAGAAAATAGAGGCATGTTTCCCTACTCCAATAATACCTTTACTTCAGGGAATGGGAATGTTTCCGCATTTTACATTGTACTTTACAAGAATGCTCCATGGAAAATTTTATCAAACTTTTAGGAACTATTTCATGCCTTGCATATTTAAATTTCCTCTGCATATATCCAAATTAAGTCTGACATAGTGAAGTAGACCAATAAAACATTCACTTACCTTTGGTATCAGGGAACATAATGTATTTTTCACAAATATTAACAAAAATGACATACGAGGAGGCTTGTGCAAAGATCAATATGATTGTTTAAAAAAATTTGTATGAAAATTATTTCCATAAAAAGGGCATGAAAAATATTTGGAGGAACACTTCGAATGTCATGGGGTGAATTTGAAATTATCACCAACACTTTATAGATTAACATAAGACTTTATCCACCTTAAAATAACTACTCTTTCTATCTTGAAATGTTCTCCTATTTATTTCCTCCCATAAAATCCAAAAAAAAATGAAACAAAAATGGAATCCATAAGTACTTAATCTCATAAATTTTAAAAGGGCATATCCATTGATTTCATCAATCTTGAATAGTCTTGGGAAAGACCCAACTTAAACTAAAAAGGATAAAACATGATTTTTTATATTGTAAGAGAAAGAACAATGAATGAAAATATGGGTAACATTTTCTACATATTTCTAATATAGAACACATCTATTAGCCAAAGAAAACCCCCTTTTGACCAAATTATCCACCGTAATGATTTTTTTATGTAAAACAATCCACCAAAATACATTAATATTTGGAATAATCTCTTTGTTCCAGACTATATTCCAATTGAAGTCTAATATCTCTTCAAATAATATTCCATAATAGGACTTAACACTATAATCCCCATTTATCTTACAGAACCAGAAAATTTTATCATCACCCCCTTATCCTTAAAAAATTTCCATCAAGGAGTTGATTCAAAATCTAAACCTTTTTTGAAAAATTAGGATCCTCAAGAATTATTTATTTCCACCTTTTATGAAGGTCATCATCATTCAAGTAATTTTTCACTCTCATACCATAATTAGATTCTACATCCTATCTAGTTTCATTTAAAGGAATAAAATCCTCAAGAATATTATTTAGAATCCATTTAGCCTCCTAAATACTAACTTTACTACCATAACCAATTTTCCATTTACTTCCTTTGAACAAAATATCTTTATCCCAATTAATATCTTTCACAAAGGGGGGCTCAAAATAAGGAGGAGAAAAGATCTTCTCATCCCCTTTCAAACCTTTTAAATATTTAGATAAAATAATATTATCCCACACACCTTTTTCATTCACCAATCTCTAACCCATCTTAGCAATAAAATCCTTATTCATCCAATCTATAACACCGATGTTATGATTCATCCAAATTAAGTGGAATTTTTTTCAAAATAAACCCCTTAAGTAAAATTAATTCCTTCAATGATTTTCATCTTACAACTAATTAATCCAACATAAATATATGTTTACAATATATCTTGATAATATACATTAAACATGTGCAGTTGTAAGGGTATAATAGATCATCCCAATCTCCCTTATTCACTCTACATGATTTTGTATAATTTTGGTTAAACCTTTTATAGATTATGAGAACATGCACATCTCCTTATTCATACTAGAAGGATATCAATTTCCTAACACATTTGATTAGGGGAAATGGTGAACAAACAATGTAATCAGCATTTACATTACTTTGGCCAAATATTTTAAGTACTATTTTTCAAACTAGTTTTGAGACTACACACTAGCCTATGAAACATGTCTCCCATCACCACACAACCATCTCAATATTGTTAACTGGATCTCATTTTATTTTTAATAAATTAAGATTTAGTTTTGAAGAAGTACATTCCATGACTCACCCTTTTAATTGAAAGATCCAATCCGATCCACCTTAGGATCCAAATGGGAAAGATAGTGAGAATGTAATGATTTTCATTGTTACAACCTCAATACCCTTCTTGTATCCATCCTACGTTAGAATGGGTATGATAGGATGATGGGACATAACACCTACTCTTCATTTACACTTTACGTTATCCATGAAACATGAAGTAAATAAATTCATTTTTATGACATGATATAGTATGGTTATACGTGATATTAGATTCTCAAAAGGGGTTTATAATAACTCTATGATTTATTATCTTTCATTACTTAATCTCATCAAACTTACACAAAGTAGTATTCATTATTAAGTATAAGTTTACTAACCATTTTCTACATTGATTTGGTTTATTCCTAACTCGTTAAGGATAGTCCTTAAACTCATAAGTTCATTAGTTAACATGAATAGTTCAATAAATTCCATAAGGTGCAATAATAAATTTAAGTTTTTTATTTATTTAGTTTTCCTTATTCTTTTATGTTTCTTCATTCAACATATTTGTTCATTTCAAATGATTCATTGAAATCGTCAATAAATGTATAACATAACATTAATCATCTTTACTTATACTCAGTTGTATAACAACAAATGAATTCTTTAATATCCATCAACATGACTTACAAAAAAATCCAATTAATATATTCATGCTTAATAAGGATAATCCCTTATTTTCATAAATAATATTATACAAATCATCATAATACTACATTAGGAATAATCCCCATAACAAATTGTGAATATATTTCATTTGTGTTTATCGAATAAATACAACAATTGTTCTTGGATTAAAATAAATAACTTATTACGTAAATCATGTGTAAACAATCTCAATTATTTGAAAATGCAAGTTATAATTTTCAAACTTTAACCATTTCCAAGGATCCAAGAACTCAACATCAAATTTTATGGTTCAATTACTCTAAAATTGATTAATTCCTGATAATAGATGCACCACAATATGATTTTTAGTCATAACACTTAAATGTGAATTCATTTGAACTTTGTGGATTATGGATATTGAAATGAAATCTTCAATCCAATTTCCCATTCTAATTAATGAATTTATTAACCAAATTAATAAAAAAAACTATTATTGATTTTATCTTTTTAAAATATTCATCAAAAACTGAAATGAACATCCACAAAACAAAAATTGATAACAGAGTTCACCCGAAGGTTACGTTTATGGATTCTTGAAAAGAGAATCGATCTATTTAAATTCCAAATAAGTATGATTACCCTTCCATAATGACAATAGACCTTTGTAAAATGAAAATGGGTTGATATCAGACTTCATGGAACTCTACAATTTTAAAAAAATGATTTTGGATTCCATCTATGGCCCCTACAAAATTTTCACAATGCAATCCCCATGTAACTGTGCTATAAAAACACCTAAAATGGATATTTAAAGAATGACATGAAAACCATTGACATATTTGGAATCCTCTTGGAATTCTGAGCAAGTTTCATTTTTACAACATGATGAAATTCAGACTCTAAGGGCCTAAAATCCAATGTTGAATGAAGTCTTCCCCTTGATTTCTACACACAATCTACTCTTTGTTTCTATTGAAAAACCAGAGAGTTCATTTTATAACGTGTTGAGCCCCTTGGGTGACTCGGCAAGTTTTTTGGTATGCTAGTGGTGAGGTCTCAGGTTCGAGGCTACATGATTCCTTTTTGCTAGGACCTCTTTGCATTTACATAGGTATATCCCACATTGAGTAGGGGTCAGTTGTGTTTTCCATTTAAATTGGAGTGGCCCAAGTTTTAACCTCACGGCATTTTCCTTTCCTGCCTCTTTTATCAAGCCTCACAATGGTTGGTTGAGCTACACCATGTGGTGCCGAGTTGTTGGTCTAAGTTCCCACATAGGCTGTGTGGATAATCTTCACCGTTTAACACAACAAGTCATGTGAGGTGTTTCATCGGCCATGTAGTGTGGTGCTAGTAAGTTTACTTTACCTGGTGCAATGGGCCAACCTTCATGGAATTTTGAGTTGTTCATTGTGCATTTCATACACTACTCATCAAGTTGTGAAGGGATAAGGTCAAGTTATGTATATTTTCCCATAAAATAGTTTAAACTACCCCAGTAAATATGGCTAGTCTACCAATTTGTAGAAAATATTGTGGATATAAGGGAAAAACATATATAATCCCAAACCATGTGGAAAGTACAATGTTGAACCCTAACAATGTGGCAATAATGTGATCAACTCAATGGGGAGTTAATCACCCCACCGAGCTAAATTGTAGCTCACTCAATATTTGCCATGCACCAATATAAAGATGCAATGCAAAAAATCAACTCTCCAATACAATAATCACACATGGGCAATGTTAGATAGATACATGGTATATAAAATCAAAAACTCAATAATGACAATATGAAATAGGTGGCAAAGGCACCCCTCTTATA
Organism: Taxus chinensis; assembly: GCA_019776745.2. Taxonomy (NCBI): domain Eukaryota; kingdom Viridiplantae; phylum Streptophyta; class Pinopsida; order Cupressales; family Taxaceae; genus Taxus; species Taxus chinensis. Next base: position 433,456,869 of record CM034153.1, on the reverse strand, counting down.
AAAGAGTGTGTCGAACCTAGTTGAGGGCCCCCAACTAGAAAAAAGCAATGCCCACCAAATGTTTCGTGTGTCAAATACCGAAGGCTCTAAAACACAAAATTTTAACCATTTTCACCTTTTTTCCAAATGCCATGTGTTAATGTGTGATTCACTTGTTAACAGACTTGGACCGTTTTCAAACCAAAACTTTGACCTATGATATCTTCTTCATCCAGAATCTGTTGCTAGAGTTCTACATACTATTGGAAAGGTCTCAAAATTATCTAAAATGTGTTCATAGTTTAGGGAGGTTTAGGAAATTTTAACACCCTAAAAATCCTCTGGATCATTCAATAATCACCTCATGAATTTCATTCCTTCCTGATATGGGAACATCAAAACTAGGATATGTATAAGGATGGAAACATCCAATTTTGGATTGAAGGTATGTTAGTGAGGTCTGGTTCTCATTAGGTGTTATTCAGGTGTGTTAGTTGGTTTCTTAGCCTTTCAAAAATAAAATTACTTATTTTCCCTCCAAAAGTGCAATCAGAGCCTTAAAGGGCCTATTTTGGCTTGGTTATGTAGATGATATTGTTTAGTCTTATAGGTTGAATTAGAGGTTTTTTCATGCTCATAAGAGTCTTTAAAAGGAGTCAGTATTAGTGAATTTAGGAATTATGGGGCATGGATTCCCCATTTCTTAAGCTATGATGTTGTCTTAAGGGATTTGAAAGGTCACAAAATTGATGGAAGTTAAAGAGTCACAACTCAATCAATAACTTCCTTACAAATAAGTATAAACATCATGGTTTTAATTATTTTTCTCCATTCCCATTTGAATGAGAATCAAGAAGGAAGCTTCATGAAGAGTTGTGAAGGATTTCTTGTGTGCATATAATCTTGGATGACCATGTTCTAGTAATTCTTGTAAGATTGTAACCACTAAAGCTTGTAATGTGTATTCATGAAATGGATCATGACTTGTAGGATGTTTATTTATGTGTGTTTGTATATTTTTGAATGATTTTAACCTTTAAAGTGAGGATTGCATGTGATTGGATGGTTAGATTAAGATATAGCATGTTGTTTGAAGTCATTACATGGAGATGAAGGGAGAACTCACCATCAACACAAATGTCACATCCTATAATTTTCTTCTTGTGTTTTCACAAAATAAATTGCAACACTAAATAATTTGTGGGAATGGGGAAACTAGCACCACTACACTTTTTCATATACCATTTTGCATACGTACACATATCTGAAAGGGTATGCATACTTGTGCATAATTATATGCATAACATTACAATAGCTTCCATTTTCACATTGTCAAAGATAGATTAATGTTTTAATTTATGTTTTGCACTTGTTTTTGTGAATTTTATTTCTATTCTTGACATATTGATAATTATCTCCTAGTAAAGATAAACTTATTTTCATGTCCATGTTTCTTGGTTGATCATGTTTTTTATTGTACATTGTAGATTTGTTATGGAAAATATTTCTTTAATAAAACATGTGTTATGACAACACTTGAGTGTCATTATTAACCTCCTTAGGTTCAATCATTCATTGACCGTAATATGTTAATAGAACGATAAGCAGATCATACCAAGCCAAGAAAAAAGATGCTAATCAAACACCACGATTAATAAGATGAAAGCAATTCACTAGAATAGCTTTACATAAAACCGTTGCAAACAAATGAGTAGCAATATCATATATTATTATGGAACTCAATGTAATAAATTGAGAATGGGCCTTGCTTAAATAGGCAAGGAATAACAATCTAAGAACTAGTCAAGGTCGTAGATCAAGCCATAAATCAATGAAATAACTAGTCATCAAAGAACTAGTAAAGACCATAGATTTAGGAGAGAACTAGACATCAAGAAAAGAACTATACCTAACAACTAGATAATATCTCCTAATATCTAAATAAAATAAAAGAAATATCCACACACATAATTGGGTGAGGATAAATACAATAAAGGTAAATAAATTACCTAGGTGAACATGAGCTAAGGTAAATACCTACTCTAACACCCCCCTCAAGTGAAGATAGGGGCCAAAATAGAAGTGGCATGTCCACAGTATGAGTCCCAGCAACTAGGCCTGATGAGGTACTCATGTACAATATATGGAAAAAAAAGGGACACCACAAGGTACCCAAAACTAGTAACAACAAATTAAAGAGATTAAAGATCCGCTCTAAGGCATCGCAAGAAGCTCGGCTCAAAAAACTCATACAATGCTAAAGAATTTTGGTGTGTAATATGGTCTAAATCAAGTGCTCGATCACAAAACTCAAAAAAAAACTGACACTGGGCTCCGCTAGAATAGCTCCATACAAGGAGACTGTCAACAGAGTGATGTCAAAAGTGAAAGAAAACACCAAACATAATTCAATCAACTACTTCAAATAGGTGTTCCACAATCCAAGAACAATAACCAAAGCAACAAGGCAAGGACACAAACTCCAGAGTGTCACAATCCAAGAAAATCCAAGGTAACAAGGCAAGGACATGAAACCTGAAGAAGCAGGATCAACACAACTGCTGAATGGGTAGAGTGACGCTACAAATTTGTATGAGTTTCCCAAAATCTACTACTCAAACACTGAAAAAATAACACTGGACTTCACCAGAATAGATTCCCCATAAGAGATATTATCAACATGCCAAAAGTGTTGAAAATACAGATACAAAATCTCTCAACAAACAAGAGAGATACACTACACCTGCTAAAGAAAAATGCTTAAAACAAGAAGCATCACAATGTAGAAGGTATAGAAAGTGAAGTAAGAGGCCGAATGGTGGAGGAACCATGCTTGTAGAGTCCTCTCAATGAATTCCTATTTCAGTGCCATGAGTGATTAGATATTCACCCCAAATCAACACATATGGATGAAGAAGATGTTTGCATATGACTTGGTGCAAAATGCACAATGGGTGCATGCAAAAGAACATCAGAATGTGTGTCAAGTTGATCATGTCTGACTACTGAAATCTTAGGTTTCTAAAGCCTAAGTGAAGGTGCAAAACTCATGTGTTGTTCATGATTCTTAGAAAGAGTCAAGCAAACAAAAAAATGAGCTTTGTTAATGTGTGATCCCAAATAATTATTTACTTGAAAACCAATGTCACGACAAGAATTCCACTTAACATGTAGAATCGAGGAAAAAATACCCTGTGAATGTCTGCCAATGACTCCAAAAGTGAGACCCACAGAATGGAGCATGCGAGAACTAAATGCAGTGGTATGCTTCTTAAAAAATTCATGTAGCTGAGAAAAATTAGGATACACAACATGTGGTACTGTAATAGGCACGGATGTGGAAGAGCATGTAGTAATAAGCTTTATAGGTGTATGAGCATCAAGAGCAGGAACAGACTCAAAGACTGATAGATCAATGTTAGTGGGTTCAAGAGCAATATCTATAAGTAGACTAGAAGCATGGATGTGGCTATCCACAATACGATGGTGATGTTGGAGGCTAGTAATTTTGTTCTGCAAGAAGTGTATTATTGTATCCTTATCATGAATGAGTGATTGTAGAAGAGAATTTCACTTCTTGAGTGATCTATTTTCTTCCACACATTTTATAATATCCTCTTGAATTCCACATACTTTAGAGAAAAACATATCATTCTTAGAATCCATGATAGGTACAAACTACAACTCCCAAAAATTTAGGACATTGGGCTCATCCAAAATTGCATCCACAATTGATTACAACACTCCTCCATATTTGGAACTTTATAATTATAGTGAAAGTATCAAAATAAATATTTCCAATTGAAAGAGCACGAAAAAATAAGAACTTTTGCAAAAATGGCACTCAAAACTGAGTTACCGATCAAAAGTTACAATCTTTTTAATATTTTTCTCTCCTTATTTATTTTAGTTGCCACTAAAATAAAATAAATTGTTGTTTCCTTCACCACACAAATAAATTTAAAGGGGGCTTAAGTTAAGCAAGCTTTAAGCCCTCATATGACCATACCATATGACCAACGGCTAAGGATTTTAATGGGCTTTTGCACAACTTACTATTATGAGGTCTGCCGCATGTTTTTGAGAAAGTCACATCCAACTACCTCTTCTGGTAAATGGCAAAAAATGTGCACAACATTTGTGGACCCTTGCCAAAAAAGGAAAGATCTGAAAACCTTCCTATGTGCAAACTAAGATAGATATGCTGCAACAAAAAATTGCCCTGTGCAGATCTCGAGAAATCCAACAGACCCGAAAAATAATCCCACGCTTTTCTTCTTTGTGGCATGGATCCCGAGGCAGACTGGTGTGCTTCCTTGCAGCAATGCAAAAAACCCAGAAAAATGACTGCCTCCACAAATGGTCAAGTTTACAATCGATCTTAGGGTTTTCCCACCTTCCAGATCCAATGGAAGCCTCCTTTTTACATAAAAATGCACGCATCAACAAAATACGACCAAATCCCACATATATGAATATACAAATATTTGATTTCCAAAAAAAACTTACAAATGGATGTCACTAGCAGCCTCCTGCTCTGATACCATAAAAGGAATGAGAACCAGATAATACCAAGCCAAGAACAAAGATGATAATCAAACACCATGATCAATAAGATGAAAGCAATTCCCCAGAATATCTTTACATAAAACCTTTGCAAACAAATGAGTAGCAATATCATATATTATTATGGAACTCAATGTAATAAACTCATAATGGTCCTTGCTTAATAGGCAAGGAATAACAATCTAAGAACCAGTCAAGGTCATAGATCAAGCCATAAATCAAGGAAATAACTAGTCATCAAAGAACTAGTCAAGACCATAGATTTAGGAGAGAACTAGACATCAAGGATCTAGTCAATACCATATATCAAGGAAAGAACTATACCTAACAACTAGATAATATCTAAATAAGATAAAATAAATATCCACACACATAAGTGGGTGAGGATAAATACAATAAAGGTAAATAAATTACCTAGGTGAACATGAGCTAAGGTAAATACCTACTCTATCAATACGTTAGAAAGGAGTTTATTGTTATGTTGACAATAAATATTCCAATACAGACTTAGTATGTATGGTAGAACTATAAAATAGGTGTAATTTTTCTTACCTTATGATTATGGTGTTGTGGATATATGCATTTATCTACTATGCATTGTTGTTTTGTTACAATGAAGTTAGCATTTAAGGGATTATACTGTGAATAACAATATAAGATTTGATGACGATAACTTGCATCATCATTAACATAAGTTTTTTATTATTAGCACGTGGGAAAGATTATATGGTAATTTTAATCTGCTTATGGGGAAATATCCATATTGGGTAATGTTGATGCCATTGTTGAACTGACTCAATCAAGAAATAAGATATTACGGTCTATTATTGTAAAAAAAGGGTATGATTGTTATATGATATAAAGACAATATTTCTTATGAAAATATTAACCATGGTCTTGGACCATGTAGCTAAGTTAATATTATATGTTAATTGATAAGGTTTTGTCGAACACCGACCCAAGTTTATATGGAAATGAAGCTGATTGAGACATTAATCTTTTTAGATGTCTAAGCTATTATTAATTAAAGTATATTGATTGGTCATTATCAACAATGAAATTCTAATTTAGATGGTGAATTAATTTTCAACCATGCTAATGTCATATTTAAAGATTCATATGATTAATTGGTCATAACGTGACCATCTGCAAGTTTGATAGTTTGAAATTATGTAAATACCCACCAAATATAGATGGGAAGGTTTTTAAAATTCAATAATTGTCATTATGTGGCTCTGGTATAAATTTAATGTTGTCAATGCACTGTCAGTCCTTGGAAAGAGTGATATTCCCCCAGAAGCTAACCTACATGCAAACATAGGAGTTCATATTTTGTTATGTGTTTCAAACTTGAACTCCTCCTTCAAATCTCTACATGTGTATTTTTGTGGGCAACCTTAAATTGAGATTGTTGTTGCATGTGAGGATATTTTGGGACCTAAATGGACGACCCTAGAGCTTTTCGCTGTTTAGTTTAGCTATGCAAAGATGTTTTTTGCAATAATGGATACTTCTTTTTTTATATAAATCTATGCTAAGTTGAAGAGGAGGTTGCATAGACTAATATTTTGTTGTTACGTGAATGAATACGAGAAGAAAGTGCAGAGACCTTATATCACAGGAATGAAATGTTCTTCCCTCCTTTACAGTTAAATCATTATAATTCTTGCATGAATTAATCTCTGGAATATATTTTAATAGTATGTGTGGGACTATGAGATTGGTGTAACAATTTAGCTAAGGTTGTGTTATTATGCCATCTGAATAATTAACCAACCTAGGGGATTGTTATGGATTGTATAATCATGTTATTATATGCCTTAGATTATTTGGTGGATACCCATTAGGGGTAAAGTATTGTTTTTTTGTAAAAATATTTCTAGGTCTCTGATAGGAGCTTAAATACCCATTAAGGGGATGACTATACTAGTATTATCCTGCCTGGCATTTCCTACCTAGCATGAGGGAATATTATGGTCAATAATCGGTATATTTGAGAAATAAAATATTTCCATTAGTTTATTAAATGCAACTACATTATATGTATTATTGGGTCGACATATATTTTTATAACTATGGTCGGTTTTTACATTTTGGGTTCCCCATTTCTCTAGGAATTTTGTTTGGAAATAAAAAGGATATGGATTTTGTGTTTATGGGTTACATCTCGAAGAACTTATAGTCAAGCCCCTCAGTTGAGCCACCCCTTATGTGGCATCTTCTTCCATATTGATGTTTGAAGGGTCTACGCCCAAGTTGAGAGCTCTGGCTCGATTCATTTTTAAATGCAGAAGAGTGGATATATATATATATATATATATATATATATATGCTTTGGGTCTAAAATGAAATAGTATTTGTCTTCGTAATGATGTTTTTGTGTCTTGTATTACACGATGGTTTTGAACAAGCCCTTTGGGAAAATTCTACTTGTATATACTAGTCGATTAATTAACTTCGACAACGAAAGGATAAAACAAGATGATTACGTCTATTAATCCTAAGGCATTAACATGGTTTTTGGTTTCGTTAAGGAAAAAATGGGACGGTGTTGGGAAATTTAAGGAATGTTGATTTGTTTAAGGTACTAGATATTTCCTTAACTTGGCTTAATTAAAGTGATTCTTTCTCTGCATATAGAGAGACTTTTATTTTGATGATTTGATTAGTATGTCTTCATATAAAAATATATATACTGTTATTTGAAAAGTAATCTGATTATAGTTTTATTTATGATAGGTATCTAATGATAACATGTATCATGGGTAAGTTTATTTCTGAAAAGGATATCTAATAAAAAAATCATGGTATTACCTTATTATTTCACAAAATGATAGTGGTTAAGATATGGGATGCAATGTGTGATGTATACGGCTTGGGAAGTTGTGATATTGTTTACTAATGTTTCCATGTTTTTAAAGAATTATTTTATCGATATTTTTAATTAATGTGAAATTACTTATAAGGAAGTAATTATTATCACTGAATCACATCACCCTCTGATTTGCACAAGTGTGAGTATGTTTGAGCTCACGGTGTGACTGGGTAACATGAGTACTATCTACAAGTTGTGGGACTTGCTACCTTAGATAGACCTCCAGAGAAAGCTAGTTCTTCTTCCTAATCCTAGTATAAACTAACTCTACTGAGATGAAGCTACTAATTATCTCTATCATATAATTTCCAAGGGACCAGTGAGAGAGATATAACATGCAACTGAAGGAAAACTACACTAAAGATTTAATGCACCAAAAGAAGGGTGTGAAAATAATTCCCAATATGTGAAAATGGAAGTAAGATGCATATTAGAGTGGGTGATAACAATTATCCACAGTCTAATAACATCATTCATAACACCTTTCCATGCAAACACAATAATAATGAATCCTTGCAAGAGCATAAAATAGACACAATCTATTTGCAATGAGATTAAAGAGGAAAGAAGAATGCAAACAAACACAACAAGGGAAGATACATCCACAAACTTGCATATATTACTTCATTGATATGCATAGTTCAAGATTTTACAAAATAAAGGCCTGGATCATCATGAAAGGAGTCTATTATAAAGGATTACAACACACAGACTTCACAAAACTAAAATGACATAGTTTTGCTACTCAAAATATTCTCCCTTTTACAATGAACTCAATACTTTAATTTAAAGAATTTTGAGAAGAGAAAGAGAGAGAGGGGACGTAATTCCTGAAATTCACTTTTTAGCTAATTTCAAGTCATGATAAATAGTGTGATTTTTGAATATTGACATTGAAAATCAATCTCAAGGTGTCCCATAACTTCCAGCAGTGAAAGAATGATTTCCCATGCTCATTAAATGCTTCTCCAAACACTTTTCAACAACCAAACAGAACTAGGATCTTTTTCCTTAAAAATCAACATCAAAAATTCATTAACTTTTGAATTTCTTGATTTTTGTGTCACTCTTAGAACCAAAATTCCAACGAGACCAATTTTGTGAAAATCCGTTGAAATCTTCTCAATTTATGACCCTCTGAGTGTGAGCATCTATTTTGAGTTTTCCAAGGATTTCTTGCATTTCACGTGACTGAGCATTTCTGAAAAAGTCCAATTTTGTCAAAATCATAGCCTCAGTTCAAAATTTATGCACGTTTGAAGTGCAGGGTCAGGGTGTTCCATACGAGCTCTCATAATCTACAATACTGGCCTTTTACCCCCCTTCATTTTGATATGTGGGTATTACAGGTTTTCAGAGAACTCATGACATTGGGGTACAATGGCTACTTGGGCCTCCAAACTCTGCTTCATCCACAATGAACTCTATCTCTTTGATGTGTGACAATTTCACCTCTGTGCGGAACTCATGTCCCCGTAGTACTTGGGCCACCTAGGCCGCAAACTTCAGCCTTTTCCGTAATATATTGAATCCGCTTCCAATCTTTTACAAATCAAGTAAATTGACATTTCAAGGAACTTGTGCCCTAATGGAACTTGTGTCACATGGGCCATCGAGACTTGATTTATCCATGAATCATTGTTTCTTTATCATTTCAGACCCAATTCAAGGGCAAGAAACCCTAGTTCCATCCGCAGTTGTTCCACCCATTGCCCCCAAAGCCCAAATACAATAAAATATGCCTTTTCCCCATTTCCCTAAAAAATTTAGAAAATTTTCACTAACTCCTTGGATTTTTCTTGAATAGAGAAGTTAGAGGAAAGTAAGGGGGTGCCTCCAAAATCCAATTTTTTTTGTTTTCACCATTTCTACTTGTTCAAGTTTAAATAAAGTATGCAAGTTATCTAAATTCACCTTGGGTGAATTTTGGATAGTAATAACATCAATGTATGATTTTAAAAATGAGTAATCAATATCATTATCTTAGGCATTCTGATTTGGTTGTTTCTAGAATTATTTATTTGAGTACTATAACAACTTAATGAAAATTTTGAAGTGAATAACTTTTCATGCCAGTTCAAATTCAACTAACCATGTTTTAAAACATCACTTTCAGCTACAGGTTTTTTTATGCATCGCGAAAAGGATAAGAATTGGTTAGTTATCTAACTAATTTATTTGTACTTGATTTTGTGTAATAGGAAAATCATCATGTTGGGAATGAAGATCATTTTAATTGACACTTGTGACTCTGTATTATGAATGAGTGATTATTTATATGTAATTTAAAATCTTACTCAGATCAATATAAGGGAATTTGTTTGGTTTTATATTTGTGTTCCTAAAGATATTTAGTATAATTTTTTATCACAAATTATTTATTGAGAAATAATAGTTAATGTGATAACAAACCATTTTAGTTTGTCATTATTCCTCAATGAATGTGATTATAATGAACATAGTAAAATGTGCACTTGTGATTGAGAATATAAGCCTTTGAGATTATTGTATATTGACTATTTTTTATAGTCTCCTTCACTTGTAAACAAGAATTAATTATGATTTTATCAAATGATGAAAGGATCCTTGAAATATGATAAGACTGTTGGGTTTTTCTATTAGCAAATTAATTGTTTTTATATGAATTAATTATTGTGTAATAACAATATTAATTAAGATGATTTTAAGGGATGTGCAAATATTTTTTGAAAAAAAAAATGATATATATACTTTGTAGTGCATAATGAAGTTAACAACATATTACAAACTTAACCATTCTCCTCAGTATGATCTAAAATGAATCACACTACTATCTTGAGGAACTCACCTTCAACCAAAAAGAATATTTTAGGTCGATGTACCTACATAAGTAAGATGTTATATATCTAATTATGTATAAAATTAATGAAAGACTTATGGATGTCCTTTAAGGGTAGAAAGCTTATACTTTACAGAGATAAGGTATTTCCAATACTCAACAAAACAATATAGACCAGTTTATATAATGGAAGCAATGAGATAAGTAAAATTATGTACCTGTAATCATTATAAACATGAAGGAAATAGTTAAATGTTTGATTTGATGAGAAGTAAACTAATGATATATTTTAACAACATTATATACTTTTAAGATGATATGTTATCGATGTAAGTGATTTACCAGATCCCACTATAATTTGGTGTGGGAATAGTACATCGTTACAGAAAAAAGTTTGATGGTGTATATGAATACTAAATTTGTATATATTTTTCATAACTAAGTTAAGAAGGATTAAGTGATTATTAATAATGTTATATTATCATTCTGAATTAAAAAATAAGTATAGGGATCATGGAGTAAAAATCGAGTCATGGGAACCTAGACTGTACTAGCTAGGGATAACTACATGAAAGGTATTGTTGGTGCAGAATCATAGCACCCCTGGACGTTGATCAGATTTCTAGGTTGATCACTCTAGCATCCAGTGTGATTGCACAACATTGAATCCTTTCTTTGAGTGTGGGACTCATGAAAATGAGAAAGGAATCTCTAGAGAAGGCCATTCCTCTTCCTAAACTACCTGCCACAAGCTATTCTAGTGCAGGAAAGCTAATCTAATCCTAATCTAACCATACCAAGGAGACAGAGAGAGAGAGAGAAAAGGGAAAAATAGAGCCTACACTAAAATAGTGATACACCAGAGAAGGAAAATGTTGAACATCTATCAAAACTGCCATGGAACAAGGAGAGGTGAGCAATGGGAAGGATGGACAGATGCATCACAGGCCCAAGGATAGATTTCACACAAAAAATGTCCCAAAACTCCATGAACACAGCTCCAAACCTATAATGAACATTCAAACGTGCACAAATACCTGCAATGAAGAGAGGCAAGAAGAAAACAAGTGAAAAACGAGCAAGGATGGACAGATGCATCACGAAACATGTTTTTGTTGCTTCAGAAGTTTGCACAGAACATCATTTTAATGGTAAAAGGAAAAAACACCATTACAGAGTAGGGGAGGAGGTTTGAACTCCATTTTCAAACCTGGAGAAGAAAAGAAGGGAGGGCAGAGCTGAAAAGATGAACTACCCTTTAAAAATGAGCCAAATCTGGCTTTTTACAATGCATGGGTCGAGCCCAGGAGAGAGAAAACATGAAAAAACATGGGAATCATTCCTCATTAAATGCAAATGCATTAAAATAGCATGGGCATCCTTACATACCCATGCCCTGACATTTTTGACCATACTGCAGAAGAATGCGACCCATTCTGCATTAAAACTGGTTGTTGAAACGTCACTTCTGGCCATTACCATGTGCCAGAGATGTTTCTTGATTTTCTCTCTCCAAACTGAACCAAAATGCAATATTGACCCTAGAATCATGTGGAGAATTTCACCATCTTTCTATTGATATAAAGAACGTGAAAATCTGAGCTTTGGATCGAAAGTTTTGGCGATCGGAAGATTTAGGGCAAAAATAGGCCAAAATGGATCGGCGGGAAAATATTTGAATTTTTCCACGCTCTGCCACTCGGATGACATGTGTCAGGCACTGATTGGATGAGAAATTCTCTCTCCTTCCCTTTCCATGGGTTTTCCTTTGAAATTTTTGAATTTCTGTAACTTTGGAAAGTTTTCCATTTTTTCCCCGTGCCCCCGCCACTTGGTACACATGGCATGATCTGGCTGGAGGACAGGGGCGCGGGGTCATCCTTGTCTTTTAATTTTTGGGCCCAAGACTTTTGTCAAATTTTCCTAAGTATTTCCCTGGCTCTGAACTCTCTCACCTTAGGACATGTGTCCTGTGTCTATTAGCTCGGGCCGACCCTTCAAACCTTGCCCTTTGAAATTTTTTGGCCAAAAAACACTTAGCCAATTTCCATTGCTCTTCCCCTTGTGACACGTGTCACGTTGCGATTCGTCCACGGGCCTCCTTGTCTCTTTCTGGCCACTTCACCTTTTCGTATCCCATGCGTACTTTTGGCCCAGATGTCCCAAACTGTCTGGGAAAAATTTCTCTGAACCACCCGATTCGGGCTTCCTTGCTCCTCTTTGCGGTGAAGACATGTAACGAGATTCCATTGGCTCGCGGCTCTTTCGGCTTTTCACGTCCTCCGCGTACTTTTGGCCCAAATGTGCTAGACGAAAGTCTCTTGTTTTAGCTGAATCAGCCAGTTCACGTCCTCTGCATACTCTTGTCCCAACTGTCCCGGATTGCTTGGGACAAATATCTCCGAATCACCTGAAATGGACTGACTTGCGCCAAACCGGCCGATTCGCGTCCTGCACGTACTTTTGGTCCAACTGTCCCAGACCGCGCGAAACAAGACTTAGGCAATTTTCTTCATTTTTTTGGCTGGATCCGCTTTTCGTGCCCCACGCGTCCCGATGTCCCAACTATCCCAGATGCTGCACAGACTGCCTGGTGACTTTTTGGCCGATTCGTGCTCCGACATCCCAACTGTCCCAAGTGCTTCCTGGGCTAGGACTTAGCCTATTTTCTCTTTATTTTGGCTCCAAACTTGGCTTTCACATTTTTAAAACTTGTTGGGTTTTCTTCTTGGATAGGGGAGTTAGAAAGAACCCGAGGGGACCCCAGAAACATGATTTTTTGTCTTGAATCAATATACTTTCTAGGAATTGAATAATCTGATGCATGTTATCAAAATTACCCTGGGGGTTAATTTTGGATAACTGTTTTGGTGACTCAGCAGGGTCATCTGCCTGCTAGATGAATGATCAGTAGCCTGAAACAATCCATTGGGCATGGAATCATAAGTAGTAGCCTGAAAACTAATCTGAACTTTGAAAACCTCCTCTCTGAGCCACTTTGGAAACCCACCGGACATGGAGTTGTTCTTCACCAAAATGCCATTAAAATGAACCGTGCAAGAGCAAAACCAGCACAACAAAAACTATGTACAGAACTGAAAATCATACATGCTCCAAAATGAAACATGCAGAGTGTGCACAAGCACTTCTTCTGCTGAAAGCAAATCTACCTACTCTACTCTAACTGGAAGCAAAGGCAAGCTAAACAAACCCTGCAATTGGTTGCGAGAAATAGCTTCCCTTTCTCAAAAGTTGCGGCCATGCAATTGATTTGTCAGCTGATCATGGCTGATTAGGATGGAGTGGAAAATCAACAAGAAGCTGGTATTCCACCCAAATCATCAAGGTATCAGCTGAAGGAAAATTCAATACCTCTTTTAGTTGCTCTGCATTTTGATTGAAGAGGTATGACAGCTGATCCTTGGTACTTTGTAGCTCACCCTCATGCTCAGAAGCAAGCATGACTGGTTGTGACTTCTCCTTTGGCTCCAATGAGGCCAAATACCTGATTAGGCAAGGTCTGATCCATTTGAGTATGCCCATTGCTATGATTTTCAACTCCAAGAATGGAGTTTTCTTGTAGACCCTCCTGAATGGATGGTGTGGAAGAAATGGTGAAGTTCCTTTGTCCTTTCTCTTCCTCCAATGAAGAACATGAAAGATTAAAATCTTCCAATCTTGATTCCAAAGAGCTGTTATAAGTTGCAGGCTGCTGCAAATGAATGTTCTCCTTCATGACAACAGACTCTTGTGTTTGGAATGTGGATGATGAAAGAGAGAATGGTGGAAACTCAACCGGCTATTCTCCATCAAAACAGTCCTCCAAATCTGACAGATAAACTGCCTCATGACTGTCCTGCTGCAAATGTTCAACTTCTCTCCATGGTGTCTTCTTGATCTGTAACTTGACCACCATGGTTTCCTTCATCCTCCAACATTGAGTTTGAGAGATCAAACTCCTCTTCGACATTGGAGCTAGAGAGAGATGAAGTAGAAAGAAGAACTGAAGGTTCTCCTGTAGCCTGCTTTGTGCTCAAAGCCCTTGGATCTACAATTTTCTCTTCCACAGCTAGATTGTGCTCCTCTTCTTTTGGATTTGGAGAAACTTCTCCTTCCTCCAATGTTTGAAGACAATCTTGCTCTTGATTGAACTCTTCCTCCAGCATGAAGTTTGTCAAGTCAAACTCTTCAATCTGCTGCTCTAGAGGACAAGTTGGGACTGCAAGATCTTCTTCTTCTGCTGCAAACAAAATCAGTCCTAACCACCACCTGTTCTCCAACCCTAGCCTCTTCTGTAGGCTTAACCATCAAGGGGATCTTTTTTATCCCAAATTTAGCAGCCCAACTCCTCAAGTTGTCTGTCATTTCTTTTTTGTCGGGCTCCTCCTCTTGCTGTCCTGCATGGCTGATTTTTGCAATTTCTTCTTCCCCACATGGAATTGGGAATGCAAGAGGAGGGATGGGTTGTAGCTCAACTGATTTGGACAATTTTTTGTGGTGGTGGAGGAGGTGAAACCTCTTGTTTCTTTGGAGGAGGGGGTATTTCATTTAGCTCTTGTGGAGGGGGTGACTGGATTTGGAAGGAAAAAGGAAAGAAGAACTGAGATGAGGTGGAAGACTGAGAGGTGGAGACATGGAATCAACATTTGGGACAGTAGATGGAGAGTTTAAAATTTGTAAGTCCAAATGAGATGATGCTGCTTGAGTAATGGGAAGAGAAAAACCGGATGATGGTGTAGAACTTACCCATTGACAAGGTTGTTCAACACCGAATGTATAGGCCTCTATTCCTGCTGTCCATTATGCAAGTTGGGGCAACATATTTATCATAAAGTCCAGCTTTTCTTGAGGGCTGAAGTGTCTTGGAAAAGGGCCTCCCCATGGACAAGGGGTCCTGTAACCGATTCCGAAAGCTCTCATCTGAGCTGTTGCTCTGGACTGCACCATCTTTACCTCCATCTTTTGGATCTTCTCCAACAGACCAGCATCCTTGATCTGATGGTATTCATTGTATGCACACCCTTGCTCTTGGAAGGCTCCATAGCCAAATTGATTTTGGCACAGCTGCTCATATGGGTATGCATACTGATCTTGAATCTGCTCAAAATGCTGATTTGGAGGATTTGTAAAACATGTTGGAGGTGTGATATACATTGCTGTTGTTGTAAATGTGAATTCCATGATGAAAATGAAGTCATGATTGCACAACTTCATAGAATGAAAGAAGAATGGGAGATATGGAAGGAAGATATGGATAGAAAATGAATGAAAATGAATGGAAAGGAAGGTCTACAACTTCATAGATGGGTTGTTGACCAGACGGAGTCGCTAGATGTGTTTGTAAGTGCCTCCAAAGGCTGAAATCTTCACAGGAACACATCAACCTGCAAAAGATGAAGTGGAAGACCTCTAAAGTCCCACTGGGCGTGCCAAAACTGTTGGTAGCAGACTCACATCACCCCTAGACATGTAGATCAGGCTTCTAGGTTGATCACTCTAGGCATCCAGTGTGATTGCACAACATGGAAATCCTCTCTCCAAGCTGTGGGACTTGTGAAACTGAGAGAGGAATCTCCAGAGAAGGCTGGTTCCTGCTTCCTAAACTACCTGCCACAAGCTATTCCAGTGCAGGAAAGCTAATCTAATCCTAATCTAACCATGCCAAGGAGACAGAGAGAGAGAGAGAGAGAGAGAGAGAGAGAAGGGAAAAATAGATCCTACACTAAAACGGTGATACACCAGAGAAGGAGAATGTTGGACATCTATCAAAACTGCCATGGGACAAAGAGAGGTGAGCAATGGGAAGGATGGACAGATGCATCACAGGCCCAAGGATAGATTTCACACAGAAAATGTCCCAAAACTCCATGAACACAGCTCCAAACCTGCAATGAACATTCAAACATGCACAAATACCTACAATGAAGAGAGGCAAGAAGAGAACAAGTGAAAAACGAGCAAGGATGGACAGATGCATCACAAAACACGTTTTTGTTGCTCCAGAAGTTTGCACAGAACATCATTTCAATAGTAAAAGGCAAAAACATGCCATTACAAAGCAAGGGAGGAGGTTTGAACTCCATTTTCAACCCTAAAGAAGAAAAGAAGGGAGGGCAGAGCAGAAAAGATGAACAACTTGTTATCTTTTTTTTAAAAAATGAGCCAAATCTAGCTTTATACAATGCATGGGTCGAGCCCAGGAGATAGAAAACATGACAAAAGCATGGGAGCCCATTCTTTCATTGATTGTAGGTGCATTAAAACGGCATGGGGGATCCTTACAAACCCATACCCTGATCACTTTGACTGGACCATACAGGAGAAGAATGCGACCCATTCTGCATTAAAATCTGGTCGCTGGAATGTCATTTCTGGCCATGAACATGTGTCAGAGCTGTTTCTCTGATTTTCTCCCTCCAAACTACACCAAAACTGCAAGATTAACCCTAGAATCATGTAGATAATTTCACCAAGCTTTCCATTGATATAAAGAACGTGCAAATCTGAGTTTTGGATCGAAAGATATGATGATTTGAAGATTTAGGGCACGGAACAGACCAAAACGGATCGGCGGGAAAATATTTGAAATCTTTCCCGCGCTCTAGCCACTCTGGATGACACGTGTCAAGAACTGATTCGCTGAGATAATTCTCTCTCCTCCACCTTTCCGTGGGCTTTCCTTTGAAAATTTTGACTTGTGGGCCCTAGCTTTGGACACGTGGCACTATCCCATTGGTTCGAGCTAACCCTTCAAAACTCGCCACTTTGGACACTTTGCGTGACTCTGGTTGGAGGATAGCGACACGTGGTCATCCTTGTCTTTGAATTGGTTCTCGGCCCAAGACTTTTGTCAGATCCTTCGCTAAGCCCTTCACATGGCTTTGATGTCCCCCACCTTAGGACATGTGTCCCAAGTCTATTAGCTTGGGCCAGAAACTTCTAATCCTTGCCCTTTGAAATTTTTTGGCCAAAAAGCACTTAACCAATTTCCATTGTACTTCCTCATTGTGGCACGATGTCACACGTGCGATTCGTCCGTGGGCCTCCTTGATCTGGCTTTCTAGCTCACTTCACCTGATCCGCATCCCGCGCGTCCCTTCGTCCCGGATGTCCCAGTACGAACTTTCTCTGTTTTGGGCGAACTGTTCGGATTGCGTCATCACGGCCCAAATGTCCCAATTACTTCCGGACTGTTTGTTCTCATTTCGGCCGATCCGGCCGGTTTGCGTACTTCGTGTACTCTTGGCCCGAACTGTCCCGCTCAGTAGTTAGTCATTTTTCTTCCTCTTTCGAAATCGGACTCAGCTTGCTCCAAAACGGCCAATTCGCGTCCCGCACGTACTTCTGGCCCTGATTGTCCCAGACCACGTGAAACTTAGACTTAGGCCACCTGTTCTTCATTTCGGCCGATCCGGTTCGAATTTTCGCGTACTTTGCGTACATCCCGATGCCCTAACTGTTCCCGGATGCTGCCTTAGACCGCCTGGCGGCTTTTCAGACCGATCCGCGCTCTAGATGTCCCAAATGTCCCGACTGCTGCCTAGGACTCGGACTTAGTCGATTTTCTCTATGATTTTTCCTGGATCCAAGCTTGTTTTCTGCAACCTTCTCACATTTTCTCAGATCTTGCTGGGTCTTCAACCTGGACATGAGAGTTAGAAAAAATCTGAGGGGACCCTGGAAACATGAATTTTTGCCCTGAATCAATATTCATTTGCCGGGGACTTGAGAATTCTGATGCATGTTATCAATTTAAACACTGGGGGGTGAATTTGGATAACAGGTTCACTTTCATTTCTCTTTTTGTTTCCAAATAATCCTTATTTGGATTCATCTTTGCATCCTTTCAATCGTTTCCAAATACTCCTTATTTGGATTCCAAAACCACATTCTTGGGGCTTGATTTTTGATTCATGATAATCCTATGGATTGGGCTCATTTTCACCTATTTATTAACGCATCTAAGTCTTGAACGATTGTGGATAATCCATATCCGCACTATGAAGCACTTAATCATCCTTGTCATCTAAGTCTTAACATCGTGATACTCACTTTATCACAATCAATGCACCATCATTGATGCAGTGAATGGAAGGATGGGTTTCATCTGGCTTGTGTGAAGTCTTATGTTTGACATTACATTGTTGAGCTTCAAGTAGTCCATCATCTTACATCATCACAATTTAACATTCACTTTGTTGAATTGTTAACATATTCAATAATTTTTTATGTATATTTTTAAAACATTCAATTTTCTCTAATTTGAGATCCTTAACCAATAAATATCCCCTCGTATCTCACATTAAAAGGTTTAATCAAATGATATACTGGGTATTTTGGCTCGTCATGATTGTTTGAGGGGATCTAAGTAGGATCTCGAACAATCACAATGTTGTCATTTGAGTTATTATAGCTTCATTTGTGTAGTCTACTCTTTTAATACCCATCTTGTTACGAGTAAAAAAAATCATTATATTTTTAAGTATCTCCTTTAACACTCCTATTTTTAAAGTGTTGATAATATTTCATTGTGTCTCTAAGTATCCCCTTGTAGCACTTATTTGGTCATAAGTTGAGCAAGCCAACCTCTTTCCCCTCTTTACAATTTACATTAACTTTGTAAAGGATCAAGAATCATTTCATTCCTTTTTCATTTCTCTTATCATTTATTTTGTTAAGAGTCATCTAATTAAAATTTGCAATCCTCTCTGTCCTCTAGATTAGAACAAAGGATCATTTTGTTATAGTGTTGTGAAGTCATGAAGATTTCATTTCTTTTAAATCACATTACCTGTGTTATAGAAGAATGTACACATTTTGAACCTTTTCATCTCTCTTAACACTCATTTTGTTAAGAGTTGATCACTTCAGTTTCCTAAGCCTCTTCTCTTTAAAACATCCATTTAAAATTTGAGAAAAATAACATTTTCAAAGTCTCATCTCTTTTGTACATTCACTTATTCAAAAGTTTGAGCACATCACTTAACTCATACTTTACTTCTCCTAGCTTAGCGTTTATTTTTTCTGAGAGTCCCATAATTGGAATTTCACTTTCAAAGCTTCTTCTCTTTATTCATTTTGAAATTCACATTATTAATGGTCGAATCTGACAATATTTTCTAATCCCTCGTCCCTCTTAACATCCACATTGCTAAGGGTCGATTTTATCAAATCTTTTTCAATCCTCTTTTCTTACATTGGGGACTTAGTAAGAGATATTTCAGGAGTTAATAATCATTTTGAGACTCAAAAAAGGTTTTCATAGACTTGGAAAAAGTTGTTAAAGTGATTAGGGTGGAAATGTATTGATCAAACTAATTCTTCCATATGTACATTCACATTACAAAGGGTTGATTAGTCTATCATGATTTCACATTTTTTCCATCTTAGCATCCACATTGTTAAGTTTCGAACAAATCATTTTTTTTTCAATCTTGATTCCATATTAACATTCACTTTGTTAAGGTCACGTTGTTTAATATTTTTCATCATATTTTATATTCTAGCATTCAATTTGATATAGGTCAAGTATGTTGCTAAAATTTTCACCTCTTCCATCTTGTCATTCACTTTTCTAAGGGAGGAGATTTCAAACCCTTTCGCCTCTTCCATCTTAGTAGTCACTTTGCTAAGGATAGAGATTTCAAATATTTATCCCTCTTCCATCTTAACATTCACTTTTATAAGGGTTTATTTATTCATCTCACTTTTATTCTT
Source organism: Taxus chinensis (assembly GCA_019776745.2). Classification (NCBI taxonomy): domain Eukaryota; kingdom Viridiplantae; phylum Streptophyta; class Pinopsida; order Cupressales; family Taxaceae; genus Taxus; species Taxus chinensis. The sequence goes on along the minus strand of CM034153.1, from coordinate 433,436,914 downwards.
TCTCCCCCATTTTTTGTTACAATGGTGTATTCACACAACTCATCATTTTATCAAGAATGGAAAATGATGAAAGACACCATTGCGGGTATACAAAAACAACACAAACAATTCAACTTTGATGAATTCTATCCTTACCATTTTGGTATGGACATATTACATATAGCCTTTCCAAACTCTTTCGAGACACCCAAATTTGAAAAATACAAGGGAAAAAGCTATAAGTATAAATTGGGATATCAAATGGATTTATATCAACTTGTAGCATGCCTTTCAAAGTGCCATATAACGATATATTTAAGGTTTGTTCCTCTTACTAATCTAATGTAATAAATACTCCTAATGAAGGAAAATATGTTATGTAATCCTAAATTATTATTTCCAAGGGAGTGGGGAGAGAGCACATGAAAATAAACAAATCCTACAGTAAAGAGGTGGTAGCATCAAGAGAATGGTGTGAAACATTGTGTTGAGGGAGAAAATGGAGTGAAATATAGTTGAGAGAGGATAGGTAATATTTAACACAGTCCCAAGCATGCACCCACTACCAAATCTCCAAAAAACACAACAACATAAACCTTCAATGAATGTTGCAAATAATCACATGCACAAAATAAAATAACAGCAATAGAGAGGCAAGAAATTGCAAGAAAATTGCATGAAAGGGTTTAGAGAACATGACAATATCACAACTCTTATTGCTTTAGGAATTTGCACAGTCAATTACATATGTATAATAGAGGCATTGATACACATTTACAAAGCTCATGATGAATGTTTCTCAGACTCAATGGAAAAATTATTTTAAAAATTGCAATAGTTTCCCCTAGCTCCCAGAATATCTCTCATTCTCAAATGAGAAGTGTTACACTGTATAGAGGAAGGTGAGAGAGAAAAAGAGAGAGAGAGAGAGAGAGAGAGAGAGAGAGAGAGATTGAATCTAGAAATCCCCTTTCCACCCACTTTCAAAGTATAATAAATAGCTAAGAAACATGATGGGAAACCTAAAAAATCCATCCCTTGCTATCTTGTAACTTGTTGTAGAAGAAAATGGTTTCCCATGCTTCATTAAATGCATTTATAACTGCCTGGAAGTAATCATTAGTAAATGATCTCATTTTCTATATTGATTACCCACTTAACTCCAAAAAATGTGTTATTTCTTGATTTATGAGTGTAGAGGATGGAATCATGATTCCAACGAATCTAATTTTTCCCAATTTGGTTGAGTAATGAGAAAGCTATGGCCATTTTTGTGCAGACTGCTTCACCCATTTTAAGGCTTAAGGGACTATAAAATTAATCTAGTTGTTGGCCCTTACTTACTACCCTGCCAACCTTTATGTTGACTTGGCCACCCCCAAGTTCTCCAGTGACCCCGGGCCAACTCTGTCTCCAACTCGATGAGCTAGGAGAGATCGTTGAGTTCCTTCTTGCCTCCACTCCCCTTAAACCTCCCTTTGGGTCCTCCACGTGTTTGTGTTCTGTTAGTTTGAGAATTTTAGTTCTGCGGGGAATTAATTCCCATGGTAAACTATTTCCCTACACACCCTCATTTTTTGCGGCCACTTTTGGCCCGCATCTAACTAAGTGCCTCACCATATAACCCTCGTGTCTCATTCAACCACCTCGGCGAGCTAGGAGAGATCACCGACCTCCTTGCTAACTTGCCCTTTGTTGTCCAGACATCATGTGCCCTGTGGGAACTTTGGCCTTTTACAACCCATTCTTCCCATTCCCAAATCCTTCACAATCGCTCAACAAAGTACTCTATGCTTGAAAATGTCGATTTCTACAAAACGTTGATCTCCCTCTCAACAATCTCAATTAGCTCACCGATTCCTTCGCTTAACCCGTCATCTTCAATGTGGCTCAAATCCCTTCCATGGTCACCAAATCCCCTTGTTTCCTAGTTGCAACTAGACCTAGTTCTCCTAACAGGATATTTACCTCAAAAATGCTGACCTTGACCCCCACTCCTTAGACTTCGGCTATTTCGGTCGATTGACTCCCAAGCGGCCTCACGGAACTTATTCTGCAGGGACTCCATCCACCTGCATATCCACACTATGAAGGCCCACTCAAAATACAATGTAAATTGGTCACTAAATGGATATGGAGCACTATTTCCATGAAGGCATGTTCCATCTGAGCCGCTTGAGTATGCAAAGGCTGAGTCGTTCGATGTGTAAAGGTAGCAGAACTAACTAACTCCATTTGTTGCCTTGCCAATCTCCGCACGCCAAGTTGGATATATGAAACCCCACCAATTCCATTACTACCACATAAAGCTTGAGCTCATGCCTTAGCCTGACTACCTTAACCAACTTTCTGAGCTAAAAAATAGCTCACCCAATCAGCTCAGTGAGCTGTTTTGGGTCTTTAAGCAAAATTTCATAAATTTTTAAAAAAATATTTTTATTTTTAAATCCTCCAGATTCCTTGGATTTCTTCAAAGTCAAGGGACCATACAAGATGCCTTACAATGTTCCCAGGAATATATCCATTTATTCCATTTTTGACTGAATGTGATCCCCAAAGCCAACCTTCTCATTCTAGACAAACTCTTGAACCTCTTGAAACCCACAAGAGGAAAAAATGTTTCCAAGTGATTTCAACCTTCCCAGAAACATTGCGGAAACTCCCAAAGCATGGATTTAACTTGAATACTTCATATTCATCCCTAAATTCCCTTGACAATTTCACAAGTCTCAGCCCTCCCGTTTGTCCATTTCACCCAAGGGGGTGAAAATGGATAATAATTTGGCAACTCACAGGGACATATGCCTGCTAGATTGGTCTAATTAGTAGCCTGAATGCATCCATTAGGTGTGGAGTCCTCTCTAATAACTTGAAATTGATATAGAACCTTGAAATATGACCCTCAAGTCCACTTGAAGCACTGTTGAACCTAAAGCTTGACTTGAATTGACCATCTCACTTACAATATTTCTGAATTACTATTTTTGTGAGAGTGGAAAATTGTCTTAAATATTGAAGTTTCTTCAGTTTCCCTTGTAAAGGATATGTTGGGTTGTATGATAAATACCTGAACCCGACCCAAAATCTAATTTCTGCTAAGTGAGGAACTTGAAAAAAATGGATTTCTTGACAAAGGTGAAGCACTACTAGTTTAAGAAGTAATCCAAATTATTGTCAAACTTATTTTTTCCCACCTGCATGCTGCTCAGGATAATACCAAAGGCTGAAACTGCTCATAAATTAATAACATCCTCTATTGAACAAGATCTAATGATTGAGAAAAGAATATTTTAGGTTGATCTTCTACCCAAAACCTAAGATAACTTTAAATTAACTTTGAAGAGGGTTGTTCACTGGAATTGAAAACATGTGATGTGCCATGAGGCTTGCCATCTGTAGCACAATAAGTTACCCCTAAAAATTATTTTCTAATTTTTCAATACGCATGAGAAGCTCAATTGTGGTTGATCTAAGGAGACAAGAGAATGAAAACATTGAAACTTGTCTCTAATCTAATTTTTAGTTGTTCTAAATTTGAAAATTCCTAGAGATAACAATTGTTTCCTACAACTTTTAGCTTCTTGCTACAACATTCCTTCTTGGCACTTAAGGAAATGAAACCTATTCTACTAACAACAATAATGTGTTACAAACACTTAAAGGAATTAGAAATCCTAAACTAGTACATAAAAAGGATGACATTTTAATTCAATAACAGTGCTTGAGATAGATTCCATTGACTAGAATCTGCAGATCCTGACCATCCAATTTGGACAATTAGAAAGCATTGTTACTTTTGCACCCCGTGATTATGTAGGGACCACTCCATAAAGCATTAAATTTGGAATTTCTTCATAGTTTTTCCCTATTAGCATCCCATTTTAGCACCAAATCTCCCTCTTATAAGCTCCTATCTTTAGCTTTCTTGTCAAAGGACCTATTGATCAGGGTTTGATCCTTTTCTATGGTTTTCATTGCATGCTCTCTCAGGTCCCCCAACTCTATGAGTTCAACATATCTACCTTCCATGGGCTCAAATTCTGATAATGTCAGCTTCCTGAGAAGCTCCAGTGTTGGTAATTCAAGTGATATGGGTAACCTAGATTCCTTCCCATAAACCAACTTGTAGGGAGAGATATCAGTAGACCTCTTTGGTGTTACTCTATCAGCCCACAGGGCTGATTTGAGTTTGGTATGCCATGTCCTCTGATTTTCATCTAGATTCTTCTCATAATCCTCATTAAGTTCTTGTTTTTGGACTCAGCTTGCCCATTACCCTAGGGGTAATAATTAGATTAGGTGCTTAAGTATATCCCATTCATAATAGCCCACTCAGATATCTTAGTGCCAAGGAATGCTAAAGCATTATCTAATATGATAGTGGTTGGGACACTGAATTTGGTAACTATTCCCTCATAGAAGTCTAGTAAACTAGACTCATTTTCCTCCTTGAGTGCCACCGCTTCATTCCACTTGGTGAAATAGTCCATTGTTGTGAGAATACACTCATGGCCTTAGATTGAGTTCAGATTGATGACTTCAATGAAATCCAATCCCCACTACATGAATGGTTGATCAATTGAGATTGGGTGGAGTGGTAGTGTTGATAGCTTCTCTTTTCCTGTGAAGAATGCACATTTTTTACACTTCTTGATCCATGCAAAGAAATCACTAAACATTATGGGCCAATGGTAACCAACCTTCATGATTTTGAGGGCTATTATTCTTGGAGAAAAATGACCTCCAGCTTCTCCATCATGGAACTCATGTAGCATTTTATCAATCTGATTTTTTGGAACACATCGCAAGAGAACTCCATCCACGTCTTTCTTGAAAAAGATACCATCAATGAAAACATACAAAATGGATTGGAATCTAAAATAACTTTTTTGTACTTTTCTCAAATCTAGAGGGCATAGATCAGTTTTTAAGAAAATGCATCATGTACTGAGTCCAAAAAGGACTCGAGCATATGATCTATAACTTGTTCTTTATTATATTGTACCACCAAAACAACTTCATCTTCATCCTATTTTCTTAGCATGCTGATTGGAAGCCAAATATTCACATAAGCCTTTTCCACAGACTAATTTGGTTACTTTAATTTCGACATCATATTCCATTGCCCACATAATCCAACCTACCCTTTTTTCATTCAATTCTTTGTTGAGGAGAAAGCCCTTAACTACATCATGAGACACTAGCTAATAACTGGGATTTTTTTTTTTTAAACCAAGTCTCTAAAATTATTCAAGCTCCTTATGATGAGTGAGGACATGCTTCTCAATGAAAGAGTATCTCACCTCATAATCTTCTAAGTTATGATTGAAGAAATCAATGGACTGCTCATCCTTCCTTCTTTGTTGCACTACAATAAGATGGCTTATATTGTGTCTGAACCACCAAAGGCGTAAAGAATCAAGTCCTTAGAGAGATCTAGGCTAGTGAGGGTTTGAGCTTGGGATATTTCACATCTGATAGACCTCAAAAATATTTTTCGCCTTTAATTTTCCATTTGAATGCCATGCTCTTCTTCAATATCATTCTTAGTGGCTTAACAAGAGTGCAAAAATCAGGCATGAACCTTCAGACAAAATTTATTCTTCCACAAGAGGATTTGGAGAGCCTTCTTGTGACTTGGTAAATGGTAGAGTGAGGATAGCTTCAAATATCTTGAGATCAATAGTCATCCATTCCTTTGAACATAATGTGAATCATGAGATTTCCTTCATGTGCAAGAAAATGTATTTCTTAGGATTCAAAGATACTCCAAATTTCCTACATCTCTTAAACACTTTCTTGAGGTGAGAAATATGATCTGCTACGTTTTTGGAAAACATTGTGATATCATCAAGATAAACAAGAACTATATTTTTAATCATCCCTTTGAATGCCATATCTATAGCCCTCTGAAACATTTCTCTGGAATTTGATTACCCAAAAGGAATCTTCCTATAAGTGTATGTAACCCATTTCTTGGTGAAGGATGTTTTGAGTTAGTCCTTCCTCTTTCACCATAATTTGATTGTATCCTAAGTAGCCATCTAAGAAATGAGAACCTTTTCTGATACCAACTAATACTTGCAAGATTTGTTCCATGGAGGGAAGTGGATAGTGGTCCTTGAGTGAAGCTCTATTAAAGTCTCGGAAATCCACACATAATTTGATTTCTTCATTTATTTTTGCAACTGGCAATCAGATTAGCAACCCATGAAGTGTTGTTGATTGGAAAGATGATACTTTCCTCTATGAGTTTGTTTAATTCCTTTATCATGAGAGGCTCAATGTGAGGATTCACTCAGCCTTTTCTTTTTCCCAACGAGATTATTTTATAGATCTAAATCAAAATTATGTTGTGCCAATATTGGATCAAATCCTCTCAAATATTTATAAATCCAAAGAAAGATATCCAAAAATTCTTGACAAAGTTGAATAAAATCATATTTTTCTTGATGAGTACTTACTTTTCCAATTTGGAGCACCTTTTTTTTTCTAACCAAAATTGGACTCTGAATCTTCACCCTTGACCTAGATATTTATTTTTTCCTTTTGGAAACTGGTCATCAGGATTGAAGATTGATTCTATAGTTACCAAATTTTTTGGGAGTTTATTTTGTTCTCAGCTAGAATACTTGATCTCCATACTACTGCTCCAATTTGTCTTCATTTTTAAGGATAACTCAAATTATTTTTAAAGGAAATTGATTATTTTTTGGTCATTCTTCAAACACTTTCCATCTTGTGTTATCAACTAGAACAAATGGTCTCATAACCACTTTGATATAAGGTTGTGTTTGATCTTTCTTGATACTCTTGGACCACATCAAATGATGCTCCAATTGCTGCAAGCTTGTCTGCCACATGTCACTCTTCTTCCTTGGTATGGAACTAATGTCTAAAAGCCTCAAAATACCTAAATGAGATCCCATATCTGGTCCATATAAATTTCTTAGAAGGTAATTTTTATCAGCATTAAGCCCTTTAATTTGATTCACAAATTAGCTCGCTATCCCCAAAAACTTGTAAGTTCTTAATGCCTCTTTTTCTTTCCCAGTGTAATCCATGGATTAAATATTCATATATCAGCTATGTTATTTAAAAAAACTGAATTGGAGAACTAGAAATATGAATAGTATTTAATACCTTTGGGAGATACAATCATTACTCTTCCTCCACCTTCCCTTCTCCTAGAACCATCAAATAACAACTGCCATAATTCTCATCTTCTTCATTCGGTTTGGTGATGCTAAGAGGAGAGGTGTGATTTTCTTCATGTAAACAATAGAATCCTAATTTATTTTCCTCTATTTCCTTTTATAGATCATAGTCATGCCTCTTGTGAGCCCATTCATCAAGAGTCAAATCCATGGAATGCCTACAACCTTAGTTTCTTCCTCTTGAGTAATCAGACAATATTCTTGATCAAAAGCAATGCAATTGGTATTGATTGGACTTGGTACATGAGGCTTAATGTGGAAATTTACAATTGGTTTAGATATGATTGTAGCTTTATCTACATACCTTGTTTTGAAGAGCATGCACGACTAGTCAACAGACATAGGTAGCCTCCAATCTTAGCAGTGAAATCTCTTAGACAAACACATAGCAAAGAGTGGTGGGAAGTCAATTACAAATACATCTTGCTGAACTGTGAAATTTGGGATTGCATGCAATGTAATAGGTTCAAATCCTTTGATCACTCCAACTAGTTTTCATTTATTTTCTTGTCCAATTGCACCACTCCTTTAGAGATGGTTTCATATTTTAAACCCAACTAATCTATAATTTTCTTAGGCATCACAGAGTGGCTTGCACCTGATTCTATCATGTAGTTGTGTAAAATATTGTTTCCAATGATCAATGATACGTAAAATGGTGGAGGTTTCATATTTCCTTTTAGATGACATCCTTCTTGTTGAGTTGTATTAGTTAGTACCTTTTCGTGATCTCTATATGACATCATTGGAGATGGATAAGTGGACCATGACAACTTGTAGTAAATCCCTTGTGTCCTAGAATTTTCAGTGACTCCCACATTGAAATACTCATATTCATTTTGTTCATTTGATAAATGATATTGAATGGGGATGGGAATACCTTTTTCTTCCCTTTTCTTTGACAAATTTTCTCTTACAATAGTTGATATAATATGCGCTCTTGGGCTAATTTTGTGAGCTTGGAACTGCATTTAAACTACCAACTCCTTGAAGTGTGGTAGAAGGTTGAGAAACACTAGCATTTTATGACTTGTACTGTCCTCTATATTTCTTTTCTTATATCTTGTGTTCACTACCACACCCTGAGAAGGAGCTTGATTTATCCCACAAAAATCTTTAGCTTGTCAGTTCACAAGTGAAGTCTCACTTGGAGGTGTTTCTTGAGTACTTGTTTGCTACTGATTTTATTCTTGGCTTGTTTCTTGAGAAAAACTTATAGTTTTTACCATTAAGGCTTGATTCAGAGCACCATTGAATCATGTTACTTGATTGTGATGTTGAGAAAAAGGGAAACACCATTCATATTCTTGTGCCAAATTGTTATGGACTAGAACTAAGGCTCTGGATGTTGAAGTTACATTTGGATTATAAGTGAAATTTCTTAGAAGCTTGAGGTTGTCCTTGGTTTTGGTTTTCATCTTGAGATGAGTTGGTCTATTTGGCTGATGTAAAGGAATATTTGTTTGGGCTTGAGGTTGATAAGGTCTGAAATTTTGGGCTGTTGCCTCTTAATTATTACCAACTCATTTCCTAAATTATGTAATTTTTTTCATGACTTCCTGAAGCTCATTTGAGGTTTTAGAAGAGGTGGAAGATTCATTAGAATTCTAATTTTTGGGAGTTGGGATAAGAGCTAATGTAGGTGCTTGACTAGAACTAGGATTCCCCATTTCTAGATAAATAGGCATATGTGGCCTAGGTGAAAGTTTACTAGCTTGAATTAGGTAATTATAAACTCTAATAAATATGTTATAGACTCTTGGAAATGTTGTTACCTCCCATAGATTGTATCATCATAGCTATATCAAAATTAAGATATTTAAGGAAATAGAGGAATGCACCTTCATAGCTAGTCTTACAAAAATCAGAATCCTATCCCATTTTATTTGGAATCTGAAATTGAAGTCTTCCATTTGCTTATTTGGTGCTCTCTTGATTATGGTCAATCATTCCAATAAATACAAATTATTTTTCCTTTTTTTGAACTAGTTACAAAGAGCTGAGTACAATTGATCCCAATTCTAAATCAATCATACTGCAATGCTTCTGAACCATTGCAAAGATTTTTACCTTTGAAAGAATAAGCTAATAGTTTCACTACACAATCCATCTCAACTACCTCATGTATGGCACATACATTTGTAATGTCTTGAATGTGATCAATTAGAGTTGTGTGGTTCTCTCCAGTGAAATATGGAATGTTTTTCAATGCTTCCACTAGGATTGGATTCTGAGCATTGAGGTTGAGTGGACCGTTTCCTATAAAATTAACAAAAGGGTTTGGTGGTGATTATTGAGCCATTCTGATTGGTCTAAGAACTCTAGTTGATTGAAGAAATGGCCTACTAGGTGGAGGTGTTGAAATAATTCTGTTTGGTGGAGATGGAGATCTTTGAACTTGTCTTCCTCTTCTTCCCCTGCATGGAGATAGCTGTAAGTATTCAAATATCCCTTCTTCTCTAGTTCTTGACTGTGTTTGGATCCTTCCCATGAATTTAAGACATTCTATGTTGTTGACAAATCCACTAAATTTTGATCCTCGGAGTCACCAAAATGTGCTGATACAGAGCCTCCAAAGGCTAGGTTTTACCAAAGACACACATCCAATCTTTATAAAAATGATATTTTTGACTTCCATTCACCAAATGTGACATATCCATTATCAATAAATGGAGGCATTGAGGTGGTTAATAGAAAACTTGTGAAATGTATTGACTTTCAATGCTTTGTCCCACTGGGCATGCCAAAAATATTATCACCAAATTACAACACACTCTGATTCATCATGTGTGTGTGCATGAGCTACCAGTGTAATTGGGTAACATGGGATCATCTCTCAAGTTTTGCAGGACCTTGTAAATTGAGATGGACCTCTCTAGAAACGGTTGGTTCCTCTTCCTAATCTAATACAACTACTCATAATGAAGGAAAATATTTTATCTACTCTTAACCTATGATTTCCAAGGGACTAGGTAGAGAGAGAGTGCATGAAAATAAATAATCCTCCACTAAAGAGGTGGTAACACCAAGAGAAGGGTGCATAACATTTGACTGAGGGATAAAATAGAGTGAAATACAGTTGAGATAGGGTAGAAAATATTTAACAAAGTCCCAGGCATGTACCTATACAATGGAAAAGTGACAAGCGAGCATGGGAATCTACAAGTAACTTTTCCTCGCACCCGACCTCCCGAGGTCGTGCCGAGACAGCCAGTGGGGATTGAATATGTGTGGGATGCAGACAAGCTAATTAGGAAATCTGATGTCTTTGATGCGCACTAGTGGAAATTGTGAATCTAAGGCAAAGAAGGCCCTCCTAACCTGTACTGGTGTGATAGATTGATTAGCAAGCATGACTGCTCGAAGGCTCCAATCAATATCAAGCTCTGGCGTGATTCGGTATATGGGTTGTGGAATACATGGAAAATGACAGGCATCCGTGCGATCTAAATTCTTAAGCTGGTATCTATATCTGTGAGAGTGTCTCCTGCGTCTGGCTGTGGGACCAAAGGATCAAAAATGAATGTCTACTCTCTTTTAAACCCTTCCACAGTCATGCGGATATGTATCTAGAGTAATCTATAGTTTGGTTGATTTGACCAAAATGTGTGTGCTTGGTCGTCTTCTATGTTTAACCTGTGCAGTTGGAAACTGATTTGTTGTAAGTTTACCGTTGTTCGGAAGACTTGGATCCTAATATTATGATCTATATCAGTTATGGTTATGATGAGATTGGGTTGGGGCACGATTGGCTTGAATACATATTCCCTGGGCTCTCTAGGTCTCGTGATTGTCATACAAAAGCAATAATGTAAACTAAATGTAACAAAATAAAATTAACCATGCGAAGTATATCTATAACATATATAACTTCTATATTTTTGTTATTTTCTGATGAATTTTATAAATGAATTTGAAGGAGCAGCTATTTTAATATATCTAGAAATTGACAATTAATCTAGTGATGAATTTTAAAACAAACAAAGTAACCAAGTATAGCTACTTTCCTGTGCAGTTGTAAATCTATTCTAAACAATGAAATAACTGATCTAATCTATTTGAAAGACTCTTGATCCTACCTTAGAAGTGAGGAAAGAATCATAGTCTCTTAGAAACTATCAATCCTCACAGCTTCCCTGGTAATATTGAAAGTAAAATTGACTGAAATAAAGCGATTGGCTACTCTATTTGATATGCTTTTAATTTAGAACTTTGAAAGCTAAAACCTGGATTCTGCAGAATAGTGGTGAATCCGATGATGTGTGTGATCTTGTCCCCTCAGTGTGACCTCCTCACTCCTTCGTGTTCACGTGGATCCAGAAAAGCATGTAATGCTAGCATCAACAGAAGTAGATATTGGGACAAAGGCAGCTTAAGATACAAACTGAATACAATGCGAGTAGGAGAGAGATAGCTCAAGAGTACAGAGCTTGGCTTATGTAATTCCTAGCGGGATTTATTGCGAGTCATGCAACATAAAACGTCCAGAACCTGAAACTATCCTGCTTGAAGAACAAAACCTACAACTTTAATGGCTTCCTATTGAAAACAAACTACTCTACTCCAATGGATTGGATGAAATATCAACAGCACTTGCACAAGATGGATATGTGGCTTCCTAACAGCAAAACAACACTAACTAAGCATGCAATGAAAGAAACTAAGAATTCTAAGAAAAATGAAAGACTAATCTATTGCAATGAGAAATTCAGAGGCAAATTTGAGGGGCCATTTGCTTGAGCACAAGCCAACTATTTATAGCATTTGCATTTACCCAAGGTAAAAACCAAATTGAACTCTTAAACTATAAACAATGGAAAAACACTAGTCCAGGGAATTAGAATCATTAATGCAAGCCCAAGGCGGTGAAAAAATGTTGGTAAACATTGAAATTTACGTGAGTCATGTTAAAAGAGCATTATGGAAAACACGTAAAGGACCACCACCCTGAGCAGGGCGGCGGTTACAGGATCACCGCCCTGATCAGGGTGGCGGTCATGAGACCGCCGCCCAGGCATGGTGGCAGTTTCGTAATTGAAGAGAAAAAGGCAAAGAAAATAGGGGAAAAGAGAAAAGTAAAGCACGTGGGGGCTAAGCGGGGCAGGCGGGATGATAACGCATACTTGGAGATATTTTCTTGATCCCGAACACCTTGCGAGGAGACCTGTATCATCATTGGGGCACGTGTTACGTTGTTCTGATGGTGCAGTACCCTACAATTTTGGGTACATACATATTGCCCCCTCAGAGAAGTGTTTTAGCCATGAAGAGGCGTAAAACGGTGGGTCTGAGTATGGCGGTCCTGAAATGGGAAGTTGGAAGTTATACCTAATACGTCCATGTGTCGAAATGACGTCATCCAAAATTCCCGCTCCCTACAAAATGAAAAGAGAACTCAAGTGCAGATAGACAAGATAGATCAGAAAATAAATGCTAAAATAATGGGAAATGAGGACGTACCATTTGTGCGGGGGTAAGAACTTACCTCCATCGGCGCTCCAAACCTGCGAAAAAAAAACATTCAAAACAAGTCAGGCTGCTATATATATGAAAGTGGGCCCATTTTACTATTCATTTGTGCGTGTTGATTTGATTGATTCTAAGCTATGGGACCCACGGTGATGGTTTCTTACGAGAGTAGAGTCAAAACATTCGTGACGAGATAGCGATCATGCCTCCACGTGCAGATCATCAACCCGCGAGATCACAGGTTAGTTCTCCTCAATTTATTCTTTTTACCTCCAAACTTTTAAAATGCTAAAATATTTGTCGTGGGGGGGGGGGTATTTTCAAAAATGTTAGGTTCAAAAGGTCCATCTAGGGGGGGTGCCTACTGGGTAGGATTTGTTTTTAGTTGAAATGGTCCTTTTTCATGTTTTTTTGGCCTTTTTAAGTTTAAAAACCTGCGTGGGTTTTTGAAACACGACCATCGCCCTGCCCAGGGTGGCGGTTACATGACCGCCGCCTTGTTTGGAGTAGCGGTTACAAGACCACCACCTTCAAGGTGGTGGTTGTGAAACCGCCGCCCTGCTCAAGGTGGCGGTTCTTTACAGAATGTCAAAAGAACACTTGTTTGAGATTGTTTTTGCATTTTTAGCATTTCTATGTGTTTCCATGATTTTTCTAATGTCATTCAGATGCTAACTTACTTTGTTTTGTGTGTTTTTGGGTGTATGCAGGTGAGACAGGAGTACATTCGGTGGAGCCGAGAGATGGAGTGTGACTGGCTCCCAGCAGTGCTAGACGCCCTTTCACAGGATGAGCAAGATACTCTTCAGAGGTATACTACGTATATCACGGGTACCACATGTTGCACCATCTACTCACATACTCTGTGACTTATTTTCCTACTAGGATGCTGATCGGAACACCTTCTGATTACCAGGGGTCTGAGGTGAGTCGACCATCACACTGGAGGATGTTTACCGTATCCTGGGGGTCCCGATCATCGGGAGGTGACTCACCCTTTAGATAGCAGGTTCATGGGCCTGGATAGCGTAGTGGGATTCTTAAATGGGAGATGCAGTCATCCCCATGGGTTCGAAGAAGGGGGTCAGAGTTAGGTCTATTCCTAGTTTTCCCATCCCCTTGCTTCGTTAGGATATTATGGGGATCCTCTCCTCGATATTGATCAGGGACAAGGGAGGAGACACACTACTATATTGCTGGTCCCCCATTATTGCACAGATCGAGGATCATGGCTGGATTTACACCTGGGGAGCAGATATACTTGGGACTACCTACCATGACTTATACAGGGTAGTCTATTTACAGGGGCAGTCTTTGAGCCACCCGACCCTAGTCATGAGTTGGTCTATGAGCACTTCATCCCCTATGGTAGAGGTGTAGAGGTGACAAATCCCAGAGCTGTGAGGGCAGCCAGATGGACAGATATGTTAGTGCTCAGAGCACCTCATCAGCCAGTTGCTTCTCTGACCACTGATGACATGGAGGCCACACCATATTAGACCATGGCAAGCATATGGGGTGAGGAGGCTCTTACTTTGTTCTCCTACTCCACCACAGGGCATCTTATTGACAGAGTGGGGTGAGTGGAGATACATCCCTTTTGCCGAGTTCCTCAGAAGTTTGGCCTACCTTACATGGGCATGCTTCCCCCGGTAGTGCTAGTATATAGGTCAGTTCGAGAGGCCAGAGGGGGTCCTAGAGGCCAGGGTTGGACAATTGTTACACCTGGCATTCCTATTGCAGCCAGGAGGGTAGTACGTGCCCGAGGGAGAGCCGGTGCTCCTCAGGCACCCCTACTTCATATTTCTACGGGTCCTGCCCATAGCAATGATGACCCCATCGACATAGACTCTGAGTCTGAGGAGTTTACAGGGGGAGAGACAGAGGAGGAGACTGAGGAGGACAGTGATCCTGAGTGGCATGACACTCAGGATATCATGCAGGCAGAGAGGGCAGAGCAGAGTGTAGAGAGAGTGACTCTGGTTTCAGAGGAGCCACTCTCCCAGGGCCATGGTGGGGAGGATGAGTCCGTTGTAGGATGCTACGTCGCTCTAGCCATGGGGGGAGCACCTCAGTCAGTGGCGGCATCTGTGGCAGGTGCTAACCCTAGAGATCCATCCTGGAGGCCTAGTGATCCGAGTAAGTTACCACCCTTCCTTTTAATGTTTGTTTTTAGTTAGGATTTCCTTAGTTGCTATCTCTCCTTTTGTTTACACTTGTGTTTTATCTCTTGTTTCATTTCTAATTTGTTTTCTCCTTTGTTTACAGAGACCGCCGATGAGTGGCGGGACCTGATTCGCAGGGTATGCACCGATACCCTGATGATTCCCATGGAGAGGACCCGTGCGGAGCTATCTGTGGATGCCGGGGAGCCCTCAGCAGTTGGCAGACATACTGACATCTTTTCCCCTATCTGGCATGTGGCCAGGATGGTATCGACTCTCCATACGGAGTTAGCGGGGTATAGGACAGCCGAGCGCCTGATGAGGAGTCATTCTCGTGGCGAGACTGCGGCTGCCCCTCGAGATCCTGAGCCCTCCGTACACTCAGAGCATCGGCGTAGCCAGAGTCCTAGGCGTGGGCGTGAACCTTCAAAGGGGTCTCATAGGGGTTGAGAAGCCACTTGGCTCCCCTAGATTTTTACATGATATTTTTGTATATCTCGGGCTCTTTGAGTGTTTTGACCATGCTTAGCGCATGATGGCATTGTACAGGAATTTTGATATATATATATTCTTTTTGGATCAAACTTTTGGCATTTATGGCTTACTTGCATTTCCGTTTCCTCATGTGAACTATGATATTATGCTTATATGCTTTTTAGAATGTATGCAATGGAGAACAAATGATACAAATGTTTACTTTCCTTTTGTATTTCATGATGCTGATATACGATAATGTAGATACAATGTGATTTTAAATATTAGTTTCTATAAGCAATTTTGGATACTTCATATTTGCTTTGGCAAAGTGGTGAAGATAAGCTGGTATGATAAGCAGATAAACCTGCCCCTCTCCTAACCCCACGCAACTAGTAAGATGCGAGGGCTCATCACCGAGAGCTGAAAAGGGCACAAGTTATGAAATGTGTTGAAATGATATTGATGAAAGATAGACAAAGCTTTGGTGGAATCAAATTAGGATGCTACAAGCCTACTCCACTCGAGTGACTTCATAGTTTTGGGATGCAACTTGCTTTGCGGTTTATCTAGACTTAGATCCATAGATGGCCACATGGTAGAAAAAATATGGGTTTTAGGATTCTTAATTCTCTTGGAATTTTGGACATCCGATTCATTTGCTTTTGACTCAAGACTTCAAGATTTGAATTGTTTGTTTATGACCTTTTGTGTTTGCTTGTCAAGAGGACCCCCCACACCTTGCCCCATGCTACTAGTAAGAAGCATGGGTTTATCACCATAGGCAAGGCATAGGTGAGTAAGGTAATTTCCATCCTTTCCCAACCCTACGTCACTAGTAAGAGACGTAAGCTCATCACTGAAGGTTGGTGGGGCAAGGAAATGTGTAAATTTAAAATTTTCTGTTTGATCTATATTTGACTTGTTTATTTGAGAAAATGTCAGTGTGTTCTTATTTCCAAAGAGATATACGTACGGGATAGATGTGATACCATGAAGCTTCTACAACAGACCATAGGCAAGATACCTATCCTAAGAAAAAACCAAAAGTGAGGATAAACCCTCAGATCTTGGTATGGTTACCGTTGAGACCTTGTCATATCTAGCTTTATTTGATGAAGTGATTCCAAAATAGTTTGATGATATCATGGAAATAGAGAAGTATGATTAGAGTGTTTATGCCAACAACATCATGAGTTTGTAATGAATTGCTTTGAGAATAAATTCCTTGATCACAAATTTGTATGAAACAAGCGGACAAAATGATCCTAACTATATGAAGATGCAATGTAGATATAATTATACAAGTAGTACTAATTGCTTACGCGTAGAATCATTTGAGGTGTAGGGAATTGACTGTTTCACCAAATTCCTCACCTTCCAGCTTACATAGGAGATATGCACCATTTCCATAGTCCTTCATGACTCGGTATGGGCCCAACCATTTGGGCCGAAACTTCCTTCCTTCGCCGATTTTTTTGTCGATCTGGCTGTCTAGCCTTATAACTAGATCACCTTCATATATGTCGCATTCATAGACTTTCTTGTTATACTGCCGGCACATTCGGTCAGCATAGACTCTGTGCCACTTGTTCGGCATCTATCCTAGCTTCATCTAGGCTTTCTAGTTGGGAGAGACGTGCTTCTCTGTAAGCGTCTTCATCTAGGATCCCTTGTAATGAGATACAGAGACTGGGTATTTCAACCTCAAGTGGGAGAACTGCTTCTTCCCCGAATACCAGTGAAATAGAAGTGGCTCCTGTTGGTGTTCTTATTGAGGTTCGGTGGGCCCATAAGGCTAGATATAACTTCAAATGCCAATCTCGCTTGTTTTCTTTCACCGTTTTAAGGAGAATGGCTTTTAATGTTTTGTTTGTCGCCTCAACCTATCCATTGGCTTGAGGGTAATACAAGGAGGCCGTATGATGGCTTATTTTAAATTTATTGCATAATTCGTGCAAACTTTTTCATTCTTAAAAGAAGTCCCATTATCTGAGATAATGACTTGCGGGATACCATACCTGTAAATGATTTGGTTCAAAATGAACTTGGCGATTACAGAACCCGGCACAGTAGTAAGAGGCATAGCCTCTACCCACTTGGTAAAATATTCGGTGGCCGTGATTATGAAATTATGGCTGTCTGTAGATGAGGGAGAGAATTTCCCTATTAAATCTAGGCCCCACGTAGAAAAGGGCCATGGAGTAGCGATTGGTTGTAGAGCTTGTGGCGGCATGTGAATCTCATGAGAGAATTCTTGGCACTTATGACACCTTCATACAAACTCTACTGCGTTGTGTTCTAGAGTAGGCCAGAAATAGCCCATTCGATGTATTTTTCGAGTGGTGGCATGGCCACCTAAGTGGCCTCCACACATTCCACTATGAGATTCGTGGAGAATCCTCTTGGATTCTTTTGTGTCGACACATCTTAACAACATTCCATCAACCGCTTTTTGATAGAACACTTGCTCTATGATGACATATTTAGCTACAATAATGCGTAAACACCTTTTCTGTTGTGGTGTAGCACCTTCTGGATATGCATGGTCCATAATATAATTAATAGTATCAGTGTACTAAGGACACTCAGAGATAGAAGGTCAGGTTTCGATGTAGTATATGCACTCATCGGGAAAGTCCAGATCTACTAGGTCACCTCCGTCTAATGGATTATCAGCTAACCAATCCGCGATGATTTGTCCTTTAACCGACTTCTGATTTATGAATTTTAATTCAAATTCACCCATTAAGGTTATAAAGCGTCCAACCTTTTTAGACAAGGACCCTTGCGTGAGGAAAGTTTGTAAATGTTCTGTCTTTACAATGACCTTTGTTTCTTGATTTAACATGTAATGTCTTAAGCATTTGGTTGTAAAGACTATGGCGAGGCATTCTCATTCTGATTTTGTATAGTTTGTTTCATAGTCGAGTAATGTCTGGATAACGAAATAGATCACACGTTCACTCTTATCATCATCTTCTTGAGCCAACATACAAGCTAGCGAGACATTGGTGGCTCGCGAATATAAAATTAATGGGCGATCCAGCTTAGGTGGCATTAGTGTGGGTGGTGATAACAAGAAATGATTAATTACGTTGAAAGCTTCATTGCAGTCTTTGGTCTAATTGATGCTATAATCTTTCTTGAGTAGATTGTTGATTGGATGAATGGCGAAACTTAAGTCCGGGATGAATCTTCGGATTACACCAAGTTTTCCGAGAAATGACCTAATTCCAGATTCATCCAAAGGTGGGACCATTTCAAGAATAGCTTTAATTTTGGTTGGGTCAACATCGATCCCACGTGATGATATAATGTAACCTAGGAGCTTCCCTCCTGTCACACCAAAGACACATTTTTCTGGATTTAGCGTGACTCCGTATTCTATCAGACGTGAAAGAATGACGCGAAGTACTTCCGGATGGTCACAACGCTTCTTGGCCTTGGCTAGCAAGTCATTTCCGTAGGATTCCACAATTTTATGAATAAGATCATGAAATATATTTGTCATAGCCCGCTGGTACGTAGCGCCAGCATTCTTGAGACTGAATGGCATAACAGCATAGCAATAGGTTCCCCAAGGAGTTATAAACGTGGTTTTATCTTGATCTTGTTCAGATATTTTGATTTGATTGTATCCCAAGAATCCATCCATGAGAGATAAAAGCTCAAATCCATTTGTTGCATCAACGATGACATCTATAGATGGTAATGGGAAGTCATCTTTAGGACATGCCTTGTTAATGTCTTAGAAGTATACACAGATGCGTATCTTCCCATTCTTTTTTAGAATGGGAATGATATTAGATACCCACTAAGAGTAATCAACTAGTTTGATGAATCCTACTTAGAGGAGTTTCATTACCTCCTCTTTCACCATGAGAGCTGCCTTGGGTTTCATTGGTCTTGATTTTTGTTTAATCAGTTTTGCATCAGATTTAGTGATGAGGTTTTACACCGCAATGTGTGGTGTAACTCCTGTCATTTCTTTATAATTAAATGCAAAAGCCTTCTGATGTTCCTTGAGGATCTAACTGTGTATTTCTACTTCTAATGGAGTTAATGAGGATCCTAACTTCAATATCCTTGGTTCGTCTTCCGTTCTGATGTTAATATCAATTGTTTCTTTGATTAAAGAAGTGTTACCTTCTTTAAACTCAGGTGGGGCTGGAGGTAGTTCTAGATCATCTCTATTCTCAACTATGTATATGCTGAGTTCCATTTGTGGGGGAAGCTCTATCATGGGATTTTCGAAGTAGGAGGATGAATGCGGGATTAGGGATAAATCTACCACATGATGGGTGAGATGTAATGCCGCATAGGTGTTTAAGAAATCAAGAGTGGTTGTATCACTATCGATGTGGTCTAGGATAGTAGATTTGTTTTCATTTCCATTTAAAAGAGGATTTGACATTGTTTTTATCAGTGGTTCAGTACGAAGGGATACCATGAAATGGGTGTCCTCTAACTTACTATTTGGAGTAAAGCGCAATGCTGAGGTTGCTATTGAATTAGCGAGAAGATTTTTTTCTCACGGGATTGCTTCGATTGATATGAAGTCAAACTCCTTGCTTAAATTCAGTACAACTGTTTTGTAGAGTTGTAAGTGCTCGGCTTTGGTTTCATACATCTCAGCAACTTGATTTGCTACCAATTGTGAGTCTCCTAACACTCTGATGTTATCAGCAATAATTCTTTTAGCTACGATGAGGCCAAGGAGGAGGGCTTCGTACTCAGCATCATTTTTTGTGCATTCGAAATTTAGTTTAAAGGAAAATGGTAGGACTTTTCCTTCGGGAGAAGTAAGGATTACTCCTGCCCCAGCTTCGTAACGACATTTAGCTCCATCAAAATGGAGAGTCCAATACTTAGCTGGGAATATGGGCACTGGGATATTCTATGTGTTAACATCTTCTACCTCTACCATGCATATATCTACTGTCGGGAGAGAACCGACACCTAGGGTGTACCCCATGCCTACATAATCAAATGGTAGGAACATTGGTAGATCCTGTTCTAGTAATTCAACAATTTTTGCAGCAGTTCCTAATGATATTATTTCTACAATGTTAGCCTCATATTTGGGGGTTGGGATTGTCTTGGCTAGGCTCATAGTTTCAAGATATGTCGTAGATACCAACTTTTCTTCTGGTTTTGCGTCAGTAGGTTTATTAAGTTGGTTCGTTGGGAGTTCAAACTCTGAGTGCATGCCTGGTCTTTTCTTTAGGTCAGCTAGGTGTACATTGAATGGTTTTGGATCACCTTTGGCTATGAACACCTTTCCTAAATGCAAGAATCTTACTTCTTGAAATAGCATAGAAGGTATTTCCTTCATACAGTGTATCCATGGTCGGCCGAGGATCATATTATAGTTAGTTTCCCAATCTATAATATAAAACTCTGTCAGGATTGTTTTGGGTCCTAAGGTGACCGGTAGTATTATAGTTCCAATTGAAGTGGCTTTAAGGCTGTCATAGCCTCTTAGTGTATTTCGAGTTGTGGAACAATTCGTTTCTCCATACCCTAGCTTTTAAAGGAAAGAAAAAGGGACTATGTTAACTGCTGCCCCATCGTCAACCATTGCGCATTTCACATAATTGTTATAAACCCACACTTGCAAGTGTAAGGCCGGATCACCTCGGTGTGCAATCTCAGTGTCTGTTGGCATTTTTTTTATTTCGAATATGAATTCGGTGTCCCTATCCGGCTGCCCTGGAGGGTGGATATCAAAGTCTATATGGTTTACCTATGTTTCGAGAGGTGGAGTGATGCTAATTAGATGACCTAAACCCAATGCTTCTAAAAGAGCAGTCCTATGAGAAGGGGATTTTTTCAATAAATCCAAAAAGGAGATGTGTAAAAAGGTTTTCGTTAGATCATTAATTAAGTCATAAGCACCCACAAGTTTTATTAATACTCGTTGGATATTGTCTATTTCTAGCAGGTAGCTTGGACTTAGCTGAGAGGAATACTCTCGTGTCCTTGTTACAGCTTCTATGGGTAGTTCGGCATCTAACTCCACTAAACCGACTATCTTAGGTCATGGCTGACTTCCTAATTGTGGCGCAACTAATGGATTCAGTGAAGTTGAGGCTTCATGATCATTGTTTCCTGTAATTACACCCTTGTTTGTCCCATTCGGATTTATCTTATTATTGTTGTGATTTAGAAGCAGATCATTGAAGATCTAGAGGGGTGCATTTTTAGGGGAAACTGCCCCTGTAAAAGTATTTGGTGCTGGTGACGTAGGATCTGCCAAGAACATATCTATAAAAAGTTGTCTTTGTTCCTCTAGCAAATGTTGCATAAATTTATTGTAGTCACGGCACGTTCTAGTGTCATGGCCTCATATTTTGTGAAAACCACAATATGAGTTAGGATTGTAATTCCTAGTTTGTTGGCTTGGTGTATATTGTGGCCTAAAACTTTGATCAAACCGTTGCCTATTAAAGTTTTACATTTGTTGTTATTGGTTTGAATTCTGGTTTTGATACCTAGTTGAATTTTTATTTGGATCCCGTGTAGGGCTTCATCGTCGTCGTCGTCGTTGTTGTTGTTGTGGATGATTAAAATCCACTATATTGATTGTTGGAGTAAAGTTGTTGTTTCGTTGGTTATTTATTTGTGGTGGAGTATTCACAACATTTACGTTTCTAGCCTGATCAGTTACTCCATCTGTTGTTACTCTACGATTTTTATTAAGGATTTTAGGTCCTTGATTTACATTCGTGGTAGTAGGATAAGTTGTAGTGTTCTGGTTGGAAGTGATTAACCTCCCATTTTCTCCATATGTTTTGCGACCACTATCAATTTCCGCTTGATCTATTCGGAGAGCACTCTCAAGTACTTCATCGTAAGTTCTTAGTGGGAACTTCTAGACTTCTTCCTTCACTTCTCTGCTGAGAGAATGAAGGAATAAATCACATAGTTCCATTTGGTCCATATTTGGAGCACTTGCCGAAGAATAAAGAACTGTACGCCACCTCTGGATGAAATGGGCAATAGATTCATTGTGTTCTTGCTTGATGTGTAAGAATTCCCTGATTCCTATTCTTAATAGTTTGTTCATGTCAAATGCCTTGATGAACTCTGAAATGAGTTTCTTGAATGAATGGATGGAAGCCTCAGGTATTCTATAATACCAATCGAGAGCGATACCTTCCAAGGTTTTGGGAAATATTTTAGCAACAACCCCATCCCATGGGAGTAGTTCTCAGATGGCTGTGGCGTAAGCTTTGATATGTGCATTCGGATCTCCCTCACCTTTGTACTTGGGAAAATCGGGAAGAGGTCTTGGAAGCATGATGCTTCGTATGGTGAAATCTAAGGGCTCTTTCAAGTATTTTGAATATGTCCCTATCGCATAGGTTTCAACCATTGATGGTGCCTGTTGAGGGAGTGGAGGTGGAATGGGTTGTTGATATGGCGTAGCATACGTGTTAGCGGGGGTGTAAGGAAACCCTTGTGTTTGAGGAATCATGCCGGGAGAGGAGAACATATCCCCTTGTGGTGATTTGGAGTACATGTTTAAGTATGAAGGGGTATTGTCCAAGAATGGATTATTTTGTACTAGACCGGGAGGTGTCAGATTGGTGTTAGAAATGACGGTTCTAGTCGGTGTTTGTTGTGAATACTGAGGGGTCACACCTAACGTACCTATTCCTGTGAGGAGGTCTATTTGGCTAGGTTTAGAATTTCCTACCTGCATGAGTTGAGAATGGTGATTTTCCTAAGCAAGTTCTAACCCCCCTCACTTTTTCTACTAACGTTGAAATGAATTCATTTGGTGAAGTCACGGTGTTTTGCCTTAGCGGCGTTTGTTGTATATCATGGTGTTGTATAGGCATGTGATATCCTGCTATGAACTGATCGCTGCCCTGCCAAGTTTCCCCGAGGGCATTTCCTATATGTAATGGCATGGAGGTATTTCCTTGAAAAGAGACCTCGGGTTGTATTTGTAGATTCCCTATAGGTGGGTACATACCTTGGGAACGTTGTTCATTCTTGGCATAACATGTCGAATGTTCATTATCTAAAACCAGGTATGGGTCAACTTGTCTACTAATTTGTGGTCTAAGTAGTACCTGAGGAGACGAACTAGACTCTCCTGTGAGCATCATATTGTTCGAGCCTGAAGGCTCTGTTTGTTGTGTTTGAGCGAATTGATCCAACTCCTCTGTTTGGAAAGATGGGCTATATCTGACCCTTGGAGTTTGTGTTGACGACTGGTTAGTTGCGTAGTTGTCACCCCATACTGAGAGCGAGGGCGATGATTGTCTATTCAGTTGAGCATAGTATGCCTCAAGACCTAAGAGAGGCCTACCATACACATCAAATCCCAACATATTCGGGGGGTATATGAATACTCGCAGAATAATGGGAAGGAGCAAAGGTGATGGTGAAAGCTGATGAGGTAGTTTAGACGAAAAAGGTCGTTTAATTTAAAAGAACCAATAGAAATCTGACTCCAAATCAGAAAGTAGAAAGGTTCACGTCGAGTTCACCAATTTTGTATGATGGAAAAGTGACAAGTGAGCATGGGAATCTACAAGTAACTTTTCCTCGCACCCGACATCCCGAGGTCATGCCGAGACAGCCGGTGGGGATTGAATATGTGTGGGATGCAAACAAGCTAATTAGGCAATCTGATGTCTTCGACGTGCACTAGTGGAAATTGTGAATCTAAGGCAAAGAAGGCCCTCCTAACCTAAACTGGTGTGATAGATTGATCAGTAATGATGATTGCTCGAAGGCTCCAATCAATATCGAGCTCCAGCGTGATTCGGTCTATGGGTTATGGAATATGCAGAAAATGACCTGGGATAGTTTCGTGTATATCTCCAGATAAGGTCATAGGGTAGATGGTAAATATAATTGACTCTATGGGTGATTCTTTGGCCCAGTCCAGAACTCCTTAGCTTTGTTAGCTGCTGTGTCTAGTAAGGATAACTGTTTGATGATGATAGGTGGAAGTGGAGTAGATCTGAATACTAATGTACGTAGGCCAACATCTATGTCTGATTCATCTATGGACTCGTTGGGCTGTGGGATTTTTGGGTCACAACCGTAGATTCCTGGTTTCTGTGGACCTACTATGGTTATGTACGGAATCAATCCCTAATCCCTAGTATCTAATAGTCATATGCTTTTTCAGCCTCTATATTTAGAATTATTAATTGTGCAATCTTTTCAGAGTATCTCACAGGCGTCCGTGCGACCTGAATTCTTAAGCTGGTATCTATATCTGTGAGAGTGTTTCTTGTGTCTGGCTGTGGGACCAAAGGATCACAATTGAATGTCTGCTCTCTTTCAAACCCTTCCGAAGTCATGTGGATATGTATCTAGAGTAATCTATAGTTTGGTTGATTTGACCAAAACGTGTGTGCTTGGTCGTCTTCTATGTTTAACCCGTGCAGTTGGAAAATGATTTGTTGTAAGTTTACCATTGTTCGGAAGACTTGGATCCTAAGATTCTAATCTAATATCATATATGGATGTGACAAGATTGGGTTGGGGCACAATTGGCTCGAATACGTATTCCCTGGGCTCTTTAGGTCCCGTGATTGTCATACAAAAGTAATAATGTAAACTAAATGCAGCAAAATAAAATTAACTATGCGAAGTATATCTATAACATATATAACTTCTATATTTTTGTTATTTTCTAATGAATTTTATAAATGAATTTGAAGGAGCAGCTATTTTAATATATCTATAAATTGAAAATTAATCTAGTGACAAATTTTAAAACAAACAAAGTAACCGAGTATAGCTACTTGCCTGTGCAGTTGTAAATCTTTTCTAAACAATGAAATAATTGATCTAATCTATTTGAAAGACTCTTGATTCTACCTCAGAAGTGAGGAAAGAATCATAGTCTCTCAGAAACTATCAATCCTCATAGATTCCCTGGCAATATCGAAAGTAAAATTGACTGAAATAAAGTGATTGGCTACTCTATTTGATATGCTTTTAATTTAGAACTTTGAAAGCTAAAACCTGGATTCTGCAGAACAGTGGCGAATCTGATGATGTGTGTGATCTTGTCCCCTCAGTGTGACCTCCTCACTCCTTTGTGTTCACGTGGATCCAAAAAAGCGTGTAATGCTAGCATCAACAGAAGTAGATATTGGGACAAAGGCAGCTTAGGATATAGACTAAATACAATGCGAGTAGGAGAGAGATAGCGCAAGAGTACAGAGCTTGGCTTATGCAATTCCTAGCGGGATTTATTACGAGTCATGCTACATAAAACGTCCAGAACCTGAAACTATCCTGTTTCAAGAACAAAACCTATAACTTTAATGGACTTCCTATTGAAAACAAACTACTCTACTCCAATGGATTGGATGAAATATCAACAACACTTGCACAAGATGGATATGTGGCTTCCTAACAGAAAAAAAACACTAACTAAGCATGCAATGAAAGAAACTAAGAATTCTAAGCAAAATGAAAGACTAATCTATTGCAATGAGAAATTCATAGGCAAATTTGATGGGCCATTTTCTTGAGCACAAGCCAACTATTTATAGCATTTGCATTTACCCAAGGTAAAAACCAAATTGAACTCTTAAACTATAAACAATGGCAAACACTATTCTAGGGAACCAAAATCATTAATGCAAGCCTAAGGCAGTGAGAAAAAGCTGGTAAACATTGAAATTTACATGATTCATGTTAAAAGAGCATTCTGGAAAATGCGTAAAGGACTGCCATTCTGAGCAGGGTGGCAGTTATAGGACCACCACCCTGATCAGGGTGGCAGTCATGAGACTGCCACCTAGGCAGGGTAGTGGTTTCATAACTGAAGAGAAAAAGGAAAAGAAAAAGAAGGGAAATGAGAAATGCAAAGTGTGCGAGGGCTAAGCGAGGCATGTGGGATGATAATGCATACTTGGAGATATTTTCTGAATCCTGAACACCTTGCAAGGAGACCTATATCATCATTAGCGCACGTGTTACGTTGTTTCAATGGTGCAGTACCCTACAATTTTGGGTATGTACAGTACCCACTATCAAATATCCAAGAAGCACAACAACATAAACATGCAAATATTAGAAAACATGCATAGAACAAAACAACAACAACAGAGAGGCAAGAAAATATAAGATGGTTAAGAGAACACCACAGTATACAATTTTATTGCTCTAGAAATTTACACAGTCCATTATAGTTATAGAATAGAGGCATTGATACACTTTCAAGGCTCATGTGAAGGTCTGTAGCTCAATGAAAAAATAAGAAATAATTTTGCAAGATTTTCCCCTAGCTCCCAAAATATCTCTCCTTCTCAAATGAGAAGTGTTACATTATATAGAGGAAGTTGAGAAGGAGAGAGAGAGGGAGAGAGTGAGTGAGTGAGTGAATCCCAAATCCCCTTTCCACCTAACTGTAAAGTATAATAAATTGCTAAAAAAATGATTGGAAACATAAAAAATCCCATCCCTTGTTGTCTTATAACTTGTAGAAGAAAACGGTCGCCCATGCTTCATTAAATGCATTTACAACTACTAAGAAGTCATCATTTGGAATTGATCTCATTTTCTACATATTTCACCCACTTAACTCCAAATCTATTATTTCTTGATTTCTGAGTAATGAAATCACGATTCTAATGAGTCCAAATTGGTTGAGTAATGAGAAATTTATGGCCATTTGAGTGCAAGTTTATTCCTATCCATCCTCTGTCTTTACGAGAATGTGCAATTAATTGGGTTGTTAGAAATAATCATTTTTTTATTCTTTCGCAAACATTATAAAATTTATGTTTTTAATGTCCCTAAACAAGCATTTTTAATCTTTGGTGGGGCACACAAGTGCTTAAATCCATCAAATAGAGGGGGGGTTTCATACTGACCAACCTTGATTTTACACCAGCTTAGAGCCATCTCTATAGCTAGCTCACCAAACTGGTTGTGCATATTCCACATTTTTTTCTCCATGTCAGGCTTCCCTTTCATGTGACTCACTCCTGCACTACCTTCCTAGCTCACCCCAATGACCCCGACTCTAAGTTACCCCAGAGGTCTAGGTGACATCCTTGGTGAGCTTCCTATATTGCCTCGATGAGTGCATTGACATCTCAACATCTCCCCAAGCTCAATTTTACATTGTCATGCATCCCTAACTCAGTAGCCAACTTACCACTTCACCATATTTCTACCTTGATGGTATATCCTCTTTATGTGGATAAATCAGGCCCGCAGGGAACTCCATACCTGCTATAACTCGTTCCCTTTTTTATCCATGTGGCCATTATGCCTACATCACACTAGTTTGACCCAACCTCCTGAACCCACACCATCTAACTTCTTTGCAGCATATTGTTCGTTGATCTCGTCAAACCACATCAGACTCCCAACTCATTGAGTTCATGTCGCGTCTTCTACAACCACATTGACCCATTCTCTCCCAACTCTTTAGGTAGGAAAGAGATAGAATTTAGTAGAGATGTAGGGAAATGTTATTATGTGGAAGATTACTAAGTAAATGGGAAATATCTGAGAGAGAATCTATTGCAAGATAAGAGATTAGTGTCAAAATTCCATTCTTTATCTGAGTTCCTTAAGGACTGTGAAGGAGGTAGTTTAGGCATAAAAAGATGTATTGTTGATTCTTGTTGTTTAGTCTCAATTTAATTAGATGGTAGAGTATGAATAAAGGTATAATTTTATGATGATGATGATGATTACAAGCTCAATTTATTAGTTACAATCTCATAGTGGATCAAGAATGGGATGAATATAGCACAAGTGAGTGATTCTTTCTAAATAAACTTAGTTTTCAGAGTTGGTGATAAAATTGAATTTGTGTATCTACACAAAGGACATATTAAATGCATGTTATGGATGTAGGCTCTGCATCATTTGGTATCATATCATGAAGATCAAGTAAAATAAGTTAAAAGAGTGGAGAAAATATAGATACACAGAAAAGAAGAGAGGTAAAGAGATGGGTGAAGAAAATAATGGCCATGGTTATAGAATGACACATTGGATGAAGAAGTCAGTAGCAGAGAGAGAGGAGGATAGGTTAAAGAAATTACAAGAGAGGATAAGGGAACAAGAGAAGGAAAGAAGGATATCCAAGATGTTTGAAAGAATGAAACACACAGCGAAAGAGAATTGAATACTATTAGGCCTCATGAATTAACATTGACAGATGGTTAATATTAAAAGGAACCATCATCTATGGTGATTTGGGGATTGATAGAGTTAATGGGGTACAAGAGGAGAGAACAAGAGGAGTGAGAGAGGAAAAGGAAAGAAGAAAGGAGGAAGAAAAGAGAATTATGGTTCTAACAGGAGATCACAACATTGAAAAAATATGTATAACAAATGATAATGCTTATTTAAAAAGAGAGAGAAGAGAGAATACAAGAGACAAGACTAGTTATGAAAAATAAATCCAAGTATCCATTTAGACAACTTGTATAGGAAAGACAAAGAAATAAGCTAAGAAAAATTATAAGACAAAAAGGAAGAAGACTGAGAAATATGAAAAGGAGAATGAGGGAGAAAGAAAAGGAAGTGATTAAAGATATGGTGCTGATAGAGGATAAGAGTGAAGAATAAGCGATAGAAGCATTTTTGGCTTCTCTTGAGATGGATGAATCTGTTGAGAGAATCTGGTATACAGAGATACAGGGAGAAGAGTTCAAGAAGGAATAAAGTGAAGTGATGACAAGAAGGTAAGAACTTCTAGGGGTAGTAAAGCCTCAAATTTTTAAATTTAACAATGTTTGCAGGTGTGTGTTTGTAGGTAAAAATAATGGGCTTGATATAGAAGATGAAATCAAGAAGAGAACAAGCCAAGAATAAGAAGAGATGATTGAACCAGAGAGAGTATTTGTTTATGAAATTTGGGATCAATTTTAAGCATAGATAGAATCTTTGGAACATGTTATAAATATAGTGAAACCATGTGGGAAAACGTTGTAAATAATTTCCAGGATGAAGGAAGATAAGCGGATAGAAGATCACAACAAGAAGATGGAAGAAGAGATTAAAAATATAGATAAGCAAGAGATACGAAGAAAGAGTGCAATAACAGAGGAATAGGTGTATGAGAAGGAAATGAAGTCAAAAATGAACAATTCAGAGTTTAAAAGAAGAAACAATAATAAGAGGAAGATGTGATGATGGGGGAAAAGGAAAATGTTTATGAATTACAAGACGTCACTCATGAATATGAAGAGATTCATCAATGGCAAGTAAATCAAAATAAAGAAGCAATACAGATAGAGGAAGTTGAAGGTAAATATCATAACAGAGCAAGAATGAAGACACTAAGAAAATAAAAAAGGTGGGCTCAAACTTTTCCTACCTTTGGAGTATGATGTAGGAGCATCAACTCTGGGATATGTATAAGGATGGAAACATCCAATTTTAGATTGAAGGTATGTTAATGAAGTATAGTGATCATTAGGACTTATTCATGTGTGTTAGTTTGTTTTTTGGCCTTTAAAAATTCAAATTACTTACTTTCCCTCCAAAAGTAAAATCAGATTCTTGAAGGGTCTATTTTTTCTTGATTATATAGATTATATGGTTTAGTGTTATAGGTTGGAATGAGATTTTTTTTCACGTTCATAAGATTATTTAAAAGGAGTCAGTATGAGTGAACTTAGGGAGTATGGGGCATGGATTCACCATTTCTTAAGCTAGGATATTGTCTTAATGGATTTGAAATGTCATAAAACTAAATGAAGTTGAAGATTCACAACTCAATGAGTAACTTCCTTGCAAATAAGTATAAACATCATAGTTGTAACTATTTTTCTCCATTCCCATTCAAATGAGAATCAAGAAGGAAGCTTCATGAATATTTGACAAGGATTTCTTGTGTGCATATAATCTTGGATTATTGTGTGCCTGTAATTCTTGTAAGATTGTAACCACTAAATCTTGTACTATGTATTTATGAAATGGATCATGACTAGTAGGATGTTCATTTGTATGTGTTTGTATAGTTTTGAATGACTCTTACCTTTAAAGTGAGGATTGTATGTGGTTGTATAAGTTATGTTCATAAATACCTTAAACCTATCCTAGAGGATCTAGTGGAGAAGGTAGTCATAGTCAAGAGAAATGTATGATAGTGCCATCAAACTAGTGACAGTGCTCATCAAGAGAAACTATGATAATAAGGTATAGAACTTTAGAGATGAACCTAAGTATTGTCTTACATAGCTTGGGGGAGAGGTTAGAAGACTTATTATAATAATGAGGGGGTGTTAAAGAACTTGAGATCTAGATTTGGGCATGATTGTAGGCTACCTAAACAAGGAGAAGCAAGGCAGAGATAGAATTGAGTAGAGATGTAGGGGAACCTTAGTATATGGAAGAGTACTGAGTAAATGGGAAATTTCTAAGAGAGAATATATTGCAAGATAGGATATTATTGTCAAAGGGCCATTCTCTAGCTAAATTCCTTAAGGACTGTGAAGGAGGCATTTTATGCATAAAAAGAAGTATTATTTATTCTTGTTGTTTAGTCTCAATTTAATTGGATGGTCAATCATGTATGGAGGTGTAATAATATGATGATGATTATTACAAGCTCAATGTCATAGTTACAAGCTCATATTGGATCAATAAGGGGATGAATATAGCTCAAGTGAGTGATTCAACCTAAATAAACTTAGTTTTTGGATTCGGTGATAAAATTTTCATTGTGTATCTACACAAAAGACATATTGAATGCATGTTATGGATGTAGGCTCTACATCACTTCTTGTAAATTATAGGAGAGATAAAATGTATATATGGCTCAGTTCAAACAACTGGCATGAGTTTACTAACTCATATTCTTGTTGTATTAAAATGAAATAACACAATAAGTTAAGGTTGACTTAAATGAAAACATACAAACTTCCTATTTTATTAATTAGATATATATATATATATATATCATTCACAAATTAAATGATACTTCATATTGTAAGGTATGTTTACAAACAATACATTAAATCAATTGATAAATATAAATTTCAGATTGATAAAGTAACATACTATTGTAATTAATTATTACAATAATCAAGAATAGGATTTACATCTACACCCTTCAATTCTTTTCATAATTTGGGTTTCATAGAATGTATATATTATTCAAAAATAAAATAAACAATGTAACCTTGATCAATGTATAACTTTCATGTTCTAATGAATAATCATAATCCAACTCAATATCCATTTCTCATATTTACATATGACTAAACAAAATGGCTCATATACCTTTTTAGTCGATAAACACAATAGTATATGCATTTCAATTTCTTACTCCATAATTTATATTCTCGTAATGAATATAAAGGTAGGAAATAACATCCAAATTTTATAATATAACCATACAATACCAAATATCTTCCCAAATTTCAGCTCTTTAAGTAATAAGTAAAATAGTCCTACTTATGAGGAACCAATCAATGCTAAAAATAAAGTTTAATAATGAATTTAATATCATACAATTTAATATACTAATAGTGTCTACTTCTCAATGATTATCTTCACCAACCAGTAGTCGAGAGAGAGAGAGAGAGAGAGAGAGAGAGAGAGAGAGTGTGTGTGTGTGTGTGTGTGTGTGCTCGAAAATCCATGTTTAAGAAACTTAGTAACAACCATAACATCAAGTTATGAATGAACTCTAATACACACATATATTCAACCCTATGATAACTATATGGATTCTAGAAATAATAACTGTAACATCAAAAAAGGGTTATGTTCACAATATCTCACATTCAAAACCTCATGTAGCGTAAAAGTTACAAGTAGATAAAAACATGCTCAAAATAAGCTTAATAAAACTAACTCATCAAATCTCATTTTGGGCTTTAGATACCCTTTCTTCAAATTAATGAGAATTTCATAGGAAAATATATACCAATTAAAAGAATACCAAAACTAAAAGCTCTCTAGAAAAGAGAAAAATAATGAATTGATTTAATCGTGCTTCTAAACTTGTTCACAGACAAAAACAACAAAGTTCGTAAGATCCCAAAACCTCGTGAAACCATCAAGAACATTAACAACCCAATAAGGAGTAGTGCTTATAAAACCATGGATTGTTAAAACCCAACCATAAAAATAGCACAACTCTTTAAGAGAGCTTCTCAATTGTAAAACTAGTTAAAATAACATCAAAATGGTGATGCTCAAATGAGCTAGATATCAAAGTGTAACTTATACCAAACCCAACTATTAAAAATGAACTCAGATCAAAATACAAAACAAACCCACATGCCAAATTGACTGTAGATGCAAATATCATATTTCCAAACAAACCCATGTCATTTTTATGACTTTACCTTGCTTTCATTTTTAAAAAATCACATTAAAAACAAGAAAATGTTCCAATTTAAAAACAACAATTTCTCAACCATTTACTTTCAATACAATTCCTCTATCAATAATCTCTAACGATATTTAATCAAAAATAATCTTTCCATATTCTTAGCAAATAAAAGGAGAATAGATTTTATCAATAATGTCATCTATTTGCAACTTTTTAGATATATTTGAAAAACTAGAAACGTATTATAGATTTTATATTAAAAACAACAAAAATAGGAGAGAGAAAACCCATGCCTGGTTTTCCTTTATTTTTCCCAAAATTTCCTTAAAATATACTCAATGCCCATAAAATCTCCACAAAATATCCTAAACAAATATTTTAAATATTGACACACCATTAATACTAGCTTTGTATTTGCATACATAGTCCCAAAATGAATTTCCACAAAAACCCCCATGCTCAGCTCAAGACGAAAAACTAAAGAACAATGTACAAAATGTGAATGGGTGAAGGAATTACATGTTTTATCTTCTTGAGGAAGCTACCGGTTCCCAAGGAACTGTATTCATTTATTACCATTAAAAACTTTCAATGTCATGTCATGGCCTCTAAAACCAAAACATTACATGTCGCAGTTTAATTTATCAAGTTCCATGTTATATGGTCTATGATCAAAACAAAACACTAAACCATTAACAATAACCATTTTATAAGCCACATGGTCAATGACCATCCTTCAATGTTAATCAATTTCCTAGCCATTATTAACTATGTTAAGGAGGTGATGACCACCCCAAAACAAAACACTAAACCATTAAAAATAACCATTTTTATAAGCCACATGGTCAATGACCATCCTTCAATGTTAATCAATTTCTTGGCAATTATTAACTATGCTAAGGAGGCGATGACCACCACTTCCCAAACATCAATAATTATTTTCTACCTTTCGTCCAAAACAAATACATTTCACAAATCAAACTTTAATCAATACCCATGCAATGTGGTCTAAGACCAATTTCCAAGCAATATACACCTTAACCAATGCAATATAACCTTAAACAATGCAAAATATCCTTAACAATGCAAACAACAGTGGAGTTCATACAAATGAATACTATTCATCTATGCAAACCAAAAAGGTGGTACTTAGATAACTAAAACCATATATGATGCAATCCCCAAAAGTGGCCATTTTAACCTTTGATACTACAAACAAATGGTGGAGTACCCATATTCCTTTCTTACAAGCATAAACATATATATGTTTAGGTATATAAAATAAATATATATATATATATATATATATATATATATATATATATATATATATATATATATATATATAACCAATGCAATATAACCTTAAACAATGCAAAATATCCTTAACAATGCAAACAACAGTGGAGTTCATACAAATGAATACTATTCATCTATGCAAACCAAAAAGGTGGTACTTAGATAACTAAAACCATATATGATGCAATCCCCAAAAGTGGCCATTTTAACCTTTGATACTACAAACAAATGGTGGAGTACCCATATTCCTTTCTTACAAGCATAAACATATATATGTTTAGGTATATAAAATAAATAAATAAATAAATATATATATATATATATATATATATAATATGTATATACGTATATATACATATACATATAGATACATACATATATACATATATATATTAAATAGACATTGTTAACTATTTAGTATTTTACAATTTTAATTAATTACATCATTATCTTTCAAAAACCATATTACTTATCGATACCTATTTTTCACTTATTGCATCACCTTTCTCTTATCAAGTATCATCGTAACTTCAATCAACCAACAACCTTATGATGAAAAATGAATTATGTTCAGGGTGTGACATACTTCCCCTCTTAAATTAATCATTGTCTCAATGATTTAAGCTTAAAAATTATCAAACATATCAATTTAAAGCAAGCTTGAAATCAACGTCAAAAGAAAATAGTTCATATTTTCATAAAATTGAAAAATTCTAGAGTTTTAGTCAAATATAGTTCATAAAAATTAGTTGTAATCATCTTTATAACAAAAATTTATTTACAAACAATCATCAATATGGCTTAAATTTTCATTGCAGTCATCATCAATATCAAATAATATATCATCAATCTATAATAAATTATCAAATAATTATTTTGTTCACTAAAACAGAAAAGTAAATGTAGTTTTCATTTCATCCGAGTTTTCCCAAGTTGTGTTGTCCTCATTATATTGGTCCAATTGGACCTTGCATTGAGCAATATCACAATTTCTAAGATGTAACCTATGATTTTTCACCACTCTGATGGGTTCAACCATGTTGATTCTTGTGTCTTGAACCTGTAAGGAGTTCCAATTTATTACATGTGTTATATCAGATACATACTTTTTAAGAAAATAAATATGAAAAATATCATGTATTCTAGACAATGCAGGAGGTAATGCTAATATGTATGCCTTCTAAATTATAACTTCAAGGATTTCAAAAGGTCCCACATATCTAGGTGATAATTTGATAGCCTTGTTATATGAAATAGATCTCTTTTTCGGTTTAACCCTAAAAAATATTGTCTCCTTTCTCAAATATTTTGTCAACTCTTTTTAAATCAACCAACAATTTTATTACCCCCAGATGCCTGGAATACAATGTATCTTGAAATTCCTTCATAAGTTTTTTTCTAATATCATTACACAAGGGTCCATTAACTTTATCATCATATTGTAAGACTCCTTCATTACTAAACTTAAAACCTATATATCTCCTATCATTTGGATTTTTTTCTAACTTATTTTTCACATGTTGATAATATGGATCAATTTACAATTTTTTCTTCAGTTCTTCCTTAAACTGTGTTATGAAGGTCACAATAGCATAAATATGCTTGTTGCAAATCAGCCCATCAACTACATGGTTGTCTTTAGCTTTAATTTAACTTATGTCAAAGACATATTGGGACAAAAATTTCAGCCACCTATGTTGTCTTGTGTTCGAATTTGGTTGCATAAAGATGTATTTTAGCCCTAAATGATTGGTTTTTCAGTTCAAATGGCTTTCCTATAAGGTAATTCCTCTAAATTTGTAAGGAATGAACTATAAAATCAAGTTCTAATTCTTGGGGAGAATATTTATACTCATGCACCTTCATTTTTCTACTCTCATAAGTAATTACATGACCATTTTATAGAAGTATTCTACCCATACCTTCACCTGTGTAGCAACCTAAAATTTGTAAACCAAATTAGTAGGATTTTTTTTTCTAACGTCAATTAGACATTTCTCTACATGTATAAATCATATCACTAGTTAAGCTAGTTAATGCAGAAAGTCCTATTAAATTAAGAGCATGTAGACATTCCTTTGCACAATTAAATCAAGTAGCTAGCTAAAGCTAGTTTATGGAGTATGTATTAATAAATTAATCCATCCTATAACATGGTGATAAACCTTGTGCAGCTATAAGGGTTAGTTATCCCTGATCTCCATGATCACCCTTAACATTCGTTTGAAATTTCATATTTATCCTCTCTTTGTTTTACTGCACTGTGGTAGTGAGAACATGTGAATGATTCTATAGTGTCTACCTAGAGTTCATTTAGTAAACTCCATCATGTATCCTACACTTAAAGATTTGAGGAATCACAGTGATTAGACAATGTACCCAGAAAGAAGATTACTTTGGCCAAATTTGTAAGTTGTATTATGTACACTTAGTATATACGAGTGCACATAGCATCTAGACTTGTCTTCCCATCACCTCACCAACATCTCATCACATTTATCTAGATTCATTAAACTTATTTAGGTGAACCTACTAAGACTTACATAATTCCTAACAAGTTCAACTACATAAGCTCGAGGTAACCCAATGCCCGTTATTGGTTACCTATGGAAGGCCAATCCATTGCTTAATATGTTACCACATTAAACAACCTATGGCCAATGTGTAGTATCCTGTAACAAGTATTAGTTAATTAGTTCCTACAAGGTTTCATAACCTACATGGCTTAACTAATTTCTTAGTGAATTATGGTTTACGTGTCAAGTTACTTTTGATAGAAGGTTAATATCATGAAGTGATTAACTCTTTGCTTCCCTATCCATACGTTCTAACCATTTTAATAGAAAACGTAGATTAAACCCTTAGGCAAGATTCCATTAGATCTTGATAACCTTAGGATGTCATGAATTACTATATCTTGATTCATTGATCATTCCTCAAATTCATAACTATACTTTATTAGGAAATATTCATATATTCATTTTAAGTTGGTGTTAACTTAACTTTGGGATTTTTTTTTCCTAACAAAGGTTGATACATTCATTTAAACAACCTTTAAATATTTTGAGCTATTAAATCAATTTGCAAGATGATTTTATGACATACTTATTTTAGATTCCCTCATATCTACTAATGACTAACCACATACTTCTTTTTCCAACTTATTATCAATCACTGGTTTATTACATAACCAATTTTAGATTAATCCAATATGTTACTATGGGAAGATTTTAATCCTTTTAAAGTTAATACTTAATATTGAATTATTCTTTTTGATCTTTGACTAGATTACTCCCAAATTTTTACTTAATGATCGAGACTATAGATTGGACCAATATGTTACCCATAATAAGATTTTAATCTTTTTAAATTTGATACTTTCCATATGAATTTTTTTCCCTTCCAAAAATAGTTTTATATCTCACTTAATATTCCTTTCCTTTACCCATTATAAACTCTTTACAATAATGGAGAGATAAATAGATATGATGTATATATTTATTGTCAAGAACCATAACTATTATTAAACATAAGATAGTTAAATATGAGAAACCTTAACTTTATCCAATACGCTATTTAGTTACCCAACCCATAACATGACAAAATATTTAGACATAAATAAATTAGCCAACTCATTTATATATTAAATTATTGTCTATAAATAGACTAGTACAAAGGACATCTTATTCAAGCCAAGTTTATATATCCATAATCACAAGTACAATAGGATCAAATACCTGTAATAAAATCATCAAGCCTAATGCCCTTCTTCACAAGTTGATGATAGAATGTCCATGCATCATAACAAAACATGTGAAACTGTTTGGTTTGGGGGTATCAATTCAAAGAATTGGAAATAAGTTAATCTACTTGTTTAACTATGATTTTGAAAAATAAATAATATTAGTCATCACATCATAATCTTAACTATAACTGCAAAGGTAATGCTTTTGCAAAATATATGGAGATAGAACCCTCCAACAGTCTCATACATGGTGATGAAAGAGGCATGGAGTATATATGTGAGTCATTCCCAAAGGAACACTTCGTATACATACCTCTTGCTTCTTCAATTGCAAACCATACGATTGGTAGAGGTTTCAGGTTCTTGATCTTTGTGGGAACCACCATCTTTGCACACTCATGAATCAAACCAATCAATGAATTTAAGTTAACTAACATTCGAGGAAAAATACATTTGTTTTGAATCGAACATCATTATAGAATAATTATCATGCCATCTAAGTCATTTGAATAATTTTAATCCAAAAAAATGAATAAGTATAGAATTTTGACAAAAATTTGACAGAGTCTCCCCTTGTATTTGCCACTTTTTAAATTTCTCAGAAAGTGGATTTTAATAATCTGAGTCAAATAATGAAATAACTGCATAAAATGAAAATGTATGGATCAAATGATCCAACCCTCTGCGTCATGAGGACCTTGGGATAAATAAAATAAAATAGGAAATAAGCTTACCTATCTGAACCATCAGCTTTTATTTTATCTTATTATCATTATCCAAATGTCCCTACAGAAGGTTAGTACAACTATAACATAGACAAGAACTACAAATTCACTTCTTATTTTCATACCAATAGATAGTATCCATTACTATTTCATATCACAAAATGAAACAAACAATTCAACTAATTTTATTTTATTCAATAACTAAATGCCTACCATAAAATCCAAATGTCAAGGTATAATATCCATTATATTAAGCAATATGGTAAAGATATAATCAACCAAGAATCCTTAATGAAATTTCTCATAGGATCCCAGTTGAAGATAGAAAAGCATATAAAAATAACCACAGAAACCCCTAAGGGTTAAATTTCATATACCCAAGAACAACACATTATAACAATGCCCCTCTCTATAGTAAGCCATTTATTTAGTCATCCCCACACAGGTATACTTAATGGGAATAATAATAGAACTTTAGGTTCCATCTTGCAGGGGAGAAAAGAAAACCAACTTAAAAATTTACTCTACCATCTAACCAAAACCCGCATTTTAAATCAATCATTCACTAAAGATCATAGAAAATAAAACACCGCCATACATATTTACGGAAAGAAAACAAGTTTGAAATTCCTCCAAACAAATTTATTCAACTTTTTATTCAAACCCACATTTCAGCAAAGCATTCTATACATGTTAAACACAAAGTACAACCATATGTTTTTATAGAATGAACTAAAATATGAAAAACCCACAAAAATTTATCATATTACATTCCAAACCCAAACATCCATATAAATTTCTAGCAATTATATAAGTTCGAAAACCCACAAAACTTCACAGGATAAATTACACAATCCCTATAACCATACGATTTAAAAATAAACTATAAAAATTAGATAACATTCGATTTATTTGTAAGGAAATAGAAAGGTAGGTTTGGGTGAAGAAAAGTAACCCATCTATTTCATTTAACCTAAATAACAAAGTAAAAAAAGAATAAAAAACACTAGCCATAAATTTTTTGGAAGAACTCAAAGTTCAGAAACTGATTCACAACATGTTTTCCAACAATCATTCAATATGTGAAACCCAACACAAAGATAACAATATCTTTATAAAACAAAATCTAGATAAGAAAGAAGAGTAACCCCTTTTCTGAATAATGATTGGCCTTTTTTTTTTACTTCCATCTTCTCAATGAAACCCTATCAATTTTCCCTAAATGTAAAAGTTCCCAGCTCTCCGAAACAACGAACACCTAAACATTGCATTCCTTTTTAAAGATAGAGGGTTTCTCATAAAAATGGATTCCAAAAAATACAAATAAAAATCCAGCAGAGTGTCCCCCATGACTGGAGCTCAAGAACCCTGAATGTCATGCAAATAAATAAACTTCCAGTTTTCCCCCCATTCAAATGCGACTTCCCAAAAACCATGTAATGCATTTAATCCTTCTACCTATTATCTGCCAAGTGGAGAGTGAATGAAGTCTCATGGTCTCATGGGAGGGAGATCTCCCTTTGAAAAATGAATTTTCAATTTAATAATTACAATCTCCCCCATCTGCGTGGCTATCTACCTTAGTGGATTTAGAAATAATTATAATCTTATCCA
Source organism: Taxus chinensis (assembly GCA_019776745.2). Lineage (NCBI taxonomy): Eukaryota > Viridiplantae > Streptophyta > Pinopsida > Cupressales > Taxaceae > Taxus > Taxus chinensis. Next base: position 433,396,925 of record CM034153.1, on the reverse strand, counting down.
AGCTCAATATGGTATTTATTACCATTTAACAATTAAATTAAATACAAAATACAACCTTAGGCTTATCCATTCGATGGATGTGGCCCTAGGGCCCCCATATATTATGTTATTTAAAATAATATCATACACTTTAATGTTACAAAGAAATTCAACCAAGGATTTTAAGCCTTATAGTTATTTTAGCACAAAATGCCAACTCAATGATTTAGGTAACAATATAACAAATACCCCAGTGTAACATAATGCATTCCTAACCTTGTTAAAATGAAACATAATGTGCAAGTTGCCTTAGGATTGACATCACCCTTAGTCCATATGGGTGCTAACACAACCTCATCGTTGTGCGGTGACCATATCGATTAAGGATTATGTCATCCTAACCGACTTGACGCCCAAAAAAAACTAAATAAAACAATACAAAATACCTAATCATAATCAAATTGTATTTATAATATTAAAGGCGGTATTTAGTTATCTAAGTACTTAATCTTTAATTAAGTACTTAGATGACTAAGTACCATCATCCAAATTTAACACTTAATTATACGAACATATGCTTAATGTCCTATTTACATACTTATTTGAATAATTAAATGTATAATAAAAAGGATTAATTGGCGGGATGTTACATTCCTTCCTGCTAAAATGATTCATCTTCTCTGATGAATTAATTATTGTTTTCACATAAACAAAAATAATAGTGTTGCTAAAATTTTACCAAATAAATCCTTCATTTAGTATCCCAAAATTTTAGAATAAAAACTTTTTTTAATGTAACAACATGGCTAAAATAGCCTTAATAATCTATATGGAATAAAAAAAATTACCTAGCCTCACCACTGATAAATCAGAATTTTTCCATTTTTCATAAAGTAATAACCACAATTTTTGCAAATAAAATAATTTCATCACAAGTTTCTAAATGATAAATGTGGAAAAACAATTTTAAATGCATTTAGATTCTCCCAAGTTGCATTGTCCTCATAATACTAGTCCTAGTAGACCTTACATTATGAAATTTCTCTATTTCTCAATAGTAACTTATGTGTTTCCAGCACTCTAATGTGCTCCACGGTGACAATTCCAAGTTCCAAAACCTGTAATGAGTCCCAATTAAGAACATGCGATAAATATAAAACATACTTCTTTAATAATGAAACATGGAAAAAATCATGCATATTTGATGGTGAAGGAGGTAATGCCAGTTGGTATGCAACCGATCTAAGAACTTTTAGAACTTTGAATGGTCCAACATAGTGTGGGGAAATCTTGGTAGCCTTCCCAAATGTTATTGAACTCTTTTTGGGCTTTACTCGAAGAAAAACCTTATCTCCATTTTCAAATATTCTTTCCTTCCTATATAGATCTGCATAACTCTTTTGATGATCTGTAACTTCCTTCAAGTGCTCCCAAATTTTCTTAACTTTCTTTTTCTATTCCAGTCTAGCATTTCTAGACCCAACCATGCTTCTCTATCCTCTACATTGTCCCAACATTATAGGTGTTCGGCATTTTCTTCCATATAATGATTCAAATGGTGCCATTTTCAGCAAAGAGTGATTTGAGTTATTATATGCAAACTCAACTAGTGGCAGGTATTCTTCCCACTCGTAATATTGATCCATACTAGTACATACGAAGCATATCTTCCAACACTTGGGTTACACACTCAGTTTGACTGTATGTTTTACGAATGATAAGCTAAACTAAAATTCAGTTTAGTGCTCAAACAAGAATTTAATGTTTTCTAAAAATGAGATGTCATCCTTGGATCTTTTTCTGAAATAATTATTTCTAGAACACCATGGAATCTAAAGATCTCATGCAAAAACCTTTTTGAAAGAATTGGGGAATCATCAATAATGTTCCCAGGTATAGAGTGAGCTAACTTTGTCAACTTTTCTACCACTACCAAGATCATATCATGTTGGTTTTTAGTCAAGGGTAGTCCTTGGACAAATTCCATACTAATGACTTGACATTTGTGGTGTGGGATATTATGTGGGTATAACAGTCTAGCAGGGTGCACATGCTCCAATTTTACCCTTTGAAATTATAAACAACTCAAAACATAAGTTGTGATGATATTTTTCATTCCTTTCCAGAAATATTGTTGTTTCATGTCTAATGTCATTTTGGTTATTTCTGGATGACTGGAGTATAGTGCATCATGGAACTCTAAAAATACTTTCATTCCGAGTTTGTTCCCTTCCAGAACATAAATTTTCAAAATGTAGAATTCTATCGTTTTCAAATCTAAAACCAACATACCTCTTATCCTTAGGATCAACTTCTAGAGCCACCTTTACTTGCAAATAATATGAATCTACATGTGACTCCTTCATGACTTCTTCCTTAAATTTTGTTCGTAAAGTTATAATAGCTGATAAGTAATTCCTATGGCTCAAGGTATTCGTTACCCTATTTTCTTGGCCTTTGATATAACTGATATCAAAGTCGTATTGCAACAGAGACTCCAACCATCTATGATGTCATACATTTAAATTGGGTTATGTGAAGATATACTTCAGCCACAAGTGGCCAATTTTTAATTCAAATGGTTTCCCCATCAAATAATACCTCCAAACATATAATGAATGAATTATCATAGCTAATTTCAAATCATGAGGGACATATTTATACTCATGAAATTTCAATTTTCTTCCCTCATATTCCACAACATGTTCATCTTGGAGCAGAACTCCTCCTAATGATTCCTTAGATGCATAAGTAATAATTGTAAACTTTCTATTTGGATCAAGAATGGTTAGACTAGAGAAACTGTCAAACACTCCTTCCATAGATTAAATGCTTGCTCACATTTATCAGTCCACAATTTTTTTGTCCTTTTTTTGATTATTGGACCTGCCAATCTTGAAAATTCCTTCACGAATTTGTTTTAATACCCTGAAAAACCCATGAAACTTCTTACCTTGTGCACATCCTTCGATGTTGTCCACTCTACAATGGATTTTATATTTTTAGGGTCCATAGAGATTCCATTCTCATTAATTACATGACCCAGATATTGTATCTCCTTTTGATAGAATGCAAACTTAGCCACATTGCCATAAAGTTTGTTCTGTCTCAAAATCTCCAACACGATTTCCAAATATGTGTTGTTCTCTTATTCATTCTTATAGTAGATGAGTATATGATCTGGGAACATGAATAAAAACTTATCAAGATACTGGCGGAAGATATTGTTAATTAGGTTCATAAATGCTTTCAGGGCATTAGTGAGTTTGATTGGTAGAACTGTGAAATTATAATGTTTGTAGTGTGTTTTGAATGCTATTTTGTGAATGTCTTCCTCTTTGATCCTCAATTTGTGATATCACAACCTTAGATCTATTTTATAAAATACCATGACACCTCTCATCTGATTGAAGAGATTGTCTATCTGTGGAAGAGGATATTAATTCTTAACTATTGCCTTGATCAACATCCTATAGTCTATACACAATCGAAGGGTTCCATCCTTTTTCACGAAAATCATTGATACACCCCATGGCGACACAATGGGTATTATTAAGCCCTTAGAGACGAGCTCATGTATTTGAGATTTTAACTCAATTAGCTTTATTATTGTCATGTGATAACGCATTTTTGACATAAGATTAGTACTTGGTTTGATGTCGATTGTGAAGTCAAATTCCCTTTTTGGTGGTAATCTAGGTAACTCCTCAGGAGATACATCACTAAAGCATTACAGATGTGTCTAATCAACCAAAGGATATTTATTAGTTCCCTCTAAACCATCTATTTTTATAGTAAAGATGGTACAACCTTTTCCTTTTTACTTTTTCAGCTGCATGGCTGAAATCTACCTTATGGAAAAACTCCTTTTTATTCCTTAAATAATGGTTGGTTTCAACTCATCTTCAGGACATTTTACACATTTTCTGTGTAGTCCACAATAGCTTAGTGTTTGGAAAGCCAATTGACTCCAATTATTACATCATAATACCCTAAAGGAGATACATAAAGGTTTACTTCAGTTGTAAATTTGGGTAAATCCAATGTTGCGATAGACAAGCATTGTTCTACCTTATGTTTAGCATTGTTCCCAAACTATACTGTCAACGAGTTTTCCATAAAAGTATCTTTTCTACATAATTGTACCGCAAAAAATTTAGAAATAAAGCATTATATTGTCCATGTATCAATTAAAACTTTTACAGAATGACCATAAAACTTACTCGGTACTTCCACCAGTGTGGCTTTCTTTTCAACCTCACGATTGTCTACAGTTGTGCAAAATCTTCTAATACAAATCATTTTGTTGCTAGAATCTATCTCCCTATTTATTTTGTGGAAACTAGTTTACATAATATGGACCCCGTAATTGAAACAACCACCTATGGACCCTTTAACCTCTGATACCATATTGCTATTGTTGGCAACAATATAATGTGTTGAATTATTGTTTACTGTAGTAGATTTATTAAGTGCATTCCTCTGGAAAATTTTTGGCTTGCTACTCTTTTTCTTCATCTATGGATTTTTAGCAAAGCTAGATGAAGGAGTGTTATTAATTTTTTTTCTATTTTCCTCCATATTAGCAGAAATATATTTCAGCTTTTGTTCCTACCTAATAGCCTTCTCAAAGAATGCCTCCATGGTAGATGGGCCATGTACATCCACTTCACCACCTATAACTGGGTTAAGTCCCATAATGAACTTTTGGACTCAAAAATTTGCATCTTTTTGATATTGGGGAACATACTTCAATAACCTTGTAAATCTGTCCCAATATTCTGTTACGCTAAAATTTCCTTGTGTCAAAATTTAGAACTCAATCATTTTTTGGTCAAAATAAAGCTGGGGCAGATATTGTTGTTGAAATTAAATCTTAAATTATTCCCAAGGAATGGAAACATCATCCAATCCAAGTTCAACCTTCTTGTTATACCACCAAGAGGAAAATTCTTGGGAAATATGAAAATATCCCTAGACTGTCTTAGTCTCCTTGGAGAAGTATTTTATTTTGAAATAATTCTCCATCTTACTTAGCAATGAATTTTCCCCATCTCCCAAGGTTTTCCTGTCAAACTTTTGTGGATTTATTCTCTCAATATCATGGGATACTTTTGTTACCAAGCATGCCTTTTTTATCATGTTGTTCCTCTTCATCATGAGGTTCCTCCTCCATTACCAGCTCCTCTTCAGGAGGCTCCTATTCACCAGCAACTTGTTGTTCCATAACAGCCATAGGGTTCCATGTGTCTCAAAGGAGTTCAAGAATTTCTTGTAACTGTTCAGTAGGTGGAGGACCTTCAACATTGCCTTAGGCTTCCCTTGCAATATTCCCTTATCCTCATTAGGCCATATGTCCATAATAGAGGTAAAATAGATTCATATTAGCGAAGCAAACCTATAATGTCCAAGAGCTAAAAACCTCGATCTTAGATACCAAATGTGGCAGCCTAAAATTTGTAACCCAAATTAGTAGTATTTTTTTTAACAACAATTAGACATTCCTTTGCATGTATGAATCCGATAACTAGCTAATTTAGTTAATGCAGCAAGTCATATTAAATTAACAACAAGTAGACATTCCTCTGCATAATTAAATCAAGTAACTAGCTAAAGCTAGTTTATGAAGTATGTCTTAATAAATGAATCCATCCTATAACATGGTGATAAATCTTATGCTATTGTAAGGGTTATTTATCCCTAATCTCCACAATCACCCTTAACATTCTTTTGAATGTTCATACTTACCCTGACTTGGTTTTAGTGCACTGTGGTAGTGAGAACATGTGAATGACCCTCTAGTGTCTCCTAGAGTTCATTTAATAAACAATGTGAGTAGACAATGTACCTAGCAATCACATTACTTTCGCAAAAGTTTCTTAGTTGTACTATGTACACTTAGTATGGATGAATGCACATAACATCTAGACTTGTCTTCCCATCACGTCACCAATGTCTCATCACATTTGTCTATATTCATTAAACTAATGTAGGTGAACATACTAAGACTTACAAAATTCCTAATGAGTTAAAATACGTAATTTCAAGGAACCCTAATGCCCATTATTTCTTACCTTCGGAAGGCCAATCTACTCCTTAATATATTTCCAAATTACGCAACCTATGGGCTACTCTTAGGTATCCTGCAACGAGTATTAGTTAATCAGTTCCTGTAAGGTTTCATAAGATACATGGCTTAACCAATTACTTAGTGAATTATGGTTTACACGTCAAGTTAATTTGGATAGAAGGTTAAGATCACGAAGTGGTTATCTCTTTTCTTCCCTATCCATACGTTCTAACCATTTTAATAGAAAACGTAGATTAAGCCCTTAGACAAGATTCCACTAGGTCTTGATAACTTTATGATGTCATGATTTACCATATCTTGATTCATTAACCATTCATCAAAGTCATAACTATACTTTATTAGGAATATACTCATATCTTCATTTTAAGTTAGTGTTAACTTAACTTTGGGAATCATCTTTTTTCCTAACGAAGGTTGATACGTTCATTTAAACAACCTTTAATCTTATGAGGTATTAAATTTATTTGTAAGACGAGTTTGTGTCATACTTCTTTTAGATTCCTTCATATCTAGTAATGACTAATCTCATACTTCATTGTCCAACTTATTATCAATCAATGATTTATTGCATAACCACTTTTAGATTAATCCAATATGTTACTATGGGCAGATTATAATCCTTTTAAAGTTAATACTTAACATTGAACTAGTCTCTTTAATATTTGACTAGATTACTCCCAAATGTTTACTTAATGATCAACACTATAGATTGGACCAATATATTACCCATAATCAGATTTTAATCTTTTTAAAGTTGAGACTTTCCATATGCATTTTTTCCCTTCCAAAAACAATTTTATATCTCACTTAATATTCCTTTCCTTTACCCATTATAAACTCTTTATTGTAATAGAGATTCAAATAGATATGATGTATATCTTTATTGTCATGAACCATACCTATTATTAAGCATAATATAGTTAAATATGAGAAACCTTAACTTGATCCAATACATTGTTTAGCTACCCAACCCATAACATGAAAATGTATTTAGACATATAGAAATGAGCCAACTCATTTATATATTACAAGTCTTGTCCATAAATGGACTAGTACAAAGGACATCTTGTCCAAATTTTTTTTATATATCCATAATTACAAGTACAATAGGATCAAATATCCATAGTAAAATCATCAAGTCTAATGATGTTCTTCACAAGCCGGTGATAGAATGACCACGTATCATCACAAAACCTATGACACCATTTGGTTTATGGGTATCAGTTCAAATAAATTGAAAGAAGTTAATCTACTCACTTAACTATTTTTTTTATAAACACAGAAGATTAGTCATCACGTCATAACCTTAATTATACCTATAAAGGTAATTTTTTCACAAAAGATAGGGAGCTATAACCCTCCAGTAGTCCCATAGCTGGTGCTGAAAGAGGCATGGGGTATATATGTGAAGCGTTCCTGAAGGAACACTTCACATACATACCTCCTGCTTCTTCAATCGCAAACCATGTGATTGGGGGAGGTTTTAGGTTCCTGATCTTTCTTGGAACCACCATCTTCGCACACTCATAAATCAAACCAATCAAAAAACTTAATTTAACTAACCAAGGAAAAATATTTTTTTTTTTGCATCAAACATCGTCATAGAATAATTATTATGCCATCCAAGTCATCTAAATAATTTTAATCCACAAAAATGATAAGTATAGAATTCTAACAAAATTTAGATAGAGTCTCCCCTTTTATTTTCCACATTCAAAATTTCCCATAAAGAGGATTTTAATAATCTGAATCAAATAATGAAATAAATGCATTTGAAAAGGTATGGATCAAATTATCCAATCCTCTACATCATGAGGACCTTGGGATAAATAAAAAATAGGAAATAAGCTTACCCATCTAAACCATCATCTTTTATTTTATCTTATTATCATTAATCAAATGTCCCTACAGAATGTTAGTACAACTATAACACAAACAAGAACTACATATTCACTTCTTATTTTCATGAAAATCGATAATATTCATTACTATTTCATATCACAAAATGAAACAAACAATTCAACTAATTTTCTTTTATTCAAGAACTAAACGCCTACCATAAAATTTGAATGTCAAGGGATAATATCCATTATATTAAGCAATCAAGAAAATACATAATTAACCAAGAATCCTAAATGAAATTTATCATAGGAGCCCAGTTGAAGATAGGAAAGCATATAACAACAAACACAGAAACCCCTAAAGGTTAAATTTCATATACCTAAGAACAACACATTACAACAATTTCCCTCTCTGCAGCAAGCCATTTATTTACTCATTCCCACACAAGTATACTTAATGGGAATAATAACAGAACTTCAGGTTCTATCTTGCAGGGGAGAAAAGAAAACCAACCCAAAAATTTACTCTATAATCTAACCAAAACCTACATCTTAAATCAATCATTCAATGAAGATCATATAAAATAAAACACCGCCATATGTATTTACTGAAAGCAAACAAGTTCTAAATTTCTTATTCAAACACATGTTATAACAAAGCATTCTATACAGGTTAAACACAAAGTACATCCATACATTTTTATGGAATGAACTCAAATACGAAAAACCCATAAAACCTCACAATATAAATTACACAAACCCTATAGCCATACGATTTCACAATAAACTATAAAAATAAGAGAAAATTTGATTTATTTGTAAAGAAATAGCAAGGTAGGTCTAGGAGAAGCAAAATAACCCATCTATTTTATTTAACTTAAACAAAAAATAAGGAAAAGAAGATAAAACAACAGCCATACATTTTTTTTCCAAAGAACTCAAAGTTCATAAATTGATTCATAGCATATTTTCCAACAATAATTCAATATGAAAAACCCCACACAAAGATAACAATATCTTTATAAAATAAAAACCAGAGAAGAAAGAAGAGTAACCCCTTTCTTGAAAAATTATTTATCTTTTTTTTTCCTTCCACTTGCTCACTAAAACCTTATCGATTTTCCCTGAGTGCAAAAGTTCATATCTCTCAAAATCAACCCACACCAAAACATTACATTCCTCTTTAAAGATAGAGGGTTTCTCATAAAAATATATTCCAACAAATGTAGATAAAAATCTTGCAGATCATCCTCCATGAATACCATGCACAAAACTAAACTTCCAGTTTTCCCCCCATTCAACTGCAACTTCTCAAAAACCATGCAATGCATTTGATCCTTCTACCTACTGTCTACCAGGTGGATAGTGAATGAATTCTCATGGTCTCATCGGAGGGGGGTCTCCCTTTAAAAATGAATATTCAATTTAAGAATTATAATCTCCCCCATCTACATGGATGTCTAGCTTAGTGGATTTAGAAATAATTATAATCTTATCCAAGCTCAATATGGTATTCATTACCATTTAAAAATTAAATTCAATACAAAATACATCCTTAGGATTATCCATTTGATGGGTGTGGCCACATGGCCCCCATTCATTGTGTTATTTAAAATAATAACATACACTTTGATCTTACAAAGCAATTCAACCAAGGATTTTAAGCCTTATAGTTTTTTTTACCATAAAATGCCAACTCAATGATTTAGGTAAAAATATAACAAATACCCCGGCATAATAGAATGCATTCCTATCCTTATTAAAATGAAACGCAATGCGCAATTTTCCTTAAGAGATGCATTTCCCTTAGTCCATATGGGCTCCAACACAACCTCATCGTTTTGCATCGACCATATCGATTAAGGACTATGTCGTCTTAACTGACTTGAAACCCAATGAAAAACTAAATAAAACAATACAAAGCACCTGATCATAATCAAACTATATTTATAATAATAAAGTTATTTATTTATCTAAGTATTTAATCTTTAATTAATTACTTATATGACCAAGTGTCCTCTTCCAAATTTAACGCTTAATTTTAAAAATATACGCTTAATTTCCCATTTACGTAATGTTGTAGTATTTTCTCATTCGTTATCAAGTTAATGAGCTAACTACTAAAGAAGCTACACCACTCAGAAATTTTGAAGGGTTTATGATACCTCCGATGTACGATGATACAAGTGCACAATGGATGTTGGATCTTTGCTTCTGCAAATAACATGAAATCTATGAGTAAGACTAAAAATGATATTGATTAGATGATTTGGGTGGGGGTTTCCTAGAAAAGTGGACCTGAGAAGCCTTAACTTCCTTGAAGGATGCCTACCACCATCATAAAACAAAAGTGATGTAAACAAGGAAATTTATACTGATAATATATAGAGATTGAGAGAATACAAAATATGAAAGTAATATTGATTGATTTAGATATTAATCTAATTAAAACAACTAAAAGTTAAATTTACCTTGTCTTGGTCAACAGTGACCTAGACTATGCAAAGGTAAGTCAACGGTGACCTAGGATATTGGATCCAAAATATGGGAGGATTATGCCGACGATGTATGATCTAAATGCAATCTTGAAGCTGAAACATTCTAAGGACGTTGGAATCAACCTGTAGAGGAGTTTTAAAGGAATAAAAACTAGGAAACCAACAGAAATCAAGGATTAAAGGGAAGGATTGAATCCAAGACCCTAGTCGACCATGACTAGGGTGTAAACAAGCTATTTTTTTGTAATAGAGGAGCTGGATGTGGGTTAGAGAAAATAGGCAAGGGAACAAATCTCAGAAAAGGATGGAAGAAGGTTATAGGACAGAAAGTTGGCCATGTCGACAGTTACCTATCAAGGTCAATGATGACTATGACAAAGTTGGATAAAGCCAAGGAAAGGCAAGCCAGATGAGCAACCTTCAAGTATGAAATTTGAGGACAAAGCTGCAAGTATTGTTGTTGATTTTCTAAAACTACAAAAGATTAGATACATGAAATATGAATATAATATGGTAAAATATTATTAAATCAATGTAAAATGATGACAATCTCACAAAAGGTCAATCACGATTGACGTATGCACATTGCAAGGAGGTCTGAGAGACCTGTGATGGCTTATGGAATGTTTGGGTGTGAGGGAATTTCTGCATGATGCAAGAGAGCTTTGGGATTCACTTGTATTCAACGGGGAATGGAAATAAAGTACTTATCTTTATAGGGTCGATGGAAACTGGGTTGGGCCCCTACTGATCACGGGGAAAGTTTCCCTAATGGGAATATTTTCCTATTTTTGGCATGATTTCTTATTTTTTTAGGAGTTGGCCAAGTTCTTTAAAGGATTAGGAAAGAAGGGGTTATTTAGGGATGATGTGTAGGTGATTTGGAAATGGAGATAGGTTAGAAAAGTTGTAGGAAAAGCATGGATATATATTTAGAATGAAAGCATTCCAAAATGGAAAGCTAGTTAGGGTATGATTAATTAATTTAATTAATTTATTTGATTAATTAAAGGTGATGGGAATTTAATTAATTAATGGGGATGGATTAATTAAATGAGGGAAATTGATTAAATAAGGGGGATGAATAGAATAAAATATGTGAATGAAGGTGATGAGGGTATAGATACTAAATTTAGGTGTCTACATTTTGCCCCTTTTGGTTGAGTGGTTTGGGCTAACAAGCCATGAGACAAAAATGATGAGAGTTGGATAAGGATAAAAATAATTGATGATGAGATCCCCCTCAAATGGGGGATTGATGACGTCAAGGGAAATTGATGATGTAGATTGAAAAAGGTGGGTTGGTAAAGAAAGGATGGATAAAATGATTACCAAGGTAAGATGCCCCAGGTAAAAAGGATTGCAATAATAATGATAAAAACAATGCGTGTTGACTCCAATATCACATCGGTAGAGGAAAATTGTGTCTCAATGGAGACGGTCTACAAAAATATATGAACCAGTGAGTGGGTGAAGATAATTGTAGTATGGATGTAGGCCAGGATGACCAACGGGTCATATGCAAGTCATCAAATTATGTGCAACTATATGCAAAAGGGTATTGTGAAATCCTTCATACACGAGGAATCGAGTGAATAGGTATAGCATCCACAAGGGATGAGGATGAATGATATGGTGCCCAATGGGACACAAAAAAAAATGGCCAATAAGGAAAAATGAAAAAACAAGTGATGAAGTAATATGCTCCTGAAGGGAGAAAGATATGGTAGTGAAAGTGGAAATGAAATATGCCCTAAGTGGGGAAAGGTGAGGACTTCAAGAGTAGAAATGAGCAGAGTGAATTTTGAAATAGACATCCCCAAGGGGATAATAAATATGGCATAAAAGGATGATTTAGTATGTGGATTAGATATAATTGTGAAATGAAAATTCCTTAAGGGGGAGTAAATATGGCACCAAAGGTGAAGTAGGGAAATGAATGATTAAGTAAAATGCTCCATAGGGAAATAAGTACGGCCACTAATGTGGAATTTTAGGTAAAATGTTGAATTAAATGCCTGGAGGAAAAGAATCAATATAGCCATAAATGTGGACTTAGAATGGAATGCAGAAGGACGTGAAATATTGAAGAAAAATGCCCTAAAGGACGAATATAGATTGGCCACAAAGGAGGAATTATGATAAAGAGAGATTGGATGAGATCACATAAGACACAAATTAATGATGGACGAACTATAGGTATGAATGACTATACGCCATATAAAGGAACATGTGAGGAAAGTATGCCTCCAACTAGCAGTCAGAGGTAAATAAGGAGGAGGATTTAGGTAAGCACAAGGCACATGTGACCAACATCTGATGCTAGCAATATAACCAATGTTAGTTAGTAATTTCAAAGATCAAGAAGAAAAAAATGGATGAGACCGATATCATAAACCTAATATTGACATGATAAAATGGGTTTAAGATGTACTTGTATAAAGGAAAGAGGGTTCTCCATAAGTGGTGTTCTCTAAAACTATCTCCCAACTCTGGAAAGGGGAAAGTGTAAACTTATCAATGCGGGAAGTCTAATAAAACAAAGTTGATCAATACGGTAAGATTTCTTAGGATTCTAATAAAATGGAAGGCTGATCAATTCAGGAAGCCTTTAAATGAAATAAAGATTAACCATCCTTTGAGGGTATGGTCTACTTTATACAATAAATAGATTGACAAGAGTAAATGATAGCCGTCCTTCGAGGGATCAATCTATTTATTTGATTTTTGATTTTGATTTCATGCTATTGATTTCATTTTTTCTCTATTTTTTGCTATGAACAAATGTCCTTAAAGGGGGTCAATCTATGTTTTTGATAATTTCAATTTTTTGATTTAAGCATCCATGAATTTTTATTTTACATGGGGGAGAGCTAGGACTAGCTAAGTAGACCACTTAGGAGGGGATAATGATGTACAAGAGACACCCCTGGACCTTTCCATGGTTCCAATAGGTAATAAGAGGGTGATGGATGTAATGATTGTGGAGTTCTCACCAAAGGGGAGAACCTATCCATAAGGAATATGCTATGGGAAGAGCCATGGTGCCCATATTTAAGGTCACATCTAGGAAGTGACAAAAGACCACATAGTTCCAAATCATCCCAACAATAAATGGAAGAGGCTAAGATGGAGGAATGATTTGCAAGATATGACTAAGGGAACATTGGTAAATGTGATAACAATAGAATGGTCACAAGTGTAATGTGTTAAGTGGTTCCACTTACATTTTACTATCAAGGGAGGCCAAATGATAGGCTCCGACCCATACTTGTATGTAATAATCTATATTATGATCAAGTTAAGGGAAAAATTTTCACGTTGGCTCCTTTCTAGAGTAGTGACATTTTGGTTTTTTTTTAAAATGAGGTCATTGACATTAAAATCACATTCCTTAAGGTGTTTATTGTAAGCACATTTAATGCACTCCTAATAAACATGATGGTGTTCAAGAGTGAGGAGGCAACACTCGTCTAGTATCTCAAGTTGTGTTAGACGAGCTTGGCAGTAGTCTTCATCAAATATGAAGTTACGAATAGACATGCAAAAATATGGAATTTGAACTTCAAGAGGCAGGGCGGCTTCAGAACCGTAAACAAGGGTGAAAGGCATAGCCCTAGTGGAGGTACGGATGCTAGTACGATAGGCCCAAAAGGTGAAAGGAAGACTGGATAAGCTCAATTACGACCCATGTTTGATCAATGGTTTTGGCAAGAATATGTTCCTAATGGGTTTTATTGGTGGCTTTGACTTGAGCCGTTACCTCGGGGATAATATGGGGAAGAGAAGTTGAGTTGGATGTTGAATGCATCATACGTATTTTCTTGAGATATTTATTTAAAAAGGAATTTATGTTGTCCATGCAACAAGCTTGTGGGGAACGCTAACAGTGGACAGATAATGTGTTGATAAATAAAATTAATGATTGGGATAGATTTAGTTGAGGTGAGTGGGATTGATTCCAGTGACAAATAATGTGTTGATAAATAAAATTAATGATTGGGATAGATTTAGTTGAGGTGAGTGGGATTGATTCCACCCATTTAGTGAAATATTCAGTTGCAGTGATGATAGAGTGATGTTTTTGTGAAGAAAAAGTATTAATAAGACCAATAAGATCAATCCCCCATTGTGAAAAGGGCCAAAGGTCCTGAGCCGGCTGCAAAGCTTGACTAGGAATATAAACAAGATTGGAATGCCGCTGAAATTTTCCACATTTCTTGAGTATAGAACCCATTAGAGCCAAGGAAATGAAATTAAAATACTCTTAAGTATGTTTGGATGTATGTGGTTCTTTCCCTACAATATACTTAATATGTTTCTAAGATTCTTAGTCAACTAAAGGAGATTAAGTAATGACTAGAAATAAATCTACAGATCCTTTGTATTGAGTGAAGTAGAAACATAACGTTCCTTATGGGAATGTTAATAGAACCTAAGTTAGTGAATTAACAATATGACGGGATTAACAATATGTGAATTAATGGGATTAATGAACTAGTTATGAAGGGAGGTTAAGATTTCTAACACTTAATGGGTTGTTGCAACATAATAACTACTACACAGTATCCATCTAATGTCGAGGTTCATTAGGTGGTTACTTTGGAGCAGTCGTTATAGCATAATAATCCATTCAACCCCTCTAATTAAGATCATATCAGAATGGGATATCCATTTATTGTTATACACTAGGTAGTGATGAGCCATGGTCTGTAGTTGGTGTCAACTTGCTTTGAATACGAGTGAGGGAGTGGATTCGAAATGAAAATGGTTGATTAAAACACACTTGATTACTCTTAGTCACTACAAGCGGACTATCTACACTAGCTAATGAGGTTTTTCTCTTCTTAGTGTCTAACAAGGAAATGGGAAGGATTGACATAGGTCAAGAAAGTATAATCAAGGTAACAGTTTCAAGTATGTTGAAATATATATTCCTTCACGACGAGTATGTCATCTTGGAATATAGGCATGGAAAACATGTCCGAAACTTTGGTCAAAGTATCGCAAGATACTATTTTCATTGTCTTAATTTCACCAAACTGAGGTACATGATATAGGATGGGTACTCATAACAAGTACCTAGATAAGCTATTGGTTAGTTGCACTTGATGATCCCTTAAATTAAAAGGGACCCACAAGTATACTGAGTATACAATGAAATAAAATATGAGAGATCGGTTTTATATCGATTCATCATTGAAATGAAACACGAGTGATCGGTTCTATATCGAGTCATCATTGAAATGAAATATGATAGATCAATTTTACGCCAAGTCATAACAACTACATATGGTTACTATTGTAGGATTGATTATCAAATTTAATGTGGTTCTAAATGTTGAATTTAGAATAGAGAACATTGATATAAAAAAAACCCCTACTTTTATAATCATGAAATAGGGATGTTACATCTTGGTATCAGAGCTAAAGGTTGCAACTCTTGGACCTATTTGAGTCCACTTCTGATAAAAATAAACTTCCTGATTATAGAAATGGTGAGAAAAAAGGTACATATTGCAAATAACCCACCTATGGGTGGTGAATCACGTACAACTCAAAAGCTAGATGAGATCCTGTCTGCCCTGCACGACACAAGGAATAGGATTTATGTTCTTGAATAGCAAGTGGCTAGAAATAACACTAAGACTATTAGTGAGAAGTATCAAGGGAAGCCACATGATGAGAGAAATGATGATGTTGAGGATATCAATGGTACAAATGGTAACATTGGAAATAATGATAACAAGAATGTTCCCAATCAGCTCAAGAAAAAGAGGGCTCGATTGGCAGATGAAATGACCAGTGATATAAAGAGGATAAGTCCCCAAAAATTGATGGAACCACCCAAGGAGATGGGGATGAGAATTGGCTCAATGATATGGAGAAATATTTCAAAATAATAAATTTCTTCGAGGAAACCAAGGGTGTATGGGGAGCTTATCAGCTCTCTCATGAAGCATCTTTATGGTGGGACAGTCACAAGGTTGATCTTAATGTTGATGAGATGAATGTAACACAGGAACAATTCAAGGGTCATTTTCATAAGTGTTGGCTGCCCCATCTCTACTATGACCAGAAAATAATAGAGTTCCAAACCTTAACTCAAGGTAAACTATTGGTAACGTAATATTGGGAGAAGTTCACCAAGCTTCTCAAATATGTACCACAGTATCAAAAAAATGAAAAATTCTATATAAGGAAGTTCATCATGGGGCTGTATCCTATAATATGTGGTTAGGTTGATGTACATATCCCTACCACCATGGAATAAGTTATAGAAAAAGCCATTCGGCAGGAGCAGAAATTGAAGGCAATTTTTGCACATAAGGAGGAAAAACGTAAGAAAAATAGGAATGCTTCTTCTTCTTTTCCACCCAAGAAGGGTACATGAAAGAATTTTGGAAAAAAGGTAATCCATTAGCTGCAAATTAAAATAAAACAATAGTAGGTAAAGCTACAGCAAATAGAAAAAATATTGGACATAAGGGTAATCATGGGAAAAATAGTACTTTCAAGGATGAGAATAAATAAGAGTCTAAGAAAGGACCCGTTACAGGTTTTTTAATTGTGGAGGAAGCCATTATGCAAATCATTTTCCTTTAAATAAAAATGAAAAAAAAACCAACAACATAAGATACATGTTGCAATAGCTGACAAGTAAGTTGAAAAGCAGCCTACGCCCATAGAAGTGTCAGGTAAGTTGTATGGCCTACATTTAACTATACTTTTTGATACTAGTGATTCTCACTGTTTTAGTTCTAGCAAGTTAGTTACCAAATTAAAACATAAAGCTAGTTTTATGGAAAAACCATGGACTGTCTAGTACGAGAATAATGTTTTCCAAACAATTAGTAAGTGTCTTTTTGGTGCAGCCTTAGAATTGTCAAGCTTCACAACTGAGGTAGACCAATATGTTGCACCTCTAGGATATTATGACATAATAATTGGTGTGAACTGTTTGGCTGATCATAAGGCACTTGTGGACTATTTTTGGAAACATATAAGGTGTTTGCATGACCTATAGAAATCAGCAGACATTCAGGGAATAAAAAGAAGTATAAAAGTTAGAGAAACTTCAGCAATGCAGTTGAAAAAGGCCAAAAAGGGGGTTGCATGCTTTATGCAATAAAAATTTCAGATTCAATTGAAGAGGTAGGTTAATTTTTGGAAATATATCCACTGTTACAGAATTACAACGATGTGTTTCCAGAAGAGCTACCATGTCTTCCACCTAAAAGAGAATTTGAATTCACCATTGAAATCAAACTGGGAATAGAACCTATTTCCAAGGCACCTTATCGAATGACTATCACTGAATTGGTAGAGATTAAGGCACAATTTCATGAATTATTTTCTAAAGGGTTAATAAGGCCAAGTGTCTTTCCTTGGGGAGTGTTGGTGATCTTTGTTAAAAGAAAGATGGAACCTTAACACTTTGCATTAACTACAGGATGTTAAACAAAGAAACTATTAAGAATAGATATCCTCTTCTAAGGATATATGATTTTTTTATCAAATGCATGGAGCATCGGTTTACTCTAAAATAGATCTACATTCTGGACATCATCAATTAAGAATCAAGGAATAATATATTCATAAGACTTCTTTTAGAACAAGATATGGACATTATGATTTCACTATTTTACCTTTTGGGATAACTAATGCCCCTGCAACCTTCATGGATTTTATGAATAATATATTTCAAGAATACTTGGACAAGTTTGTTCTTGTATTCTTGAATGATATTCTCATCTATTCACATATCTTGGAGGAGCATAATGAGCACTTAGAGATTTTACTTGGGGTGATAAGAAAGAGAAAATTGTACATAAAACTATCCAAGTGTTCTTTTTATGAATCTAAGGTAGAATAATTGGGACATATAATAAATAAAGATGGAATCTCAGTTGACCCCTTAAATATATCAACAGTAATTGATTGGCTAGTACCTAAAAATGTACATGAAGTTAGAAGCTTTATGGGGCTTGTTGGTTACTACACAAAATTTGTAAAGGATTTATCAAGGATTTTTTACCTGATAACTTCATTGCAAAAGAAAGATAAAAATTTAATATGGAGTGAGAAGTGTGAGGCTGCATTTAAAACATTGAAAGAATAGATAACTTTGGCCCCTATATTGATTGTCCCAGACCCAAACGGGAGTTTTACTCTGGTGACAGATGCTTCTGAGGAAGGATTGGGGGGAAATATTGCTTCAAAATGATCATGTGTATGAAAGAAAGAAGCTTAAAGTACATGAGCAAAATTATGCTCCTCATGATTTATAACTTGCTACAATAGTAAATGTATTGCAATTTTGGAGACATTATCTCTTAAGGAAACCCTTTGAGTTGAAAACTGATCATCTTGGGCTAAAATATATCTTCACCCAACCTAACTTAAATTTGAGGAAATGGAGATGGCTATATTTCTTATCTCAATATGATTTTTACATCAGATAAATAAAAGGAAAATAAAATGGAGTGACAGATGCACTACATCATAGAAAATATATTTATGCACTTGTGACTTTGATAACTCAGTTTAAGGATGAGGTCAGAAATACCTTAATGTTTGATATGTACTTTTAGCAAGTAAAAACATAATTTGCTACAAATCCAAATGAAGTGAGGTACAAAGGATTTTGGTTAGATAGTGAAGGAATTATAAGGTATGAGGATAGAGTGTACATGCCATTGGGAAATGAGTTAAGGAATAAAGTGATGACTTAATTTCATAATGCACCTTACTCTCAACATCTTGGGGTGACAAAAATGTTTGTTGATGTTAAATAGCAATATTTTTGGAAAGGGATGAAGAGAGATATCTTGAATTATGTGTCTCATTTCCTAGAATGTCAACATGTGAAAGTTGAGCATATGTACCCAGCTGGTTTATTATACCCTCATAGTATACCACATTTTAAATGATAGGTTATAATTATGGAATTTGTTCAAGGGATGCCTATGTCAAGAAATGAGAATGATGTTATTTTGGTTGTGGTTGATAAAATAACTAAAGTGGCTCATTTCATTGTTGGAAATTGAAAAGAGGTTTCACTGGTTCTTGCAAAAGGGTTTGTTCAAGAAATTTTCAGATTGCATGGTGTTCTCGAGTTGATAATCTCTGATAGGGACCCACGAATGACTTCAATATTTTGGAAAAATCTTAATGCAGATTTGGGAATAAAGATGAAATTTATCTATGCTTATCATCTGGAAACAGATAGATAAACTAAAAGACTGAATCAGGTTCTTGAAGATATGCTTAGGATGTATTGTATGGATCAGTAGTATAAGTGGGAAGAATATCTTCCTTTGGTTGAATTTGCATATAATAACACTTACCATTCTTCTCTAAAAATGACACCTTTCGAGGCTTTGTATGGGCGGAGGTGAGGACCCCTGTTAGTTGGGATAAAATTGAGGATAGAGAAGTAATTGGACCTAAGATGCTTTTTGAAATGGAACAATAGGTAAAGTTTATTTGGGAAATATTAAAAGAGGTTGCTGATAGAAAAAAAACCTATGCAGACATGAAAAGGGTCGAATGGAAATTTGAACTTGGTAATAATTTTTTTCTAAGAGTCAAGCCTAAAATGAGCTCGATTACCTTTCACAAGTTAGCCAAGTTTTCACCTTATTATGTAGGCCCCCTTTGAGATTGCGGAAATATTCAATCATGTGGCCTATCAACTTGCATTGCCTCCCTCATTGGCATGGATGCATGATGTTTTTCATATTTCTTTACTTAAGAAATACATTTCATATTTATCACATGTTTTAAACTAGAATGCCTTGCAGGTCCAAGACCTAGGGGTAATCATGGTGGAACCAATTAGAGTGTTGGAAATCCACAAGTTATACTTACATAATCATTAAATTAGACAATATAAGGTATAAGGGGATCATTTTAATGAATAAAGTTCAACCTAGGAAAATTTGGAGAACATGAAAGCTTCTTTTCCTCACTTATTTTAGCAAAAATATTTCATTTTTCTTCTAAAAACTTGAATCATTTTGACTTACAATTGATTCTGAAATTGTTGTTTTCAGAAAAAAACCTTTTTGGAGTATTATTACCAACCTTGATGTTGTTATACCATTGGAAAACTAAATTTTTGGATTAAATTTTTTTTTTGTTAAGGAATCGTATGGTTAAATAATTCTTATTCAACTTGTTTTCTTGATAAACTCTTTGGAATTGAGACAATCATCTGGATGATGATAATTTAGAGGGGAAGAATGTAACACCTCTGACATCCTTTCAACTATACTTGTTCATTGTGAAATGGATTACAATGTTGAATGTGACTTTTCTTGAGTTGTTTCTCTATAAAACATATTAAATCATGTTATATTAATGTTTATATCAGTTAGGATTTGTGTGATTAATTATGTATTTATCGACATGTACTCTTGAATTGTGATGTTTACTTAATTGGTTCATAAAATTAACTAGATGTCTTTAGCTTGTGGAAAGTTGAATCTTGTCTTGGAACTATTTGGCAAGCTGGTAAAATTGGAAAATTATCCTAATTCAATATTAACTAATTATTATTATTATTGAGAATCGATTAAGAAAATACCTTGGAACAGTTTCATTGATCCAAGGCATTCCCCTAATTCAATCTACAATTTTTATTAATGCAAGAGATTGCAATTATTCATTTGTTTGTGGATTAACAATTCATACTAATTCATCTTGGTGACCTATTCCAATTTTCCTATGATTCAATCCTGTATTAAGGGTTGGAAAGTGTTAAGAGCTGGCTCAAGTAGCACTTCTCGATTTGAAAAAAAAAACATAGCCCAGCTGGTAAGGTTTGGTTTTTAAATTTATTAAATCCTAGTCTATGACTAATGTTTTGATAAAACTTGACTTCCTAATGGTCTAACCTATACCTAAAGCACATGAATTAAGTTGATTTTCTAAGAACCTAACCTAAATTATCCATTCCTAATTGTAATGTTGCTAAGTTTAATCAAAACCATAACCTATGATGTAAAGGGACTCGGATCCCAGCTCGATGTTGACCTTGGTTGGCATTGGGAAGGGAGATACATGATCAAATGGAAATTTGGTGGTTTCCATCACCCTTTCATGTATTGGAGCTTTGATTTAGTTTCCATTAATGGCGGACACCGCCACTCCTTAGCAGTAAGTCTGATTCGAATTTGGCAGGTTGTTACAAATGACTATAACAAGGTTTTTCAGTTTGCTAAGTAGTTAGAAGCTAACCTAGAGGAAGTTCAAGGAGGCTGGTTGGTTGGTGGGATGAATGGACCATCTTGAGGAGCATTGATGATTTGGAAAAAAATTCCAAACTTCCTAGGGGAAAACATGTCAAATTCAGCGAAGGTAATATTGTTTTTGGATTTCCATTTGGTCATTTTGTCTTTCCTTATTGCTCTGCAAATGGAGGTTTTGGGTGTTTGAACTGGTTTTCAATTATAGTTTGAATTTTTGCTTCTCTATTTCATGGAGAGACTTTTTGGGAATATTCCAGTGGAAAGGTGGAGAAATTTTTGAGAAGATTGACTGCTTTGACTGTAGAAGCTATCGTGGAGTTAGAAGAAGGATCCTAGGAATTGGAAGAAGACTTCGGGAAGCTCTACAAGACATGATAGGCTCTAATCCCTTGTAAATAATTTCTCTATCTAATTAGTTCATGAAAATAACTCTACTTATTATAGAAATAATTTTAGGGTTCTAGGTTTTTATTATTGCTTAATAAAATGGAATCTATCACTTGGTAAGTAGCTGTTGGAACTGGTTTTTGATATTACAACTGTATACTTCTCTTATATGGGTTGAAATGTCGATTTTATTCACATGAATGGTTTGGATGTTTTAAAACAAACTTTCCATGACTGTAATCAAAAGGATAAGTGTATTGTCGAATTGCATATGCATATTTTTTACAAATGGGTTTTGTAGTGCTGTTATAGATCTTTGTGTTGTTATTTTTTGATGGCTATGGAACTTCCTATAATTATATTTTAAAG
This sequence comes from Taxus chinensis, assembly GCA_019776745.2. Classification (NCBI taxonomy): domain Eukaryota; kingdom Viridiplantae; phylum Streptophyta; class Pinopsida; order Cupressales; family Taxaceae; genus Taxus; species Taxus chinensis. The sequence goes on along the minus strand of CM034153.1, from coordinate 433,374,505 downwards.
AAAATAATGACCCTGTGTTGTGGGTCAAGTGGGAACTTGAGCACTCATTTGAGTTATACTAGTGTCGTTCAAATATATGACTATCTATCTTGGGTCTAATTATTAATCTTGTTTTGAATACTCAAACTCATGATCAATGTAATTATGAGTTCATGGGGATTTTTATTCTTTATCACCATCATGTGTGTGAATTATTTCTCAACCCAGTTGGTTATGGTCTTGATTTTATTATTTTTTGATCAATTTGGAAAGTTTGTTGAGTTTTCAATAATCCAGGTTGGGTTAGATCTTAACTGAAGCTTCTAGGTACCATTCATACGCATTGTGATTAATTTCATTTTCTATTATGTGTAAGTAGGTAACTGAACTGTTCTTTGATTTAACCATTCATCTTTGCTTCATTGAACCATGGAGGATTATCCATTTCTTGGGTCATATGAGCTTTGGGTCCTTTTATTTCATCATTGAGACTTTTATATTTGCTTTTATACTATTAGGGTAGAAGGTTTGGTGTAGTGTTGGATATGACAATGTAAACGATCTTGTGGTAATATGGACCTATAGCAATGAATGTTTCAAACCAAGGAAGTTTAATGTCTACTTGGGGGTTATTGCAAATTAACCTATGAACTGTTTGACTCTTTGGGTAGACTTCTAATGTGAAAAAAATATTTTGGAACCTTAACCTAGACAAGTTGGATGATCAATCTAACTTCTTATTGATCCTTGGTCATACGAAGATGATCAAGGATATTTTTTAGTTGGTTTGGAAATTTTGTTTTATTGTGAGCTTTCTCAACCTTGGTTGAATCATTTTGTTTCTCAATTTGAATGATGTATTTGGTTAGGTATGATTCTTTACCATTCTTGTATGGGATACTTGTATTGACTTAATACTATATCCTTGATGATTATAAACATTTTGTATTCCAAATACTTGCATGCATTATAAATTGGTCGAATTCAAGTTGTTCTTGTATTGATTGCTTGTCTGATAAGTTAAGATTGGTTTGGACCTTGAGATCTTGATTTTGTTATCCTTATGCTCAGCTATGTAAATCCTACCAAACATTTAGATTGTTGGACTATTGGAATGGAATTCATTTTTGAATATAATTGATTGGATTTGAGTAAAAAAAATTAGCCATGTAGTATGGGTTGCATGGTTAAGGCATTTCTACTCTTGCTTTCCCATCTATTATTATGTATATTTGGCTTTTCTTTATTGGTGTGATATTTCTTAAGTAAGAAATATACTTGTCTATTTTTTGGTTACTTGTTTGGTTTGATAATGGATGAATGTTAAATTTGTTTGTTGATACTCTTCTAGTTGATATAAATCAGACTCGTTTGGATTGCTAGACACTAACATTGCATGGTTTTGTGATACACTTGAGTAGGGTACTTTTGAAGTGTTTAAACATGAAAAGACCTTTCTGAACCCTTGATAGATTTCTATTAATGAGTACTTTTCCTTCTTGAAGTTGTTAGTTAGAACATATGGTTCCAAGGATTTATTTCCTATCATGATTATTTCAAATGAACTGAAAGACGCTAACGTTCTTGTAGATAAATTTCGTGAAAAAGGAAAAGAGGAAGACTTATGGAAAGTTGTATTTATTCTATTGATTGAATAAATGTAGTTTGATGAAAATATTATGTTTCATTTACTGAACTATTCTTATGAATAAGTTTTAAGGGCCTAAGGTCAGTTATGTAAACTTTTGAAATAATTTTAATTACTTCTTCTCTACTTGAATTGATATCTTAAATTGGAAATGATTGAAGTGGTTACTTGAATCATTATCTCTTGATTGGATTAGTTATGTTTGAATGATGTTTTAAATTTAAAGAGTTATTTAACTTTGAAAGTAAGCTTGTAGGGAATCAAATGATATGCATTTATCTACTTCTTGACATTGATTAATAATATTGGGGAATTTATATGAAATGTTACCAACATTATATTGTTATTATAAAATAAAGAATATTATTGTTGATCTTTGAATATGAGGAAAAAGGGAATAGATAGGATCATTGCCTTTTAAATGAACTAGGTATAAATATAATGTCTTATCTATGAAATAGTTATTGGTTTTTATAAATAATTTGATTAAGACAATAATGAATAAGTTATATTTAAACAAGTTATATGTTGTGGAATTTAAGTTATGAATGACTATGCTTGATTACACCATTACAAATAATACTTGTATGACTATTTTATGAGGAACGATATAAAACAAAAAGGGTTGCATGACTACTAGTAAAGGGATTAGGAACTTAATCACAAATATTACTTAATCTTATTAAGTACATATAAGAATCTATGTTGTAAAAAGGGATCGAAGTTATTATACTATAATGCAATCTATCTATCATGAAAAATAATTGTACTCAAGAACGATAGGAATGATAACATGGGGTTAGTTGTATAACTTGACCTAACCTTTAAGGCATTAAGAACAAATTTATTCTTGCTTCAATAATGAAGTCATAAATATGATAGATATTTGACTTACATTCATAATGTAATTATGTTATGAAGCCTTGATAAAGGGGATTGTCCACTATTTATCAACATAATGAACCCTCTGAATAGGTTATGAGGTGGATGTGGAATATCCTTCCATTGTAGATGAGTTATACTTAGAGGATAGTGTTTAACTAATTTATAACCATTCAAATAGCTGAATAACTTAAAGGAAAGTGAATGTATGTCAAGAAGTAAAATTTCGGGTTGAAAGCATAGAACCTGTTAGAGCTAAGGAAATGAACTTAAAATGCTCTGAAGTATATTTGGATGTATTTGGTTGTTTCCCTATAATATAGTTAATATGTTTCTAAGATTATTAGTCAACTAAAGGATATTTCATACTCAAAATATATTAAGTAATGAGCAGAAATAAATATGTAGATATTTTGTATTGATTTAAGTAGAAACATAATGTTCCTTATTTGAGTATTGATAGAACCTGAGTTAGTCCTTATGAATGATGGCTAAAGGCTGAAATTAACTAGGGTGGGATTAATAGGATGCGAATTAATGGGACTAATGAAATTTTTAAGAAGGGAGGTTTAGATTTCTAGGACTTAGTGGGTTGTTGCAGCATAACAAATGTTACACAGTACCCATATAATGATGGGGTTCATTAGGTGGTTATTATGGAGTAGTCATTATGGCGCAATAATATGTATAGCCCCTCTAATTGATATCGTATTAGAATGTGATCTCAATTTAATGTTATACACTACGTAGTGATGAGCCATGGTATGTGGTCGCTATCAACATACATTGACTACGAGTGAGGGAATGGATTCAAAATGATGGGGGTTGATTTAAACACACTTTATTACTCTTAGTCACTGCATGCAGACTATCTACACTATCCCATGGGGTCTATCTCTTCTTAGTTTCAAATAAGGAAATGGGAAGGATTGACATAGGTAAAGAAATTATAATCAAGATAATAGTTTCAAGTATGGTGAATGACATATTCCTTCATGAAAAGTATGTCATCTTGGAATATAGGCATGGAAAACATGTATGAAACTTTGGCCAAAGTATTGCAAGTTTTTTTTTGTGTTTTCTTAATTTCACTAGACTAAGGTGTGGGGTATAGGATGGGTACTCATAAAAATACCTAGATAAGCCCTTGGTCAGTTGCACTTGATGAGCCCTTAAATGAAAAGGGAACCACAAGAATATTGAGTATAAAGTGAAATGAAATATGAGAGAATTGTTTTATACTAAGTCATCATTGAAATGAAACACAAGAGATTGGTTCTATGCCTATTCATCATTGAAATGAAATATGAGAGATTGATTTTATGTCGAGTCATAACATATACATATGGTTACTGTTGTAGGATTGATTAGTAGATTTAATGTGGTTCTAAATGATGAATTTAGAATAGAGAACATTGATATTAAAAAAATTCCCCTGCTTTTGTAATCATGAAATAGGTATGTTACACTACATAACTCAGAAATGTTGGAGGGTTTATGTTACCTCATATGTATGAGGATATGGGTGCACAATAGATGTTGGATCCTTACTGCTACAAATCAGATGAAATATTTGAGTAAGAATAAAAATTATTTTGATTAGATGATTTAGGTTGGGGTTTCCCAACAAAGAGGACCCGAGAAACATTAACTTCCTCAAAGGATTTCAACCCCCGTTACTAAAAAATTATGTAAACAAGGAAATGTATATTGATAATATGTAGAGACTGAGAGAATATAGAATCTGAAAGCATTATTGATTGATTTAGACATCAATCTAATTAAAACAACTAAAACATAAATGTACCTGGTCTAGGTCGATGGCGACCTAGTCTGTGCAGAGGTAAGTTGATGGTGACTTGTGAGACTGGATCAAAAATGTTTGATGAGTATGAAGACCATATAAGATCTGAATGCAATCTAGAAGCTGCAACAGTCTGAGGATGCTAGAATCAACCTATGAAGGAGGTGTGACAGATCAAAAACTAGGAAAACAACATAAATCAAGGATTAAAGGGAAGGATTGAAACCATGACCTTGGTGAAAAGTGAATGGGTTGTAAACAAGCACATTTTGTTGTAATAAAGGAACTAGATGAGGTATGGAACAAATAGGAAAGGGAACAGAGCTTAGATAATGATGGGAGAAGGTTCTAGGACAAGAAAAGGCTGTTGTGGTCAAGTCGATGGTGAATTTTCAGGGTTGGTGATGACTATGATAGAGTTTGATAAAGCTAAGGAAAGGCAAGCCAGATGAGAAACCTATGAGTATAGAATTTGATAACGAAGTTTCATGTATTTTTGTTTATGTTATAAACCTACAAAATATTAGATACACTAAATACCAAGATAATATGACAAAAACTCATTAAATAAATGTAAAATGATGACAATCTCACAAAAGGCTAATCATAATTGACCCATACACGGTACAAGGAGGTATAAGAGACATGTGATGGATTCTGGAATGTTTAGGCATGAGGGATTGTCCATAGGATGCAGGAGAGCTTCAAGATTCATTGTCATTTGATGGAGAATACAAATAAAGAAATTACCTTTATAGGGTCGATGGTGACTAGGCTAGGTAACCTCCGATCATGGAAAAAATTTCCCCAATCGGAATATTTTCCGATTTTTGGCATTATTTCTTGCTTTTTTAGGAGTTCGCTGAAGATTTAATGCATTAGACAAGAAGGGGTTATTTAGGGATGAGGTGTAGGTGAGTTCGTAGTGGAGATAAGTTATAAAAAGCATATGGAAAAGCATGGATGTAGATTTAGAATGAAAGCATTCCAAAATGGAAAGTTGGTTAGGGCATGATTAATTAATTAATTAATTAATGTTTATTAATTAGGATTTAAAGGTGATGGGAATTTTATTAAATAAGGGGCAGGAATAGATTAAGATATGTGCACGAAGGTGATGAGGGTATAGATACCGAATTTAGGTGTCTATACATACTTATTTGAATAATTAAATGTCTAGTAACAAGGATTAATTAGTGTGATGTTATAACCTAAGGTATCAGTTACCATGATAAATATTCCATTGGGATCCATAACCTTTAGTACAGGTGTTGTTGTAAGTTTTTCATTCAAAAAATTAAATGCATTATCACATTTATCAGTCTATAAAAACTACTTATCCTTTTTATGTAAATAAATTATTGGTTCATCAACTCTTGAGAAATATTTTATGAATTTTCTATAATAACTAACCAACCCCATGAAGCTTCTTACTTCATGTACATTTTTAGGTGTTGGCCACTTAGTTCTAGCCTTGATTTTTGACAGGTCAACTAAAATTCCATTTTTTTTATAATGTGGCCTAGATATTGTACTTCGTTCTAATAAAAAGAACATTTTAAAATATTACCATACATTTTCCTGTTTCTCATCACTTCTAACACTATCCTCAAGTGTTCATTATGTTCCTCTATGTTTTTCAAATAGATCAAAATAGCATCAAGAAAAACTATCCAAAATTTATCTAAGTATTCTTGAAAAAAATTATTCATAAGACTCATAAATGCATCAAGTGCATTAGTGATTCCGAAAGGTAAAACACTAAACTCATAATGCCCATATCTTGTTTGGAACAATTTATTATGAATTTATTCATTATTTATCCTTCACTGATAACCATATCATAAATCAATATTTGAATAAATAGATGTATCTCTCATTTGAGAGAAAAATTCACCAATCCTCAGCAATGGATATCTATTCTTTATTTTTATCTTGTTAAGCATGTGATAATCAATGCATAGTCTTAACATTTAATTTTTTTCTTAACAAAAAATGATCAGTATTCCCCATGGAGACACACTTGGTTTAATTAGTCCTTTAGAACATTTTTTTTGAATTTTTTCTTTCATTTCAACTAACTTTTTTGTTGTCATTCTGTATGGTGTTATTTATATCAGCTCAGTTCTAGGTTTGATATCAATGGTAAATTCAAACTCATGTTTAGGAGGAAGTCTAGTAAATTCATCTAGAAATACATACATGTACTCTTGGAATAGCATAAAATATTCCGAAGAAGTCTTAACTTCCTCACTAAAATTAGAAATTTTAATTGCATACAACATGTAGCCTTTGTTTTTAGATTTCTTAAGTTGCATTGCAAAAAAAATTCTAACTTAAAAATGTCATTTTATGCCCATAATGACGGTTTTATTTTTCATGTCATCTAGACATTATATTCATTTTTTGAAATAGTCTAATATTTCTTTGCGTTTAGACAGCTAGTTTACTCCTATAATAATGTCATAAGACCCTAAACGAGTTACGTAGAGGTCAAATTCAAAGATAAAACTAGGTAATTCTAATGTTGATCCATGTTGGCTATAGTGTCTTGGTGTTTTCATTGATGTCAAATTCCATTGATGTCAAATAGTGTGTAGATGTCATAGGATTCTTTATGAGGTGAAAATCAAGGTCAGGTATGAAGGTTAATTCGTAGTAACTAGTTATGGTGAGTTGCCATGGTGTCTAGGAATGGTTTCAGGCATGATGCAAGCATGGACAGTCATTGAATGAGTTCCAAAGGTTTTCTTGATGGAATACATGGTCCTAGAGGTGTGTTGTAGGTTTCCAAGTGTCTTCATATCATCAACATGGTTAGTTTGTGGATTCTCATGGTTAATTCAGGTCATTCTAAGCCTATTCCTAGACCTAGAGCATGATGCATGGTATGGAGGTATGAATTTTGTACTAGATTATTATTTTTTAATTATTTTCATAGCATGGAGATGTTTCATATGAGGTGTATGAATATTTTGCAAGTTATTTCTCATCTTTTTTATGATGTTTCATGGTCTTTGGAAAGTAAGAAGGTGAAGACAAGGCAATATATCAAATGTAATTCACTTTATTTGGAGATTTTCATAATCATTTAAGAAAGGAGGTGAGATTGGTTAGTTATATGATGTTTTCATGATGCTTCATGACAAGTTTTAGGTCATTGTTGTGAATAAATTGTAAGATATTTCATTTTTGGTAAAACTGAGTTCTATATAAGTAAAAACCATCTTGAATTGGCAAATTCAGATGCTCACTTTCTCTCACACACTTTCCATGGGACCTAGATATTTTTAGGTGTGATTTTAAATTGAGCTAAGGGTGTTTACAAAAAATAATGATGTGGATAGATCATCCAACTTTTATGAATAGTGGTTAAGAAGATAAAATGGTTTAAAACCCTACTTAAACCCTAATATCATAGAAACTTCGGAGATTTGAATTATTTGGTCTCTAAAATGTATTGGAAATATAAATTGATTCACCAAGGATGTATAGGATTCCTTAGAGCTCTTTTTTTTTGTTATTTGGTATTCTATTTGTATTTGGAAGAGAGATAAAAACCTTTATTTTGAGGAAATTTATTATTTTATGATTGATATGGAAGCTTCAAGATGAAAACAAACTATTACAGAATCCTTGGGAGATTTTATACACATACATGAAAATTTTCACATAGGTTTCTTAGAGAACATTGAAGATACATGTGCTCAAAGTGACCCTACAGATTTTGGCCGTAAGGGTTAAAATGTTAGTCTTGAGGTTTAAGGTGATTTTGATGAAATTGCTTAATCAAGATGATGTTTTTGGTCATTTATAGTTGGTTGATACCTGATATGATGTCATAAAGTGATTTTAATGGTATTATGAAGTTGTTTTCAGTTGAAGACTTAATGGCTTAGAAATCCCTAGATAGCTTTCTCAAGAAGGTGACTGAAATAGGTGTGTTTGGATAGATTCATCAACATGATATATGTTAATTAGTGCTTTTACATGTTGTTAAAAGTTACCATGATGTGTTATATGTGGTGGTAGATCTTGGAAGAAGTTTTGGAGGTGTTTTTTCTTGTTTCTCTCAAGACTGGTTCTTGAGCCCTAGAATCTTGAATGAACGGTTTTAGAGATTGGCTTGGTTAAGGGCCCTCTGATATTACTTAGATGATAAAGTGAGTTACTTCGATATATATATATATATATACCTTTCCATTTATATATAGTATGTGTCTTGATGAGGTGTTTTTTATATATAAACCATCTCTGTTTTGAAGACCTAGTTTTGGTCTCTTAAATCCATTTTGGAGTAGTTGCAGAGTTTGAGTTGTTTGGAGGTCTTTCACTATGAGTTGGATGAAAATGTGAGTATTTATAGAAATATGATTCATATACCTTTAAAATTATATATGACTTAAGTCATGATAATGACATTTTCTAAATGAAGTTGGTCATTCGCTAGGACTGAATTTTGGGTGCTTGAAGACCTAGTGGTGTTTATTTGCTTCTTAACATTATTAATGATGTTTGGAGATGATGCAAATATGTTTGGGCTTTCTGAAGGTTTTTAGAGGAATTACCTATTTTTTTATTATTATTCAGCCATGAAAACTTTATCGTATTCCTTTGGATATAATGATCCATTCGTTGGTTCTTGGAGAGAATGTTTTGAGCTTATTTGTGTGTCTTGGAACTTGTTAGAGATGTCTTGACCCATTCCAAGCTACTTGGATTTTTTTATTTCTTTATATGATTTTTTTCATCTATTTTTGAGTTGGTATGACCTACCTACTTTTTCATGGCCAACCTAGGATTCTTTTAGAGTTAAGTCATGTATATATAGCATGTTATATATGATTATTATGACTAGTTCAATTAGAGAGGATATCAACAACCTATAGAGGATAAAAAAATAATGTTGAGGGGTTATGGAAAGAGATTAAAAGAGGAATGAATAAATGAGAAATTTTTAGGATCATATGTGCAAGGAAAATTGATATGTTCAACCCATTAAGAAGGGAGATTGAGTGAGTTAGGAGTGTGCTTATTTTGATGAGGGTTTAAAGAGTTTTGAGCTTAATATGGATCACTATCAATTATATGAGAATAATGTCATCATTATTAATTCATTTCTAGGTGGTTGATTTGGTACTTGATCACCTTAGGGGGTTTTAGCCTCCTTGTGGGGTTGGTGCCTCAATAAACTAGGGGTTTGTACTCCTTGAAGGGTTAGTGCACTACTAAACTAGAGGTTGGTGTTCCTTGTGAAGTTGGTGATTCACTAAATTCATTTGTTTTGAGTAATATAAGAAGAGCTTCAGTGGGTTTTCTTCCCCTTGATGGTTTCCCACTTATATATGGTGTTCATGTGTTGTGTATATTGTTTCATGCTCTTATGCTTGAATGTTACACATCTTAATAAGAACACATGGTTATGTATGATGAATTTATGGTTTGATAAATGAAGTAAAAATTATTGTAGGACTAGCTCACCCCCATCTCATTCCTAAGCTTCCAACACTCTAAACATAGATTGGTCTATCATATGCATTGCATAATTCCCATATTGTACAATCCATGATTTTTCCATAAATGTAGTTTTCTTAAACAATTTACCAGCTAACTTATTTGAATTAAATAACTTAGTTGCATCGATGTCAAATAAAATATTAATAGGAAGTCCATATAACTTACCTGGAACTTCAATGGGTGTAGAATGTTTCTCATTTTAGTTGTTATCCACTTTATCATGAATTCTTTACTCATGATTATTCCCCTAATTATTTTGGGGACATTTATTAGCATAGTGGTAACCACCACATTTAAAACATCCAACAACAGGCCCTTTCCTCTCAAATTTGTTCTCATTAACTATAACATTGTTCTTCCCATTTTTCCTCATATTTGTAGTAGTTTAGCTATTACATTATTTATGTTAATAGTCATTTTATTTCTCACCTTATTCCACCATGTTTTTCTAGGAGCCAATGGTGAAGGTGAGTTGACATTCTTCTTACGCTTTTCCTCTCTATGAGTTGAAATTTCTTGTAGTTTTTGTTCTTACCTAAGGGATTTTTTCACACATTACTTCCATAGTATATGGTCCATGCACATCTACTTCTCCTCCAATATTTTGGTTTAACCCCATAATAAACTTACAAATTCTGAATTTTTCATCTTTCTGGTACTAAGGTATGTATTTCAGTAACTTGGTGAAGCATTCCCAATATTCTACCACACTCAATTTACCTTGTGTGAAGTTTTGAAACTTTGAAATTTTATTGTCAAAGTATATCTAAGGTAATTAGCATTGATGAAAGTAAATCTTAAATTAATCCTAGGTGATGTTGGTAGTATCAACTCCCAAATCCATCTTGCAGTTATCACACCATGAGGATACTTCATTGGATAGATAGAAATCACCCCACTTTTGAAAAGTCCCTTATTTTGAAATACTTTTCCATGTCACTCAATCGATTCTCAAATCCATCCCCCAAATTTTTTCCATCAAATTTGGGTGGACTGATCCAATTAATATCTCTTGACAGTTCAACATTCAAGCGATCTCTTGTATACCCTTATTTATTTTCGAAATTAGGATGTTCTATTTATTCTTCCTCATTTGCTATAAGTTTTTCTACCTTAGGTTCTTCCTCTTTATTCATGAAAAATGAATTTTTCCCAGATTAAAATTTGGCCCTTACTAACTGAAATACAACTTTTAACTTGACACAATCAATCATTCTTGACAAAATATCTTATTATGGAAGACTGATATGTTTTTACATTCTTAATGTTATTTAATTGAGCAAGTTAGATAAGCTATAGTCATAGTTGATTAAAATTTATACAATAATATATAAACCTAAGATAAATTTTCAAATTTGTGGGCTGAAAAACATAACCACATAACAAAGAAAAATACGTGGAAGGAAGCTAATACCTGTGTAACAAAGGAAATCCCGCATAAATAATATAAACATCCACATAAAAAAGGCAGTATAGTAAAAATTCATGAAACACTAAAGAAAACCACGGAAGGGGGGAGAAAAACCACAAAATAATCCAAAGACTAAATAAATTGGGTTCGAACGGTTCACAAAGAAAAAAGGTAAATACAGGTGTCAATAAATCATTGGAAATGGTTACTAAAGTATGAAACTGTAGAATAAGACACATGGAGCCTTGTTTACTAGTTCACATTTCATAGAACCACTATTTTCTTATCAAGGGTTTTCCACAGTGAAGTGCATATATACGTGGATCTTTACTATTCATTCACACTTTGCAATGTTGGATAACTAACAAAAAAACATTTAACAACAAGTAAAACCATTGAAAATTCATGTACATTCTTAAATTTTTCAATGGTTCATTTTTCACACATTGACAAGGTACTTATAAGGAAAACAAAAATGTGAAGAAAACATGGAAGGTTTCTATTAGCTCACATTATGACAACCTGAAAAGAGATTAACACTATGAAATTGGTAGTTGGTTTGGGTTTTGCATTTTTTAGAAGATAAATTAATAAATTCTAGATTTGTGAAGAACTTAGAGTGTTATCATTAGTTCAAACTTCGTAATGCTTAGAAAATACTGACAAAGGCCTGACATTGTGAAGTAAAATGGTCTATTCTCATTGGTAAAATCCTTCACAATAGTCAATAAGCCTGACAAGACAATAACACACAGACTTCTTTGATTGTCTAAAGATTTGCACACAAAAAAAATCTATCAAAATCTAAGAACAAAGAACCACACATGGAACATTTTAATTGACTTGATGTTCACAATTAGATATTGCATTATGTCAAGGAAGACTTAGAAGATAGGATTAATAGTTTCTAAGGGAAATTTCAGGAACAAAGTCTGCAATGAGACATAAGAAACATCAACAAAATAGAGACAGGTGGACTAAATAAAAGGTGACACTTGGAGATGATCTAATGAATGAGGATCAACACATGGCAACATTCCGCCAAGTTTTACGAGAGATGGTTTCAAGTGGATGTAATTCTCCTGAATAATCCAAAATTAACTAAGTTACGTGTCTAAAACATACCAACAAGTAATACAACTATGAAAAGATAGAAAATATAACAAACAACCATAAAATACATAATATAGATATTTGAGCCTAAACACCATTAAATTACAAGAATATATTGTAAAATATTATCAATTTTATATATTAGTTCATGTTTTACATTAAAACATACAATTCATCTTAATTTTACAGACATTCACATCTAAATTTACGTATTTCATTAATTTATTATTGTAGTTCACTATTTTCATAAGAAATCACTTATTTTTAACAATATACAAAATAAAATAGATAAAATACATTCATATGGTCATTTATTCGAATAAACAGAAGAATTAACTTTGTAGTATTAGGTTTTTAACAATTTTACATAGTTACAGAGATATTCACCTAGTTTAATAGAGAGAATACTTATCTGAATCAATAGATATGAATTATATAGAGGAAATTATGAGGGCTAGAGTTCCCTAAATCCCCCAATATTTCCACAGTGTAGAATCCAACTCTGTGAGATTTTCGGTGACTTTTTAAACACCAAAAATAGAGATCATGCATGAAAATGGTGGCTAGCCAAATTTGAAGTCAACCCTAGAGCCGAACCAGGTCAACTGACGAGTCGTCACAAATAGAAAATTTGAATCATGTGTAAGTCAAATTTGGATGGACCTCCAGCCTTCGACACTCGATATCAACATGTTCATTGGAAGTTGAAAAATATATATATATATGCCACGTGGTGGGTCCTCAGGCCATCATGTGGCCTGCCACCACATATCCACTAGTCAACTGAGTTGGATATCACCAAGGTATGCATGCCTAGCTCGATCAAGCTAAATATTGAGCTATGGTGCAAGTTAATGGGATGAGTAAAAGTTTATGTGAGGGCAAGTTGACTGTTCAGCTCGCCAAGTCACTCATATTTACACCACCATAAAAAGTTAAGGACGTGGCTCAAGCCACAACAAACCCTATCCACCTTAGGATATTTAAAGCCTTATGTAAGCTACTTCCTGCTTGATGTGGGAATAACTCCAAATACAAAAATTACCAGTGAAGTAATTAGGCTCAAATCCAAAAGCATGGGGGTTATATGGCATGGTGGAAAGTGAAGGGCTAGAGGACACGTGGTAGGTAGAACGACATGGAAAAAAATAGAGATGGTCGGAAAATGGTTTGGTGTATGGCGAGCTACGTCGCAACAATGTGGTGACTACAACATACGCTTTGGTGATCAATATAAAATTGACTATGTGAAATGACAGGGAAAAGATTGGAAACCGCGACCTCTCCCTCACATGCATAGCAGCCAAACTAACTCGGCTAACCAAATTGGTTGGTGATTAGTTCGAAGATATGTTATATAACATATAGTTTAGATCTGTAGGCCTATATAAAAATGCCCTCTCCACTCATTTATAACACAAGCTCATTGTGATTTTATTTGAAAATAATCTCACCCAAGAAATCATGAGCTCCTCCCAAAAAAGAAAGCCTCATAGGAAAAGGTCGAGGAATGAAGGGTAAAGGGAGTTTGAATATTATGAGGCCTCAATAAAATGTGAAGGCCCATATTTTGGAGGAAGATAAGCCCTATATTTATATAGGCATGTTTTGGAGCTAAGAATATATAGAGGCCTATTATAGGTATTGAATAAGTCTTATAGGGAATTTCTAAGCTCTATTCTCTCTGGAAGCAGTAACCCAAGCCCCATCCGAGGAGGGTGAATGATGAAGTTTGAAGGCGTAATTGTGGCAATGTAATGGAGATGTAAGTCCTATTATATTATAGGCATTATGGAGAGAGAAAAATGCTTAGATCATATTAATATAAGAATGATGGCCTATATCATAATAGTATGGGCACGATGACAATTAATACCTATATCATACTAATATAGTCATAAGGGAGATATAAGACCTATATCGTACTAATGTAGACATCTTCATAATGGTTCACAAGCTATTATTTTTTAACTCACCGATCAAGAGACTTCTCAAGATGGAGCTTAGAGACACCATGAAACTGAGGGTCATGAAGAAGCATAGAGAAGTAGAAGATCTCATAACCTCATTCCATTGGATGATTCATCATATCGTTGGATTTGGAGGAGGGTCATTATTCTATATTGATCTCAGTGGTGATGATTGTAGGTTGTTGAGATTTATAGGCTTAGCACTGCACAATTGGAGTGTGGAGGTTTTTGGAAGAATACTTAGGACTGTTTAATGGAGGCATTGAGGTTTTCATTACTATGGGAGTCGTATTAACTCATTGGAGATGTTGCGGAACCTAGATTTGGAGCCATAGGGTATCCTGTAAATAAGATCGAATCTAGTGCATAAACTGAGGTATTGACACTCGAGGGTCATGGAGGAGGTTCTTATTCTTCAAATTTTATTGATCCAGAACTTCAAATTATGTAATATTTTGAAGACATACCTAGGGATCCATAGGACATCGTAAAATCATCTGGAAGACCAATTGGGGAGCCATAGGCCATTATACCATGAAGTTGAATATTGGATCAAATCTGCATCATAATTTGAGGTAACTATTTGGTGGTCTTGATAAATTTTCGTATTCTTTTGTATTTAGTTATTATCATGATTTGATTGTAATTTTGTATTAGAATTACAGTCATTAAAGTGGATAATAAATCAGTTCTATTAATGAACCCAGAGACGTAGGAATTCTTCCAAACTTCGTTATCAACCTATGTACAGTGTGTTTTAATTCTTGTATTGCTTAAAATTTGATTTTAACGGGGTAACTTTAGAAAATAATTTAAAGCCTATAGGGGTCTGTGGTCAAGAAAAAAAAAATTGGTAAATTTTCAAATCATTTTGGTATCAGAGTTGTTTGTTCTTCCCAGTGAACATGCTATTCTTTAAGCAGGCTTATCAATGTAGGTTGAGTAGATAGTAATGGGATCAGCTTGTACTTGTGGATTCCAGATTAGTGGGATAAGATAAGGGACATGTTTATCATGCTTAATATTTTTATCACATTCACATTTAGATTAATCCATTATATCTCTTAATTATCTTTTGAGTGTCTATTATAGTTAAGACTCATATCTATAAGCTTGGATATTTTTCAGAAGTTTGTGCATATTTTTGATCTCACTAGTGTCAGATCGGATCGTCGTTCTATGTCAAGGAATTGTTACCATATAGTATAATGGTAGAAAATCATCATAGACATGACATCACCTCATATATTCATTCTGTGTAGGTGATCTTATGGTCATGTAATAGAGTGGTAACTGGCAGGTCATCATCAACAAAAGACATCAGATTACTCATAGCTCTGCATAGAATGTACCTTCCTTAGGACTAGTTTGGATTATATAGAATCAACTTGGGATCAGGGGATATGTTTTACAATGAAAGAGGATCATTATTGTCTGATATCTGGAGGCTTATCCCTACACAATGGGAACATTGAGGTTTCTCGAAGGAGACTTAGCACCATACAGTAAAGGTGTGAAGGTCTTATAAAGATATCAAAGTGGCTTAGTAGGAGGTAGTGAGTCTACATGCCACAAGTCCTAAATATCAAGCCATTAGTTGTTTGATTGTGGAGTTGGCAATATACTGCGTAGATCTCTTCTTGACAACATGATTTAGAGTTCACAAGATTTTTGGGACAAAAATCCTTCCCATTAGGGAGGTGTGATCTGGAGGACATTATGAGGATAGTATTTTTCTAAATCCCCTAGGATCATAATATTGTGGAAGAAAACTCTGTGATATTTTCGGTGACTATCTAAACACCAAAAATAGAGCTCGTACGTGCAAATGGTGACTAGTCAAAGTTGAATTCAACCCTAGGGATGGACCGGGTCAACTGTTGAGTCATGAAAAGTGGAAAATTTGAATCGAGCATAGGTCAAGTTCAAATGGACCTCTGGTATTCGAAATGTTTGTCAAAAATAAAAAAAAATGCCACATGGTGAGTCCTCAGGCCACCACGTGGCTTGCCACCACTTATCCACTAGTCAACAGAGTTGGATATCAGAAAGCTATGCATGTTTAGCTCAATCAAGCCAAGGACTGAGCTATGAAGCAAGCTAATTGGATGAGTTCAATTTTATGTGAGGGTGAGTTGACCATTTATCTCGATGAGCTACTCATATTTACAGCACTGGAAAAATCTGAGGGCATGACCCAATCCATAACAAACCCTATCCACCTTGGGCTATTTAAATCCTTATGTAAGCTACTTCCCACTCGATGTGGGATTAACTCCCTACACCAAAAATATTGGTGAAGGACTTGGGCTCAAATCAAATAGTGTAGGGTTTATGTGGCATGGTGGACAACAAAGGGTCAGAGGACATGCGGCAGGTAGAGTGACGTAGGGAGCAATAGAGATAGTCATAGAAATAGTCGATACGAGGTGAGTGACATGGAGAATATGACACATGTGTCAGTGGTTGGTATAAAACTAACTATGTGAAACAAGGAGGGCAGGTTTGGGACCCACGACCTCCCCCTCACATGCACAATAGCCAAACTAACTCAGCCAATTGACTTAGTTGGTGATTAGTTAGAAGATATGCTATATAACATATAGTTCAAGAGGCCTATATAAAAAATCCCTCTCTAATCATTCATAACACAATATCACTATAATTTTATTTGGTTATAAGCTCACTCAAGTTATCATGAGCTACTCCCGAGCAAGAAAGCCTCATAGGAAAAGGCTGAGAAATGAAGGGTAAAGGGAGTTTGAAGATTATGAGGCCTTAGTAAAATGTGAAGCCCCATATTTTGGAGGAAGATAAGCCATGTATTTATATAGGCATGTTTTTGAGCAAAGAATATATAGAGGCCTTTTATAGGCATAGAATATTTCCTATACGCAATTTATAAGCTATGTTTTCTCTGGAAGAAGTACTCCAAGCCTAAGCCGAGGAAGACAAATGATGAAGTTCGAAGGTGCGATTGTGGTGATGCAATGGAGATATAAGTCCTATTATATTGTAGGAGTTATGGAGAGAAAAATTCTTATATCATATTAATATAAGCCTCATGGTCTATATCATAATAGTATGGGCACGATGACGATTAAGACCTATGTACTAATATAGGTGTAAGGGAGATATAAGACCTATATTGGACTAATATAGGCATCTTCATAATGGTTCAGGTGTTATTATTTTTCAACTCACCGATCAAGAGACTTCTCAAGTTGGAGCCCAAAGACTTCATGGAGCCAAGGGTTACGAAGAAGCAAAGAGAAGCATTAGAGCTCAGAACCTCATTATGTTAGATGATTCGTCAATTTGTTTGCTTCAAAGGAGGGTTGTTATTCATTATTGATCTCATTGGCAATGATTGTAATATGCTGGAATTTGGAGGCTTAGCACCACACAACAGGAGCGTGGAGGTTTCTTGAAGAATACCTAGCACCATGAAATGGAGGAATTGATGTATTTATTACTAAAGGATTTGTATCAACTCATCAAATATGTTGTGGAACTTGAACTTATAGCCATAGGGTATTCTGCAAAGAAGATTTACTCTACTACATAAGTTGAGGTATTGACACTCGGTGGTCGTGGAGGAGGTTCTTGTTCTTCAGGGTTTATGTAGCCACAACTTCAAAGTACTAATGTCTGGAGATTGACCTGGGGAGCCATAGGACATTATAAATAGCATCTACAAGACCGATCAAGGAACCATAGGTAAAGGTGAATATTGGATCGAATATGCATCATAAGTCAAGGTAACTATTTAGTGGTTGTGAAAAATATTTGTGTTCTTTTTTATTCCGTTATTATCATGTTTTGATTATAATTTTGTATTTGAATTGCATTCATTAAAGTGGATAATAAATTAGTTCTATTAATGAACCCAGAGATGTAGGCATTTTGTTGAACTTCATTATCAACCTGTATGTAGTGTGTTTTAATTCTTGCATTTCTTAAAAGTTGATTTTAATGGGGTAAGTTCAGAAAATAATTTAAATCCTATAGGGGTCCGTGGTCGAGAAAAAAATATGGTCAATTTTTGGATCAATGAAATCCCAATATCTAAAGAGAAAAAGGATCAGGAATTCTAATAAAAAAATTCCAACATAGAGAAATATCACTAGTTTGGAATTCTCAATAAAAAATTCCAATGCATCCACAAATTAATAAACACCAAACTATGGCCACTTATGAAATTAAAATACTATACACCCCATGTATATTCACCTTTCCCTAGCCAGGAACCATCTTAGGTTATACTCTATACCCTTAATTAGGACACCTATAGTGCCCCTCTCTCTTTTCCACCATCTGTTTGTAACCTTGTCAGGCTTGGATTTACTTCCATAGACTAAATTCATGAAGTCCTTAAGACTCTTTTCACAATTGTTCTCTTTCTCATAATCACAAGTACAATTATGTGTCTCTTATTCATTCAATTGTTTCCTCTATTCCCTTATTTGTATTTACATTTACATCTCTTTTTATAAGACATAACAGGTGGTTTCAAACAAATATAATGGTTATCACACCTTTTCTTAAGTCAAATTAAGCATCTTTAATCAAATGCTCAGGATATTCATCCCTTTATTAAGCCAATATCTTTACTACAATATCTTTATAAAGAATTTCGACTCAAACTTGTATTAGAAAATCTCAAACCAAAGTTGTCTTTAATAATCTAATAGGTCTTTTAATGCTTTACAACTTCAGGGAATTTTTCACATAAAAATTCTCACCCATCACCTACTGCTCCAAGGTAGCTATCTGATTTCAGGTGTCCTAAAGAACTATTAGTATTTCATCTAACTTCTAGTTTGTTAAACCTTCATCATTTGTTGAATTGGTTCTAACCTCATTGTTTTCCCTTCTTCTAACCATCATATCCTATTAATAAGAGGATAATATGTATGTTAGTGTTATGAACCCATTAATTCAAATATCTTATAAACCTACAGATCTTATACCAAAATGTAACACCCATGCTATGATTTATCCAAATTAAGGGAATAAATTTAAAAAAAAAACCTTAACTACAATTAATGCCTTCAATGATTTTCATCTTGGAGCTAATTAAGCCAACATATCTAAATGTTTACAATCCATCTTAATAACATACATTAACCATGTGTAGTTGTAAGGGCCTACTATATCATCCTGATCTCCTTTATTCACCTTACATGATTGTGTATAACTTGTATTATTTTGGTTAAACCTTTTATAGGTTATGAGAACATGTTCATATCCTTAGTAACACTACAAGGATATCCAGTTCCTGACACTTTGGATTAGGAGAAATGGTGAATAGACAATGTGATCATCATTTACATTTCATTGGACAAAGTTTTTAAGCATTGTTTTGCAAGATAGTTTTAAGACCGCATGTTGTCCTATGAAACATATCTCCTGTCACCACACAACCATATCAATGTAGTTAACTGGATATCATTTCATTATTTAAGAAATTAAGTTTTATTTTTGAAGAAGTAGAGTCCATGACTCACCCTTCTAAATAAAAGGATCCTATCAAATCCAATTAGGATCATTATGGGAAAGATAGTGACCACGTAAATATTTGCATCATTACATCCTCACTACCCTATCTATAGCCATCCTAAGTTGGAATGGGTAGGATCCTATCGATAGGAAGATGGGACATATCACCTACTCTTCATTTACAATTTTAATTTATCTATGAAAGATGAAGTAAATTAATTCATTTTTATGATATGTTGTATTGTTTCAATACACAATATTAGATTATCAAAAGGGGGTTATAATAACTCTATGAATTACTATCTTTCATTAGTTCCTCTCATCGAGCTTACACAACATAATATTCATCCTAGTATATGTTTACTACCCATTTTTTGCATTGAGTTGTTCCATTCATAACTCATTACGGATAGTCCTTAAAGTCATAAGTTCATTAATTAACATGAATAGTTTGTAAATTCCATAAGGTACAATAATAAATTTACCTTTTTTTCATTATATAGTTATCATTATATTTCTATGTGTCATTATTCAACATATTTGTTCATTTCAATTGAATCAATGAAATCAGAAATAAATGTATACCATAATATTAATCATCTTTATTTATACTCAATTGTATAACATCATATACATTCTTTCATATCCATCAAGATAACTCACAAAAAACCCAATTACTATATTCAAACTTAATAAGGATAATCCCTTATTTTCATAGAAAAAAATTATACAAATCATCATAATAGTACATTAGGAAAATTTCCCATAACAAATTTTGAAGGTAATGCATCTGCGTTTATCTAATAAATAAAACAAACTTTCTCAGATTAAAACAAATAACTTATGACGTAAATCATACGTAAACTTACTATCTTATTAATTATATATCTATATCAAGCACAAATGAAACTTCATATTGTAAGGTATTTTTACAAACAGTACATTAAATCAACTGATAAACATAAATTTTAGATTGTTAAAGTAACATATTATAGCAATTAATTGTTACAATCATCAAGCATAGGATTTACATCTACATCCTTCAATTCCTTTCATAATTTTGGTTGCATACAATGTATATATTCTTAAAGAATAAAATCAACAATGTAACCTTCATCAATGTATAAATGTCATGTTCTAATGAATGATCATAATCTAACTCATTATCCATTTCCCGTATTTACATATGACTAAGAAAAATGGATCATATACCATTTCAGTCAATAACCAAAGCAATATATGCATTTAAATTTCTTACTCCATAATTTATATTCTCATAATGAATACATAGGTAATAAATATCATCCAAATTTTATGAGAAAATAATACAATACCAAATACCTTCCTAAATTTTATCCCTTTAATAAATAATTCAAGTAGTCCTACTTATGAGGAACCAATAATGGCAAACAAAAAAGTGCATTAATTAATTTAATATAAAACACTTTAATAAAGTAACAGTGTCTAATTCTCAATGGTTATCTTCACCAATTAGTAGTCAAGATAGAAAGAGTGTGTGTGTGTGTGTGTGTGTGTGTGTGTGTGTGTGTGTGTGTGTGTGTGTGTGTGTGTGTGTGTGTGTGTGTGTGTGTGTGTGTGTGTGTGTGTGTGTGTGTGTGTGTGTGTGTGTGTGTGTGTGTGTGTGTTTGTGTTTAGCAATCCATGTTTAAGAAACTTAGTAACAACCATAATATCAAGTTATGAATCAACTCTAATACACACATACAGTCAACCATATGATAAACATATGGAAATAATAACTATAACACTGAAAAATGGTTGTGTTCACAATATCTCACATTCAAAACTTGACGCAGTGTAAAAGTTAAAAGTAAATAACAACATGCTCAAAAGGAGATTAATCAAACTAACTCAACAAATCTCATTTTTGGTTGTAAATAACCTTTCTTCAAATTAATGAGAGTTTAATATGAAAATAAATACCATTTATTAATGAATACCCAAAATGAATACTCTTTAGAAAAGAAAAGAATAATGAATAAATTTAATCATGCTTCTAAAATTGTTCACAGACAAAAACAACAAAGCTCGTAAGTTCCCAAAACCTCACAAAAACCATCAAGAACATTAAGAACCCAATAAGGAATAGTGCTCACAACACCAAGGAGGGTTGAAATCCAGCCACAACAATAGAACGAATCCATAAGAGAGCTTGCCAACTATACAACTAGTTAAAATAACATCATGTAACAACCACTTTTTTCACTTCAATTATAGGGAATTTTGTTTTAACTTTATACTTTGCTTATTTAAATAACAAGTATTTAAATTCCAACATAAATCATAAATTTAATCCATCTAATAACTATCATAAACTATATGAAGATGCATGAGACTATACAGATCCTACTCGATCCCCCTCAAACACTCTTTGAAAGTGTGTTTACTCTTTACGAGTTATTACACTAAGTGTATCATTGGTTTTCCTTTTTCAAGTATAATTTTCTAAGTGCATACCTATAACTCAGTCATTGAATCCCATCCTGGAATTAGGTATCTTAGACCCTTGGTGACTTTGGGACAATGTAATTAACACTTTACACTACTTTGACAAAAAATTCAGAGACATGTATGCCATGCTTGGTTCCATGACAACACATTCATTGTTAGGAACTTATCCATCACCTAATTCAGTTATATAGATTCTCTTCCATCTTAAAATGTTCTTAATAGAAAACTTACGCATTCATTTAAGTCTAATACTATTTACTATGATCATTTAGTTAATCACCTCCATTTGCTAATGTTCATACAAAAGTTGTGAGATATCTTTAATAGTGTCTATATCTTTCACAATAGTGAAGCAATAGGTCATTGAGAAGTTCCATGTGATTGATCAATTATTATTTAATTAATAAGGAGTCATATTTTCCTAAGACATAGTTTATGGTATTAATGTACATGGCATCTCGACTTAACCCATTGCAACGTGAGTATTGTTGCTACAAGAAACAGTTGATTCACTAGTAATGGTCTAATCAAAACATTTGATCTATATCAACCTAATCATCCAATGAACAAGTTAAAGATCATTAAATGGGTTATTTAGTTAGCATAATTCCATACATTCTTGCTTTATTTCTACTATGTTATACTTAGTCATCTTCTATAGATTGTGGACATAAGCCACTATCATAATCAAGTTTTGTGTACTCAAAAGAGATGTTCACTGTTAGACTTCTTAATAATCTTCGTTATGAGATCATAAAACATCTTATCCACTTTGTAACATAATGATGTTGGTTTGATGAGATCACTTTACTATTTTTTCCATATTTCATATATGTCTTAGATGATACTATTGATTGGAACAAAAATCTTTATATTCATTAAGATATATTTTACCTTAATACCTTTACTATACATTACTTTATATTGATTATTAAGTTGATATCAGCAATTACCTAACTAATCCTCAAATTATCCAATTACTGATAATTTCAAATGTAATATATATACTCATAGAGGAAGAGTTTACCCATATATCCATTATATGTTGGGTTCCATAGTCTGTATAATATACCAAGGTGAACCATTTTTTTACTTTTGACCTAGATATGGTACATTCTTATCTATATTTCTTATCTTTTCATATTATAACAAACCCCATAAGTGCAATACATTCTCATAATGATATATAATAAAGAAGTAATTTTACTTCTTTAACTTCACAAAAGAGGAATCCAACTATATAGATGTCGTTGTACGTATGCTTAATATCATTGTAGATTAAACATATAAATACTTCTTAATTCATCTCTTTATAGTCATAATATTATTATATCACCTAGATTATAATTTATTAAAAGATACGTTGTTGGAGCAACAATACAAGTGTTTTAGGTTCCCATACACATAGAATAAGCCATTTCATTAATTTCATATTCATATACGTACTAAATATCTTTTATTTGCAATACATCAACAACAGTTCTTTGTTGAAGTCAAAGGTGTCATATTAAATAGGGCACATTTAATTTATCTCAACGGGATTCTTAGCCATCTTTAAATTTCATTCATCCTAATCTAAACATACGTTCACGATAAATATTTCACATAGATCAACAAGAATACAATATTTTCATTGATGAAGTTAGTACAACTAATCAAATCAAGCCAACCATTCCATTCTTACCAGCTCAATGATCCTTTTCACTTGTTTGGTTAAAACATGGTCAATTTTATGCAAAATGGAATGATAAGTCCTTTCTCCCAACTAAAATTTTATGTCATTTAGTATAGGAATAATTACAATGCTACAATAATTTATTAACAACATAATAACACACAATTCAATCAATGTCCATGCAGGATAGTTCATAATGCATAATATTAACCACACACTACACTCGATCCTATTATATTAATAGCAATCTCAAATTTGATCAAATCAAATATTGAAACTAATAATACCATCTTATTTTAATCCGAGACATCTATCCTTAGAATAGATTCCAATAATCTTTACTTCAATTGTTCATACTTGTTTTTCATATCATGTAAAAAATTATTTAGATAACTAGTAATTTCTCATACTAGCTACTAATTCTTTTAAATAAATCCATATTTTTTCCAAAACCAAGCCATAATCGACCATCAAAGTATAACATTATCTTCTTCCCAATTTACTGTAATGTCATTTTCATGCAAGTAAGATATTTTACATATTGCTATCGATAGATTTTTAACCTCATAATTAGTTTATCTAGCAACTTGGGTTATTAGAAAATACAAAGGCCCAATAAATTAAATATATAAGTATGAGTATTGAATTCCCTATAAAATCATAATTTTATATTCGACATCATTACTCATTCCTTAACAATAGACCAAAATAGTTAACTCAACAATAACGGGTACACAAGGTTACTTTTCACCTTCGTTTAATAATTGCACCCCATATTGCTTGTAGTTGTCTACAAGACATTCTCTAATAACTATTAACTACTAATGTTGATTTCAAATCAATATTAGCATTTCTGGTGAGTGACTCCACGACCTAATTAAATGTTCTATTAAAACTTATCATAACAATTATATAGTATTATCGACTCCTTATACAATTGATTTAACCCAGTCTACAAACCTGAAGTTTACATTATGCGGAACCCAAGAACCCCCATAACTGCATAAATAGATTCATACTATTTAAGCAATTGGGTATGACCCATTCACTAAGAAAAGGTCTACATAGTATTACAAATAGAAACCCTAAAAGAGGTCAACAGAAATCCCACAAAGTTACAAATTATAGAGGTTAACAATAGTAATTTCAGACCATATTTTATTAATGGAGTATAACAGCAAAACCCAGAGGTTGCACTTCATCAAACCCATAAATGCTACCAAACACATGCAGTTCACAAAATTTAACCAACATTACTGTAGAATTTTACTTATGCATATAATAAATGAGATAAGTTGTTAGGTAAGAGAATGAACAAATCCTGTTTGAATAGTAGCTAGTCTTCCCTGCTTTTACCAAATTCTAGAATTTTCAGTAGACAAGAAAAACTCCCAACCTTCGAAATATTCAAACAAGTGAAACTAGGTTGAAACCCACCTTCTCAAAGTGAGCACCCACTATTTTAATATGCCAACATTTTTATTTTTAGAATAAGAACAACCATTTATGGCACGATAACCTATGGATTTGCATATAGAGCTCCGATTAGAAAGTGAAGAAAATAACAAGAATAATGAAGCTTCAATGGTCATGCATTGGCTTTAACTCAAATCTTCTCCCATTTCAAGGATCTTTGAATCTGTATTAAATGATCATTTAATTAACACAGAGCCACATCTGTATTTTTGGCAATTTCACCTCCGCCCTCTGAATTTTTTGGTAGTGCTTGGTTCAAATGATCCAAGTATTTAAATACAACAATAATTAACTAATTCAATTAAGCCACCTTCTTTCATACTTTAATTATTATATCTTCTTGCATATGGTAAAAATACCTAATTGTACTTTGACATTTATATATATCCCAATGCAATTAGTGGAAAGATATCAATTTGAATCCTATATTAATTTGACAATGCATCATTATCATAAGATAGGTCTCAACCTATCATTTTTTATTTTCCAAAATGAGGTCAAAATAATACTTAAGTTTAAACCAATATGACCTTATTATATCATGAAATAAGATTCAGACATATACCACAAGACAATCAAAAGGCTAGGCCATTTAGTGCACCCTAATATGGTTAAGTACCAAATTGCCAACAACCACAATGGTTAGAGATGAGTAACCAACCCATATATGTTTAACCATTATTATCAAATAATCAACCTTTCAAACTTAAAAATAGTGAGGTTGATTTGACTATATAATTACCAATCCCAAAGTATATCAAGGGTCACGAAGTACCATAATATGATGTTCTATATTTTCAATATCATATAAAAATATAACCTAGGGCCATGTAATTGATCAGTTAAGTATTTATTAATACCACCTTGGCATATTATTTCTATTACATTCTCTTTCCCTAATAATGGGCTATTCTAGTAATTTAAAAATATTTCCATAGGTACAACTATCAAGCAAGTATCAATTTCCTTACTCAAAATTAGCAAGATAAATCACACATTTTTGTAGGGGCCTAAAAACACTTATTCAAGTATAGAGTCAAGTAGTCCAACAAGGGATTGTATCATCCAACTCAGTATGGTAATTATATGTAAAGAGCCATGTTCATGTGCGGTATGAATAACCTTGGAGAACCTAAATGTAGCAATTAGATATGACAATAAAGAAATTATATGAAGGTATTGCTTTCTTATTTGTTTCATGATAACATATACAATAGATATGATCTTTCAATAGAAATTTTTTTTACCCAAGCCAATGATAAATCACAAAACATCAAACACAGATATCATTAGTTTACAATTACCCTATGTAATTACAAACTAAATTTTGTGGGGTGTGGCACATCAAAATGGTGATGCTCGAATGTGCTAGTTACCAACTGCAACTTTGAACAAACCCAACTACTGAAAATGAACTCAGGTCAAAATAAAAAATAAATCCACATGCAAAATCAACTACAAATGCAAATATTATATTTCCAAAAAAATCCATGTCATTTTCACGACTTTACCTTGCTTTCATTTTAAAATTTTCACATTAAAAACAAGGAAATGTTCCCATTTAAAAACAACAATTTCTTAACCATTTATTTCCAATACAAAACCTCTATCAGCAAGTTCTAACAGGATTTAATCAAAAATAATATTCCCATATTTTTAGAAAACAAAAGGAGAACATATTTTATCTATAATGCCCTCCATTTCCAGATTTATAGACTAATTTGAAAAACCATAAAAATATTCTAAATTTCATATGAAAAATAGAAAAATAGGAGAGATAAAACCCATGCATAGTTCACCTTTATTTTCTTCCAAACTTTCCTTAAAATCTTCAACTCAAATGCACACAAAAACTCCACAAAATATCCCAAATAGAGATTTTAAATACCAACACACCATTAATACTAGCTTCATATTTGCATGCATATGCCCAAAATAGATTTCCATAAATACCTCCATAAAAACCTCCATTCTCAACTCAAGCCCAAAACCAAAGAGAAATGCAAAAAATATGAATGGCTTAAGGACTTGTACATTTTAACTTCCTGAGGAAGCTACCGGTTCCTAAGGAACTGAATTCATTTATTACCATTCAAAACTGTCAGTTCCACATCATGGCCTATAAAACCTACAACCTTTCATGTCATGGTTTAATTTACCAAGTTCCATGTTATATGGTCTATGACCAAAATAAAACACTAAACCATTAACAATAACCATTGTTATATGCCACGTGGTCAATGACCATCCTTCAATGTTAATCAATTTCCTTTCCATAATTAACTATGATAAGGTGTTGATGACCACCACTTACTAAAACTCAACAATTATTTTCTAGGTGGTCCTAGACCAATCCATTTCATGAATTAAACTTTAAAAAATCTCTATGCAATGTGGTCTAAGATGAATCCCCAAGAAATATAAACATTAACCAATGTAATATAACCTTAAATAATGTAAAACATCTGTAAAAGTGCAAACATTAGTGAATTTCATACAAGCCAATACCATTCAAACATCCCTCATCTTACATACTTTGGGGGCATAACATCCAACACATCCTCCTCCTCATACTAAGCATCAACACATCTATCATACTTGCATCATCGTAAATCAATCTTCTCACATAAGCATACTCATTACACACTTTAGCATTGTCATTACCCGATGACATACTCTTTTGTTTCAGTTCACACTTGACTATTTAGGGATTACTACACATGAACCCCACACACTACACTTTAGACAACACACATCGTGTGTCATATATTCTACATTTAGTCCATATCATTTCAATATTTTCATATATATACATCATACATCATACTAGTCTTCATCATACTCATCTAGCGTTTCATTCTACATATTATACACTATATACACATCACATGTTCATTTATCATCTTCATTACATATACTACATCATCTTCTACGCATTGTACTCACTACCCTATAATGCACTTTAGTTCCTCGGTCCATACTCAACTACTGAGGGTTTACAAATGAAATGGACCTTATCATACACACACATTCATCACATGACATTTCATCATGAAATATTTCTAGGATAGTGACACACGCTATAGGCTAAATTGTCACTTACTTTATTCATATTATTTTGGTATACACTTTAGGCTACATCATCACTCCTTACTATCCATCTTGTAGTGGTATACGCTTTAGGCTACATCACCACTCCCTACTATCATCTTGTAGTGATACACACTTTAGGTATAAATCATCACTCATACATTCATATTTTTTAGATATACGCTTTGGCTATAAGGTTCATGCACATCTCTTCTATATGTCACATATCATCATCCCTACTTATACATACTCATAACAACATGCTATACACAACACACACTTCAACAATTTCCTGATGATGCACTCTTGTTTATGGTTTGTTCTCGACTTATGAGGGGGAAAACCAAATGAACTTCACTGCATACATTTCCATTCACTACGGGGGCATGGGGATCCTACCATCCATCTTGCATTCCATTCCATCCATCCATAGCATACTACATCTTATGGTTACTTTTACTCTTGCTTACTTTTGCTAGATTGAATGGTTGTTTTATTACACATGCTAGTTAGATTACTTGTATTTAATTTATCTATATCATCCACACATGAACGTTCACGTATTTCTCTAGTTGTGATTGCAGATACAGGTCTCTTACACACAACATGGATCCTCTTCTTCTACCATTCCTACACTGGTCATTGGGGGCATCCACATTTGTCTCTCACAAGTGTTATTGCTTCATTTTGTACTTAGCACTTTACATTACTGGGTTATACATGATTTTGACATACTAGTTATCTTTCTAACATTATAACGGGTGCTTCATGTGGAGAATTTTTTGTGCAAGGATATTCTCTTCCATACTTGTTTGTTACATTATTTTTTATTGTTTTTTTTATATGCAGGCCTTGCCCTATGTTTATTGTGCAAACTTAATTATTTTTTGCAGCTATGATGGCCTTGCATGTCTTGCAACATCCTAAGTAATGTCCCATGTTTGCAGCCCACTTTATGTGGCTGACTTGTCTTCTTACGCGGTAGATTTTACACTATTTTCCTAGATTACACATTTCTTTCTACATGCATGCTTGTTTATACTAACACCTGTCTTTGGCTAGCCTCTTATTTTTACATGCCTTATTTTCTACCAAGTGAATTCCTCCCCCTTGCAATGAAGAGTTTTAGATCTCATGTGTTTGGTCTAATTTTTGGGCCACATTTTCCTATCAATTGCATTGCATGTGCCCCTAAAGAGCGGAGACATCATTTGAGGTTTTTACATACTACACAGTGCTTCTACACTAGTTTAGTTTAGTGTGATTGCCACCCTTGGCAATGTGGGATTATACACTGAGTGAGTTTAGACTAGCCTATGAACCATGTACAGTGGGTGTGCCAACCTACATTACTTTGTCTAGTGGCATTAGATCACCCAAAAAACTAAGATGTACAAAGATCTCTTCGCACACATTCAGGGAAGTAGTTAAAGGTTAGAGGATAAAGTGAAATTACTCCCTATACTTCTTCATCCTATGACGTCGGATTTCCAAAAAAACCTTGGCAGTACAGGATATCCTTATACACTCTGTTTCTCGACATGGATCAAGTGCACATGTTCCATTTACACTTTTTCATTTTCCTATTTTACATTCACATGATTTTTACATTCATATACATGTGTCTTTTACATCACTTTTTTACTCATACATACATACATATTTGACTACCTTATCATTTTCTCCTTACAGGTCTGATCATATGGGAAACAAGTAGCCAAATGGGGGCAACAACAACAACAATATTGACAAAAACACTATACAAAAGCACACTATAGCACACACATCACATTTTCATGCAGGTACTCCACACTATGCAGTAGAGACACACACGTGTTTTCTACCCTAGGTTCACTCTCATCACTTTTTTTGCACTTATTCATTTTTTGTTTCCACGCTCCATCATCTTTTTTTTGTCATTCCACACTTTGTCTAGTCCTTAAATTCGTTTGCTAATACAATCTTCATGGACATCAAATACACATCTCTATCGACTTTATGTTACCAAGCTTTCCGCTCTTCAGCATAAAGTGGGGGCAAATGTAGACAAAAAATCATGCACTTTAGACATTATTTACTCCCATTCTCATACCTACTATTTAGAAGTTTTTTTAGTGAATAAAGTAGTAATTAACCCCCATCTTTTGGCCATGTTAATTTATTTTATTTCATCATTCCCAAAATCTTTCACCCACATGCCCAGTCAACTTCCTTCATTTCATATTATTTTAACCTTGACTGGGGCACTTAGGCTAATATTGGAGCGCCTATGGGTGCTCTGGTCCCACTAGGGGCACCTCAATCCTTTTTTAACTTTCCCACCACATTTTGGGAACTTTCTATTTGTTTCAACTTCATATCTTTTAGGTGATTAGCCATTTTGGGGTTAATTACAAAATTAGATCGAGAGAACCCTATACATATAAAGTTATGGGATCATAATGAGGAACCAAGCACTAGTCATTATTGTCATCCACCTAGAGTTTCATTCATTTAGAGACCATTTGCATCCATTAGCTCCATAACAAGGATGAGGTTGGTTCATCTACATCACACAAGCATAGGGGGGATTATATTATATTTCATGCACCATTCTACTACATTTTCACATCTATTTATTGTTCACTACTTCACAAAGTGTGACTAGAATTAGAGCATTGTTGGGCCTCAGAATATTGACTAAGTCCCAAAGGGTGCATGCACATGTGGGACAAGTGAAGAAGATGGGCATGTAGGGAAAAGAACACATAACAGGGGTTTTAGAAGGGTTTAGTAGAAACCACAGTGCATGCGCAAGGTAGAGAAAAGGATTTTAGGACTTTCTCATATTTGGATTTCCAAGAGGCTCTTGAGGAAAAATGTGACCCAAAAAGGTGTGATGAAAGGAAAAGGTGTCATCTTGGCAGCTTGGTGGTCAAGGAAATAATATTCCATGCATGGAACATTCCCGAAAACATCATTGTAGAAAGTGGGGAGCTCGAATAAGAAGAAGCATGCTCCATCAGAGGACCACCTTGACACTTGGAAACTGATCTTCTACTTTAGGAAGGCATGGCGATGGGTGTTAAACCTATTTATAAAGATGCTCGGGTAGAAGAAAAAGATGGAGGAGAGAGGACCATTCTAGAGAGATCATCGAGAGAGAGCTGGAGGAGAAGAGCTCCATAGTAATGTGAACCATAACAGAGTAGGTGAAGCTCTGCAGAAATGAGAAGAAGATTCTAGGGGTTGGGGTTCTCATTAGAGGACTATAGAAATGTTAGCATATCTAGGGGAATAGGTCTACTAAATTTTTAATAGGGAAGAATAGCAAGAACTTATGATGCATGAGTTATGATATATTGGTCTGATATGACGCTTTTGGATGTAATGTGGTTACTAAACTATGATCAAAATGAATATATGGTTTTGTTCTAAATATATCATTCATGGGTGTAAACCATAGTGTATTTTTCTTTATGTTATGGATCAGATCTACTATCGATATGATGTTTCTTTTTTATTTGAATGGGTATGTTGGTGTAATGACTCATCATATGCTTTCAGAATATATGCATGATCATTTACTTTTTTGCACTTAATATGTCATCAATGACAACATCTTCTCATAATGCTTACATAAAGGAGGGGATTAGCACCCGCGTGTACCTTGGGTGAGTGCTCAGCACTCGCTAGGTGATAGGCTAACATGTAAGAGATTAGAGGATTATTCTAAGGGCATAAAAATGACTACATCTTGGTTCTGTTACCAGGAGATCTTTTCAAATTTGTTGTGAGAGATGACTATATCTTGGTTCCTTTGACACGTGATGATAGAGCACTTGACCTTGGAAAGTGTCAAAGCATGGTTTAAGAGTAAAGAGGATGATTACTTTCTTTTATTGTTTTCCAGTAGAATTATATAAATGGCTTTCAACATATACATCCAAATCAAGATGGTATTATATATTACACGTGTGGACCCAAGATGATTACCAAAGGCTGTAGGATGTGGATCTGACTTAGACACGTGTTGTTGATCACTGGTGCAAAAGAGTGCTAACCAGTTATACCTTAGCATATGCCATTTCTATGTATTATTGTCCAGAGGTTGCCAAGTTTGAATTCCTAAGGGAATGTAGAGGATCATTTTTGTCATCTATCTTGTTGGCTATGAATATCTTGATCATTACCCTAAGTTTGGAGTTATTCCCCATAGCCAGCTAAGCTTCTCTGAGTGTTGGGTGAGGAAGCTAGGGTGGAGGAAGATGGCAGACATTGTGGTAGAAAAGGAAAGGGAAGAGAGGTGACTCAATTATAGTGAAGTGCACGAAAGGGAGTTGGCTAGACAATGCAAGGTTACGGGAGTGATGGATCTATGGAGACAAAAATTATAGGAAGGAATTGAGGTTCACGCAGAGGATGTGGAACATGAGTAGTCTTTCCTACCCCATTTTTGCAAGTGCGGGAGAGAAACCCCTTCAGCTTATAATGAGATTTCTTCTTATGGAGAAATCAAATTTATTGGCGCGCATCTAAACCAACCTGGTGACTTACCCCTAGCGCTTAGTTTTCTAAATCAATAAATAAGTATTGTTAACCCATTTGGTATCGGTGGAAGTGATCGATTTGCAACAAAGATGTATAACTTCTCTTTTGGGACATCTATGGCTGTATAAACAATTCTTGTGTTTTGAAGGATTTTTGGGCAAAGTAAAATTACATAGAGCTTAGGTATCACATTTGGGAGTGGCACAGAATACACGTCTAGTAGTGGATCAGTATCACAAACTGTCAGTGCACAGTTTAGTGGGACATTGGGAACACTAGACGTGACCGATTCATGCCTGTTAGCAGCTATAGGAGGAACACCTGGTGGATCTTGAGGTGGATCTGGTGGATCAGAAGGCATAGGAACTGATGGATCCAATGGATTTGGTGGTGGAGGAAACACTAGAGGGAATCAAGGTTTTGGATCAAGCGGATAAGGGCCTCAGCCACCTCCACAAGTATTTTTTTAGATGTCTTTACATCTACCAGATTACAATGGTGTTGAGGATATTGCAGAGCATGTACAAAAATGTGAATTTCTATGGCATGCAAAGGGGATCACTACCCCATAGTGAAAGGAAAGTTAGTTTACAAAAAAGTTACAGGGGCGTGTGCATATTTGGTACCGGAAGTATGACCCCCATAAAATGGTGGTAGATTACACCACACTACGGAATTCCTTCTTAGTTGAATTCCATATCCTTAAATTTGAGTAGAAGAGCATTAGTGCTTTGAAAGAGATCCAACAAGGAATGGCAGAGAGTGTGTGAGAATATGAAACATGTTTCAAAACTTGTCAAAATTATCTTATAATATTCATCCTTCTCAGCATGCTCAATGTTTTTTTGGAGGATTGATAACACCATTCAGAAAATCACTTTCACACAAGACATTCATGGACCCGTACAAGGCCTTGGAGGTTTTCCTACACACTGAGGTTAATGGAAGCATAGATACCAGTTCTAGCCTCTCCTTGACGCTCAGATTGCTGCAATGGTGAAGCAGATGGAGAAGCTATCTGTGAACTCAATGCATGAAACTCATAGTGATCTATGATACAAAAAGTGTGAGGTAGAGGGGCATGCAAAGGAAAAATTCCCCCAGAAATTTCTACGCACCATGATAGTAGGTTGTGAAGTTTTCCACAAGGATCGTGATGCAAGTAGGTGCCCACTACTATAGCACACGATCCATAAGAATGTGTCTTTCTATTACAATATTTTAACCTCTATGACCTATGACACCAAGGACTATAAACTAATTGACTAGATACATGATGTCATTGATCTTGGTGTACGTCAGACCATCCTTGCAATAAGTTCCAAGGATGATGATCATCATTATGAAGGGCATGCAGATGGAGGAGCACGTGGAAGAGGTTTCCACAGAGGATTTCTTGGTCATAGCAACCATGGAGGAAGAGGTGAGTTCCTGCAAGGAACATGTTATAATTGTGGGTCTACAGAGCATTATAAGTGTTAATGTCCTGATCTATTGCAATGCTCATGGTGTGGTAAGAAATATAAGTACGAAGAGTGTCCTCGACTATTTAATCACATGATCTAGAAGCACCGGAAAGACAAGGGTTCTAGGATGGTAAGCATAAATAAGGTTGAATCACAATAGATGCCAAGAGTGATTCTTGAGTCAGGACTACAAACTGTACTTATGATGATGTAAGTGGAGAACGCACGCATCAGGGAGATACCAAGATAAAGAACACTAATTATAAGAGAAGAAATGGTACATGGGAAGTATCATGACCCTACTCATCAAAAAGAAGTGTATCAAGAGATTATGGATGTGATTTAGAGTCTACAAGGAGAGATTTAGTGTCTGAAGGAGCAGTCAAGGTAGTTAGGGAAAAGGAAGAATGTTGAGTCTCCGCAGAAGGATCTGTGATGGGTCATTGTATTCTTCCAATCATTTAACTGACATGATATTTTTCAGTGTCATTCTAAACCAGGGTTGTGTCCTAGGAAATATGCAATGGAGTCTAGGAGAACCAGTTATACGTTGAGTCTATTGGGGGTTGCTTAGTTTTAGTGACTATTCTATGGAAGTGCAGTTAAAATCTATAGAATTCAACTATTTACAATGAAATGAATTTTAGCAACTAATCTTCTACTGTAAAATAAAATACACACACACTTATTCTTAACAAATTAAATCACAACTGAATAAATGGAATTTTTAGCAAAAAGTAAGACTATTCATGAACTAGATTTGCATAACAAAAGCATCTATTCTAAGTGAAACCAGTAATAGAGAAAGCAGTGATAGTTAACCAAAGCATGCATGTAAAACTCATCAAATGATAATTGCAGTAAAACTAATCGAAGGACTATATGCATGAACTCAAAGTAACCTCATATCTCCTCAGTTGAGTGGGACCTTGCTCTTCCTCAAGATAGAGTGATCAACAACTTTTGATTCTCAAAATGCAGTGAATTTCATTAACTTTGAAATGAGTTCATAACACATCAAAAAAATAAAAATCCATAACAGTATGTAGATAATCTTCTTCAACAATCCAAAAAGTGGTACCCCAAGTTCTGAAGACAAAGTCTTCATATAGATAATGTTGGTTACAAAATCCACCATATCAGGTGGCATTAAACACTGTTCATCAAATATCAATTAAAACTCACATATTCCTATGGGCCGTTAGAGTCAAGCCCAAGCTAATAGGTCAATTCGATGGAAACAGTCTTCAGCAGCATGCTTTGAACTCAAGCTTCTTATCCACCAGTAACTTCCATCATTCCATGCACACATCATCACATTTTATCTCATAAATATAGTTAGTAGGAGGTTCATGTGATAAACAGTTTTCATAAATAATAGAAAGGAAAATCCATCAACCTACTAATATATGACTACACAAAACATCCCCATATACAAATAAGTCATATCACAAAGAGTATTTCCGGTCTAAAGAAATGATATTAATGAGCCAAACAATGCACTCATGATTTTCCCCCTGAATTTACATGTTGCATGTCCCAATGCAACTCATCTATGCCCTACTCACCTTCCAAGTTGTTCAACCATGGCATACTCCTTGAATTGATCAGCGTATTGCTTTGTGGTATTCTTGCATCCCTAAGTATTGGAGGTAATTTCCACCCATGCAGTGAAACTGTCATGGGAATGTGCTGTATTGTTCTACCATGTCGTGAGAGGGCTCAATAGGAGTGGAGGCCATACTTGGAGGCCTTCCCATTCATCAGTGTATTGCTGGCTAGTTTTTTCTATATTTTTTTTTTTAATGGTTGTGAGAGCATCACCCTTTCACATGCTCCATCTCAAATTATGGGGAGAGAGAACCTCCCTAGATTTCAAAGGCAAGCTTAAAGTATCCCATCTCCTATCACAAGATTTCCAAGCAGCCCCAAAATTATCTTGACTATAATTTTCAAAATCAATAACACACTGAAGAAAAATCTAAGAAGTATTCACCCCAACCCCTTCCTGATAGTAAAATGATAAAAAAAAATTCCACAGGGTGACATCTATATGATGATTTGGGTGGATGTGAAATTTGATGGACTAAGCAGTGTTATTAAAACTGTCTGTTTACTACCTCCAAATTATCTAATTCCGCAATACAGATGGAAAGGCTTTAATTTGAAAATCACCCACAAATAGGTTGATCAAGAAATCAAGGACATTGGTCACTATCATGTTATGTAGATAAAGTTCACAGAGCAAATTTTTAATTTCCAGAGCATTGCACTTGTAAACTAATAAAAAACTAGGGCCATCAGGAATTTCGTGAGGGGCTTGAGAACACAATTGAAATAACTGCCAAGAATAACAATTGTTCTTGGATATACATGTTGTAGACTGAGGAGGGTTTCCTATAGGACAGTAGTTTGATGGCCAAAGGATAGACAGAGTCTAAGATAGATGTTAATTTTTGTTTTTCCTCTTCCATAGATTCCTTTTCTTTTTTTTAATTTTTGATTTTCCTTCCACAATTCCCTTTCCTGAAGGGACAACTGTTGGAAACTATTCAAGAGGGTAAGAGTCTTATCATGTTGTCTGCTTTAAAAAACTTACTTCAAGCTACAGGGAAGCAATCTCCTGAACTTTTTCAACTCTTTTTTTATGTAAATTCAACTTGTAATAAAAGGGTGGTTTCTTCCATACCTTGTAACTGAGATTTGAGTAGTGTGATTTCCTCCAGATAGTTGTGAGAAGGCACCACTTGGGTACTTGGGTGTCAACCATTTCCAGAGTTACAGTGTGATTTTTTGTAGATGACAGAACAACAAATGAAGGAGCGGCCAGGTCATCCTCCATATGTAGTTCCTCTTGAATGTGGGTGGTATCATCAAGCAAGGACTCCGATTGGAAATTGCACCTGTCGGATAAAAATGAGCTAAGCCACCGGGACCGTGGTTGCTTGGAAGAAGATGGGGCCATGGGACACTTTCCTTTTGAATCAGAAATGGATGGGGATGGTCCCTCATGAGTACCAACTGTGTTGGCATGCTCAAGAACATCAGCTACCTCAGCTTGGCTATGTGAAGGGCAAGGGCCCGATGCAAGGGTAGAATGAGGTGCAGAAGAGAGACCATATTTTAATTGCTTTGGCCTAGAACCTTTGCAACCAACACGTCCCTTGAGCCTCTGCTTTGGTTAAAAGAAGACTTGGTGTGAACACAACAAATGAATCAACCCGGGGTGCTTAATCATGGACTTGCCTCCACTGGACTGATGTTTCTGGCATACTTTAATGATAGAGTCTGCGAGGTACTCTGGCAGATTCACCTGAAGGGCCTGGTTGACATGTCCCCTTTTTAAGTTGAATGAGTATTTTGAGTGCATCACCACCCAGAACAGAGGCCTGGCCGTTGCATATGAAATACCAGGTTGACCCATTTCACAATCTCACCCCATATTCTAGGTAAACTTGTCTACTTAACACCATTTTGGACACCCAATGGAGTTAGGATGACCTCCGGGAGTGCCTCTCCTTTGTCTATGGAACTGAGCAATTAGACTTTGAAAAGGGGAATTTTTCATAACCTTTAAACTGAAGTTTGGCAAGTCAGATAGGTCAAAAATGACCTGACTAGTAATTTCAACTCTCCGTCCACCAACTTGTGAGCAGGTGAAATCAAAATTATTCAAGAACTCTTCCATAATGCCCTCATCGAAACCTTAAAACTACCGAATGAAATCCAACCATCGAAAATCATGAAATACTTGTGAAAGGGTGACATTCCAAAGCAAGGTGTCAGGTGAAGCAGTTTCTGATGTCTTTCACGGTCCCATGTTGAGCCAAAAAGTGATAAATACACAGTAGCGGAAAAAAAAATAGAGCAGAGCGTCCCTTCCACTTCCCGTCTAGTGTCTGATAAAACTAGTCATGATTGATGTGCATACCACAATGGGAAGAAGCGGTTACAGAAGCATTAAATTTCAAATGACGCCATATTCCTTGGGTAGCACAACATCAAGCGAAGGTGACGATAGAAAAACTAAGTCATGAGACCAGTCTACCTGTGTGAGATTAAGATTTTTACGCCGGCACATATCCCATGGTTGAGGAGAAAGTGCCACCTGTCCTAACATTGGAGAGTGTGACACATCAAAGCATGTGGTGATTTATGAGACATTAATCCTTTTATTCCATCATTCATAGAGCCAGATTTGGAAAGAGATCTAGAATGACCATAACAATCATTTCATGATGGCATCATAATGACAAATAGAATACATGGGGAAATGTTTCACATAGAAATATCATTAGCAAGTTAAAATGGACTTACCCATGCCACATTTAGTCAGCCAATATCCATAGATTCCTACACCCTATAATTTGGGATGAAACATGATTAGCGGCAGTAGAAATAATGAAAATTCCTACATTTATTGGAAATTACAATAAAAACTGCTAACTAAGGGAAGAAGATCGAATGAAGGATCATCTTCCTTTATTGAGTTTTCAAGAGATTGATTACTCCATGCATGAGAGGTAAAGAGCCTCCTCAACATGCATGTCTATTTCATAACAGAATGTCTTTGGTGAAAGTATTCTTATCTAGCGGTCAGTGAAAAACTCAGAGCCTATGCCCATTCACTAGAAGAGTCTATTTGTCTCCATCAATCAGTATCAATCAAACAGATTCATTATCAAACACTTGATTTAATTAATAGGGACCTAACCAAGGCATACACAACTTTCCTTTAAACTGCTGATAGCGGGAATCAAAGAGTAAAGCCCACTGTCCTTCATGAGATATCCTTTTTTTGATGTGAGAATCATGCCACGTTTTTTGTTGATGCTATAGAATTTTGGTCTGCTGCTGTGCCTCCATTCACATTTCATCTAGTTCATTCAACTACAACACTCATTCATGTTGTGCTTCATCCAAATCAATCCCAACTTCCAACGTTGTTCGCCATGTGTGCAACTCAAACTCAACAGGTAATAGTGGCTTCTTCCCAAAGACCAACTCATAGGGAGAGAAACCAGTATTTTTTTTCGAGGTCATTTTGTAGGCCTAGATGGCCTTAGGAAGCTTTGGTACCTAGTTCTTTCTATTGGCATTGACCAACTTAGTTAGAATATTCTCAAGTTCTTAATTGGTTACCTCCACTTGCCCATTGGATTGGGGGTGATATGGTGATGATTTATGGTGCCTGATTCTGTATATTCCTAAGAAAGATTCAATCATATTTCAAACAAATTGAGGACCTTGATTAGATATAATGGCCCTTGGTGGTCTGAATCGTAGCAATATCCACTTGTAGAGAAAATCAATAACAACATCTTCATTGGCAAATGCCAATGCTTGAACTTCAGCCCATTTGGTGACATAGTCTGTGCATACCAAGAGATACTCCTTCCCGAAAGATGGAGGATCAAATGGTCCAACAAAATCAACATGCCATTTCTCAAATGGTCCTAGAACCAACTAAGGGTTCAGAGGAATTTCCATAGAAAGTGTAGGTTTTCCCATTCGTTGGCATGCATCACACTACCACACATACTTTTTGACAGTCTTATGGAGGGAAGGCCAATAGTACCCTGCTCCAAGGATTTTGTAAATTGTTCGTTTCACTGAATAATGTCCACCTCCTGGCTCATCATGACATGCTCGCAGTATGTCATGTACCTCATCCTCTTGAACACACCTTTGAAGAACCATGTCATGACAACATTTAAATAAGAACCCGTTACACCATTTATATGTTGCACTATTTCTAACCAATCACCTTCTTTCCTTATGAGTAAAATAGGCAAGAAACATCCCTGTAGTTAAATAATTCATGAGATCAGTGAACCAGGGAGTCTGAGTAGAGATAGAAAACAAGTGATTATCAGGAAATTGGTCTTGGACTTCTTTGTCATCACCTGAAACATTTATTCTTGAAATAAATTCAGCAACAACGTTAGATTTCCCAGGTTTATCTATAATAGTGAGATTGAATTCTTGCAGCAAGAGTAACCAATGAATGAGCCTTCTGCCAACCATTGGTTTGTTCATCATCAAATATCAAATGGCAGAGTGGTCAGTGTAATTTTTTTTTATATCCAGTGATGTAATGACGAAATTTATTCAAAGCATATACAACAGCCAAAAACTCTTTTTCCGTAATAGTGTAATTATTTTTCGTAGGATTCAGATTTTTGTTGATAAAATAAAATGCATATATATGATCTTTTGAGTCTTTTTGTCCAAGGACAGTGCCCATGGTTGTATTAGAAGCATTAGTGTCGATATGGAAAGGTTTTCCCCAGTCAGGGCCACGTAAGATAGGGGTGGTTGTCAGATTTTCTTTAATAGAATCAAATGCATGTTAACACTGAGAAGACCATTCAAAAACACAATCTTTGGTTAGCAATGAAAACATTGGAGCGGTAATTTTGCTAAAATATTTTATGAATCAATGGTAGTAACCTGCATGGCCAAGGAAACTTTTGATGTCAGTCTGATTAGCTGGTGTAGGTAATTGGGTGATGACTGATAGCTTTTTGGGATCCACCTGTATACCTTGGGCTGAAACATGGTGACCTAAGACAATTCCTTAATCAACCATCATTAGACATTTTTCATGACTCAGAGATAGTTGCTGTTGTTAACATCGACTGAGTACTTTCTCAAGATTATTCAAAGACTCTTCAAAATTGGATCCATGGACAATGAAATCATCCATGTAAACCTCAACACAGTCGTTAGCAAGATCTGTAAAAAATGGCCAAGACTGCCCACTGGAATGTAGCAGGGGCATTACAAAGCCCAAAAGGTAAGATTCTGTAAACAAATATACCCCAAGGGCATGTAAAAGTAGTCTTATCCTGATCAGCAGGGGCAATACTAATTTGATTATACCCACTAAACCCATCCAAGAAAGAGAAATATTTCGTACTAACCAAATTTTCCAGGACTTGGTCAATGAAAGGCAGGGGAAAATAATCTTTCTTAGTGGCTTTGTTAAGTTCCCTGTAATCAACACATATTCACCACTTACCATTCTTCTTGTGAACAATAACTAATGGGGAAACCCACTGACTATCAGATATAGGATAAATTAAACCTACCTTTGGGAGGTTTTTAATCTCAGTTTTGACTATGTCTCTCAATGCTGGATTGATTCTTTGTTGTGGCTGCCTTATAGGTTTGACGTCATCAGTGTAAATATGATGTGTACAGATGCTGAGGATGAATTCCTTTCATATCAGTGTAATCCCAAGCAAAAGCATGAGAATGTTTCTTCAGAACCTCAAGCACCCTAGCTTCTTGATTGACCTCCAAGTCACTTCCTATAGTCAGCTCTCTACCCATACTAACAAGCACCTACTTAGTATCATTCGCAAGAGCAAGCTCTGTACTAGTGATAAAAGAATTCAATGGGAAAGCATGTGGCTGAAGCATGTGTAGGATGGATATGTTATCAAAAGACAAAACCTTGGTTAAAGGACAATAGAAATTAGGAACTAAATGTTCAAAATTATAAGCATAGAGATTCCTACCAGACTTAGTAAAGGTAATGTCTAATGTCGGTATCCCGAATTCCGTAGTAGTAGTGATGATTTCCATGGTTGCAGAGTCCTTAGAATCAGTCACCGCATATGACTCTATATCTTCCATCATATGATTGTGTACAGTAATAATGACCAGAAAAGAAGAACTCAAAGATTTAGCATCCAAAGAATCCACCCATACTTGGTCACAATTGTTCGTATAAGGCTGGGAAGGAGGATATAATGAAATGTGTTTGGATTTCTGCCCATTTAGAATTATCATGTTTCCTGACCTACAGTCAATGTTTCCTAACCTACAGTCAATGCACATAGCAACCATAGCCAACCGAGGTATTCCCAAGATAACTGGGTATCCCAACTTCCGAGCTTTAGGCTGCAAAACCATGAAATCAACTAGGTACTCCCATGATTCAACAGAGACAATTATATCTTCAACCACACCATCAAATACAGCAATGGATTGATCTGCTAACTACAAAATAGTGTTGGTTGGTTGAAGTCCTATCAAGGATAGTAGGTTAAACATTTTTGTTGTGATGACATTAATAGCGGCACCAAGATCCACCAAAACATTAGATATTGACTGGTTGTTTATACAAATAGTAATGATAGGGCTCCCAGGATCCCCATATTTTGGTGAGATGAGGGTGCCAGCAACTAAATCAGCCAAATTCCCTTCGACTCTGAGAGTCTTTGGGTTTTTTTTTTCTTCTTGGTGTCTTTATACATTCATTTCTAATGGTTTGGTTTAGTTCAAGGATGTCCCTTATTTCACACAGCCGTGGAACCTCAATATGTACTTTTTTCAATTCATGAACTAATTTTGTTTCATCTATAGTTTGAGTGTCATATAATCACTCAGGAAAAGGGGTTGTAGTCTGTTTGGGTATTTGATCATCCTGTTTATCTGGCATTGGTGAAGAACTAGTGTTACCCTCAAGTTTTTCTTCCTTATCGGCATCATCAGGCAATTTTGTGATAACAACAGGAGGGTTCAATATTTTACCAGATCGTAATCATAAATTACCAATAGTGTTAACCTGCATGGTGTTACCTACGTTTGTGTCATCAATCAAAATTGTCTATTGATTTTTAGGATTGGATACTGGCTGAGCTATAAGTTATGTTTGTGTTGCTTATCCTTGATTTTGGTAGGCTTGAGGTGGAGGCATTAAATCTTGCTGTGGCTGTTGGAACCTACCTTGTTGATTACCATTTTGTGGTGGTGCCCAGGACTATTTTTGGCTAAAAATTTGTTTAGGACCCCACTACTGATTGTGCCAAGGATTGGCTGTGGGTGGTGGATCCCAACCCGGCTGAATGTAGGGATTTTTCCAAGGTGGTGGATATGGATAAGTCATCCAGTTTGAGTTTGCCCACTCAGGCTATCCCCAAGAAGACTGAGAGGCTTGATTTGGCCATGGCATTCTCCAGGGATTCTGAGTTGGTCCAAATGGGAACCCACTCTGATCGTTTGGTTTTTGGAAAAATTTTAATTCAGCACTTATTTGAGAGATGGCATTCAAACCTCCCTTTAACTATGGTATAAGTGTGCAATGCTTAGTGTCATGGTCAGTAACTTCGTAGATTAAGCACATATCTGTGACATCCAAAGGAAATTCTCTCAAGGGGTGTATCTTCCAACATTTAGGGAAATACATGTCCAATGGTTCTTTAGCAGGGGTTGCTTTTGGCTTGAGTCCATCTATGGTGGATGTTAATTGCAACAGAATGTCTGTTTTCATGTTGGCCATTTCTTCTAGAATTTCAGAGGCACCCAAAGACTTGGATGTTTGTTTCCTTTGTATTCCTCCCCGTGTTCTAGAATATCTTCTACATAGCTCAATAATTTGTTCCATGGTGAGCTTGTGCACGTCTCCACCTCCCATGAGATGGAGAGAGTCCTTGGTTTCCTCATCCAGTCCTTTTAGAAAGACTGTTTTAGTGATGTCTGCATGTAACTCATATCCACTATGTTTATGGAGAAAGAGGAATCTATCTAGATAATCCTCTAGATTCTCATCTTCCTTTTGCCATATTTGGAAGAACTCT
Organism: Taxus chinensis; assembly: GCA_019776745.2. Classification (NCBI taxonomy): domain Eukaryota; kingdom Viridiplantae; phylum Streptophyta; class Pinopsida; order Cupressales; family Taxaceae; genus Taxus; species Taxus chinensis. Next base: position 433,330,380 of record CM034153.1, on the reverse strand, counting down.
TCCTTCCTATCCCTTCCTCTACAATAGTCTTACTATTTATCCAGGAAGGTAGTCTCCATGGCTTCCCAGGTATTAATGGAGTTAGATGGTAATCCCATAAACCATCTCATAGTATAATCTTTGAGAGTGGAGGGAAATAGTTTGAGTTTTTTATTTTCAATTTAGTAGTCCTATTTCTTGCATAGGATTTTAAACTCAAATAGAAACTGATCAGGGTCTTCTTTGGTCATTCCTCGAAAGAGGGGTAGGATGGATGGTGAAATGTTTTTCATGGGTGCATCCTCATCTACATTGAGGACAATGGGGTATGTAAAGGTTCATCCTAAAGGTTGGTCTTCATCATTCCCAAGATCCCCCATTGTAGAATGATGTGAAGAGGATACAGAATGCTCAGAAAGGTTCTAGGCGTTGAATTGGAATCTGTATCGCTCTCATTATTTCTCTCTTGTGAAGTGTCTATATATATTTGTTGAATATAGCATGCTATAAATCTCCCTTGGTTATCTCGTGACCTACGCATCCAGGTTGGTTGGTTTAAATCGAGGTTTGAGAGAACTACTCGTTTCCCATATGAACTCCATTAACACCCATAGCAGATAGAATAAATTAATGGAGCTTATGGTTATTTTCCCCAGTAATGGCACCAAAAATGATGGGTTGTTGTATTCTTCCAATCATTTAACTGACATAATATTTGTCAGTGTCATTATAAACCAGGGTTGTGTCCTAGGCAATATGCAATGAAGTTGAGGAGAACCAATTATATGTTGAGTCTATTGGGGGTTGCTTAGTTTTAGTGACTATTCTATGGAAGTGCAGTTAAAATCTATGGAAATTAAATACAAGACTATAGAATTCAACTATTTCTAATGAAACGAATTTTAGCAACTAATCTTCTACTATAAAATAAAATATGCACACACTTATTCTAAAAAAATTAAATCACAACTGAATAAATGGAATTTTTAGCAGAAAGTAAGACTGTTCATGAACTAGATTTGCATAACAAAAGCATATATTCTAAGCAAAAGTAGTAATAGAGAAAGCAATGATAGTTAACCAAAGCATGCATGTAAAACTCATCAAATGATAATTGCAATAAAACTAATCGAAGGACTATATGCATGAACTCAAAGTAACCTCGTATCTCCTCAGTTGAGTGGACCCTTGCTCTTCCTCAAGATAGAGTGATCAACAACTTCTGATTCTCAAAATTCCGTGAATTTCATTAACTTCGAAATGATTTCATAACACATCAAAAAACTAAAAATCCAGAATAGTATGAAGATAATCTTCTTCGACAATCCAAAAAGTGGTACCCCAAGTTCTGAAGACAAATTCTTCATATAGATAATGTTGGTTACAAGATCTGCCATATCAGGCAGCATTCAACATTGTTCATCAAATATCAATTAAAACTCATAGCTTCCTACGGGCCATTAGAGACAAGCCCAAGCTAATAGGTCAATTTGATGGAAACAGTCTTCAGCCGCATGCTTCGAACTCGGGCTTCTTATCCACCAGTAACTTCCATCATTCCCTACACACATCATCACATTTCATCTCATAAAGACAGTTAGTAGGAGGTTCATGTGATAAATGGTTTTCATAAATAATATCAAGGAAAATGCATCAACCTACTAAGATATGACTACACAAAACATCCCCATATACAAATAATTCATATCACAAAGAGTATTTCTGGTCTAAAGAAATGATATTAATGAGCCAAATAGTGCACTCATCAATCTGGATGAGGTTAGGGAAGTATGCAAGATGTTAAGGTAAGATAATATAATTCCCTTGCTAGGAGAATGGTTATGGGAAAAGGTACCACGTGCTGGAAGAGAGCGGGAGAGGTGAGTTCTTCATGCTAACCTTCCTCCCCATAGCCTTGATTATGATAAAGAAATCACTTTAAATGTTATTGTAGATGGTTGGATTCTGAGCAATATTCTAATCGATACGGGTGCAGAAGTCAAAATTCTCACCTTAGATGCATGGCATAAAATGGGAAGTCCCAAATTACAATCATCTTCTAATGTGGTGTATATGGCAAATAAGACAAAGGAAATTCCCATTAGTGTCTTAAAGGATGTGGTTATCACTATTTAAGGAGCCAAGTTCACTAGAGACTTTGAATTCTTAGCACTAACTAAGACGGATAAATTTCTAGCATTGCTTGGGCACCCCTAGTGTTACAAAAACAAAGTAGACCTACAGTTTAATAAGGGTTATATAAATTTTGAGAACAAGGAGGAATGTGTCATCATCCCCTTGACAGATGGGAATTCAATTCCCTATATTGAGTCCTTCGGATAAGAAGTCCTTGACAGAATCTATGTGCACTCTATTAGAGACCCTGAGGTAATTCATCCTACAAAAAGAGTTATCCAGTTTGAAGATGCTCATTCTATGAGTGATACAACCAGCATAGCATGTTATAATTGGGTACATGGGGCTTATGAATTAATTGAGTTATAGTTGAGAGGATCGGTGACAAGGGTAACAAAATTTCACTCAATCAAGTGCCAAGGAGGGAAAAAGATACCAAGATACTCTGGAGGATCTAACCTTGATGATTTCTTATGAGAAATGGAGGCTCAGTGGAAAAATGATAATGAGAGAAGAGGTTGTTGTATATATCTTCCCCTAGGTAGATATAGACAAGCAGAAGATTCTAGAAACCAAAGAAGCTCAAATCCCTGACATTTATCACCAAGGTGCACAAAAGTGGCACACAGCATAGAATGTCGACAAGGAAAATGGTGCACCCAAGGCGCACAGAAGTGGTGCACAGCACAGAATGTCGACAAGGGAAAATGGTGCGCCCAAGGTGCACAGAGGTGGCGCACAGCACAGAATGTCGACAAGGAAAAATGGTGCGCCCAAGGTGCACAGAAGTGGTGCACAGCACAGAATGTCGACAAGGGAAAATGGTGCACCCAAAGCGCACAGAAGTGGCGCATAGCACAGAATGTCGACAAGGGAAAATGGTGCGCCCAAGGCACACAGAAGTGGCGCACAGCACAGAATATCGACAAGGAAAATGGTGCGCCCAAGGCGCACAGAAGTGGCGCATAGCACGCAATGTCAACAGGGAAAATGGTGTGCCCAAGGCGCATAGAAGTGGCGCACAGCATAGAATGTTGACAAGGGAAAATGGTGCACCCAAGGCACACAGAAGTGGCACACAGCACGGAATGTCAACAAGGAAAAATGGTGCGCCCAAGGTGCACAAAAGTGGCGCACAGCACAGAATGTCGACAAGGGAAAATGGTGCACCCAAGGTGCACAGAAGTGGCACACAGCACAGAATGTCGACAAGGTAAAATGGTGCACCCAAGGCACACATAAGTGGTGCACAGCACAGAATGTCGACAAGGAAAATGGTGCGCCCAAGGTGCACAGAAGTGGCGCACAGCACAGAATGTCGACAAGGAAAATGGTGCGCCCAAGGCACACAGAAGTGGTGCATAGCATGGAATGTCGACAGGGAAAATGGTGCACCCAAGGCACACAGAAGTGGCGCATAGCACAGAATGTCGACAGGGAAAACGGTGCGCCCAAGACGCACAGAAGTGGCGCATAACACGGAATGTCGACAGGGAAAATGGTGCGCCCAAGGCGCACAGAAGTGGTGCACAGCACGGAATGTTGACAAGGAAAATGGTGTGCCCTTGGCACACAAAAGAGAATTTCGACACACACACGGATGCGCCCTTGGCGCACCTTCAGGAGGTGCAACATTTTGAGCGCTGACAGGAAGCAGACCCTGGCGCAGATATTCAGATGGCCATAACTTTTGACTGGGAGCTCAGATTCATGCAAGGTTGGACTTTTTGGAAATCTTATGAGGTCCTCTATCCAACTAGGGCTGGATATCTTTAATTGGGTAAGAAAAAATTCTTAAAATTTCAAAATACAGTTCCCCACTTTTGGGTTCGCTGGGGTTCTCACCTACCACCATAATGAGATAGTTAAGTGCATTCTGGAGGTGGTTGGGGCAGATTTCGAATTCCTCTCTCTTTCCTCTCTCATTCTTCCTATAAATTGTAAGGAGGGGCTTCTTTCTAAAGGTTGGACATTCTTGTTTTTCCCCTCCCTTATTCTCTTTGGCAGGTGAACTTGTGGAGTTAAAACCTCCCATTTGAAACTGTAATGTAACCTTGCCTCTTGGCATTTTGCAGTGTGTTGTATCAATCTTCGGAGAAAATTAATGCATGTCTGTGGATGATTCTCAACCCCCTCTGTATTCATTTTCATCCCCCTGATCTTTCACTATGAATCTGGCTATCTGTGCATAATCTCTCATTGCATTTTAATGGTCTGTGTTTATTGGCAAGACAGATGTTCTTCATTCCTCGGTGCATCACCTCTGTTAGTTAAGGTTTTATTTTATGCATCTTCTTACCCTGTCTCCTTGGAAAGTTAGATTAGGTTTTTTAGTAAACCCTCTGCATTTTTTACGTGTGCATCTAAACAGAGGAATAGGAACCGGCCTTCATCCGGAGAGCTTTTCCATTTCGCAAGGTCCCACACTTGGGAAAAGCTCCATGTTATGCAATCGCACTGAGAGTCTCAACCCATCGAGTTGGAGATATTTAGGGGTGTTGCGATTTTCCATCAATAGTTTTGGCATGCCCGGTGGGACCAAGAGGTCATTCCACAGATTTGAAGGAACTTTCAAGAAATTCGGACTTAAAAAATTGCAGGTTTTACAATTTCATATTTTCACCTTCTGGGCTGAACTTTGAAATCAATTTTCAAGGACTTAACTTGCTCGAAACAAGTCAAAATTTCACCAGTTGATAGATCGGGGGATAATATTCAAAAGGGTATTCTTAGATTTTTGAGATTTTGACTTTCAAAATTTCATGTTTTTTTGATTTTCAGATTTCAGGTTTTCAGAAAGTCTGGCATTTTTGGATTTTCGGGATTGTCATTCCAAATCAAATTCCAAACTCTAAAATCTCAAAAATACAGGTCTTTTAAAATTCTATTTTTTAAATATTGTCAGGTTTGGTGTGTAACTTGGCAGAAGTCTGCCTTTTGAGGCTCATTTTTTTAACACATCTGGCGACTCCGAAGGGGTAGAATTCAGCGGTGTAGCAGAAAAAGTTTCCCAGGCATATGAGAAGAATTTGAACCAGGTCTAATACTCGAGAAGATGGGCTATTTGTCCACTTGCAACTATCACCAGCACGAGGAAGGAGAGGAAGAAGACCACAAAGATCACCATCTCCACCTAACAGGACTTTGTCTACACCTCCACCTGGTAGGCCTTTTCTCGCATCGACCAGGGTTCTTAGGCCAATCATAATGGCACATCTACCACCAAATCCCTTTGTCAATTTCACAAGCAGTATTCCACTTGCCCTAAATGCTCAGAATCAAATTCCAGTTGCAGCACTAAAGAATATACCCTATTTTACAGGAGAAAATCATACTACTCCTATTGATCACATCCAGGATATTGCTAATGCATGTGCAATCCATGAAATAAATGAAATGGATGTTTGCAGTCAAGCTGTTGGCTTCATCTTTCAAAGGCAAGGCCTTACAATGGTTTAGGAGCCTTACAGCAGGGTCTATTACGAATTGGAACCAACTTTGTTCTGCTCTTTGCAGCCAATTCGGGGAGAGGGCGGACAATTTATCTTTATTGGAACAGCTGACAACAATCAAAAGGGCTCCTAACAAACAAATGGCAGATTTCAACTTCAGATTCCAACGGACATGGGACAGGATTCCAATAGCCGTTAGACCAACCACCAAAGGAGCATTCCTTTATTTCTTAAAGGCTATAAATTCAGACATAGCCATGATGATCCAATCAATGGGAGGGACAACGCTGCCAAGGGCCTACGACACAGCTATCAAAGTAGAGAACTGTTTGATCCAAGCTGGTAAGCTTGCACCAAGGCCACCAATGCCTCTCTATCCGGATATGGGAAATCCTACAACCAGTCAAGCACCAGTGTTGAATCCCATTCCAACTCCTAGAAATCAAAGCAATAATGAGGCGTCAACTTCTTCGAATACTTCAAAGGAATTGCAGGAGGTTATGAAACAGCTACAGAACCTCAGAAATGAGCTAGTGACTATCAAAAGACAGCAAGCTCAAAGTGCTAGACCGTATCAGCCTCAAGCACAGTACCAAGCTAGGCCCTCATACCAACAAAATAGACCACCACCTCAGGCTGCAAATCAAAACCAAAACCAAGGACAACCTCAAGCTGCCAGGCCATTTCGACCGTATGATCCAAATGCAATGATGTCCTCAAGAGCCTTGGTCCCGGCACAAAATAACATGGCACAAGAATACGACTGGTTTTACCCTTGCAATCTACCTCACAATCAGTCAACATGTTTCAATGGTGCACTAAATCAGGCCTTGATGGTGCAAACCATTTGTAACATCCTCAATTTATACCTTAGAACAAGTGAAATTTTTATTTTTTTTGATAATTGCATCCTAGTTCTAAATACATAATTTAGAACTCACAAATCAAATAACCATTCTTATAACAGATAACCATATGCAGCTGTAATGACTCGGAGTACCTCCGATCTATTCATTCCATGACTCGGTAATCTACCGATCTATTCATGAGTAATAATAGTTGGCGTTATTATTTAACACTTCACTCCTGTGGTTCTCTTCCCTATTCTGGGATTCAGAATGCTCTGTCCAAGGAACATAACTGAATAATTGTTACCAATTATTCATCGGCATCTCATTCCTTAGACTAGGTGAATTAGGACAACACAATCAGCAGCTTGCGATACTTTGGCCAAAGATTTGAAACATACTATTTATGTCTCGTATTCCTTAACGGCATACTCGTCAATCTGGAATACGCCCTTCACCCCATTCTTATTGTTATATAGAATGTCTTATACCGACTTCTGTCAGTCATTCCTATCACAACTCAATCACTCGGAGACAGAATAACAAGGTGATAATGTTATATGGATGCCCATGAGGATTAGGGATACGGTGACATACTGGTTCAACCCTACAGTTAAACCAGTGTGTCATGATACCCCGAATCTCCTAGGCAGCCTTATAACATGACCACATTCCTAATCGGTCCCAGAGTAACTCGTTCGAAAACAAAGTGTAAATCTTAGCGATCAATGCAAAGGGTGTCATCAAAAGTCACCTTTAAATCCGCCTCGAAAAGATCTACTTAATAATATGTGTTATGCACATTGAGTTTTAAATTACATTAAAGACTTTCCCCTAAAGTTAGCCTTTCCCGATCCCTGGATTCTTCATCTTAAGATGACCTTCCCTCAATAAAACCCATTGCATAGTGGAGATATTAAGGCTAAGGTCTCATCAAGGAGTTTTTAGAATATACATGATTCTAAAACAACAGAATTGGACAATATCTCATAACCTTCACATGAGATTTCCATCTAAACCCCATTAGATTTATATCAGTTCTCCTAACTGAATTTATATCATACCTATGAGTATAAAGATATAAATGATTAAGAATCCAATTTAATGTTGTCCTGTCATACTCAGGACTAGGGATTAGTAATTTAATCCAGCTTGATTTGCGTTCTGCTTAGGTTCATTTTATCCCTATCTTTTAGAAAGACAATGATTTAAATTTCAATTTAGCTTTCGATAGAACAAATTAGAACTACTAAACACTCATAAGAATTCAATCACATTTTCATATATGCTTTCATTGACAATCACAAAAGCATCCAAATTACACAAAGATAACATTGCCACTCGGTATATAAACCGAAGTAGGTCAACTAACAGAATTAAGAATACAACACATAAGTAACAAATACTTATTTCCATTCCTTTCAGAACTATACAATTGCATTTTATGCAAGCAGCATACTTGATACAATGCTTAACAGAAAAAGAACATCTTTCCTCATATAGAACATTTAGAAAATCAAGCTGTAATTCTTTATAAATCAAATTAAACAATTTGATCATCCTGTCAGATATGCATGCTTTTACCACTTACGGAAACCATCTGTAAAAATAGTCAACATGGGTCAGTTCGATGAACTAAGCATGATAAGCACTAACTTTTAAAACAATTGCAATCCGTCAATTGTTTTCATTAAACACCCTGTTTAAATGATATAAAAACATCAATCAAGTAAGCATGATTCAAACCAAACGTTAGGAAATATATCATGTCTATAACGTATAATAATAATTTTCGTTACAGAGTAGTCCTATATGCTTCTCAATTATTTCATCGAAAATATTAGGGATCAAGAAGAACAAAAGTATCCTAAGCAATTATTCATCGTAAATCCCAAGATGAACAAACATCAGACAATCATTATATTCAACTTAAAGGAGGAATATCATATCAATCCTGATACTGTCATTATGTAAAAACAATTACAGATGTTAGCTGGATAATTATTTCATCTTAATATGTACAACAGAAGAGAAATAAACAAATTGAACATGTTGCCCTCTGAACTAGCTCATGACTATACCTTCTGTCCAACAGCAAGGCATTCACTTAATACACATGCAAGTAAATCAGTCGAGTCCATAAACAGCACACTGTTTTGTTAAAACTTAATAAAGCAACTACAGTACAATAGCCCCCATGCCGAACAACATGTTCATTCTACCAGACAGACTCAGAATGACCTTTCGCAAGAAGCGACGGACAAGAAGATAAACACTGCCATTACCGGCTTAGATACAGTCAACAACTCTAACATTCAATCAATAAAAGAATGGATAACAATGTGAAGAGGACGTAACCTGACATCAATCCCAATAACAACCTACAGCCCCTTTAAGCCCTTTTCTACTGTGTAAGGCTTTAGACCCAAGATCGAATTCAAAGGATCTTCTTTATTGTCACAGTCGACAAGAGGCTCGAAAACATTAAGCCATGACATTTACTTATAACTAAGCAAAGAGATTTTTAAACAAAAACCACGCACCATGTACAGTCACATCGATCGGGAGTGAAATCAGAATGGAAACAAAACATGGGGATAACGAAGTCACTTCTGAACGCAATCAGAACTGAAAGTATGGTGTTTACAACCTACTTTATAGAAGCCATAATTCATGATGTCAAGCTATTCACAGAAATCCAACAAGGCCAAATAAACATCACATGTTCAATCTCAGGTTTATACAGAAGCCAAAAGAAACAAGATATCATCCCATATTCAAGGAATCCATAGGGTCAAATAATAGAGTAAACCCAACAGTCATAATTGAAGCAGTTACACTGTTTATCTGTCAAGAATTCAACTGAGTCCCAACAACAGTATAAGAATAGTTAATGATCCAATCTATGCCAATAATAGTAAGCATTCAAATCAGGTGTAAGCAAATCAAATACCGATTTCATAACAAGGAATTCAACTGAACCTCGTCAAATTCTCGAACAAGATTACACATAAGGAAACATAAATGTATACCCAGGGAGTCAGTACCAAATTTCATTACAAATAATAGAGGTCGTATGACCTGTTACTTCTACAAGATTTTGATGGAATTCAGATTAACAAAACTCAAGGATGTATCTATATCCTCAGCAGTGGACCATAATATACGATTCATTCAGAGGACTCCACAGAATCGTTCAAATAAAATACATATATCCATATTGTATACTGTCAACGGGTTAAATCCCGTTACCACAATAACAAGGAAAAACAACTTCCACTGGGTCGTAATGACTACTATAACACAATAGTTACATGTTCCCAAACAAATTTAAAAGACAAAATGAAACCAAACAAGTATCAATAGCCACCCCATCAATACCCACGACAGAGCTTACAAGGTTCCATTAAAACTGAATAATCAAACAAATGTCCAACAGTTTCCCTTCCAACAAGTATTCACAACATGCATCGATGACAAAATCGACAAGCATAACAGTGGCCTGTACCCATCACAAGAATAATTTATGGGCTCTCACCGAGCAGGCCGAGCATACATTCCTTTCATAAATTTCACATATTTATGCCAGAATGCAAAACACAAAGAAAATAAAGCCACAGTTTGAATTTAATAAACACCCATCAAGGGATAAATGAAAAATCGAACCAGCATGAAGATACAGTGCCAAAATCACACAATGACATCCATAGAAAATCATCTATTTCCATAAATCATTTGAACATAGTTGTTCTAATGAAATCACTTGAAAGACAGCAAGATTTTTAAAGGTTAGGGCCTAACATGCCTGGATTTTTGCTCAAATTTCCGAAGCAGACCACTGAAAGAGCTCAGACTTCCTTTTCCTTTTCCAAGTTAGAGCGAACAACAAAATTTTGCTATCCCCATGACATATATATTTTCCTTGCTAGAGAAAAGAGCTAGCTAAGCTCATACTCACCATGCAACACAAAGAAGACTGGTGCGAAGAACCAGTGAACAGGCAGAAGAAAAACCGAAATTCGCGATAAGCCAAACAAAACAACAACTTCCCACATTGCATGCCTTCTCGTGAATTCCGAGCTCGACTTCCAAGCTCATTGAATGCATTAACTCCTAATTTCCCGCTCAAACTCCACTGCCACCGACCGCCAAAGTTGGCGATAGAAAAATAAAATCTCAAGTCCATTTCCAGTTTTGGCGATCTGCCACGTTGGCTAAGGTTAGCCGTTTCTAAAACCTCCGCCAATACCTATCCTTCATACCTATCCACTGTATTTAATGACATAGAAAAATGCCACCCATGTTTCGCACCCCTCCATAGGTCCCTTTACATTCTTGCTCAATAGATAGGTTAGTAACTTAGGTTAGAATTTAGGATAATAATTATTCTAACTTCAAAGAACATAGATACTAACTTAGGACATTAGCACTTAGCCTTGGTCTAGGTTAGATTAACACTAATCTAACCCCTAGGTTAGGTTTAGTTTTAGGTTACTAATCATTAATAATTCCAGTTAGGTGTACATTCCTTACACTCAGAAAAAGACCTTCATCATACATTCTTGAACAGGGTTACCTCCTATTCTGCCTTTAGGCTACAAAATTGTATGAAACTGAATTATTACCTGGTCCACGATCGAGACCTTCCAGATATACTTCAATATCGGGAACCAATCCATTTCACATGATCAACTTGAGTTAGACTCGGGATTGACTTATCCAATAAATTCAGACCTTGCAACCTGTGAAAGGTTTATAATTTTTAATTCATTACGAAAAACTTAAAGCACCACTTGGATCAATACCACTGATCCAAGGCTAGGTCTTATAGATGAATAACTTCATAATTCGTTCCGAGATCCGATTAAACTCAGCTGTGAAATGAAATAAATAAAAGAGTCTAATCATATCCTGACTCAGTCAAAGATCTGCAATCTGCAAAGAAGATACAGTACATATCAAGCATGACTTTTCAACCAAAGGAACACATCCTTTTTACAAAAGAAATCACATATCAACACTTGTATGCTTAGGAGGAAGTAACAACAGTTCAGGGTGCTACATGACCATTAGTGTGCCTCAAAAACCAAGCCATGAGGAGAATCAACAGCAATAAATGCAACAAGAAGGACCTCCAACAGAAACCACATTGGCCAATTGGCAAACGGAAGACTTCTATGGAGTTAACCAACAACCTTTTCAAGGCGTGGCTGCCAACACACGGTCAAAGAAGAGAAATATAGGAGAGGGACAACCATGTGATCCAGTTGTTTCTCAGTCCACTCCTACACAACAAGGGGTCAGTAGACCAAAACGACCAAGCTCCAAATGTGTAAAATCAACCTAAGGTACCTGTTGTAGCAACACATGCACCTGTTCAAGCTCCAGAAAAGGTTGCGCCAAGCAAGGGACAGCGAAAGGACTATTCATCCCCCTTCAACATCATCGATCAAATGAAGAAGACACATGTGAACATTTCCATGTGGGAATCACTGGCGATCCCAGGGAAACGAGATTTATTGCAAGCTGCAATGGCTAATTGGTCTGCCACAAATGTATCAAACCAGGGACATGAGAAAGTTCTCACTAATGCAGTGCAACATGATGGGGGCCAGACAAGGAAAAATTATGAAGCCTCCACCATTCTATGTTTCGTTGATTGTTGGAAACCACTTGGTACACAACTGCATGATAGATTCAGGAGCAAGTAGTTCAGTGATGCCAAAGCAAATAGCGGATCAACTGGGTCTGAAGTATGAGCCAGTGCTGAAAGGAGTAGTGCAACTAGATGGAACGGCAGTAGGAAAAGTTGGGGTCATCAAAGGGTTAAGCCTAACACTACATTCCTGTCCTAATGTTACAGTTCTACAAGATGTGTCTGTGATTGACCTTCCGCCACTCTTTGCGTTATGTCTATCAAGAGACTTCACTGCAAAAATTGGTGGATATTTATCCGTAGATTGGTCACACATGATTTTTAGGACAAGGTATGGAGCCAAAGCAACAATCAGGTTAGAACCAATTGCCAATTTCCATATTGAGCCTCATGTACCAAATCCTATCAATGCAAATTGCTCGGCTTTTGATCAGGAGTGTTCGAGTGATCTAGAAATAGGTACTAAGGTCGAGGGAATTCCTGATTTAACTTTGGATGAATGGGCAAACAAGAGTCATTAATTTGACCCATACAAGGAAATTGAAGAATTTGAATTGGGCGTGTATTGTATACACGAAGAAAATTCACCCATTCCCGACATCATTCAGCCTGAACAAAAGGATGAAAACAAAGTTTGGAAATTATTTTTTGATGGTTCGAGAAGCAGACAAGGTGTTGGAGGTGGTGCAATGTTGATTTCACCACAAGACATTAAATATTTTTCAGCTTTTTGTTTCCAGTTTTCGTGTTCAAACAACACAGCTGAATACGAAGCATTGATTCATGGAATTCATTGGGCCAGGAAAAGGGGCATAAAGAACTTGCAGGTGTTTGGAGATAGCGAGCTAATCATCAACCAAGTTAGGGGACAGCATGCTACAAAGAATGACTTGCTGAGGAGCTACAAGAATAGGGTATGGGACCTCATTAAGGATTTCGAAGCTTTCAACATTGTGTCCATACCCAGGAAGAAAAATGAAGTCGCAGATAGGCTCGCAGTAGTTTGAGCAACGTTTGATGTGGTTGACAACATCAGAAGGGGAAAAACACAGCCCACATATCCATGTGCTTGTGAGACCAGCAGTTCCAGATAATAACACAAGCTGGCAAGTGTTTGAGAACGATCAACAGATAGACAATTTTTTACAAGAAGAGGCTGAATTCTTAGCTAGGAATTAGGACAGATTAGAGCAGCAGTATGGGGATCAAGTAGTGCAGCTGCGGACAAACAAGCTTCCTAAGGGTTTAGTAACATTGGAGTCTATCTTCAACCCTAACGACCAGTTCCGTAAGGAAAAGGCTAACATACAGGTCAAGAGAGAAGATTCAGAGCCAATTCCGGTTGGGGAAGGCAAAACACTTCAAATTGGCAAAGTGGCCACTGAGCAAGAGAAATCAGATTTCATGCACCTTTGCCAAGAATTTCCAGATGTCTTCGCTTGGAGCTATGAAAACTTAAGAGGATTCGATCCAAATTTGGCACAACATACTATAGAATTGGATCCAGATGCTAAGCCCATCAGACAGAAGCAGAGACCAGTCAACCCTCACATTGAGCCTCTAATGAAGAAAGAGCTAAATAAGCTGATAGAGACAAGCATTATATTCCCGATCAAGCACTCAAGCTGGGTTGCAAAATTGGTTCCAGTCAGGAAGAAGAGCAGAGAAATCAGGTTGTGTGTAGATTTCCGAGACCTCAACAGGGCATCTCTCAAAGATCATTACCCACTTCCTTCAATGGAACAAATATTGCAAGTAGTATCTGGTTCAGAGAGATTCTCTCTCCTAGATGGCTACTCAGGGTATAATCAGGTGATGGTGAAAGAAGATGACCAATTCAAGACGGCTTTCACCACCAAAATGGGGGACCTATGCCTACAAGAAGATGCCATTTGGGCTATCAAATGCTGGAGCCACCTTCCAAAGGGCAATGGATATGGCATTCAAGGGGTTGATCAATAAAATAGTTCTAATATATCTTGACGACATCACTGTATTCTCAAAAAATGTAGTGGATCACCTCTGTCATTTGAGGCAAGTATTTCAGAGGTGTAAAAATTTTGGGGTATCATTGAATCCCAAAAAATGCATATTTTTGGCTCACGAGGGAAAACTTCTAGGCCATATTGTTTCAAAGGGTTGACGATTGACCCAGAAAGAGTTGAAGCAATTTGAGCATTGCCATTGCCAAGTCACAAGAAGGCTCTTCAAAGCTTCTTAGGAAGGATCAATTTTGTCCGCAGCCAAATTTTGCTGCTCTTGTGAAGAAAATAACGCTGATGTTAAAGAAGAGTATGGCATTTAAGTGGACATCTGAAGGCAAGGAAAGTTTTGAGGCAATTAAAGAGGCTATATCTCAAGCTCCGACTCTCGTCAATCCAGACTTCTCCAAGGACTTCGTGTTATATGCCTTTGGTGGTGGGGACATGATTTCTACAATCCTGGTACAACAAAACAAAGGAGGATTAGAACAACCAGTTGCTTTCTTTAGTCAAGGCTTGGAGGAATATGAAACTAGGTACTCTTTCATTGAAAAGCATGTCCTTGCAGTAATCAGGAGCTTAAAGAAATTCAAGCACCTAGTCTCAAACAACAAAATCCAATTATTGGTCTCTCATGCGGGAGTCAGGGACTTCCTTCTAAACAAGGATCTGAATGAGAAACGTGCAGGATGGATAACTCATGTCATGGAATATGACATTGAGATCAAGGTCACCAAACTAGTACGTGGGAAGGGACTATGTGAGTAGCTAGCCTTGAGTCAACAAGTTGAAGCAGGTAATGAAAAAGAGGCTGTCTTGGTACTACAGGATGATCAAGAACAAGAAAATGATGATGTGCCTACTCCTTGTTGGACTCAGAATATGATACACTTCCTACAAACAGGCCTATGCCCTCCAGAAATGAGAAAAGCAAAGAGGAGATACTTTAGATTACAAGCTATCCCATATGTGCTTGTTGATGGTGTTTTGTTCAAGAAAGACATCAATGGAGTTCTATTGAGGTGCATTGGGACAGGTCAAATTGAGAGGGTGTTACGAGATTTTCACGATGGAGATTTTGGAGGACATTTTTCCCCACGAGTAACAGCTCTCAAGATAGTGAAGGCAGGGTATTATTGGCCGACAGTCTTTAATGACTGCTATACATGGATAAGAAAGTGTAAGAAATGTGCACTCTTCACAGGCAAAGAAAGACTAGCAGTGCTTCCATTGTACCCAATTCTGGTTGACCAACCATTTATGCAATGGGGATTGGACTTCGTCGGGGTCATCAATCCTAACTCAAGCCAAATCCACAAGTGGATTCTCACGGCAACGGACTATTTCACCAAGTGGACCGAAGTAGTAGCGCTCAAAGAGGCAAATGAGTCTAACATACTAGACTTTTATGAAGGAATAGTGACCAGGTTCGGTGTGCCAGCCACTATCATATCAGACAATGCATTGGCATTTATAGGTTCCAAGATTACAGAATGGGCTGTCAAGAATGGAATCTATTTGAGCACCTCTTCAAATTATTACCCGTAGGGTAATTGACAGGAAGAGTCCACAAACAAAAATTTTCTAAGAATCATCAGGAGGGCTCTAGACGAAAATCAAAGAACATGGTATACCAAGCTAAAATCAGCATTATGGGCTGACAGAATAACACCAAAGAGGTCTACAGGTAATTCCCCTTACAAGTTGGTCTATGGAAAAGAGGCAGTATTGCCTATATCATTAGAACTGCCTACATTGGAGTTCATGAAGCAGTTGGAGTTGGCTGGGTTCGAACCAATGGAGGCTAGGTATGCAGAGTTGATGGAATTGGAAGAAATTAGAGAACATGCAGTTCAAATAATTGAGAAAGATCAGGCCTTAGTAAAAAGATGGTTTGATAAGAAAGCAAGAGCAAGGACCTTCCAGGAAGGGGACCTAGTTCTGAAATGGGATGCAGATCAGGCAAAACCAGGAAGGCATTCCAAGTTTGATGCCATTTGGAGTGGCCCCTACATGGTCACGGGATGTAAAAGTAGTAATTCCTTCCAATCATCTACTTTGGATGGAGGATAGCTCCCAATTCCGGTTAACGGAATCTATCTTAAACATTGCTACTGAAAATAAAAGGTTTACCCTTGTAAATGTTAGCCTAGATTTCAATTCCTCTAAGTGCGTGTGCACATTGTCTTGCTGTAGTTAGGTTTCTATTTCCCTAAGTGCTTCGGCACAGGTTTTGTTGCTCCTAGGTTGGATTTCTACAGTTTAGAACGCTGTCAGATAAGAGGTTGCGGTATCAGAATCGGGATCAAATATCAGGTTGGTTTCAGGTTATTGCTTATGACTCCATGCCCAATGGATTGCTAAAAGGCCATTGATCTTCTACCTAGCAGGCAGGTAATCCCATTGAGTCACCAAATTGTTGTATATATCTTCCCCTAGGTAGATATAGACAAGCAGAAGATTCTAGAAACCAAAGAAGCTCAAATCCCTGACATTTATCACCAAGGTGCACAGAAGTGGCGCACAGCACATAATGTCGACAAGGAAAATGGTGCGCCCAAGGCACATAGAAGTGGCGCACAGCACAGAATGTCGACAAGGGAAAATGGTGCGCCCAAGGTGCATAGAAGTGGCGCACAGCATGGAATGTCGAAAACGAAAAATGGTGTGCCCAAGGCATACAGAAGTGGCACACAGCACAGAATGTCGACAAGGGAAAACGGTGTGCCCAAGGCGCACAGAAGTGGCACACAGCACAGAATGTCAACAAGGGAAAATGATGCGCCCAAGGTGCACAGAAGTGGCGTACAACACAGAATGTCGACAAGGAAAATGGTGCACCCAAGGTGCACAGAAGTGGCGCATAGCACAAAATGTTGACAGGGAAAATGGTGTGCCCAAGGTGCACAGAAGTGGTGCACAGCACAGAATGTCGACAAGGGAAAATGGTGCGCCCAAGGCGCACAGAAGTGGCGCACAGCACGGAATGTCGACAAGGAAAAATGGTGCACCCAAGGCGCACAGAAGTGGCGCACACCATAGAATGTTGACAAGGGAAAATGGTGTGCCCAAGGTGCACAGAAGTGGCGCACAGCACAAAATGTCGACAAGGGAAAATGGTGCGCCCAAGGCGCACAGAAGTGGTGCGCAGCACAGAATGTCGACAAGGAAAATGGTGTGCCCAAGGCGCACAGAAGTGACGTACAGCACAGAATGTCGACAAGGAAAATGGTGCACCCAAGGCACACAGAAGTGGCGCATAGCATGGAATGTCAACAGGGAAAATGGTACGCCCAAGGTGCACAGAAGTGGTGCATAGCACGGAATGTCGACAGGGAAAATGGTGTACCCAAGGCACACAGAAGTGGCACATAGCACGGAATGTCGACAGGGAAAATGGTGCACCTAAGGCACACAGCACAGAATGTCAACAAGGAAAATTGTGCGCCCTTGGTGCATGAAAGAGAATGTCGACACACACACGGATGTGCCCTTGGCGCACCTTTAGGAGGCGCAACATTTTGAGCACTGACAGGAAGCAGACCCTGGCGCAGATATTCAAATGGCCATAACTTTTGACTGGGAGCTCGGATTCATGTAAGGTTAGACTTTTTGGAGAGCTTACGAGGTCCTCTGTCCAACTACGACTGGATATCTTTAATTGGGTAAGAAAAAATTCTTAAAAATTCAAAATACAGTTCGCCACTTTTGGGTTCGCTGGGGTTCTCACCTACCACCATAATGAGATAGTTAAGTGCATTCTGGAGGTGGTTGAGGTAGATTTCGAGTTCCTCTCTCTTTCCTCTCTCATTCTTCCTATAAATTGTAAGGAGGGGCTTCTTGCTAAAGGTTGGACATTCTTTTTTTTTCCCTCCCTTCTTCTCTTTGGCAGGTGAACTTGTGGAGTTAAAACCTCCCATTTGAAACTGTAATGCAACCTTGCCTCTTGACATTTTGCAGTGTGCTGTATCAATCTTCGGAGAAAATTAATGCATATATGTGGATGATTCTCAACCCTCTCTGTATTCATTTGCATCCCCCTGATCTTTCATTGTGAATCTAGCTATCTGTGCATAATCTTGCATTACATTTTAATGGTCTGTGTTTATTGGCAAGACAGATGTTCTTCATTCCTCGGTGCATCACCTCTGTTAGTTTAGGTTTTATTTTATGCATCTTCTTACCCTGTCTCCTTGGAAAGTTAGATTAGGTTTTTTAGTAAACCCTCTGCATTTTTTACTTGTGCATCTTGTTGTCTACTCAAAATTTCCCGCTCTGATAAGAGTAAATTTCCAAAATTTTGAGTTTAAGTGTTTTCCTCTAAAAATGCCTAAGTCGTGAAATTAAAAAAATCTGTGTTTTGGGTCATTTTGTGTGATTTTCGGGCCTGTCGGAACTTTTTGTCCCATCTGTCCCAAGTACGAAAGTGCACTCTGTTCCCCGATCGGCCGAAATCCCCGAAGCTGTCCCATTCTCGGGGCCATCGGAAAATTGTCCCAAGTGTCCCAAAACTTATTTTACGTATTGTTCCAATTTCGGCCAAATCATCCTTCCCGCGTACTTCGCACTTTCCTGTCCCAAATGTCCCAAAGTTAAAAAGTGCGAGCTTTCCCATTTTCGGCCGAAACTCCGATTTACCCGAACCGTGTCCTTCACGCAATTTTGTCCCAGCTGCCCCATTTGAAAAAGTGCGAGCTTTCCCAATTTCGGCTGAGCCGGTCAAGTCGAGTACTTCGGAACTTTTTGTCCCGAATGTCCCAAGTCCAAATGGGCCCGCTGTTCCAATTTCGGCCGAAACACCCGAATCGCGTACTTCGCACATTTTCGTCCCATTTGTCCCAAATGCATTTGTGCGTCCTCTCCCTGTTTCACCCGAACCGGCCGAGCCGCGTGTTTCGTGCATTCACGTCTCACATGTCCCAAGCGTACCAAGTGTCATTCACACTTAGTTTTTCCCACTCACTCCGAGTATGATGCTTTTCAAATTGGTGGTTGTGTATTCAATGCGCATTAAAGTCATTTCTCTCTCCAAATGGCTATATAACGAGCATTCCCCTTTGCATTTTTTCGCATTGCTTCCATGCTATCTTTTGCTCAAACCCTTGCAATTTGAAAACCTGCGCAATCCCCCCTCCATTTGCAAATTCCTTCCAGAAGTCTAGGTTGTAGCTCCGAGACTATCAACTATGAAGATCAAGTTCCAGGGACAGGAGCAAATTTCTCCGCTTGAATCTACCGTTAGCAATATAGGGGACAGTGAAGCTCGTCATCTCGACTTTGGCGATTTTTGGGCAAGAATGACAGATGCAAACCCTACACCAATGGCACAAATGATTAATGATAGTGGTTTAGCTTTTTCGGGAGGATTCCCAATCTCAGTACAGTGTGCTGATACAGTGCTTTTATGTGGAGCTCACTTCGACCCCGATTCGAGCGAATTGACAAATGTACATGGGGAACTCATTACCAAGCTGGAAGTTGCCGCCATTGGCGCTGCTCTGAGGATTCCGGAGATGGACAATGCTATAGTCGTCTCCTGGGATCAAGCACAGGCTATGTTCGACCAAGACAGTGACAAATACAAGGCGCGAGTGGCGAAGTCTTGGTTGAAGAACCCTAAGAAAGGTGCTTCTCGCCTAACCAAAACCCTCTTCCGAGCAGATTTCAACAAAGAACTGTCAGACTTCATAATCCTGCTGGCTCGGGTTATGGGTTTTCCCTCCACCAATGAGTTTCATTTCTGGATGTGCCCGCTCATCAGCATGGTGTGCGAGGGAACACAAAATATCAACTGGGCAGAGATCATCAGTATGAATTTGGCTGAGCAGCTATCCAACGTCCAGCAAACAAAGAAGTTCTACATGACTTCATATCTGATGTATACCCTAGCAGCATCCAGGCAGTGGTTTGGTTTCTCCTATATAGATGCACACAAAGATGATCCAGTGTATGCCTATTGCCCGCAGTTCACCTTGGAGACCAGCAACCGCAATTTCAGAAGGGTCAATG
Source organism: Taxus chinensis (assembly GCA_019776745.2). NCBI lineage: Eukaryota > Viridiplantae > Streptophyta > Pinopsida > Cupressales > Taxaceae > Taxus > Taxus chinensis. The sequence continues at coordinate 433,310,318 of CM034153.1, read as the reverse complement.
ATGCTTTCACCATGTACGTGGTCAGATTGCTCGAAGGTGATACTGCTAGAAGGTTTTCAGATGAAGCCATGAACCTGATATCGCAGTATGGAGCCTATTTCATTCAATTCAGGAAATTTTCCTATATCAGGCTTGCTAGCTATGAAAGCACTCCTCTGCGGCTTCCCATGTTCTGCAATGACAAAATGGCTTTGATTGAAATATGCAGGCAACTAGACAAGTTACACAGAACTTGCAGAGACAAGAAGATTTCTAGCTTGCACTTTCCCATCTCTCTGGGAAACTACACATGCAAAACAGCTCTGGATGCTCAGAACATAGAAAGAGCCCTGGTCCCTATCACTGTTCATTTCTTCAAGCCAAGAACCTGTTTTGACTTGAAGAAGTTCATTGAACAGAACATCAAGATAGTCTATCATCATAGGGCAGATACAGAAGACTACTGGGCTGACTGTGCAGATGATTTTGAAGCCAGAAGAAGGCATTGTGGCAGGTTCTCCCTGCAATTGATCCAAGAACTCAGTCTGTACCAAGTTCCTGAAGGTCTCCAGGATGAAAATTCTGAGCTATACTCTTATGAGTATGAAAATGTGATTAAGCACACCCCTCCTGGAGGACCTGGATTGGAACAAGAAAGAGAGAGATGATCTAGCTGAGATTCTTGCTCCAGTCTTAATCAGGACTAGGGTCTGGTTCAGTAAGAAGATCCGAGAATTCAAGAGGCACTCAGGAGAATCTAGCTCCAAGGATGATTCGACACCCATAAGAGAGGCATCAGTTCCAGAGTCTGGAACACCAGTGAAAACCCCTCCTGCCTCAATAGCTCAGGGACCTGTAGAATCTACTCCTTCTCCATCTACCCAGGTATACAAGAAGAAACTCAAAGAGGTAAAGAAGGAGCCTGCAGAGAATGATCCTCCAAGAAAATAGGCAGAGTTGCCTATAGGGCCAGAGAACATCATCGTTCTCAGTGAAAGTGAAGACAGTGAGATGCCAACTCCTGCAAGTGTTCCTGAAAATCCAGCAGATAAAGATAAAGAGGCCCAGAGCACTGAACTTCTAGGTACTACTGATTCTTCTGCCGTCATTACCTCCAGTGTTCTGCCCACATCTCAGCTTGAGTCAACAGCTGCACAGACCTTGAGTGTCATGAGCTCCCTGTCTCTTGGTCCCCTTGCCTCTCCTGCAGATTCTTCTTCCTCTTTTGCTTGGGTGCAACCTCTGGTTGATAAAAGGAAGAGAAAATTCTCCTCTCAAAGCTTGGGACCAAATTTTGATGTTGTAGCAGCCTTGTTGGGCACCACTCCTTCTCATGCCAAGAAAGCCAGAACTACTTCCAGGATTGTGTCAGATGCTCAAGGTCAGCAATTCCTAGAGATTGCTAAGCCCACAGTAGACAAATCAGAATCAGAGTTGCTGACATCTGACTTGGAGCTTTCAAGGATCCCTATGGGAGAGTCTACTCCTGAAGGTGAGATTCATAACCTCCAGGAAACAGTCACCAGAGTCATTGGAAGGGTAGAGAAAGGGCAGCAGACTGATTAAACAGCTGGAAGAACAAGTCCAAGTTCTCACGAGTTTTATCAAGTCACTCTTTGTCTAAGGACAAAGTTTTGGACCCTACTCCCTTGACTGCTCTACCTCCTCCTGTAATTCTAAGCCAAGATGAAGTGTAAAGAAATTAAAGATATGCACAAGTATTCTATCTATGGTAGAGCTATCGAAGCCATGGTGGATGACATGCTTGTTGCTGGGCTAAACTTCATCGAGGAAGCCTTTAAGCTACATGGAAAGGTAGATAATTTGCAACAGAAGCTATCCTCTACCATTGGGGTTATGGATAAGGAGCTTAAACTCTGGGGCAGTTGCATTGTAGACCTTCGCCTCATGGGACAGACAGATGAGAACATCTTACTGGCAAATAAGGTTTTCGATGATGCCAAAGATAATCTATCAAAATCCTGGGTCTACAGCGTAGAGTGGAAAATCAGAGTTCTGGAAGAAGCTGTAGGAGAAATGAAGAATAACTGGCAAAAGGGAGAAGCTTTCAAGACACTAGCAGCTGCTGCTTTCAAAGATATGCATTGTCATCTTCAGGATGAAAAATCTGGCGCTTCCCTTGTCCTTGCAAGAAATCAAAGCTCAGTTCATAGCTTTTGTCAAAGATAATCTTTTCAAGGAAAGACTCCATCTCTAAGGACAAGATAAAGGAAATTTGTTCTCTTCAGTCTGCCATTGAAGAAGCAAACAAAGACTATCATACTCACGTCGAGTTTGATAAAGAGATGGAGAAATGCCTAGGATTTTGGACTCAGTCTGCAACCAACACGTCAGTCCCTCGTGGCAGAGATATAGCTGAGTCATTGAAGAAATTCAGGCAGCGGATTCTGAAGACAGTGGGTCCCTCCCAGTAACCGGCCACCTGTCTCCTTCTCTTTTCTTTCCTCTTCTTCCCTTTCTTTTCGTATTCTTTGTAATCAGTTAAGGTATTGTAACCGGCGGTACTTAACTATTCTTTAGTTAAAAGAAACGGTTACGAAGAGTAACCGACTTGTAAGCTATATAATGGCCTTTCCACGCCATTTTGAAGAGGAGGAAGAACTTGGAATATTTGCTGAAAGTGTAAATAGATCTTAAAGAAATCAATACAAAAGGGCTTTTCATTCTTTGTCTATCTAATTCTTGTTATCTCTGTGTTTTCCTTTAATATCGTGAAGATCATTTTGTTCCTAACTCGTTAGTCTCTCTGATTGCATACTGTTCAGTTTTGCAAATACAGTGATCTTGTACAACCAAGAAGGAACTTTGTGTCCTTGATTAATAAATCTGAAGAAGGTTATTTATGGAACTTTGTGTCTTTAAATTTAATCTCATTCAGCCAACGCAAATGATCTTGTCTTAAATTCTTTGAAGCTTCGCATACAGGAGGAATTATTCTGCTATCTATAATTCTGAATGTTGCTATTCTGCTCATCTCCTTTTTCCCTTTCCTCAGTCCTTGCGTGATTGATGATCCTTGTGGAAAACACTTTCGTAAAATCCAAGTTTGACCATAAAACAATGTTCTGTACATTTGTAAATAAGTTCGTTTCTGAATAAGGGAACCTCTCCCATTAAAGAGGAGGGACTTCTTGTCCCCTGACTGTTGCTCTTCTAAAAAGTCCTATTTGACGACCAACACATCTGAACAGAGGAATAGGAACCGGCCTTCATCCGGAGAGCTTTTCCATTAGACAATGTAGTATCCAGAGGGTGTGATTGTAGGAAAGCTCCATGGGAATCCCACATCTGTCAAAGTAAAATCAGTGATCACAACCATCGAACATTAGATACATAAAAAGGAACTGCGATTCGCCATTATTGAGCACAAATATGAGTAAGCGCATAACAAACTCCGATACCGCAACACGTTTGTACGATGGCACATCATGAGAATTCTACTAGAAGTATAATGGAGTCTAAGAACCGCAGTTCTACTATTAGGTTTTCCATACTTTGGAAGTATGAACCCATTGTATCGATGGGTGATGAGTAGATTACCATAGAGTACTATCTTACCTAGTTCGTCAGATCCAAGGGTGTAGAATCAAAGCTTCCTTGATTTCAATAGTAACAGGACTAAGGGCTTTAGGACCTGGATCTATGAGAGCATAATTTTTATTCCACCTAATAAGGTCGTGCAATGCACATGGTAGATTCACTCAGAGAAGTGCCATCAGATGGGGTATACCAAAGAGTCCACGGTGGCATGCACATTGACAAATTTTGAGTATTAGAGTGTAAAGCCAGTAGTGCAGGAAGGCATTGCACATCTTGTAACAAAGTTGAATGACACATGGGAGATGGTGATATGGTAAACACAGATGTGGCTACATGAGTTATTATGAAGAACCTATGTCTCAAAGACATGGCTACAATGATCATAGATCACATAGCAAAGACGTAATCGTTGAGAACTAGGTGCATGGACAAGTGACAGAATACGAAAAATGGTACTGTTTTGATTATATTTGGTGTTTAAATGGATATTGGAGATGCTAACCAATGGGCCAAAGGTACATGTGAAGATTTGGGAGTACCCCATGGAACACAAGTCACCTGTGGGCCTAATATTTGGCAAGTACTTATGTGATGGATCAATGAGAATGACCATTCAAACAGAGGGTGGATATATGGCATGAACCTAAGGAAGTCCATCATTGGGATCTATTCGTTAGAGAAGTGACGCATACCCAAGATCATTAAACTTTTGTGGTGGGTTTCAAGGTAGTACAGTTTGCACATGGGTACCAAGCATCAAAGGCATTGCACAACTCCTTGGGGAAAACAAGGATGAGGCTTGAAGGAAGGTGCATGCCTGAAAAATTCCAAGATGCCTTCATCAGATGAATCCGAACTTGTCCATATGGCATCAAGGAGGAGATAGTTTTTAGATGCGCACCTCATCTAACCTAATTAATGCTATGGAGGAATCAGGTAGATTGGTGACTACCACACTCCGAGAAAGAAACATGTATATCCAGGGTGGAATGCCTATAATGGTAAGAGGCTTGATCTCAAATGGACTTATAATGCAGTATGTAATCCTATAAGCTTGGTATTTGGGCACACTTCACTGAAGCAATTCTTGTGTACCTATAACTCAAACCTAAGCTGGAGAACACTAAGTATGTGGATGGATGAGTTCTTAGGGTACTCACCAAGGCTGCTAAAATTGTAGAGCAATACAATGGAGATTGTTCCAACTTGTAAGCCACGTAGAATGTGGAAGTTTTCAAGTAGATGATGATAGAAGAAGAGCATGAAGAATAGTGCCTGATGTGTTCTGGAGCATAAAGGCATAAGCATTATAGGACTCCAAATAGGGAAGAAGATGAGCATGTGACTAGGTCCACCTAGATGATTGTACTGTGTATGGGCTAGATGATGAGGACCATTGTGACAATGTGAGTCCAATGTTTGAGAGATGTCATCATTTCAAGGATAGTATTCAGGAGGAGAAGGACCCAAGGTTTTACTCCACAATTAGTGCGCACATCACCTCAAATTTCTCCATAGAAGGAGACAACTGAGAAAATAAGAAGGAAATTGAAGTTGAATGAGGGAGGTGGAAGAGTCTAAGGAGAGCGTGTCCAATTCCCCTACACCTCTAGATAATGTGGAAGAACCAAAAGATGAATATATGAAGGATGGAGAGGAAGGATAAAAAGAGACATATGAGCCAACACAAGATACTACTTAGGGTATAGTATAAAAAGCTCCAAATCTTGAAGCCCAAGTTTCTAAGGGGCTAACATCAAAGAGAATAAGTGGAGAGTATGTTCCACCAATCATGGCCTATACCAAGGATATAGGTAAAATTATGTGCACCCATTTTTAAATTACAATGACAAAAAAGGAGTTGTATGGTTGAGAGTTGATGGATGAGGATATGGAAACTATACACACAAGGAAGAAACTATCATGGTCGATGCGCACACACATGGATGAACCAGATTTGTATGTATGTGAGGAGTCATGTGTAGCAAGGAGGTGGAAGAAGACACCTCAGGCCAGACATATAATTGTGAATCCTAGTGTTCTTTCAGATGAACAAGTGATCAATGATTTGGTGAAGGTTTTAATAGAGGTAGCATGAAAAAATATGGATAAGGCTATAATAATTAGGGCACTGAGGGAGGAGATCAAGAATAAAGATGTAGAAATAGTGTGCCTAAAGAAAGAAAAATACTTAGCAAAGAAGAAAAACATTGTTTTCATCAATGTGGCAGTAGAAGTTGGGGACAACATCATGAAAGCAAAGCCACACTTAGAGCCAAAGGTACCCAAGATGTTTCCTTCAACAATGCATTATGTAAGTACCTTGGTGGACTTAGTGCTTGAAGATGAACCTCTTTAAATGATAGAGCCAAAGAATCTTGAGAAAGAGGTAGAGTGAGAAAAGGCTTTAGTGATGAGAAAGATTGCATCATATGAGTGGTTTCTTCAAAGCTTAGAGGAGGAAATAAAGAAATCAGATAAAAAACTGAATATTTGTATAGCCCCAGAAGTAGTTATAAGAACCAGGACCATTTTGGAAGACAATGAATTATTGAAGGCCATGAAAGATGAGACCTTGGGTTGTACAGAATGGTTAGTACTTGTCAAGAAGAAGTGTGAGGCCCTTACAACAAATAGCCAATGCTAAACCATTTTTAAAGTGGGAAAGTGACTTTGTAGGATCAATTTCACATGTCACATGAAGGACTGGCTCACATTACATCATCACTTGGACTGATTGCTTCACAAGATGGGTAAAGGTGGCACCTACAAAGGATTACATGACAGTGATAGTAATGAGATTCTTATGGGAAAACATAATCATTAGGTATGGACATCCATTAAGTTTAACAAGTGATAGGGGTACACATTTTCTGATTGAAATGGTAAGAATTTTGGTTGTTAGAGTTTATGGTAGCCCATCACAAAACCACCCCTTATCACCCAGAAGTGAATGGGATTGCTAAAGCATTGAACAAGATACTAATTCACATATTAACTAATATTTTTGATGTTAGCATATGAGATTGGGATGAAAAGGTATCATTACTATGGGCATATAGAACAACCTACAAGAGATTGAACAAGGCCACACCATTTCAATTGGTGTTTAGCACAAAGGTGATTTTTCTGATTGAATTTATGCTACCATCGCTATGTATAACGCATGTAGGAGGATTGGCTAATGAACAAGTGCTTGAAGAAAGAATTGATAAGTTAATACAACCAGAAAAAAGGAAATCACTTTCTAGATGGAGTCAAAAGACAAAGAAGGCATGACCAAAAGCGTGGCATGATCATCATATTAAAAACAAACAATTTGAGGTTGGGTAGATGGTTTTGTTATATGACTCTAAATTTTTACACCATCTTGGGAAGTTGAAAATCCATTGGTTGGGACCATACATCATCGTGTACATCCTTGATTCAGGCACTTTCCAATTACAAGTGCTAGATGGGATGATATTACCAGGCCATTTCAATGGGAGTAGGCTAAAGCCATATTATAAATAAGTCTTCCTTGTGTTTGTAAATAAGCTATTTTTGCCAGTTAGCCTAGGATTTCCCTTAATGCATTTTTTTAGGTTTTCCTTTCTTGTCACTTTTTCCTTTCTGTTGTGTTTTTTTATGCACCTTTTGCATCGATAACCACATTACTTTATAAGGTTGTGTATCCATAGAGGATCGCGCATCTATTTTAAGTGTGGGTGAAGTAGAACGAAGAGAGAGAAGCTATTAGTAGTTGTGATGACCCAGATTGAAATATCAAAAGCACGTAAAGTAGAATAGTGTGTGGGGAAATGGTAGAAAAAAAAAATTGGTGTCAAGAAGGCTTTAAAAAAGACCATGTACAAAGGATAAGAAGTGCAAGAACAACATGAGTTAGGCGAGGGAAAAAATCAAGTCGACAAAAGAAGTTCCTTTGACGCTGCAGATGAGAGAGTAAAATTCTTTGGTCAGTAAGTATTTTTTGTGTGCCAAAAGTTTGTAAAGGGTATTTTTGCATAGGACTTGGTGGGTGGGTAAAGGTTCTTAAGATTGGCTTTAGTGGAAAAAGCCGCATTTAATGTTGAGTACATTGGTAGGTGGCATAGCATTTATTGTGGGAGATAGGAAAACATTTGTAAGTCAAGGGTCAGGCACATCATTATTTACCTTGCTATTACGAGATTACAGAGCTCTTGTGAACTAGGGAATCCATGAAGAAAAATTTGTGCAAAGGAAGAAGAGTGAAAATATGAAGTGTGTGACTAGGGTTATCTATGAACCAAAGTGGAAGGAGTACATGGGAATAGGGAAGAATATTTCATTAGAATACACCATCTTATGGAAGAGTTTTCCAGGTTAGGGTTTTATAGCTCAGGCACAGGAATAGAAGGATTCTTTCGTAGATTTCAGCCATAGATTTGAACAGAGAGAGGAAGGAGAGAAAATATTTTATTCTGTCAACCTGACAAGAAGATGGCACAAAACAAGGTGGCCATTTCACCTAAGAAGGTTAAGGGAAAAGGAAAATAAACTACTACCACCATTTTAAATGAAGAATGGTATGCGGAGATGCAGTGCCCATATGGGGTGTTACTTGGGAAAGAATGGGTATCCCATGTTAGGAAGATGGCCGTGATTGACTATAATCCTCACACAAGTACCACAGAGAAAGAGATGGTGCTAGAACTAGTTCATCTAACGAATAAGAGGACACTAGAAGGGATGTCAATCTACAGTGATGAGGTGAAGGTAAAGATGGAGAATACCAAGCTGCTACAATTGTTTGAGTTGCCTTATTTTGGAAAGACCGAGTGTTTATACCAATGGTTGATGTTGTTTATGCATGAGGACCAATTCTACTTTGAAGGACGTAGAATGCACATAACTCCCCAGTTTATCTCCAAGTTTACTAGCCTTATCTACAAAGGGGATTCATTGGATGATGACCTGGAGGATAAAGAGGCTATTAAGAATACCATGGAGGATTATGATTATAAAAAGGGTTCGTGTTACTTTGATATCTCAGATATCCCAGACCCTGTGATGAGAATGGTCGCGCATCTAGTAACCAAGATGAATGGCCAATAAAGGTGGACACAACTAAACAAGGCATGGTTGAAAGTATGCCAAAAATTTTCAAAAGGGACCATCTATAACATGTTTACCTATATTACAGAAGAGATCATCAGCGCCATGCAAGAAGGAGAGAAGATAATGTTCAGAAATGTTCTTCTCACCATCTTCTTCTCAGAAATTGGAGTGTCCAATGGGCCAGAGAAGCTCGTATGGGAGTATCTAGATGAATATCCCTCCCTCACAAAGATGTTTGAGAAATACACATGTTATACCATAACGGTCACCCACAAAGCACACCTAGAGAAATGGTACAAGTGAATGCGCGATGCATTCAAGGATGAGTGGAGGACCCCAAAATAGTTGATAGCACTAGTAAATGGAGAAGATGATTTCCTTATCTATCAGCATTTCTACATTGGCAGGTTCACTCTATCAGATGGGACTAAGAGCCCATGGTGTAAATTACCCTTCTCCTTTACCGCGTAGTATTTCCAAACAGGGGTAAATCACTTCAAGGAAGCTAAAATACTAAGGTTCGACCTTAGTGAGGTGGACTAGGACCACCACAAGTTTTGAAGAAAGCTGGTATATCCAAAGAAGTGTACTTATGTGGAGAAGTATGTCTCCCATGAATTGTGCATGAAAAAACCCTTGATGCTTCCAATTTTTGGAAGGGCCATAGTAAGAATATACTTGTGCATTAGGCCCAAGTATGAAAAATGCACTTACTTGGAGAATGATTTATCCATCCCAAAGGATCCCACTAGTAGGAAGAAGGCCACACCAAAGAAGAGGTAAAGGGAAGAGACCTTGGAGAAATATGCGTCAAAAAAGAAAGCACTAAGTGTGTAAACAGCACAATTTTTGGGCGCACTGAAGTTAGGTGCCAAGCCAAGCACATTCGCACTCAAGAAGAATTATCCCATCAAAGAGAAGGAAAGGACACCTAAGGAAGAGGTTCCAAGACAAGAAGATTCACCTAGAAAGGAATCACCTACTAATGAAGAGGAATATTCCCCAGCTAGGAAGAAACAGAAGATAGCAGAGAAGGTAGACTCAGAGGAGATGGAGAGCTTGGAGGCCTATAAGGGAGAAAGAGCTGACAAAGAGGATGAAGAATTTTAGAATCATCTCATGTATGATGTACATGACTCAAAGGAAGAAATAAGTAAGGGTAAGGATAGAGAAGAAGAAGGTGCTCAAGGAAAAGGGGAGAGAGAATAAGTAAATACTAAGGATTAGAGGACCCCCAACCTCACCAAGGAGTAGATAGAAGAGGCTACAGAAAGATAAGTAGCGGGCATAATAGATAAGTTAGTATAGAAAGAAGTGGAGTGGAGTGTGGATGAGATACTCAAGGAGATAGAAGAAGATAGCATAGGGAAGGGGTATGGATGCATGGGTGGAGATCACATCTTATCAGTGAGCTTTCCAAAGGTTACGTGAATAGGAGGAAAGAGCATGGTAGTAGTGTAGGGAAATGGAATGGGTTAGATCCATGATCTAAACAAATTTCTATGCACACGCTTCTAGAGCACCATTTTGATAGACCCACTCCTAGAAATGTCTTCATTTGAGGAAGAAGGTTGGTACCCGTAACCCAGGAAGATGTTATCTTGGGTATTTAAGTCCCATGTTAATGAACCTAAGTTTGAAGTTAACCAAGGGTCACTGATGAAGGTGTTAGATACCAAAGGTATAAACCCATTGGTGAATGCTAAGGAGTTGTCTAATGAGCAAGTTTTTAATGTGCTCAACAAGGTTTCAATTGGAGTTGATTCAAGGCTCTTTCGAAGGAATGAATGGGTGAGATTCCTATAAGGGGAATTAGAGAAGAAAAAGGAGGTTCTCATTGAAAAGAGAAAGGATCTGAAGCAAGAGGAAATAATCAGTGCACAGTTAAGGCACAAGCTGAAGGACGAAAAGGCTAAGGTGTATGAGATATATAAAAAGGTAGAAATGATTACAGATTTTATTTTCTTAAAGAATCGATACCTAGCACCGCACGAGCAGAAGTATGAGTTGACCTTGCAATGCTTGGAATACCTAACTTGCATCCTCACCATCGAGAAGTAGCCTCTTGCTTTTGAATCAACATAATAATTGTTAGCACGCCAGGAGAAAGAAGAGAAGATGAAGATTGTGGAGATAGTCACTTAGTACACTAAGCTCCTTGCCAATGTAAAGGCCACCGCACAGATAGCTGAAGATGCTTATGGTAATTACGTAGACAAAGATAGAGTGGAAAGCATTCCAGTTTCCACTCATGAGATAGACCTCAAGGAATTTGAGGAGGATAATGAGGGGAATAGGGTAGAGCAGGATAAGATCCTAGCCGAGGTAGAGAATAATTTTGAATCCATCAAGACCTTGAGAGGCTCGATCAAAAATTGGCTGAAGGAATTATATCCTCAAATCACCCATGGGATGGATGTGCTAGACAACCTCAGCAAGCAGTTGGAAAAAAATTTTGATACGCTGAATGCTAAGGGTGATGAACTAGGATTTGAATAGGTGAGCATTTTATTAGGTGACCTCTGTCAATAGGTGTGGGTGAGGTGAATGCCTGGGAGAAGATTGAGGAAGATATAAGGAAGGATTTGCAACTCATTCTTCAGAAATAAACAAATTCTTCATTCCTCCATTCTTTATTGCTTCCATTTCTCATTCTTCATTATTTCATTCTTTATTTCTAACCATTCAAAGTCTAGCCATTCTATATTCTCTGGAGAAAATGTTTCTGAGGATGGAGAATAAGACTAGTGTGGGGTGATGTTGGGCCTCATAATACTGACTAAGTCCCAAAGGGTACATGCACACATGGTACTAGTGAAGAAGATGGGTGTGCGGGAAAAATTGCATAGAACATGAGTTTTAGAAGGGTTTAGTAGAAACCACAGAGCGTGCACAAAGTAGAGAAAAGGATTTCAGGACTTAGTCATATTTAGATTTCTAAGAGGAACTTGAGGAAAAACATGACCCAACTAGGCATGTTGAATGGATAAGGTGACATCTTGGTGACTTGGTGGTCAAAGAAAGAATATTCCACACATGGAACTTTCCTGAATACATCATTGCAGAAAATGGGGAGCTTGAATCAAAAGAAGCATGCTCTCTTGAAGGACCACCTTGACATTATTGAATTTGGTACAGAATTGCATAGTAGATGTAATAAAAAACAATATTATATTTTCTATATCTTTCATGCTAATACAATGGCTATTATATAGCCAGGAATGTTGTTGAACAACTTCCTATAAAATAGGAAGTATACAAAACAATAACCTTCCCGTACTAATATATTGTTATACATTTGTTATAACAATATAAACATACTAACCAATTATAATAAACCATGTGAATACTAATTCCTAACATTCCCGCCCTTAGTGTTTACATGGTAGAAAAACATCCACACATTCAACTGCAGTATGCTCACCCCTGTGGCATGTCCAACTCTGTGACTCATGACCTTGATCCAAAATAAAGGCTTGCTCTTTCTATGGTTTTAAATAGGCTTACCACAAAACTTGAAGTGACGGGAACCTCATCAACTGTCGACCTCATGTGGTTTTGTGGATCCTCCCACAAACCCTTTCAAGATCCATGAACTGACTTACTCTAGTGCTACTGTTCACCACTATGCTTATACATCAGGGAATTATGTAGGAAACACAACATGCATATCTCAAAACTACACAATAGAAGATATACAGAGAAAATTTCACATTACTTCCTATAAGAATCGTAATGTTCTTAATTATAGTCTCTGTCTTTGATCGCTGCCACTCGATCTCAAACAGCATAGAAAACTGCCACTGCCACTGGAAGCTTTCCTTGACTAAGCCATTTTGGGTGCAGAATGGGAATGAAACATTGGTATGTATTCCCCCCCACAATGTGAAATTCCACTCATATAGATACTGAGAAGCAAAATGCATCGAAGAACATACTCCTGAATGGATCTTGCTAGTTAGGTCTTACTACACATGGTCACTAATGCTAGTGAACGTATTCTCCTAGCTGACCATCTTCCAACGAAGTACGGAAGTCAGAGGACCAAGTCAGTCAGAGGATCACTGACAGTCATCTTTGCTCCAACACAACTTTCTTTCCAACATCCATCAAATACCAAACAAAACAGGAACTCTGAAAAAGAATCACACCAAGCTGAAATTTCACACCACACAATTGAATCTGGAACACTGCAAAACTCAAAAACAAGTACTCACACTACACACCTGTGCCACCAAATCATTCTGTGTGGCCCTGTCATTGGTGACTGACGAGAGGTCATTGTTTGACCTCCTTCCTCCATTTTCATGCTGCTAGATCAGCTGGATTTGGATATGAAGCTCTGTTTCCACATTGAGATTATTCTTTTCTTCCTTCCCGTAGTGTGAAATACTTTATTTCCAGACGTCAGATAACACCGAAAATCCATCTGTGAGGCAAATTTATTTTATTTTCCAATATTTTTGTCATTAACTCTTGACACCACCTAAAATCACCTATTTGACATGACTTTGACAAAACAACAAGGACTACATAACAAAAGATGATTTTATGACATTTGACACTATTGGATGATATAAGGACTAGAAAAGAAATTTTAAAAATGAGATAAATTTTTAAATGAAAAAATGACATTGGTAATGACAATACCAAAAAAAATGTTTCAACTCTTTTTAACAATCTGAATTTTGACGTCTTTTTAAATACAACTTAGTGTATGGAGGGCTTGAACATCAAAATTGACAAAACAATTACAATGAGACCGAAGTATTATTTAGGAAAATTCTAAGAACTTAACACTACAGATAAAAATAATATTAAAAATCCAATCGACTCAAAATGAAACAAAATTAAGAATCTTTAAATGACTACACACTATGAACACATGGGTTTAACACCTGTTAAAGGGTGGAAGCACAGAAAAATGTTGGAGAGCTACCATGCTGAAACTGACAGTCCTTTTCTCCTGTTGATGTCACTAGTAATCGGGCATTGAAATTCTGAAGGGGCTTTGGTTTTGAGGTGGTTCGGTAAAACTCGTGGTAGATATTATGGAATCCAATGGAAGGAGCTTAAGATGTGCATGATGCACCAATCCACAATCAATATAAAATATAATCTGAGCATGGAAAAAATGCTTTACAAGAGAGGCATTTGATTCTTCCAAGCGTGTGAATCTCCAATGATATAGGCACACAAATCTAAGTACATGATTGTGTTTTCTAGATAACTCAAACCTGCTCTCTCAGAAATAAAAATACGTGGATCATTTAAATCTGTATGATACGGCATGAGATGGTACCTAACATAAATTTTAATTTGACTGTGAAGGAGAAATTATTGGGCACATAAATCATTCCACGCGTACATGAGCTATGAACAGATATGTAATTTTCCAGGAGATGCGATGCCGATCAAAACAAGTAAATCCAAAAAAATCATCTCAAAGGCGAGATCAAAAGCATCGATCCAATGATGCACAAGAGAACTTTTTTTTGTTGATGTCTCCTCTTCACGGAATTATTCTGGTTAATTATTCTGGTAAAGCTGCGCACTTCCACAAAAACTAATAACAAATAATCAATCCTACACTCAGAAGGAATATATCAGGCTTTCATGAATTGGGGCAGTAAGAAAACAGGCGGTGCCCCTATTTCTCTCTAATTCTCCATCAGAGGTATGATAGAGGTCGCTCTGATACCAAATATTGAATTTGGTACAGAATTGCACAGTAGATGTAATACAAAACAATATTATATTTTCTATATCTTTCATGCTAATACAATAGCTATTATATAGCCAAGAATGTTGTTGAACAACTTCCTATAAAATAGGAAGTATACAAAACAATAACCTTCCCGTACTAATATATTGTTATACATTTGTTATAACAATATAAACATACTAACCAATTATAATAAACCATGTGAATACTAATTCCTAACAGACATTTGGCAACCGATCTTCTACTTCAGGAAGGCATGGTAGTGGGTGTTAAACCTATTTATAAAGATGCTTGGGTAGAAGAAAAGTATGGAGGAGAGAGGAACATTCTGGAGAGATCATCATTGAGAGAGCTAGAGGAGAAGAGCACCATGGTGTGGTAAACCATAACATAGTAGGTGAAGCTCTATAGAAATGAGCAGAAGAATCTAGGGGTTTGGGTTCTCATTAGAGGACTATATGAATGTTAGCATACCTAGGGTAATGGGTCTACTAAATTTTTGAATATGTAAGAATAGCTAGAACTTATGGTGTGTGAGTCATGATATATTGTTATGATTTGACCCTTTTGGATGTAATGTGGCTACTAAACTATGATCAATATGAATATATGGTTCTGTTCTAAATATATTGTTCATGGGTGTAAACCCTAGTGCCTTTTTATATGTTATGGATCAAATATACTATTTGTATGATGTTTATTTTTTTATCTGAATGGGTATGTTGGTGTAATGAATAATCCTATGCTTTTAGAATATATGCATGATCATTTACTTTTATGCACTTAATATGTCATCAATGACAACATCTTCTCACAATATCACATAAACGAGAGGCTCGGTGCCCGCGTGCACATTAGGTGAGTGCTTAGCCCCCATTGGGTGATAGGTCGGCACACAATGGATTAGAGGGTTATTCTAAGGGCATAAAAAATGACTACAAACACCTAAGCTACATGATGCACACACACACACCATAACTACATTTGGGTCCTAAATGTAGTGCAATGCTCAGTTAGAAAGCCAAATGTTATGGAAGTTGAGGTCACTCCAACCCTTTCATTTACATTCTTAGATTTGTAGGGTTTTGATACTTCTTATGTTCATCCTCCAAGTATTTTCATCATCTTCGACTACCAATGACACCTAGAGCAATGCAAAAAATTTAATGTGACAAACAATGACGATTTCAGACCACCTGCTAAACTTGTAAAACTCATTTTTTGACCTTTTACACAAACCATGACACCCATTCTATAGATCAGAGTGCCTGCAGGCACCCTTGTCCCCCTCCATGCACTCGAGTCTAGTTAGAAATATCAGATCCATTATTTTTGGGGCTTCT
Source organism: Taxus chinensis (assembly GCA_019776745.2). Lineage (NCBI taxonomy): Eukaryota > Viridiplantae > Streptophyta > Pinopsida > Cupressales > Taxaceae > Taxus > Taxus chinensis. The sequence goes on along the minus strand of CM034153.1, from coordinate 433,294,631 downwards.
ACACAATCGTTCTTGCTTCTTATTTCTCCAATGACTTCTACAACATATTCCCATAAGCTCACTGAATCAGCTAAGTCATTTCCATGCTTCTCTTTCATATTAATATTTCTACTTTCATTAGATTAGTTTCTTGGGTCATTTTCCATACTTTTTTATTGCATTCATTAATTGCATTTATATGTCATTCTATATTATATTAACTATCATATATCCACATTTTTAGTTAATCAATAATCATGCTAAATGTCACTAAGTGAGTCATGAATTTATGTACCCACCCTCCTTATAATTATCCTTAACATCGGTAGTCTTTCCTTTGAATGTGGATTTTCTTGGAAACTTAACATTATATGTATTAGGAGAGCTAACAACGCACTTGAGTTTGTTCATATGTAATAACTTAGCTTCACAATATTTGAGTGTATGACATAGATGGTCAAATGATCAAAAAATTTCAAATATGATCAATTCTTGTAAGGGATAATTCAATCTTTGCGTAAAGAGAACTTGTAATTCACTATCAAATAAGATATTTTTCATACTAGTAAGTATTTTTTGTAGTGTAAAACATAATTGTTAATAGGTTTTTTATATCCTTGTCTCATATTAGACATTTTCACATATAAAATATTGTCCCCATTCTTGATAGATAATTTTCAAAAGAAGTGATTTGCTAAAGTAGTGAAAGAACACATTGAATGTGTGGTAAGGTCATAAAAACATTGCAATACAAAATCCTTTAGACTCCTAGGGAAGAGACTGTTGAACAAGGTGTTGTAAGATGCATAATCAATGCAAGCCACATGAAATGAGTAAATATGCTCATCCAGGTCATGTTTTCCATCATAAAGAGTAAGTTTAGGAGAAACGAAACCAATAGTAATAGGATAAGAAGCTACTTTGAGTGTAAGTGGGTTTTGAAGCAAGTGATTGAAATCCATAACATGAGGAGAATTAGATGCACCTTTTTGGAATTGTAAAATTTGATCTTGTAATGAATGAAAAATGGTTTCAAGATCCTATGTGCTAGATAAAGAGGCATGAAAACCACTATGAATTCCTATAGGATTTTTAGTAATAATAATGGTTGTAAAGAGGCATGAAAACCACTATGAATTCTTATAGGATTTTTAGTAATAATAATGGTTGTAGACATATTCATATAGGCATTTGAAATATTAGGTTCACTCAAGGATGTAGGCACCATAGGTGTACGAATTGTAGATGTCTCCATGTTAGATAATTAAGCATGTTTAAGTTAATATCTAACAACATATAAAAGAACATTGATATTGGTGGCATTCTCCTATAAGAATTGCATAAGTTGTGTTTCATCTGCAGAAATATTATGGTCATGATTCTCAGAATGAGTATTGGCCCTCACCTCTGACATGATCAACATTAATAATGAGAACACAATTGGTAAATATATATTAAGTAGAATAATATCCAATGTTAGGGACCATTGTGCCACATTGTATGCCAATGTAAGGGGAATAATATCGCATGGCTGTGAGATATTGAGGATCTTTAGGTTGAAGGAAAAGAGTGTAGAAGAGATGAATATTAATCATGATGAGAAATAAAAAACCAAATACAACACCAAGAGTGAAGAGGTAGAACATAAATAATCCCTAAGGCTACTAGGGCTTAAAATTAAACACAAGATACAATGTCAGGTTCACCAAATTGTTTACACCCTTTTCAGATTGAATAATCTAATTGGTTTAGTGAATTAAGTACACTAAGGATGTAAGGGTATATACATGGGGTTATTCTCATGAATTAACCTCCAAGATTAATCATGCAATATTAGAACAACGCATTCAATTCCTACACAATATGCTACAAATTTGGAAGCACAAGGGAATTATTACACTTAGCTTATTATAAATTACTATGGGAAGTTTTGAGTTTGCATACTAATGGAAATGGGAAATTTGAATATGATGATGTTTTTTTTCTATAACTATGACTAGAAAATGACCTAGGGTAGGACCATGCAACTCTACCATGACCATTCATATGGTCTTAACCCTATTGTATGGTCTTATATCTACTTGGATTTTGTATATACAAATTTCTGGGAGTGTCACCTACCTAAAAATGTCTATCATTATCAAACCCTAGTTATCATCATGATGCAAATCATTTTGAACATTTTGAATAAGATATCAAACCATAGCCATGGGTGGTATACCCTATAAATAAAAAATTAGTTAGGTTGTGGGTACCCTTATGCACCACCGACATTGGCATTACTCTGAAGGGGCCTCAAACTACATGTCATTCTAAACCTAGCACGTGATTTCTAAATGAATGAAACTATGATTTGGTAACTTCTTTGAAAATTCTTTAGTTGAGTTTTTCTCTTGCTAAAATACTTGGAGAAGGGATGTTTGAGTGCTTGCAAGTGGGATGACCTGACTTCTTGACCTGTAGTGATGCTTCAGACCTGTAGTGATTGCTTCCCTAAGTATGCATATGCTTTTTTGAGATTTAGGAAACCTTGGGTGTTTTTTGCAAGAGTAGGTAGTGAGTGTATTTATGTAGTGTCATATGATTCCTAGGTCTGTAAATGAGAGAGCATATACTTGTTTATATAGGATTCTAAAGGTAAATATCAAATAAAGGTTTAATTAGAGGGAGTAAAGGACTCATCAAAGAATTTGAAACTAAAAGTAAATATGGAGGATATACATGTGAAAAATCATAAAAAAATAGGTCAATATCGGATATAAAATCCTTACGAGACTTTACAAATTTTCCCATGGATGAGAAACATGAAAAATTGAGTTTGCATTTTATCAATTGTAATTTTTATATGGATTTTATGTATTTGAATCTCATAATTTATCAGAATATTAATGTGTATGACTAGAAGCAATATAGACAAGAGATATCAGGATGTACTAAGCAAGGATAAAGTTTGTTTATATTAGCGAGAGTGCATTATCAAAACCAACAATGCCAAAGAGTAAATTTTTAAATTTGAGTGTCTACAAAAAAATTGCATAGGATTAGCATGGAAATTAGGGTTGAAAAAAACCTTACTTGCAACTAGGAGAGAGTTAATTTTGGCCATGAATTAGTGTATATGTGCACAAATTTTACAATGATTTTTACACTTTTCAGCTTGGTAAAGTAAGATCTCTGAACATAGGGTTGCATCAAACTTTTTCCATTCTAGAGATGCATTGGGGAGACACAAGTATGAAAATTTTTTTGGGTTTACCTAGAACGCAAAGGAGTGTTGATTCAAATTTTTAGTGGTGGATAAGTTGTCAAATATGGCACATTTTTATTACTTGTAAAAATAACAGTGATACAGTGCATATCAAAAATATATTCCTTAGGGAAATTGTGAGATTTCATGGTTTACCACACAATAATGTCTAACAGGGACACCCAATTTGTTAGAATTTTTTGAAAAACCTTGTCCAATAAGTTATATACAGATTTACAATTCATCTCAACATATCATCCACAAATCAACGATCAAACATAAGTTGTGATTCAAGGCAATATATAATTCAATTTCACAATATAAACATGATATAAGTAAGCAAGATGAATCATTTTCATTCCCAAATCCAATTCATGATTTCACTAGTCACTTACATCCTTCCATTACACACACAAACTGTAGAAACCAAAGAGATGATGGTTTGAAACACATCATCAATAATTTTACAAACAAGAAAGTAATAAAGCTCAAGTGAGCCACTAAGGCAATGAAAAAATAGCCCAAAAGTTAAAAAACCAAAAGGGAGTTGAGTACTCATATTATTATTATTATTGAAATAAAACAAGAGAATAAGAAATAGAATATATTCTATCATTTTTAAATCACACAAAAAATTGAGGTTTACCTCCTTCCTTCCTTTTTTCCAAGACTAAATCAAAATTTCCAAGCCAATTCAAGATTCCTTCTAACCTCCCAATCAAACTCCCACAAATTTCTCCCTAAAATCCAAAAGAAAATGCTTAGTTCCAAAATGCAAACCAACCCCCCCCCCAATCCAAAGTTGTTAACCCCCAACTATAGTTCCCAAATCAAAATAAATAGGTCATAAGGCTTAAGTGACTAAACAATAGGTTTTTTATGCATGGCATACCCATCCCAAAAAATAATCACAACTCCCTTACTATTCACATGGGCTCCTTCAACCCTTTACCATTTAACCAATGGTAATAAAGCTACTTATGAAAGTAATCCCTGAAAATCCCACACACATTAGTCATTTTCCAACCACTCTCCTACATGATTCCTTGCACACATAGCACTGACCTATGCACTTTAACATTAAATCACTTACATCCACTTGCACAAGTTACTATTTTTACCTGGCCTAGGATTTTTAGGCCATCGATATGGGTCTTTTTGGGCCTAAAGTGGTCCAATGGCCTAAAATATTCCACCCACCATATGTGCAGGGGTATGGGGTTGATTTTGGAAGTATAGGGCAAGGTTTTCATGTGTAACAGTCCACTCAAAAGTGATATAAGGCCAAATTAAATTTTCTTACATAAGGTAGCCAAAATATATTTAAAATAGTAAAATAGAAATTAAATAAAATAATCTATAAAGTGGGTTACAACACAATATAATAATGCAAAGTTTTTCTTTGGTCATATAAAAAGTGTTAACTCCAACAACTTTCGAGAAATAACAAAACATTTACAACAACCTAACTCTAAGGATCAATGTATGGGGGCAAGCATTTAATTTATACACAATTCACTAAATATTTGGTCCCTTTCATCATCAATTAGGAAAGTAGGAATATGTATCCATAAGAATAACTTATTCCTACACACTCAGTGCACATCATATTCACCTAAAAACTACAGAAATTTTACAGTTTTCAACATACATTTTCACACCCTACAATCCAGACTCACATCTGAATCCCATACAGTTTATTGCAATCAAAAGCAACACAAAAACTATAATAAATCAACATAAAACAATTATACTAAAATCAACATACAATGATCTTTCCCCTAAATCAACATTCTAATCATTCACATGTGAATTGGTCAACATCATTTCATACATAATAAACAATAATTGTATCCATAATCAATGTAGTAAGTATTTAAAAATTATATTCCAAGTAATATAACACTTAATTACATAAGTTTTCATTCTTCATCAATGGTATAATACTTAAATCAACTAATTCTATAAAAAAATTCAACTAAAAGAAAACCACATCCTTTATATCATTCATTATTATTTTTTAAAAAGCCATTTTATTTCTTCTATGGAAATTTCAATTGTATTAAATATCATAATCACTCACTCACACACTTGAAATCATTAATTATTTTAAAAAAACCCTCTCTCTCTCTCTATACTACAACACTTTGTTATTAACATCTTACTCTCTCTTGTTATCCAAATTGATTCTCCCGCAAGGGCCAAACCACATCACGAAACTAGCAGGATGCTTAGAGATAAGAAAACTATGATATGAGTTGTTTTGTAGCCAGGGGATGGGATCCAACTGTATCTTTGTCACTCGGGTGTTGAAGAAGTGGATAGCACCTCATTGAGGGTTTGATCTACCCTCACTACTTTAGGTTGTGCCTTCAACCAGGGTGAGAGGACCTGTTATGTACCCTGTATTTGTGAATGACATCAAGATATCCTTCTATGTAAAATGTTAATGAGAACCTTGAGGAAATATGATCAATACAACACAATCTAACTCTCACGAGTTGTCACACTAGAGAGTGGAGATGTTTCCTGGGCAAGGTTCAGGTTACTAAAGACAATGATCGAATCTTGATTATCCCTGCATATTTTGGAAATGGAATTTGTTCATTTGTGGATACACAGTACACATAGGGGTAGTTCATGTAGGATTCATCATTTGATAAACTTTTGGTGGGAAGCTAAGCAAGATAGATTTGATTATACCAGATCTTTGAGAGCCTTTACATAAATTGGAAAACTCATAGACAGAATGCTTTAGAACAGCTAAAATATTCCTTCAACCAGAAGGTGTGTATCAATGGAGGCCCATAGATGCATAGTTTCACACATTATTTAATAATTCAACAAAAAGGCTCATGTTAAAGACTGAATTAAACGTTAGAAATCCCTAGTTTATCATGCTTAAGATACACTCATAGGATTACAAACAATATTTATAAACAGAGTGAGTGTAAAGTAATTTTTAATTGTTTATTTCATTACTAGATGAAGGCTCTTCTCATAATGAAATTTCAAATGCCACAATACTAACACATGGACAAGATCTTGTGTGACTCAGAGATATTTTAACATAAGATTGCAACAGGAACAAGAAAAACTATTTGAAAGCATTATGAAATAATAGCAAATATAGTTATGCTCATGATCAACACAAATTAATTCGAGGATCATTAGATTCATCAACAGGGGAAAGTTTCTTGAACAATCTCAGAGTTTTTCAATGGTTGTACACTTGCAACCACCTTGACATGATTGAATCTAAAGCACAGGAAAACAAATAGGTTTCTCAGACGGTCTCTTGGGGAAAATAGTTTTTCTCAAAATTTCTTAGAAACTTTGACCCCCCCTATGCAAGAGTATTCTCATTTCATTTATACATTTCACTTGCTCACTCATCTCAAATTTCCCCCCCAAAAGAAGAATATTCAAGGAATCCTTTGTTTGCTACAAGTTTATTCCAGAAAGTGATGTTTAACAAATTTACACCGAAAGCTTCCAAGTGGATAAATTATGAATTGATCACGTTTCTCAGACCCTCAACTATGACTGGGATGACATATCATAATTTTTGACAGTATTCTTAATCATTTTGTTATTTTTTCATGCAAGAAATCCCCTTTTTAATCATTTTCAGGTGGCTCCATATGGCTTGATCTGACAAGCAATCCTTTTTACCTCTGAGAATACACCTTGAGAAATGATTTCCCTCGCATGGATACTTGCATTCATGTGTTGTGAGTTTGATTCGGCAAGGTGCAAAGAGGATTCCAGTGGAAACCTCCACGTGTCTCCTTGGAGCAACTACAAAGGTTAAGTCTAGAGGTGGGTTCCCAAATGAGCACGGGCACTCCATGTGTTCAGAACCCTAGAGAGTTGCACCAGTTGCTGAAAAGTCAGGATATGGGAAGGCCCAGTGGAAGATTCCATGTGTCTTTTTGGTGCAACTTTAAAGATGAAGTCTACAAGAGGGACCTCAAACAAGTGCAGGCTCTCCATGTGTCAGGCTCGAAAAAGTTGTTGAAAGAGTTTAAGGACTAGCGGAAGGTGCCACGTGTCTATGATTTGACAAAGTTACACTGATCATTTAAAAATTCTAAGTATTGGAGGATCCAACAGAGACCTCCACATGTCTCTCCGGCACTCTGTTCAAAAGTAAAGTTCAGGGGAAGGTCCCCAAACAGGCGTGGGCCCTCCACATGTCCCGAGCTTAAGAAAGTTTCTTGAGAAGTCTAAGTATAGAGAGGAGCCATCGAAAACTTCCATGATCTCTTTGGAAATATTTCAAAATTAAAGTTCAGGGGCAGGTTCCTAAATAGGCATGGGCCTTCCATGTGTCCTAGGATTAATAAAGTTTCATCAGGCACTTGAAAATTCTAAGTGTGAGCAGAGCCAATGAAAACCTTCATGTGTCTCCTTGGCACAAATCCAAAGGTCAAACTGAGAGGTGAATCCTGAAATGAGTGCAGGTCCTCCACCTGGAAAATATTTGAGTTGAGGTCGGTCAAAATTCTTCAAAATGCTCCAGTGACCCACCTCTCTGCTTCTAAATTTTAATGTGGGCCCCAGAAGATTCGTGGCTCACATTTATAATTTTTCTTCATTTCAAAACAGATCTTAAAAACTCCAAAGTGTTGGCAACCCACCTCCCATTGACCTACCTCCCTGCTTTGAATTTTCAATGCTAACTCAAACATGTGACATTAATTTGTCCCCCGTGGAGTTGCGGATCATTTCATAACTTTTCTCCTTTTCACAAAAAGGGAAAAATCTTCAAAATGCTCTGGTGACCTGCCTCCTCGCTTTTAACTTGAAAAATGGCCACGTGTCCACCTTTGGGATCAAAGTAAGAAATTTTCCTTGCCACTTCATATTTTTGAATAGCCAATTATATACTATTGGGGCTGCGGGACCAATTTGGCATTTTTTACAAATGTAACAAAAGTGACAAGTTTCACCAAAAAGACCCATTGGGCCGCGTCTAATAAGAAAGGACCATGTATCCATAGATGTTGGGATAGGATTTACAAAGGAGACTTAGTCATGGAAAATGCCCAACAAAAAAAATTTCCTCGCAGAGATGAAGATTGTAATTAAAACCCAGACTCAATGTGATCCACAACCCAAGGAAAGGACTGATAATGGAAACCAAATGAAGGAGAAATCTTTGACGCATCCATACAAGGATACCGAGAATACTTCAAACCATGTGGATTGAGAAATTTTGAACAAACCAGGGTGAGATTAAATTGAACACCAACATTGGCTCCAACTCCTAGGGATGGGCACTCCCTGTGAGTGCCACAAGAGCAACAGACCATGTGCATAAAAAATCCATTGGGAAATGGAGTCAAGAACAAGCTTGCAAAGTAGAAAAACAATTACCAAACCTCCCAAGATCAAACCGAGAAACCAATAAGAACATGTCACCAAGGACCAGGAAAAATGTGAAAACAAAAAAAGAACTAAAATACTATACCACTGTCACAATGATGTGTGCCTTGATTATGAAAAACCAATCACATCCATGGAAATATTTCAAGTGCCTACCATTCTGAGGAAAACCAAGCCAAGAATTCTTGATACTTTTTTAACAATAGACATATGCTTATTTTTCTTCTCTATCCAAGTTGCTTCTTGGTTGTATTCTCCTAGGTTTATCCCTTGGGCCTTTACCAGATCTAGAACAAACCCCATCAAACATCAGAGTCTAGGGAGAACCAATCTTCTCAGGATATTATTATCTCAATTTTTCCCTCTCGCAAAATTGATCAAACCCAACCCCACACAGGAAGAATTCTAAGAGGCATTTCCATCAAATGAACCTACTTTTTAAATCAAACAAACAAGTTGCAGATGGGTTCGAAAATGGAGGAGCAGGGTCAGGTAAAGAATAAAATAGTCTAAAAAAAACCAGAGGCTCAAAGGAAAAGAAATGGAGAAAAAATTGAAGTCTAATCGGGCTCTACAAATGATTCAAAACGATGCCCAAAATTGGCTAAGTATGGAGGAATCAGTGGAAGCTTCCAATTTGCCTCCTCGGCGCATCATATTAAGGGCTAAACTAAAAAGTTGAAGACTCAAATTTGTGTTAGCCCTCCATGTGGCCAAGGGTCAATTCCCTTTTTGGTCAAATGGAAAGCGAGCCAAAATTGGTTGGTATAAAACTGCAGGATCAAATGACCACTGTCTTAATGGCACACATTCAAAAGCGCAACCTTTTGAAAGTGAAGACTCAAAGAAGTGAGAACCTCCATGTGTCCTTGGTTAGATTATGGCCCCACTAAACAAAAAGACTTAGTCAAAAATCACTAAAGGAACAAAGCAAAGCCACTGAAGGAGCCATATGTTATGCCCAGTGCAACTTCAAAATAAAAATTACAAAATTAGTCCCCAAACAAGGCTCCAACCCTCCACGTCATGTTCCAAGTCAAAGCGGGTCACCAGAGGTAATTTTTACTTTTGGGCTTCATTCCCAAGAAACATAAAGTATAAAAATGACCCGCACCTCCACCGGTGCACAAGGAACCACTGTGTTAGGCCTAAATCACATGCAGGTCGGCGGGCCTTGGAGTGATTTTTTTCCCAAATAGAAAATGAGGACCGAAGGCCTGAAGATGATTTTTTGACAATAAAAAAATTGTGGGGCTGTAGGGAAATTTTTTTATTTTTGTATTTTTGTATTTTTGTGCTAAAAGGCGGGGGGAACAGTAAATCTTCAGGCCCGCACACATTCTGCTAACTAGTTTTTTCCATTTTTGTATGGACCCAACTCAAACATTCTTATAGACATATCTTTCGACCCAATGCTTGAAACTTCAACATTTTTGAGAACCATTGGAAAGGTCTTTATTTATGACCTCAACGTCTTGTCATTGGAAACTTGAAACTTTAATTTTGAAAAAGTTAGGTGGGTTTCAAAATATGACCAAAAGTATATTCACACCAATTAACATATGTAATCCATTTTTCTCTAACAACCAGATACAGATCATATTTCCTGGGTTTATCCTTTCCCAGGTTCTATTCTTCAACATCCCACAGAGCGGCAAGCTGACATGTGTCTATTAATAATGACAGATTATAGGAAAATTTGATTCAATGGCACCAAACCTGGGAATAGTATTGAGTTTTCAAATTAATAATTTCTTTACCAAACTCTTCTTCTTCTCTATCATGTTTCATCTAAAAGGAAGGAGCTTCCTAACCATCTTTGTGAAGGGTTGGACAGTTTTGTTTTATGCCCCCCTTCTTCCCTTGTCTGCAAGAGAATTTTTGGACCTTTTGAACCTCATTCGAGTTCAATAAACCTGCCAGTTTTTCCTCTTGGCTGTGGACAGTGGCCTTGTATCAATATTTCAATATCATATTTCAATAGTGGATGATTGTACAATTTTCAAACCTTTCCTAATACTGTTCAATTTTTCTGCTATAGTATTATAGTTCCTTATCATGATGTATTATATTGAAAGAATCAAACATTTCAATGAATCCCAAACAACATGCTTATATTGCAAAACATTGTTTAACATTCTTTGTAGCATACAAATTTTTTTGTTTGATCTATCAGCTCTAATCTCCTTTAACAACAATATCCTTGACACCATGTTTCTTTGCAATCCTTAGACTCAGTTTTTACAGTTCATACTCTACAAATATTGTTTGTATGCACTAAAAATTGAGTTTAAAAGAAAATTTAAGAGCTCCTCTTGGCTTGGAGATATCAAGACAACATGAGAGTCATTACCAGATCTAGAACAAGCCCCATCAAACATCAAGGTCCAAGGAGAACTGCACTAACAGGATACTTGCACTCATCAATTTTATGCTCCTTAAAATTAACATATCCCACAAATTTACTCAACATCGACATCTCTGTACAATACTTCATAAGAAGCATTGTTAGGGTCCTCAATGAGATGTTAACATTTTCTTCTCACCGTATAACTTCACAAGGCTCCCTCAATTGGTATGGTTGCATAAGACATGTCCATTTGTACGCTTCCACCCACACTAGCTGCCCATTTTCTAGATAATAACATCCCCCATTTGGTAGGACAGTCCACAATAACCACATTCATGGTTAAGCACTTTCCTGGAAAAGTTTCCAACTGCACTACTAATCCCTTGACATATCCAATTACTGGCACTTCTCTTGAATCCATAGCAGTACATTTCCCAAAAGATATTGTTACCTTGATATTTAACTCATTCATGACCTCAAGAGGCATTACATTACATGAGGCTCCTGAATCAAACATGCAGTTATGTACCAGCCTATCTTTAATAATCAAAGTGGTAAAAAATGGATCCACATTAAGATGAGATTCAACCATAGAAGTTCCCAAATATACCTCAGATGATTCACCCAGTTCCTCCAATGCTTGTGGTATTTCTGATTCTGCAATAATGGGAGGAACCTCTATATTATTAACACTCTTTCCCTGAGTAATATTTTCTTCCTTAAATCCCAAATATTCAAATGCCCTTCTCCTATGCTCAGGGATCCTGAGTAATTCAAAAATGGGAACAATGACCTTGATCTGACTCAATGATTTGGGCTATGTCATAAGGAACATATTTGGGTAGGGCAGTGTTAGGAGGGAGATTCGTAGTTTCATCTGATAGTATAGGAATTTTCAAAGTCTGGGCATGGGTAGGAGCATAGGTTTTATTTGGGGTAATTAGGCCTTTTCCAGATGTATCTTTTTAGGGATCTTTAGGGATATTGGTAACGCTTGGAACTTTTGACTTGGCTTGTGGCCCTACCCCTTTGACAACCTTACTCCTGGTGTTATATTATTTCTCCTGAGAAACTACTGCATTCATCAACAATTTCTTGTCCTCTTCGGAATGGATCCCTCCATCATACTTCTTAATCATCAAGGCCCTTAAGTATTCAAAATCATGATTAGGCAGATCAAATGCTATCAATTTCAAAAGTATTAATAGGAGGAAGAGGTAATACCCAGTGGACACAATCCTAGAAATCTTTAACAGTTCTAACACTTATCAATTAAGTTGAGGTTTCCCCCTACTGTGAGTTTACAGGGCATTCCATCATACACACATCATCATACATCTCGTCATCATTTGCTTCCTCAACTTCTTAATCTACATCACATGGGGAGTGTGTCAAGAAACACCTATCACACCACTCGATAACATTGGCCTCCTCCATAGTAGCAACCTTGGCAGTCAAAGGATTAGGAACCAATCTATTCTCTTGGGGTTTAGGTTGTCTATTTCCTTACCCTGTGGGCCCTTTCCCTTTGTCATCTAGTCAGTGATCACCTCTGGGATGATTTCTAAATCTCTCCTGACCATGTGGCTTGTGCTGACCCTATGGGAACTTTGTCCTATCCCTTTTTCTGTCTGTTGCCAATTTGTAGGATATTTCTTTAACTCCTCTAGCCAAATTTTTTACAGTGTCTTCCAGATCCATAGCTTTTCTTGATTGAGGCCTCTCAGAATTGATCAAATTAACACCTTCCCTCTTAGGAGGCTTTCCAGCTACTTTGATGTTATTTTCTATTTGCAAGGCCATGGTGAAATCCTTGCCTCAATGTTCTAGGGTTCTTATCTCTCAAGTAATAAGCAACCTTTTTATCAAAAGCATCAGAATATTTTATCAAACAAGACACATCACTTGGCCTTAGGATTACAGGTAGCCTATTCAGGGTCTTATTGAACCGAGTATTGAAATCATGGACAAATTCATTTGGATTTTTCTTTATATTTTCAAATTCAGATAAAAGGAACCTGGGATCTGTCTTATCCCCATATTGCAATCTAAAGGAATTTTTCATCTCGGTCCATGAATCTATTGAATTATCTGGTAAATCCTTGTACCAGTCATGTGCATCCTCCTCAAGAGTATGAATAAACAGTTTTATATACATGTCTTCAAACTCAATTTCAAAATCTTCCATCATATTGAAAAAGAGTCTTAAATGGTGGTCACCAGTGATGGCATTATTTCCTTGAAATTTTGGCAACCTATTTCTGACATCTTGTGGCACTATATTAGGATATCCATCCATACCTTTGAAATCTATAGGTCCAAAAGTGTTGACAAAAAAGGAGGTCTAGGTGGAGGTTGGGCCATATTGCCTTGAGGGGGTGATCTTACAGGAGAAAAAAAATGATAAGGGATGAGGGGTCTTTAGGAGCATAGGAGTATAAATCTCAAAATAGATATTCTCTATTGACTCAGTTTCTTGAAAAACCCTATCAACCTTGGAAGAAACAGGGGAAAACTAAGAGGCACACTTTTAAGACACAAATGATGGCCCCTCTCTAGTAGGAGAACTCAAATTTATATAAAGATTACCTAGTTCAAAATCACTTGAAGACGTATGGTAATCTTCAACCACAGATTGATCACCCTTCAGGACTGATATCTCCCATTTTGATTCTTGATCTCCAACAACTTTCCAGACTTATTTTCCTTCTGAATTTGCTTTTCTATGTTCTGGAAATAAATTTCTAGCAAGGTCCCTAGTGAAGAAAGGTGTTCTTCCCTCTAGATTTGCATTGATTGATGAAAAATTTCACTTGACATAGGTTAAGGCACTGGTAATCATCAAAATTTCAATTCAACACATAGTCTCCACTAAGGATTTTCACCTTAGTTGTGAAGATGCACTATAAGTAACTTGCCAAGTGTCTATTAATGCTTAATTTCTACAAATATTAACATATCCGACCTTCCTTTACCCACATTTATCACTATTGATACAAATTTAGTGCAATAACCACTAGAAACTGGAAATACTACACAATGGACTTTTAATCTTGCACAAATCTTAGATATATTAACAAAGGGTGACGTTTAAACAACGTATTTGTACTTAAATCATGTAAGAAACATTACCCGGGTTAGCATGTGTATGCATTTGTAAAAATACTCCCAGGAAATGGTGCCACTTCGGTGTTGGTATCCAAATTGATTCTCCCGCAAGGGCCGAGAAGCATCATGAAACTGGTAGGATGCTTAGAGATAGGTGAACCATGATATGAGTCATTTTGTAGCCGGGGATAGGATTCAGCTGACTCTTTGTCACTCGGGCGTTGGAGAAGTGGATAGCACCTCACTGAGGGTTTGATCTACCCCCACTACTTTAGGTTGTGCCTTCAACTAGGGTGAGAGGACCCATTCTGTAACCCATGTTGGTGAAGGACATCAAGAGATCCTTTTCTAGACAATGTTAATGAGAACCTTGAAGAAATATGATCAATGCAACACAATCTAACTCTCACGAGTTGTCACACTAGAGAGTGGAGATGTTTCCTGGTCAAGGTTCGAGTTACTAAAGACAATGATCGAATCCTGATTGTCCCTGCATACTTTGGCACTGGAATTTGTTCATTTGTGGATACACAGTACAAACAGGGGTGGTTCATGTAGGATTCATTGTTTGAGAAATTTTTTGGTGGGAAGTTAAGCAAGATAGAGTTGATTATACCAGATCTTTGAGAGCCTTTACAAAAATTGGAAAACTCATAGACAGAATGCTTCAGAACAGCCAAAATATTCCTTCAACCAGAAGGTGTGTATCAATGGAGGCCCAGAGATACACGGTTTCACACACACTTCGAGAATTCAACACAAAGGCTCATGTTAAAGACTCAATTAAATGTTAGAAATCCCTAGTTTTTCACACCTAAGATACACTCATAGGCTTACAAACAATCTTTATCAACATAGTGAGAGTAAAGTGATTTTAAATTGTTTATTTCATTACCAGATGAAATCTCTTCTCATAATGAAATTGAAAATGCCACAATACTAACACACGGATGATATCTTGTGTGACTCAGAGAGATTTTAACATAATATTGCAACAGGAACAAGAAAAACTATTTGAAAACATTCTGAAATAACAACAAACACAATTATGCTCATGATCAACACAAATTTATTTGAGGTTCATTAGATTCATCAGCAGAGGAAAGTTTCTTGAAAAATCTCAGAGCCTATTAATGGTTGTACACTTGCAACCACCTTGACGTGATTGAATCCAAAACATAGGAAAATAAACTGGTCTCTCAGACGGTCTCTCGGGAAAATGGTTTTCTCTCAAAATTTCTCAGAAAAGTTAACCCCCCAATGCAAGAGTATTCTCATTGCATTTATACATTTCACTTGCTCACTCATCCCAAATTCCCCCCCAAAAGAATAATATTCGAGGAATCCTTTGTTTGCTACAAGTTTTTTCCAGAAAGTGATGTTTAACAATTTACACCCAAAGTTGCTAGGTGGATAAATCATGAACTGATCATGTTTCTCAGACCCTCAACTATGACTGGGATGCCATATCATAATTTTTTACAGTATTCTTAATCATTCTTTTATTCTGTCATGTAAGAAATCCCCTTTTTAATCATTTTTAGGTGGCTCCATATGGCTTGATCTGACAAGCAATCCTTTTTACCTCGAGAATACACCTTGAGAAATGAGTGCCCTCACATGGATACCTGCATTCATGCCTCTTAGAAATGAGTGTCCTCACGTGGATTATAGCACATATATTGTTGAGTCCGAGTTGGCCAAGTGCAAAGAGGAGCCAGTGGAAACCTCCATGTGTCTCCTTGGCACAACTGTAAAGGTGAAGTCCAGAGGTAGGTTTCCAAATGAGCGCGGGCCCTCCACATGTTCAGAACCCTAGAGAGTTTCACCGGTTGCTGAAAAGTCATAGTATGGGAAGGTCTGAAAGAAGCTTCCACATGTCTATTCAATGCAACTTCAAAGATGGAGTCTAGAGGTGGGACCTCAAATGAGCGCAGGCTCTCCATGTGCCCTGGGCCCAAGAAATTTTCCTCAGCCATTGAAAAAGTCTTAGTATAAAGAGGAGCCAGTAGAAACCTCCATGTGTCTCTTTGGTTCACTTTTGATATGGTGCCCAAAAGTGGAGACCCCAAACAAGCCATGGGCTCTCCACGTGTCTCGGTTCGGAAAATTTGTTGAAAATTTTTAAGAACCAACGGAAGGTGCCACATGCCTAGGGTCTGAGAAAATTACATTAGATGCTTGAAAATTCTAAGTATGGGCAGATCCAGTGGAAGCCTCCACATGGCTCCTCGCAGCACTTTTCCAAAGGTAAGACATAGAGGTGGATTCCCAATGAGTGCAGGCCTATCCACGTGTCATTTGGTCTAACAAAGTTGTATTGGCATTTTAAAATTCTGAGCGTGGGAAGAGCCAGTGGAAACCTCCACGTGTCTCATTGGCGCTCCAAAAGTAAAATTTAGGGGCCAGTCCCCAAACAAGCATGGGCCTCCACGTGTCCTGGGATTAATAAAGTTACATCAGGTGCTTGAAAATTCTAAGTATGGGAAGATCCAGTGAAAACCTCCATGTGTCTCCTTGGCGTAACTCTAAAGGTCAGACTGAGAGTTGAATCCTCAAATGAGCGCAGGCCCTCCACATAGAAAATATTTGAGTTGAGGCGGGTCAAAAATATCAAAATGCTCCAGCGACCCACCTCTCCACTTATAACTTTTGATGTAGGGCACCAGCGGAGTCGCAACTCACTTCTATCCTTTTTCTTTATTTCAAAACAGAGCTTAAAAACTCCAAAGTGCTCCGTTGACCCACCTCCCCACTTTGACTTTTCAATGCTGACTCAAACATGTGACATTAATTTATCCCCTACGGAATCGCGGCTCATTTTATAACTTTGCTCCTTTTCACAAAAAGGAAAAAATCTTCAAAATGCTCTGATGATCCGCCTCTCTTCCTTTGACTTTTCAAACTGCCATGTTTCCATTCTTCGGGGTCAAAGTAAGAAATTTTCCCTACCGCTTCATATTGTTGAATAGCCAATCACATACTATTAGGGCTGTGGGACCAATTTTAAATTTTTTACAAATGTAAAAAAAGTGACAAGTTTCACCAAAAAGATCCGTCAGCTTGCATCCAATCAGAAAGGACCACATATCCTTGGATGTTGGGATAGGATTTATAAAGGAGACACAGTCATGGAAGACACCCAACAACAGAATTTTTCCCCATGGACAGAGAAACTACAAATAATACCAAGACTCAATGTGATCCATGACCCAAGGAAAGGACTAAAAATGACAACTAAATGAAGGAGAAATCTTTGACGCATCCATACAAGGAGATAGAGAATAATTCAAACCATGCAGAATGAGAAATTTTTAATAGACAGGGTGAGATTAAATTGAGCACCAACAACTCTCTTTGCAATCTTTCTAGGTATGGCATTCAATGTTGAAAGGTCTCAAATCTCCTCAATTGATGTCCCATACCCATTTTATGTATACTACTTTAGTCTGAGCATCTCTTTTTGCAGCATGTTGCACCTCTACCACCATGATTTACAATCATCGAACACCTAAATCATGTGCCGATTGTATGACCTGTCTTCCTCTAATGCCCAATTTTTAGTCCATGAATCAAAGCTCTTCGTATTCTACGGTATTGATGTCTGAACATGTAATATTAAAATGCGTGGAAGGTCAAATAGTTAACTTCCAAGTGTTCTGTGGATGATACAACATGGAACCATCCATCCAGCACCTAGTCCTGCTTCTTGAACCATTGAAAAACAAGTGTCTTCAGATATTTCAAATATGGATAAGTCCTTTGTATTCATGTGCTTGATGATGTTCCAGGGATAGCCCTGGATTATCTCCATTCACACAATCGTACACCCAATTGTCCTGCACACTTTCCCTTCCATTTCCATTGTTCTGGATCAAAAGTGTTCGTGCTTTTTGGTACTCAGCCATTCATTTTAATGTCACAATATGGAATTCCCACAACTTTAGTATCTATTTCCATCCTAAACATTTGAACACTCTTCCTGATATCAAAGCTAATTAATTTGCATTAGATTGGGATGTGGCACATTAGGAATCAGATATGGAAGATTGGTAGAATCTGGTTCTGCTATCTGAGGAGTTTCTTTTCCTTCATCACCTCGTTCTGAAGATCAATGTGTGACCAATTTGCTAGATAGGCACGGACACTCGACCTTGTGTCTCCTGAAAGTACCTTGACAAACATAATGTAAAGCCCTCACTGGTAATTCAATTACAGATCACATTCATTGCAAAACTGTAGACATTTGGGAATAGCATGTAATGTAAGACTTCTAATCATCTTGATAAGGTCATCAAGCGCATTCCATACTATTGAGTCCATCCAGGGATTTCTTTTCTCCTCTAAGACTAATACATAGTTTAAGCCCATAAAGCTTCTATCAGCTATCATGTTGACATTACTGAACTACTTACCCCTAGAATTTTATCATGCTCCTCCTTAGCACCAAGTTGTTCTTCTCAATTATCAATGACACCGTCAGACCCACCTCATGGAGGTTTTAAATTATTTGCTTAGTTTACCCACCCTCTTGTGGTGCTGAATTAGTGATAAATGTTTCTCGTACTTTGGTTTGAACCATTTTCGAGGGTATTATTTACATTGGCCATGGTTACTTGTAATACTAAGTCTTGTTGGCCTGGGATCTTCAGTCAGTGATCCTCCTTCATAGTGTGCCTATTCTCACATGTGTTGATTCTTGATTTGATCTAATAACATTGAAAGGGTGATGGATGTGGGTCAAGCCTTGCAGCACCTTACATGGTAGACAAATACCTTTTTACTCAGAGCTTGAATAGGCACATAGGTTGCTTCAAGATAATAGAGTGCTATAATCATCTCTAATTTCTTGGGGGGGTTTGCACAGCTGCTCCTTGAATTCCCTTAAATTGCATTTTGGAGTGAGGGTAGGTTTATAAACTCCTCTAGGAGTAGATGGACACTCCTTGTTCTTCTCAATGATTTCTTCTTCTTTGATTTTCAAGTTATTCTTCTAGCTACACCGTAGGAAAGGGAGTTCGTTAACTCTGCAAAAGTCTCTCCTCAGCCTGCATAAATGACTAATGTTGAGTTTTAGTTAGACACTGTGACTCTTGCTGAGTTTCTTTTTGAGTAATTTTTCCATTTTTTTTTCTCCTGGGGCACACCAATTGGTATCTTCACCATTAAATGCCTTATTGAATTCACCATTGAAACACGTGTTCATCAATTATGAGGCTCAGATTACCAGGGGTACATACATATTCCATACTGCATGTGTATGCATTTTGTTCCTCGAATGATAGAACCATGCTAGTAGTTGATGTTGTAGGCTATGGTGATTTGGATCATGCATCCGTCAGTAACTGGCCTGGATCAGTTTATATAGATTCATCCCTTGGTTTCCTGTGCATGATTTACAACTTGAGATGGTAAGCTTGTTTGGCTTAAAAGGCTGGCCTATTTCCATGAATGCTTGAGGATGACTATGGTTCTATGAACGCTGAGCTCTGATGCCCTCTATAAGAGTTGAGCTAGTTCATTTGGCATTGCGTACTACAACTATTTCATGACTTCCTGAAGTATATTTAAAAAATACTTGAAGAAGTCTGCTAGCCTCATTATTCTGCGGCATCTTCCAAATGCTCTATAGCCTTCAAGAAATAAAGGAACACCCCTTTTGTACCTATTCGTGTATGACTATCAAGATTTTGTCCCATGTCCTTTGGAACCAGAATCTCAAATCCTGCTCATCCTTCTCTTGAGTTGGAGCCTCCTCTAAGTCATTGTTTTCAATTATTCAATCAAGATGGTCTTAAGCCTCACTGCACTCATCATCATTCTTGTCACCCTTAATGGAATCACAGAGGGCTATACATAGTCTGAGTCCTCCAATTCTGTTATAGACCTTGTTATTAAGCTCCTAATCCATTACAAATCATTACCATTAAAAGAGGATATTCTTTTTCTTCTTTAACAATTGAGTGTAACATCCATTTAATGGTAATATCCTCTTTGAGTTGCACAGGGGATTTGCAATGTACACTGACACCTGTGGTCAATAGGGGTTGTATGGTTCTTCCTCCTATGAAGTAAGGAATATTTGGCCTTGCACCTAACTTCCATGAGACACCTAAAGATTTTGAGCATTAAGGACAAGTGGACTACTGTCTCATGAAATAAAAATGGGATCTCGAGGGCTCTCTCTCTGAAGAGCAATCTATCTCTCGGCTCTGAGGACTCTAGTCGACTAAATGAAGCATATACTAGGTGGAAGTGTAAGATAATGTCCTATTAGGTTGAGATGATGAAATTTTTGGTTTTCTTCCTCTCATGTCTCTGCCCGGATATAATTACAGGTATATGAATATTCCTTCTTCTCTAGTCTCAGACCTCGGTTGAACTTCTTCTCATATACTCAAGCAATCTGTGTTGCTACACGACTGAGTTCAAACCCTTGGAGCCCCTAGGTGTGTTAGGAAATGAGCCTATAAAGGCTAGGGGTTTGCTAAGTCACACACTAATAATCAAAAAAATTAAAATGAAAACTTGAAGGTACTACATATTTATCATATGGAGGTTATAATTTTCCTTGAACTCTATCCCCAAAATTCCGAAATTACAAACTTCCACAATAAGAAAATTATGAAAAACTAAATAATCAAAATAGTGGAATAGTGAAAACCTCTTAATCTCCTACACTTGCATCATGCATCTGTTATTGCCATTTTTCTAGGCACACCTTGTGGGCGGTCATCATGGTGTCATAAGTGTACTTCATAAATATTTTGGTAGGGGAGGGGTTATCATCTAGGTACTCCCATACAAATTTCTCTGGCCCATTAGGAACTCCAATTTCTAAAAATAAAATAGTAGGGAGGATGTTTCCAAACACAATATTTTCTCCATCACACGTGGAACTGATGATTTCCTCTGCTATGAATGTCAAAAGGTTATAGATGGTCCCCTCTGAGATCTTCTGGTATATGTTTAACCAAGCCTTATCAATCTATGTCCATCTCTCCTGTCCATTTAGTTTTGTGAACAAGCACATGGCCATCCTCATTACAGGGTTAGAAATCACAAAGATGTCAAATTACCTCGACCCCTTCTTATAGTCATAGGCTTCCATAGTCTTCTTGATGGCCTCAATATCATCCAAGTCATCATCAAATGAATCTCCCTTGTAGGTAAGACCAGTAAATTTAGAAATTATTTAGGAAGTTATCCACATTTTGCGTCCTGTGAAGTAGAAATGGTCCTCATGTACGCGCGACATTAACCACTAGTATAGCCGCTCAAGCTTGCCAAAATAGGGTAACTCATAGAGTTGCAACAACCAAGCCTTCTCCATCTTCACCTTCACTTCATTTTCATAGCTAGGAATTCCATCTAGTATCCTTTTGTCTATAAGGAGAACCAATTCCAATGCCATCTCATTCTTCATGGTGCTCGTTCGATGGTTCTAGTCACTTACAGCCATCTTTCTCTTGTGAGTCACCCATTCTTTCCCAAGCAATAAACCATCTGGGTATTGCATCTTTGTGTACCATTCCTCATTGAAACTAGTGGAAATAGCTTGTTTCCCTTCTCTCTTTCCCTTCTTTAGTGAAACGGTGGTTACTTTCCCTGGTGCCATTTCTCTTGTCAGGTTACTCAAATTCATTTCTCCTGATCCTATCTTTTCTTAGTTTTATGGCTCTACTCTTACGTGAAAATCCACTTCAATCATGCGCCCTAGTTTTGGAACCCTAACCTGGAAAAACCCTTCCTTCCACAAGACGGCGTATTCACTTGTGGGATTTGAAAACTCCTACAACAATCTCCCTCATGCTCGTGTACTATTTTTCCACCCTAGTTCACTGATCAAACTAGTTATGCACTAAGATATTCAAAACTCTCTTTCACACAAATTTTCTCAAGGATGCCCTAGTTCACAAGATCTCTTTGATATCACAAATGCAAGGTAACAATAATGTACCCCAACCTTCTACTTATAGTTTGTAATTCTTTTCTGTAATAAATGTAATACCACCTACCATCGTACCTTTACAATAAATGCATCTTTTTCCTCTTAAGCTAACCTTCAGTGTTTTTACCCCCACACCCAATCTTGTGTAAAACCTCCTATAACCTTTTGGCGCGTAAAAATCCTTACTGACTGAGGATCCTTTCATGAGAGCTTACAGCGCCGAAGGCACTTCTTCTTCCCTTACCTTCATTTTTGACATTTCCTACCTCATGTTGTTCATGCGCTTATCATATTTATATGTAGTCTTCTGAACTCCTTACACAAAAATCCTTATGTCCACCTTTCCTACATGCACTCTTCAAAACTACACGCTTTTGATCCTTCAATCCGTACCATCAAAACACATGTTCTACTACCAGCTTCCATTACTTATCGTACTACTCCACCCCACACAAAAACATATGTGTGGTCCTCTGTGCATAGAAAAAAATTGAAAATAATAAGTCGCTACCAGTACACAATGTGCACACAAAAAATGAAAAGGGAACAATAAATGAGAAGGGGAAACACAAAGAAAGTAAAATCATTAAGGTAAATCCTAGGCTAAATGGAAATATTGCCTTATTTATGCATACAAGGAAGACTTATTTATAGTAGGGCTTTAGCCTACTCCCATTGAAATGGCCTGGTGACCTCGTCCCATCTAGTGCTTGTAACTGGAATGTACCTGAATCAAGGATGTGAAAGATGATGTATGTTCCTAACTAATGGAATTTTAATTTCCCAGGATGGCACAAAAATTTGGAATCATAAAGCAAGACCATCTACCCAACCTCAAATTGTTTTTTTTTAATATGGCAATCATGTCATGCTTTTTGTCATGACTTCTCAGTATTCTAGCTCCACCTAGCAAGTGATCACCTTTATTTCAACTGCATTAACTTCTCCATGCACTTTTGTAGTGATTTCTCATAAGCTAATCCTCCTACACACATAATACATAGGGATGGTATCATAAATTCTATTGGTAAAATAGCTTCCACACTAAACACCAATTAGAATAGTGTGGGCTTGTTAATCTCTTATAGGTAGTCCTATACGCCCATAGTAAAGCTGAGACTTTTTCATCCCAATCCTATCTTCCCACATAAAAAATTTTGGTCAACGTGTGACTCAGTATTTTGTTAAATTCTTTAGCAGTTCCATTAGCTTGGGGTGATATCGGGTGGTCCTGTGATGGGCTACCATTAATTTTTCTCATAAATTCTTAACCATATTATTCAAAAAGTGTGTGCCTCTGTCACTAGTTAGGATTAAATCACACCCATACATGTTGAGTATTTTTTCCCATAGGAACCTTATTATTATTTTTGTTGTGTAGTACTTTATAGGCACTGCCTCTACTCATCTTCTTAAGTAGTCAGTGCAAGTGATGATATAGCATCAACCTATCCCTCATGCGGCATGTGAAATTCCTCCTACAAAATCAATAACCCACTTCTCAAATGGTTTTATGCCAGCTATCGGCCTCAAGGGAATCTCATCCCTTCTAGTTTTCTAAGGCACTGGCAATGTTCATAGGCCTTGCAAAACTCAATAAAATCCTAGTACATGCTTTCCCACCAAAGCCCTTCTAGTAGAATCTTGCACACAGTGGCATTACCTGCATAGTGTCCTCCTCTAATCCCACTATGTGCTTTCTCCATGATTGCAAAATGCTCATGTTCTAACACACACTAGTGCAAAACTTCACCACAACCTAGCTTTTATAAGTCCCCACTAATTAACATGTAGGTCATGACGCGTATAACTAACTACTTTCTTTCCAGAGTCTTCATTCCCTCCGATGCCACACCCACTTTGAGAAACCCAAAAATATCTTCCAAATTAGAGGGCATGCACAGTAACCTAAACAGTTGCACATCTGGCATTATATTCTCAATGATCTGTGCATCCTCCCCTGAGTTAATCCCTGATAAATGGTTAGACCCTAAGTTACTCTTTCCTAGTTTCACAACAACTGTAAACTCAAATTCTTGAAATAACAAGACCCAATGACATATGCGCCCTTATAAAATGGGCTTGCTCACCAAGTACTTAAATGCCATGTGGTCCATGTAGAATATGAAGGGTGTTACCAACAGATATTGCCTAAATTTTTGGAACGCGTAGATCATTGATAGTGCTTCACTCTCAATAGTAGTATATTTTTTCTCTGCTAGTCTCATCTTCTTTCTAGAAAAACGCAAGGGTTGATCAACAATCCTTCCTCCAACTTGTGTTAAGATTTCCCCAATTGCCATCCCCAAAGCATCGACATTTACATGGAATGGCTTATCCCAAGAGGGAAATCATAATATGGGCACAGCAATAAGATTATTCTAAAATGCATCAAACGTCATCTATTACGCCTCTCCCAAGTGAAATTCACTTTTTTGTTTTAGTAACTCTTTTAATGGTGCGGCGATCTTGGCATACCCCTTAATAAATTTCTGGTACTACCCCATATGCCCAAGGAATCTGTACACTACACTCTAGCTGGTAGATTCCCCTAATCCCACTATAATAACAAATTTAGCAAGATCCACCAGAAAACCTTCCTTACATATGATAAGCCCCGACAGGGTTCCAAATGGAGTAGCGAAGAGACATTTCTTAATGTTGAGGGATACGCACAACTATAGGCATCTCTTAAACATCAACCATAAATTTTCACAATGGTCTCTCAGTAGTCCATACACTTTCCATCCATCAAGGTAGACCTAAAGGAACTTATGGATAAAATCCTGAAATGTCTAGACCACTATGCATGAAAACATAGTAGGCACATTCTTCAGTCCAAAATACATGACCATGTATTTGAAACTTCCCCATTCAGTGGCATAGGTTGTTTTTTCTTGGTCTTCCTTTGCAATTATAACTTGATGATACCTAGAGAAACCATCCTTGAAATAATAGATCTCACACCTGGATACTCCTTCCAAGATTTTTGTAGTAAAGGGGGTTGGAAAAGGTTTAATAACACATATCACATTTAAATCCATGTAATCAACACATATCCTTATCCTCTCATCCTTCTTAATGCTAATGACCATGGGGCTTATCCATTTTTATTCCTCCACATCTTCAATAATACCTGATGTGATCATCTTGTCAATTTCCTCCTTGAATTTGATTCGAATATTTGGATTCATTCAATAAGTTCTCTTCTGAATCGGGTGTGCACCCTCCTTTAACTTTATTTTCATTTCCCCCAAGGAGTGGTGGACTCCTTTAAGCTCATGGTACCCACATGAAAATAAGTCTAGAAACTCACAAAATAGATCAATGACCTTCAAAACCTCATTTTCTGACCAATAGTCCCCAATAGCAGCCTCCTTAGGTTCGGCCTTCGAGCTAATGTTAACCTTCTTTATTTTCAGGGGTTCATGGTAGGTGCACTCTTTCTCATCAACACTATCCATAACTTCACACGTACCTTCAGTATGGTTAACCTCTAAAATTTCCACCTCTTCACCATCTATCACATAGACCATCTTTCACGTCTCTTTCTCTATGCATGCACGCTTAAGTTGTATCTCCTCTAATTCTTCCTCAGTAAAGTGTGCTTCCAAACTAGGTTCACCAAATAATTCTAGTATTCTATCCTCTTCCATGGTAGTATCTCACATCGTAAGGCGCTTAAAACCCTACAGCGCCCCATCAATCGATGGTTTAGTACTCTGATATTTGAAAGCTTAAAGGAGGTCAGTTGTCAACTCCTACCAATTTATTGTCTAGAATCACATCTATTAGTGAATATACCATGCATACACACATCCTTGTAAATTGGAGTACAACTTATGCACCCATACATAAGGTGGTAATGCTTCCTTTCCTTCCATCCAGGCCTTCTCACATGCTTGGATGTGAAATGAGGTAGGTTCCTTCCCATGATAGGCTTATAGATTATTGGTCTTGATCAAAGAGGGAAGGATAAACAACATCAATGGTTTGAATGGATAAGTATTCAAGGAAAATCATAGTCTCAGCTAGGTATTCGAAGAGGCTATGTGTGGAACCGGTCTCAATTTTGGAATATGAGTCCTCATCACTAGGTAACACATAAAATTATAGGCCTCTTCTCATATGTCTCATATCCTATACCATTTGTGTAAAGATTAGACTTGATATTGATAGGTTCAAGAACACCATGCCCTTGTGGGCCAAGTCCTCTTCCTTTCCAGTTCATGGTTTTCATCATTTTATGGCCCTTAGTGTAATCAGTGGATTCGTAGCATTCTTCCATCTTGTCTTCACATAGCCAAGAGTCATCAGAGACTGAAATGTGTTCATCTTCTATATATCCATATCGTCTCCAAATATTTTTTTTGAGATAGTAAGCTAGAGGTTCTTGTAGATGAGGAGAGTTAGGATGCCCATAGCTACAAGGTGATAATGGGATTTTTCCAACAAGGAATGTATTATCAAGTGTGTACTCACCTAAACCTTTATGAGAGAATGTAACTTCATGTGACACCTTAGATTTATATGCTTCAGAGGAAGATGCAGAAGCATGAGGGATCAATATTATATCAGGGTCAATACATTTGGTAACAATAGGAATTGTGCTAGGTTTAGTTTTGCTATTAGTAGATGGACAATAATTTTCCTTTTTGTACCTTTCTTTGAAAAATATATACTATTCAAAAGGATCAGTATCACCATGCAAGGTGAACTCTTTTTTGTTATGTGGAAATTTTATGCATTGATGGAAGATGGAAGGTACTGGATGCATCATATGTATCCAAGGTATACCCAAAAGAAGGTTATATGATGTGTCTGTGTCAACTACATGACACATAGTGTCAAGGAGCTGGGGGCCTACTTGTATGAGAAGAGAGATAGTACCACAAGACTGGCGCTTAGTATTATCATATCCATGAATGGTAATTATATTAACATCTAAATCATCTATTGTATGACCAATGCACCCGAGCATTTTTATTGAACAGATGTTAAGAGTTGTTCCATTTTTTATAATAACTCTCTTGACTTTATGATCTATAATGTAGGCTTTGATGTATAAGGAGTTATTGTTAATCATATTTGGGTTCAACATATCTTGAGGACCAAAATATAGGATAGGATTTTTAGGAGTAAGGTTTGTGATCATAGCCTGAAAATTTTGAGCATTGAGAGTATGAGGAACACGTGATTCATTTAGAGCATGAATGAGAATATCATGAAACCTAGATGACTCTTTCAATATTTCCATAAGAGAGATATGCACTGACATGGTTGTTAATTTCTCGATGAATTCATATTGACCTGGAGTAGAATATTTGGCATTAGAATTTGACTTTTTATTTGAAGGAGTTGTTGGTTTGGACATTTGAGGTTCTTTAGAAGACATAGAAGGTTGGTCTGCCACAGGAACCCATATCTTTCATTAGTGTGTGGTCACAAAATTACTCAAAGGTTTGAATTTAATGGTCACCATTGTAGATGGTACTTCCTCAATAAATGAGATAATTGAACTAAAATTAGTGTTATTGGTAGAGGGACCTTTGTCAGCATTTTTATTGTCACCGCCATATTTGGGAAATGGATTTGAGAACACCTTAAGATTTTTGTTCAGTGTTTTATTTGGTGATGGTTCTTCAATAGTGATATATCCACTATCAATGGGGTCTTGGATAAAGTGACATAAGAAAAATCACCGATCAGTTGGGTGACTGTTAATGTGATGAAAATCAGAATAAGTGTCATCTTTATACCAAGTAGGCTTGGGTTCTCCCTCAACCCAAGGTCTTGTGATGGGATAGTTAACCATGTTTTCATTAACAATTTGTTGAAGGAAACTTAATAGAGGTTCTCCCAAACGAGTGAAATTACATCGTTTAGAATCAGGAGAGGAGTAAACCTCTTTGCTTGAAACAACAAGAGGTTGTTTACCTTTGTTTGGTCTAGTCTGAGTGTTTTGGATGTTGTGGACATTGTAATTGTCCGTAATACCATCATTGACCATATTATAATTATGGTTAACATGTTTAGATTTTTCTTGGTGAGAACTATTAGGATTATTACTATGTTTCCCATTGTCTTTTGAATGAGGTTTAATCAAACTTTTTGCAACAAAATATTTTTCAATCTGTAATTCGTTCTCAATAACTTCTTCAAAAGTATTAAGGAAATGCATTTTCATGTGAAAGGATAGATCATTGTTGATATTAGGTACAAATATTATCACGAGCTTCATTTCAAGCATGGAGCATGGGAAATGGCTAGCGATCCCATGCCATTTTTGTAGGAATTGTGCGAAGGTTTCATTTATTCGTTGTTTATCATCACACAAGTCTTTCATTGTAATTTCAAAGTCTAGGTTGAATGAGAAATGTTTGACAAAATTCTCTGAGAGGTCTGTGAAATTTTGTATAGAGCCCTTGGGGAGGTGTAGGAACTAGTCCAAGGCTTTTCCTCCTAGACTTCATGGAAAGAAATGCATTAAGAAGACATCAGTTTAGGCCACCTCTTTGCAAGCCATATAAAACTCCTTGATATGCTCTCTAATATCATTCTTTCCATTTTATTTTTCAAATTTGGGCATCTCAAAATATTTTCGAAAAGGAACACGTAAAATGTCCTTATCGAAGGGGTAAGGACACAATTCTTCAAAGTTGAATTGTTTGTGTTGATGTTGCATACTAGAGATGGTTTCCTTCATCATTTTCCATTCTTGGGAAACTGGTGAGTTGTTTTATAAGAAAGATAAGGACCATTCACTTGTAGAGTTATTGTTATCTTTGGTGTGTGTGATATGACTCTTAAATGAAGAATCACTAGATTTATTTGGTGCCTCATTGTCATGGGATTCATTGATGACTTTGTAATTTAAGATAGTAAGTTGTTTAGCCATGTCGTTAATCTGATTCATGAGGGCTTGAGTGGGATCAATGGCCAATTCAGTTGATTTTTCTTTTTTCCCTTTGTCATCTTTTTCTTTGTTTGATTCATCATCTTTGGTGTTGTTTGAGGTGGAATTGTTTCAATCATCATTATTCGTGTGAATAGGGCCTACCTCATCATCATTGTTTTTTGAAATGAAATATTCACCCTTGTTAAGTGGTGGTTTTCCAAGTAATGTTTGTAGGCTATTTTCTTCGAAATCAGAGGGTAATTTTTCTCCTATCTCAAGGAGATGAAGAAAAAATTGGTCTTTATTCATACGTAAAATGTTTTCAACATAGGATTTTTCTTCAAGTGAGATGTCATTTTGATCATCCTCAGATTTTTGTTCATTATCACTATCAAAATTTCAAAAAGGAATATAATCTCTTTTCTATGTTCCCACTATTTTTAAAAGAGGGGGAAGAAAATAGAGATGAAAAATATAAATCAACCCGTAGCAAAGTGAATGTGACAATGGAAGAGAGGTGTGCGATTAATTTTGATAGTAAATTTTCCCTTAACAAAGTGAATGATAAGATGGGCAAGAGTTTTGGAAGATATGAATGACAAAACCCTTAACAAAGTTAATGTCAAGATGGAAGCATGCCAAATTGAATGCCAAGATGGAAGAGTGGCCTGATGTGATGAAGATTCTCGTCTTCTAAAAAGTGATTACTAGAATGGAGGGTTATAGTGAAAAAAGTCCAAATGTGTTAAACCTCTAAAAATGTGAATGCTAGAGTGAAGAAGTGAGGATAGATTGATTGCAAATGCACTCTACCACCTAGAAAATGTGAATGCTAAATGGAAAGAGGGTATGAAAAAGGATTTTAATCGTATGCAATGTGCTCAACCCTTAACAAGAATTAGTTAAGAAGGAAGAGGCTAATGAAGGGATACGACTCAAATATTGATAACATAAACGTTGGAAAAGAAGATATGATGAAGTGTCTAAAACCCAACAAATATTTTTTCATGTTAGAGATGTGAAGAAAGAAAACATATACAGTTTAACAATGATGTTTTCAAACTAAAGGATGCAAGAAGATAATGAAGATAAAATGTGATGAAATGAGTTGTGGCAAACTGGAACACAACACTGTTAAGATGTGATTCGTAATATGAAAGTGCTTGAGCGAGGACATGGATATCCACAACTCAAGACTTGATGTTGAAAATAAGATGAAAACTTAAACTTTGGGAAGGTTATCCAAATGTGTAAGTGTTGAATGAAATGAGAAATAAACTCAAAAGGATGTGAATACAAAATATATAAGAATTTGATAATCCTGAAAGGGGGAGAATCAAATAAGTGAATAAGAATTCCAAATGAATGAAAGAAGATCAAATGGAGAAGGCAAGAAGGATGAAAAAAAAGAAAATTGAAATAATGAAAAAAAAGATGAAAGTTTCGAAAAGGGGCAAATTTAAGAGTAAAATGAAGGTTAGTGAATGATTGATTACGAGAAGAAAAGAGGATGAGAAAAGATAAGAGGAGGATAAAAGTAAAATCCAAACAAGGATTATTTGGAAAATGACAAAAAAGATAAGAAAAGTTAAAGATGGATCCCAAACAAGGAGTACTTAGGAAAAAGTGAGTGTGTAACATGACTACAAAAAGAAAGAAAAACAAAAGAAGAAAATTGAAAAATAATTTTTGTTTGAATGTTTTTTTGTGGCCTCTACCTTAAATTGGCTTAGACAATGTTAGGCTTCCAAGGTGGCTCTCTCAACTAGGTGTCAGCAGTATATCCAAGTGAGCATGATGCTATTGCTAGTTGTTGGCTTTACTTTACCCCCTTTGAAACCTTGAGAAAATATCTTGCTCAAAATGAATCACACTTGGGTCGCCACTAAGGATATCCGTGACTCTAAATCACAACGATTTAGTAGTCAAGTAGGATAAAAAGGTTCTCATTTTGTCCACCATTTCCCTCAAGGTGTGGACTACTTTGGGGTTCCTAGAACTGCCTCCTTTGTTGTATATTAAGTCTTATTCCAAGGGTGTTATGTTCTAGTTAAGTGGTTGATCTGTAGCTCTTAACTGAACCTGAAAATACAGTGTTTTAAATGTGGTGTTTTATTATCTTTTTATTTAAATGTGGTTTGGGTGAACTCCTTTGGTAACCTGAATTTATTAGTTTTTAAATTTTTTAGCCACCATGTTTGAGAGTAGGTCCTACAAACAATGATTATAATTTTTTCTAGAATGAGGTAAAAAAAGAAAAACAAATAAAAAAGACAACAGAAGCGAACCCACGGTTTTGACCTCCAAGATTGCTTAAAAAAGCACAAGGAAAGAGCATATGTGTGGGTTGGATTTGGTTAAGTGAAACTTTAATTCCCTAAAAGCAAAAAAGAAAGAAATGACCGCATTTTTGATTCCCAAGATTGCATTGAAAAGTACAAGGGAAGAGCATACACATGAGTGATTCATGTTAGTTGCAAAAAAAAAGAAAATGACAAGCGAGAAGAATGAAAAACACATTAGAAAGGGTTAGTCTAGTTTGAAAAACAATGAATTATACATAAAATGGTGAAAAAAATGATAAAAATTAGACCAAAACGTCCAATAACCCTATTTTGGAAAACTACACAGTTAGTTTAATATAAATAAATAAAGAAACTAATATAATTGTAACCTAAACTAAAAATAAGAAATGATCAATAAAATTAAATAAATTAAATAAAGGAAAAACCTAACCCTAAAACTAAAACTATAAGTATGTTCAAAATAAAGGGAAAAACCTAATGTATTATATGTTTGTGTGTGTAGGTGGAAAGAGAGGGTAGCTCGATGTGGGTAAGGATGATCCAGGAAGGGCTCAAGAAAATTAGTGGAGGGCTCGGTCGAGGCTATGGAGGGATCAGGTGAGGCTATGGTCCGGATGGCTTGGTAGTGAGCTACGGGATAGGGAACGGCGTCAGGATCTGGGAATAGGGCTCAAGGCTCACGGTTGGGGCTGGGCGAGATGGGTAGTGGGGATTGGGCAGAGAAAAGGACTAAGTTATTCGGGATCACTGTGGGGAGTGTGCAGACAAAGGGAAAAATTGGTCAGGAATTGGTACAGGCTTGAAGAAGGTTTACAGGGAATAGGGGAAGAGGATCGGTAGGGACTCGGGGAGTGGGGTAGAGAGGGCTGAGTCAGGATAGGGATGGGGATCAGTAGGGACTCAGGGAACGGGTTAGAGAGGGTCGAGTTAGGATGGTGATGGGTAGGGGTGAGATAGTAACTTGGGGCTCGGACGGGGATGGTGTCGGCAGGGACGTGGGGTCTTTGTGGGATGGGGGAGGCTGGGTGGCTTAGCCGAGCTGGTCGAGCTAGGTAGGGAGGGGGTGGGTAGGGGTCGATTAGGGTTTTAAAAAAATTATTATTTTCTTTTTTTTAATTATTTTTTGTAATGTTTATATATATATTTATCAAAAATGCAATCTAACATGTGCTCTATGTGTGCTGGTGTATTTTTTTATGTGAGCTGGTACAGTTGTTTTGTTACTTCCAAACCTACACAAAAATAGAAGCACTCCAAAAAAAAAGTTATACAAATAAAAATGAAAGAGGAGGGGTGTGATTCCCACCATGCGTGCCAAAATGTAAGCTATGAAAAATCACAGTAATGAAAGATGAACAAACTAAAAGTGCAAACCTTCTAGTAACCTTCCAATACAAACCTCAATAAGGGTCTCATGTGAAACCTTGAAAATAAATGTCATAGATGAATGTGGATGATCTTTAATTCTCTCCAAACTTTGAATGAAAATGCTACCAACATAGTGAATTCAACAGAGTTTTTGTACTTCAGATTCAAGAGGATTTGTAAGGAAGGTAAGCCTATAATTTATAGAGGTAAAAATAGTTGAAATTAGTTACATACAGGTAAATCCATATGCCAAAAATAGCATTGTGGGAATTTACAATAGTGTTGGGGGCAATAAATGAATTAATTGCAAAAATTTACATCTAGAAAGGTGGTTGTACATGCAATTTAATCACCCCCGCCTTTATAGGATTCTAGAAGTGCAGTCAACTAGGATAAGGATAGGGAGTCCAAGTTGAGTATTAGTGGAGTCTAGGTGGATGTTGATCAAGTGGAAGATGACTAGGATGTGTACACACTTGATTAGTTAATTATTTAATTAATAAATAATAATTAATTTAGCTAAATAATTACTAATGATACATGGGATTAATTTAATAAATCCAAAAGGGTACAATGTGCATTAATTAATTAATTTAATCAATTAATCACATATGGGTGAATAACAAGGTGTATTAGGATAACATTGGTAACAAGTGGAAATAGAAGTATAATTTTGGGGTGTCTACAGTATGATAGTGGGTGCATTGCTCTGGGAAAACCTAATAGAGAATGTGATCCTTACTTCGCACCACTCTAGAAGGCTATCGTGATGTGTCTCCCACTAACATGTTGCGGTCTTGAGCAAGTTATAGCTAAGCATCCTTCTTCTTTCAGTCTCACTTTTCCATTGGGTCTCCATTTCTCGTAAGAAAAACATCATGGTTGGCTCCTCCAGAATATCTTGGCTACTTCTTTCCTCCCAGGTGTTTGACTTAGTGCACATTTTTTAGTCTTGTAACAGATCCCCTCAATTTCCACCCAATCAACTCATAAGTTCCATGCACCCAATTTTCACATACTACACTAATGGTATCACACATAGATTGAGTGTCTTTAAACTGAATAACTCCTTCCATAGGATTAATCACCTCAGGGTCCCTAATAAAGTGCACATAGATCTTGTTAAGAACTTATTCTCCTAAGGGCTTGGTATAGGGTGCTGACTTCCCATTAGTCAAGGGGATAATTACCCATTCTTCCTTGTTCTCAAAGCTTATGTACCCTATATTGAACCGTAGGTCAGCATTGTTCTTATAACACCAGGGGTGCCCAATTAATGTTGGAAATTCATCCGCCTCAGCTAGGGCCAAGACTTCAAAATCTCTAGTGAATTTCACCCCTTGGATAGTGATAGCAACATCTTTTAAAACACAAATGGGATTTTCCTTTGTCTTGTTAGTCATATACAACACATTTGAAGATGGTTTTAATGGGGGCCTTCCCATTTGGTTCCAAGCCTCCAGGGTGAGAACATTGATTTCTGCACCCATGGAAATCATTATATAGCTTAGGAGTTACTCATCCACAACTACATTCAAGGTAATCTCTGTATCATATTCGAGGTTATGGGGAGGAAGGTTAGCATGAAGAAATTTCCTCTCGCACTCTATTTCGGCACATGGTACTTTTTCCCGTAACCATTCCCCTAGAAAAGGGATGATATTCTCTTGCCTCATTATTTTTCATACTTTCCTGGCCTCATCCAGATTCTTCTACAAAGCCTCAACGCTCTTCCCTTGTTCTAACTTCCTTGGCTGCTCCTTCAGGAACTAGATTTCTCCTTGTAGGCTTCGAACTACATCCATGGTTTCTTAATACACCTCTTTCTAATAAGTAGGGTCTGGATACTTACCATACACCACCTCCTCTTGTAATTAGTGTTTTCTACCTTGGTTTCTCCCTGGCATGCGCTACTTCATCTCGTGTTATCACCAATACAGGATCTAATTCTTACTTGTGTGCCACCCTTGGAATCCATTGCGAGTCATCCTTCTTTATGCTTACCATTATGGCACCTTTGTCTTTCCAGTGTTGCTATCTCATATGTTCAAATAGCTCCAGGAAATCCTCATACTTGTGCTTCTTTCTACACCAAGAGCATTGTAACAGATCAGGTCATTCACACTTATAGTGTTATGTAGATCCACAGTTGTAACAAGTTTCACACAGGAACTCACCTCTTACTCCTTCACAGTTTCCATGACCACATCAACCTCCTCAGAAACCTCTTCCATGTGCCCCTCCATCCATGAGCCCTTTGTAGTGATGACCATCATCCTTGGAATTATTTTTGAGGCTGGTTTGGCACACACCAATATCAATGGTATCATGTATCTAGTCAATCAACCTACAATCCTTGGTGTCATGAGTAGCAGAGGTGCATATCTTGCAGTAGAAAGACACATTTTTATAGATC
This sequence comes from Taxus chinensis, assembly GCA_019776745.2. NCBI lineage: Eukaryota > Viridiplantae > Streptophyta > Pinopsida > Cupressales > Taxaceae > Taxus > Taxus chinensis. The sequence goes on along the minus strand of CM034153.1, from coordinate 433,259,617 downwards.
ATGTGTTGTAGTAGTGGACACCTACTTCCATCATGATCATTGTGGAAAATCTCATAGTCCATTGTCATGACATGTACCGATCTCCAAGGAAAAATATCCTTTGTATGCCCCTCTATCTCACAATCCATGCACCGAGTTTGCAAATAGATTCTCTAGCTGATTTTCCATTGTAGCAATCTGAGCTTCAAGAAAAGGGCTAACACTAGTATCCACGCTCATAACAGCCTCAGCATGTAGGGCAGCATCCAAGGCCTCACATGGTTCTATGAAATTCTTGTTTGAAAGAACTCTCCTAAAAGGTGTTATCAACCCTCCAAAAAACCACTAAGCATGCTAAGAGGGATGAATATCATAAGAAATTTTTGATAAGAGAGTCTTAAAATGTGCATCATATTCCCACACACACTCTTACATACCTTGTTGAATCTACTTCAGGATGGTAATGCTCTTCTGTTAAAACTCAGGGATATGAAATTCAGCTAAGAAGGTATTATACAGTGCGGTGTAATCTACCACTATCTGGTGGAGGTCATACTTTTAGTACCAACTATACACGTGTCCTTGCAAAGTTGTTTCAAAATGACTTGCCTTCCATTCTGGGGTACTGATCCCCTTCACGTGCCATATAATCTCACATTTTTGTATGTGTTATGTAGCATCCTCAATGCCTTTGTAGTTTATTAGATGTAAATAAATTTAAAAAAATACTTGTTGAGGTGGTTGAGGCTCATGTCTACTTGATCCAGAACCTTGATTTCATGCAATGTTTCCTCCACCACCAGATCCACTAGATCCACAAATGCCTATCCCTCTTCATCTACCAGATCCTCCATATCCTCCAAGTCCACTAGTTCCTATTCCACCATACACACCTCTCATAGTTGGTAAAGGCCATGAAGTGGTTACCCCTAGCATCCCCACTATCATGTTAAACTATGTGCTAACAATTTGTGATATTACACCGCTACCATGTGTGTGTCCTGTGCCACTTCTAGATACGATACTCAAACCTTGTATACCTTGCCCAAATTTTGTTCCAGACAATATACCTCCAAACACAGGAAATGATTATGTAGCCATAGATGTGCCAAATGAAAAGCTATACCTCCTAGGTGTTGATCAGTTACTTCCACCAATATCGAATGGGTTAGCACTACTTATCTCTAGATTTGGAAAACTAAGCACCAAGGTTTGGTCACCAGGTGGATTTAGATCCATTTCAATGGCTCTTCTTTCTCTAAGTGATGAGATATCATTAGAAGCCAAATGGGTCTCTCTCCCGCACTTACCAAGATGGGGTAGCATAGATTTCTCAGGCTCCACATCCTCTGCGTGCACCTCAATTCCTTCCCGAAACATCTAGCTCCATAAATCCATCACTCCTGCAGCTTCATGTTATCTAACTAACTCCCTTTCATGTGCTTCATTATACTTGAGTCATCTTCCCTCCCTCTCCTTTTCAGCCAAAAGGTCCACCATCTTTCTCAACCCTAGTTTCCTTACCCAATGCTCAGAAGAAGTTTAGCCAGCCATAGGAAATGCATCCAAACTTGGTTTAATGATCAGGATCTTTATAGCTAAGGGGATATCACATAAAAATGATCCTCTAGGCTCCCTTAAGAACTCAAACTTAGCAACCTCTGGACAAGAATACATATAAATAGCATATTCCAGGGTATAACTGGTCAGCACTCTTCTCCACCAATGATCAACAACGTGTGTCTAAGTCAGATCAGCATCCTACAGCCTCTAATACTCATCTTAGGTCCATACACGAGATCTATAGTACTAACTTGATCTATATGCATACGTTGAAGGCCATTTATACAACTCCACTAGAAATCAACAAAATAAGGTCTCATACAACTCATGATACAGGTGCTCTTCTACCCATTTACATGCATCAAACTCAGGTCCAGTACTAAATCTTTGATCAAAATCATCTTCGGTGCTCTTAAACCATGCTTCGACATTGTCTAGCCTCAAGTGTTCTGTCATCATGCACCATTCTCACAACATCTTCAAAAATAGGTCTTGGAAATGTAGCCAAGATGTAGTCATTTTATCTACCCTAAATTATACTTTCTAATCCCAGGTGTGTCGGCCTATCACCTAACGGACACTAGGTGCTCACCTGAGGCATGCACATGTGTTGAGCCCCTCTTTTATGTGAGAATTGTGAGAAGTTCTTACCATTAGTAGAGGATGAATTGTGGAATGAGAAGTACATTTACTTAGTTAAAAGAAAAGTGGAAGGGAAAACTTACAGATACACACATTAATGCATTACAGAAACTTAATAGCAAGGTAATAAATATAATAAACCAGATATGATCCCTAGTAGTTATATAACACAAGCATTTACACCCTTAAGCATGATATGCATAACAAACCCTTTTATATATATATATATATATATATATATATTCATTTAGAACATTTCTGATAGCCACATTACAATCAACAGAGGTCATCATAGAGCATACATGTTAAATGAAGGAGGCCCAACTCCTATAGATCTTTCCTTGCATGAGACCCTAGCTTTACCCTTCCATTTTAGCCCCTATTACAAATCTCAGTGCCATGCAAAGGCTCATGACATTCCTCACAACCCTTAGCACTAAGTGCTCTAAACCCTAGCATTACTGGAACACTCTATTACTCAGCATCTTACTCTCGATGCATTCTCTTTATCTCTTGCATTATCTTCTCTCCCTCTCCTTGTTATCTATTGATGTTTGATGTATGTCTTTCTCTAGTCTGAGTATCTCTTTTTATATGATCAGCACCCACCACCATGCCTTCTCTTCTTAACAGATCGCATGTCAATTGTCGATGTGGTCCTGCAATGCTGAATTCTTATCCCTTTACAAACCCTCCACTCTTTGTAATGATGTATCTTGGGAATATTCGTTGCATGGAATATCCTTTTCTTGACATCCAAGGTTCCATGCTGGCATATTATCCATTCATCACACCTATTCAGGTCCTCACATTTTTCCTCAAGTGTATTTAGAATGCCAAATATGGATAAGTCCTTTGAACCCATGTTCTACCTTTCACGCGCACCCTGGTTTCACCTAAAGCCTTCTTAAACCCCTTTATCCTGCACACTTTTACCTAAGCACCCTTCTTCTTTATCTTACACACACATGTTCTTTGGTACTTAGCCAATATTTCAAGGCCCAACAAATCCATTGTATCGAACTTAACAACTTGTGTCATAAGTGAAACATAGACATATACTAAAAGTACATCAAAACACCAAACACATTTATTTAGAGTTGAAGTATAACATAATAAAAAAGTAATTAACAAAGTGTTAATGGTATAAGCATGGTAAACAATATGCTAAAAAAGAATATGCATTATTGAAGATAGGTCTATTTAGTGATGCGATTCAACCCTAAAAATAAAAGAAGAAAGCAACATCAACCAATAGGGTGAAGATTGATCAAAATCATATAGATGGAAAAACCTCATAAAAATGGAAGAATACTACAAAAAATGGAATATTTTGTGCAGGTATGGATTGACTATGCAAATATAGTTTTTTTTCCTTAAGCTACAAAAACCTCATCTAGTTTCTCTTATTCCATCACAAATCACTAGGAATCTAATATTCTTCCTTGACACACTTTAATACATCCTAAAATCCTTAGAAACCCCATAAAATGGGGTATTCCATGGGTACATGTGTTATCCCTGCATTATCATAGGTCCCTTATGCTTTGAAAAAATATCAAACAATACTTAGTGCAATTCAATAATTAATTTGGTGTATGTAGTTATCCCAAACCTTATTTTTTCAATGCATGCAACACCTACTATAAGTGATCTAAAAATCGTCATTTTAAACCAATTTCTCCATTTCCAATTACTTAATCAATTTCTCAATTTCCCATCTTTTTTGTGAAAAATGGCTTGATAAATAACAAATTTGATTCCAAGTGATTATTTTATGCAAATGTTAACTATTTCACCAATTTCAGACATCAAACTTTATTTTTCTCATTTTCTCATAATTACATTAAAAAATTGGTTAAAATATTAAAAATCAAATCAAAATTGATTATAAACAATGATAATGTAATAAGAATAGAGAAAAATACAAACAAGGTTGATAATGGAGTTCACCCTTATTGGGCTACGTCCTCGGGTCCGCCTCAACCTATAAATCAATGAAATAAATCAATGTAAAATACATTGTTTTACATCAATACTTCCCAGTATGTGGCTCTTATTGTAGACACCAAAATTGGATCACACTCTCCTTGGTCCCTCGTCAAATAAACACCTTGAACAAATTCACCTAACCATGGCCCCCTTCACCCCACTCTAATATTAATTTAATTAATTTAATTTAATTCATTCATTATCCTCCCAATATTTTTTATTTAAATATCGTAATTGGATAATACCCACACATCCACCTCACCTATCCACCTCACATAGCCACCTCACCCTAAGACCTATTCTTAGTATGTTTCCATAACTAACTAAGACCTACCCAAACCCTAAAAATCAATTCCTACATTCCATCTAACCACATTCCCACCCGTTAAAAGGAAGCTTCCATGCTAATCCGTGGAGTAAAATGAAACGAGATCCTAGAAAATCAAAGGGATCTACCTAGTTTAGTAAACCTAGGAAATCCCGCCCTAACCGACACCGGTTACCCTAAACTGTTGCCAATTAAGCTAGAACTACCGTCGGTTACCATTTAACCCCTAAAACAACCTTATTTCATGGTTGGCACATTTTCTTACAAATAATCACATATTTTGAGAACAAGTGAGAAAACCAGAGCTGTATACAAGTAGAACCAGCATTACTACACACATCAGATCATCCATAGCCAGCATCAGAAGTAATCACATAGCCATCTTCCTTCACAGGAGCATCCGGGGAAGTGCCAACACCATATCAGGTTCATTTCATTTGTTCACCTACCATTACCAACCATACGTCAAGATCGTGCAAGTGGTAAGTGATTTTAGTAACTAGCATTTGTCCATTTATCATTGGGTAGGTCCTTTTGCTATTGTTACTAGTTTCTCCCCTCATTTTTATTCCACCACCATTTTACCTCCATGCAAGCTTGACCATCCTTTTACCCATACCTCCTGAATTGCCCATATCCAGATCTTAATCATTCATGTACACACCTAATACCCACACAAATCTTTCCATCGCCCTTCCATCTTCATCTAGCCTTAGATCTACCCTCACCTCAAGATTTATTGAATTTCTTGTAGCACGACCATACCAACACCAGTTACCTGAAACTGTCTCTGGTTGACATAAACAAACAACGGTCATACTAGACCAATGTCGGTCTCTGTGTCTTTTACTAGAAATCAAGAACAAAGCTTCTAAACCTCCACTAAATACCCAAAACCACCCAGAATCTCACCCTGACCCGTATTAGTACCCTAACCAAGACTTTGACCTTTAGATTCAGTCATAGCTTATCCTGTTGTGAATGAATTTTCTTATTGTAGATGAATGAGATACCTAAATCATTTTAACTACAGTACGATTTTCTTTATTGTAAGCATTAAGTTGTTTTAAACAGTGGGTTGACAGCTATCTAGGAAGTATCATGCTTCCCAGATCTAGCAAACGCTAGGCAGTCCACTGCATATACTGTTTAATTGTTATTTGGTGGTCTTGTATTCCATTCTAGGTAGTTCCTCCAAGAAAAAAGGAAGTTCACACGATCAGATGTAGATCCAAAAGTCATACGCGCACAACAACCTACAACAAGCATTTCAACAGGTATTCCTCCTAGCCCTTTACCATTATCTGTTTCATCAAAATTTGAAGAAATGCATCTAGAATCAGGGGAAAAATTTTGGCACACCTGGTGGGACCCATTCAGGGTTCTTTGCATTCTTTCATTTCTAGGTGAAAACATTGTATGTTTATTTCTTTTCTAAAAAAGTTATTACATTAAATGTTTCTCCCTTAGAACCTTCTTCTCTTCTGTTGTCTAAAAGCAATCTTATTTTGGTTCTTAAAATGAAGATTTCTTCCCTTTCATTAGTATTGTGTTAGTGAAATAGCATCCCTTCTCCTGTTCATCTATTTGTGGCATCGAATTCTACATTTCGATTTGGGTTTAAAAATCATTTTATTTCATTCTACTTTTTTGTATTAGCTCACATTAATTAAGGGCAACCTATACGCTATAACTCATTCCTAGCTGATGGTTGAAAAATGAATCATAGAAAAACACTTCCTTTCTTTTTCTCTCTCTGATTCTTACCCAAACATCACAAATTTAAAATATATACACATTATTAAACAACATCTCACCCAGAAGAAGTTGTAGGTGATCACATGATCAAGACACAATGGGCACCCCGTTAGTTATCTCTATCTAATACCCCATCAGAGGACGGCCTACCCCCACCATAACATACCTAAAACCTCTCCTTGTAGATATCCTTCTTTGTAGGAATCCATCCTCACCAAAAAATTTATTTTACAGTTCATGAGTCAGTCCCTAAATAGCATAAGCTAAACAAACATAATAGAAAAATCATTCTAAGGATCGTATTTTTCTTAGTGTTTCTTCTTGGCTTGCATTTTTAGGTGAGAGGTCACATTCTTCATTTTTATTATTTTCCCCTTGCACACTCCTCATCACAGTTGGTGTATTATAGCTTCATCTGAGTGTTCATGGACCTTATTCTCATCATTCTCAGAATTATGGGTTTGATTCCACATTTAATTTTAACTCACAACCCCATTTTCTTCATCATTGTTTCAATTTCACAGTAACCGGTGTCAGTCCAGCGACCGTCATCAATTACCCTCTGATTGTCATCGGTTTTACCCAACCGGTGTCGGTTCACTATTCTTTTGGTTAACCAACCCAAAATTACACCTATTCCACTTCTTTAGTTATTTAGAGTCTCTGTCACTCTTATCATATCCATTGACCTGGTAAGTCCCATCAGCATTTTACATACCTGGTAAATTTTGCCCTATTTCTTATTTTTGACCAACTCTCCACTTTTCACAGTGACCGGCAGCAGTTACCTATGACTGATGTTGGTTTAACCTAACTGGCATCGGTTAGGCTGTGTCATTTTCCATCTGACATTTTAACCCCAATTCACCTACCACCGCCTATTTATCCTATTTTTGTTATATTTCTATGTCATTTATAGAAAGTAGTCTTACCACATTAGTGCCTGTTCACATGGTACTGACACATCGACAAGAAAACATCCTTGTATTCCATGCCAGTTGTCAACTACTCCCACCTAGCCCTTCACCACCTTCCATTTTATCACCAACCATGGAACCTATCCAACCTATCTCTATCACTACCGGAGACAAGGAGTTCACACGACTCCTTAGCCAAAATCCTACCGCCTTGCAGATTTACCTTTCCCACTCGTCCACTCGAGATGATTTAGGTCATTTGATATACGGTATGCCTGTATCTATCCCCCCAACTCTCGTTCCCACTCCTGCGTCAGCCCCATCTGGCTCCACGCTGCCCACATCTACCTTACCCCCAATCATTTCACAGCCAGGCCCTATACTTGTTATGACTTCAACGTCTGCTAAATCCATTGCACCCACCACATCCACTATACCTTCTCCAACCACCCAGAACACAACCTCATCCTCCCCTATTGTCTCGCATATACCCATAGCTACACTACCACCCCCGATGTTGGTGACCCCTACCCCTTTTCAAAATGTCATCCTTTCTATTCCACAATCTTTAGCCCCCATTACCACTAGGGTCACCACGACCCTTCTACCTCCATATACGTACTATCAGAAGCCTCTTGTTTCATCTATTATTCACTCTGGGTATGTGCCCCTTATTTCACTGCCTTCTTCTCAATCTACCTATATAGCAACAACATATACTAGAATGTCACCCCCGTTATATGCCCAACACCAACCTTCTTATGCTACAGGAGTCACCCATCCATCACAACCTACCAACGACCTAATCAAGTTAATGATGGACAAGATGTAGACATTAGAGGCATCGGTTTCTGGCTCCCACAACACTCTCACCTACGATGAGATTTGTAATGAGCCTATACACCCATCCATTCCTATCCTTCCATATCCCTTACATTGGGAAATGCCTAAATTCAACTGTTTCAATAGTAAAGAAGACCCACAACAACATTTGCAGTCTTTCAAACATGGGTGTTATCTGATTGCCCATGATGATGCTTTACTCCTGAGGACCTTTTCCATGTCTCTGACTGGACCCGTGTTAGATTGGTATAGTGGGTTACCTAAACACTCTATATTCTCATTTAATTAGGTAGCCCAAGCCTTCTTAGATCACTTCTCCATTAATATCATTAAAAAGGTTACCATGACTGACCTCTACTCTATCCGTCAGTATGACGATGAATCCATCACATATTTTGTTGCTTGCTTGTGTAGCCTAATCAATCAACTCACATTCCAACTATTGCAAACTAAACTCATCTAAATTTTCAAGCAGTTTTTTGCTAGACATACCTCACCAACTCTGCAAGTCCAAACCTTTCGAACCTTTGACAAAGCATTCACCATGGCACGCAAGCTTGTGATTCGGGCCATTGAAGAGAAGAAAATCCAATTACATAATAAGAAATTTGCATTCAAGTTAAATGATACCTCTTCTTCTTCAAAACCATAGAGAAATTATTCAAATGCCAAGGGGACCACTAACGCAGTGGTACTCAAAGTCAACCCAGCTCATCCATCAAATCAGGCTAGCCCCTCATCTAATCTCTCACCCGTTCAGACTTTTTAATTCAGACGAGAACAATGGAAGTATACCCCAATTGGGGAACCTTATTCTTTTGTCTTAGAGAATCTCATCAAAGCTGGGGTCATCACCATTCCTCCCATGAAACCACACACTAGTTTTGACCCCACTCACCCTACACCTGCACGGTATAAAGAGCACGATTTCTGCAATTATCATCGAGTAAAGGGTCATAGTGATGGAAATTGCATCACTTTCAAAAACATTGTCCAAGAAATGCTCGAGAAAGGTGAGCTAACCTTGGATAATCCTAACATACCCGCCAATCAAAACATACATATCTTTAAGAAACTGTTTCCTGATCATGCCCTTTCTTTTGATCAAATGGGAGAGACCTCAAATCATGATAGTCATACCCGTGAGGTCCATACTATTTTCAGTGATACACCCGATACTACCCAATTACCTCATATTCCTTCCATCGAGGAAATCCTAGCCTGAAGTCCTCCACCTACACTTGAATCCACCTCACCTATTCCTCCACCCATAGAGGAACACCTTTCACCTCATTCCTCACTTGTGGAGGAGCCTTCCATTAATATCAAAACTATTTCACCTTTGGCTTCTCCACCTATGGAACCATCACCCACAACAATTCTTTAGGCCATAAAGGATACTTGTTTATCTTCTCCACCCACAGAGGAGCACCCATCATCTCCCCCACCTATAGAGGAGCACCCCTTTTCTCCTCCACCTATCAAGGATCCAATAGAGATACCTTTTCCTCTAGGTGATCATTCTCCATCAACTACCCAAGATCCTGCAGACTTACTTTCAGCTCTCTTACCCACAATAGCCGAAGCTAGAAAATTTCCCGTCTCTAAGAAAATTTTTACTGGAATTACCATTAGGTCCTCATCAACCTATCCTACAGACGTGCCATTCTCGTGCTTAGTTGATCGCTTAGATTATGTGGATAGAGCCTTACTTTGGGGGCATCTTATACTTCCTATCTCAACGCAAATGCAAATGTCACTTACTGGCACTTTCACTATCTACCCAAAAATATTCTAGCCAATTGAACCAAGCATAACCACCTCTATCACAACTTCTTTCATGATACCTCTCATGTCTCAAACCACACCCCTACCCATAACCCAATTCACATTTACACCCAAGCCTACAGTTACATCATCTTCTTCACCTAAACCCAGCACTACCTTCATCCCAACTGCTAGCCTTACTCATCCACCCATCAAATTAGATTTAGCTACATCCTCCAAGGCCAATACCAAACCTACTCCAGCACCCAAATAGAAGATCCAACCCCATAAATCTCATACTCTAACCTCACCGCTCACACCTTCATCACCTTCACCCTTTTTGTCCGTCTTAAGACCTCTCCCTTCTAACACGATTAAGAAACCTCCTCCCAGCAGTAAACTAAAAACACAACATCCCATTCCACCATTGTAAACCTCAAACATACCCTAGCACCTGCCACAACTTCCACTCACATCCACAACATCTTTACCACCCATACCTCTAATACCATCAATCACCCATTCACTACCCAGAACACTTCAGTATCTTTCCCTCACACCTCCGACACGACCTACACCATCTACCTTCATAGCACCTCTATTATCCCCATGGGTAACATGCCCTATTGTACCATCCACCTTTCCCTTTAGATCTTGGGTGCCCGTATCACCTTTACACAAGAAGTTGTAACCTAAAGAAAAAAATCTACTACCCTCCAATAAGGTAGTCGAGACAACCACACACTCTCCTACTAGTTCATCTAACATACCCCTACCCAAACAAACACAACCAATGCCTAAGATCACACCAACACCTAGAACCATACCTCGACCTACTCCCCCTCGTGTAAGGACTGTTCCTCTACAATCATCTGCACCTACACCCAAACCCACTTTCACTTCCCATTGTGATCCACTAAAAGGATCCTACGCCAAAATCTTAACCAACCTCCTTAAAACTTTTGTCATCACATTACCACCTCTCAAACCTTATGACCCACTCAAACCAAAACCAAAGGAGTTCGATGACACCAACATTTGTGCCTACCATCATGTGCCAGGGCACGATGTAGAGAAATGCAAAGCTTTAAAAACTGTTCTTATCCAGTTGTGTCCTCCTGAAGAAAACTTTGATGATGATGACCTTCTTGATGAGGACCACATTTCACCAACACCCATTACCATAGATCTTCCCTCACTACCTACTTAATGACCCAGACCTTTACCCCCACAACTCCTAGAACCACCTCCGAGATTTGAAATTAACATGGTTTTCATCAACGACCTTGCCAAACCTCCACCCAAATGTCGATGTTTCTAGCTCATCTCACAAAGTTCCTTTCCACCACTGGGCTTTTTCCCTTCATGTCACTATGCCTTTCATGCCTCACCTACCTCGCCTACCTCCCCACCTCAAATCAACATGATCCACATTGCTACCCATGCTCAGAAGGACAAAGGCAAGGAAAAGGCAACTAACTCACCAGCCAATCCTATACCCAACATACCATCTGCACCCACACCTAAAATCAATATCAGTGGTCCCACATATCCTATTTCTAATGGGGTCACACACTACACGATGCTCAAACAACTACACCAATCCCACCTCAAAATGTTCTTATATGACCTCATCCAAACCTTGGAATCCCATCATCAAGCTCTCATGGAGATCTTGCAATCTAGTGAGGTTTTACCCAATGACCCTACACCTGTAGCCTGCATTATCACACCCCATCATGTAGCCTCTCTCACCAAATTGCCACCTTTATCCACACCTCAACCTACTCACCAAGTAGCCTCCCTTAGCTTCTTAGAGGAAGATATCACATTACACCAAACAGATGACCCAGACCCAGATCTCTTCATCTATGTCCACATTGATGATATATGTGTACAACGTGTCATGATCGATGGGGGCACTAGCATTAATATCATTTCATCCCATGCATTCACTCAAATGTGCATACCTAACAATTGCATGCATAAACATCCTGTCATGTTGCGTTCATTCAATGATGCTATCACCTCTACACTAGGCACTGTCATCCTCCACATTCGTGTGGCCCCCCACACTATTCTAGAGTTATTTTACATCTTGGAGGGGGAATTTCAATATAACTTATTGCTTGGCAAACCCTAGATTCGGGTCATGGGTTATGTCCCTTCCACTTTACATCATTATATGAAGTTCAAGCATGAAGGACAAACCTATACCATTCTAGATGACCCATCACCTTTCAAAACTTACAACATGCTTTACCGACCCAATGACATGCTCATACCCATCAAAGCATCTACCTCCACAACCACTACCATGTCACCAACACCTCCCCTCACTGGTGCAACCGTTACCTTAACCACACCTACATCCTCCATTCCTACCACTGCCACAACCTCCACAGCCAAACCATCAACCTCCCAATTCATTAGTTCCACCCCTAATCTGACCTCTACCACATTGTCTATTCTAGCTACCCACATACCAACCACCGATCCCTTGGAGGGCATTTTTCAATGCCTCACTCTGGGGGAGTATCGCCTATATAGTGTCAACACATTCCTTACTCCACAAGAATACAGAAGTCTTCACCAACACCCTCATTATGATCACCGTATAGGAGAATGCCTCCTTTATGGTCCTCCCCACCTTCGTACCAATCTCACCTATGGGGGACTTGATACTACAACTTACACACCTGAACCACCATCACAAACTCACCCATTTTTCACCAACCTCCAGTCACTCACCAATCACCATTTTTCCCACTCCTTCCTACACTGATGTGTGTGGAAGGGTTTTGGTTTTGGATTGAGCAAGGCCACCATACTATTATTCCATGTACTACTCGCAAGCATAACGACCATAGTGGTATTGGCTTTGCTGAACCACCTACCAAGAAGGCCCATGTTGAGCTCATTGAAGACATCAGCCCTTTTTCACCTTCGTCACCCCCATCACCATCTTCACCGATAGATTCGATGGATCCCAAATCCATCCCTCCTAAAAAAGATTCATAAACACCATCTCCTTGGGTCCTCTAACTTATCAACGCAAGGGAAAGGCTCCCTTCTCTCTTCCCTTCCTATACCCTGAAATGATCGATGATAATAAACCTTCGATTAACATTGTTCAATGTCAAGATGATGAATCTATACTCACCTACCTTGGTGTAGAAGACTCATATATTCATCAGTCGCTACCATCTGAGATGCAAACCATGTTGAACGAATCGACTATCGAAATCAACATTCATACTCAGGATGACCCGCACATCCTAAAGATCAGTCAATCTTTAGATGTTGCTGAACAGGAAGCCATCACTTCTTTTCTCAAAGATCATAACCATGTTTTTTCTTGGTCTTACACAGACATGCCTGGTATTGACCCCACCATAGTGGTCCACAATATTGTAACCGTTCCTGATGCCAAACCCATCAAAAAAAAGCTGAGGAAAATGCACCCTCGCATTTCCCTTCTCATCAAAGAAGAACTTCAGCGCCTTCTTTCCGTTTCCTTCATCTTACCCATTGATTATCCTCATTGGATTTCTAACATTATCCCTGTCACTAAGGTGACAGGGGGACTCTGCATTTGCATGGATTTTTGTGAGCTCAATCTAGCTTGCCCAAAAGATGACTTTCCTCTACCTGGTATTGACCAGCTAGTTGACCTTACCACTGGTCATGAGATGCTATCACTCATGGATGGATTCTCGAGTTATAACCAAATCTTGCTTGCCCCAGCAGATCAACACAAAACCACATTCATCACCCCTTGGGGGACCTTCTGCTATCGAGTCATGCCTTTTGGCCTTAAAAATGTTGGTGCCACATATCAGTGGGCTATGAATTATATCTTCCATGACATCATGCATCATATATTGAAATATTACATGGAAGATCTCCTGGCCAAATCTAAATGACACTCCAAACACTTCGTCATCCTAAAAACCATCTTTGACCACCTTATTAAATATTACGTCTTCCTTCAACCCAAGAAGTGTGTCTTCGCGGTTCTCTCAGGAAAGCTCCTGGGATTTATCATTTCCTTACGTGGTATAGAAGTTGACCCTACTAAAGTCAAGGCCATTCTTGAAATTCCTCCACCCACCAACCTTAGGCAACTTCGTAGCCTGCAAGGTAAGTTACAGTCTATTCGACGTTTCATTTCACAATTGTCTGATCAGTGTCAACCATTTCATCATCTTCTCAAGAAGGATGTCTCCTTTAAATGGGATGATGACTACCACAAATCTTTTGAGGCCTTAAAACAATACCTTCTTCAACCACCCATGCTCATTCCACCTAAAGAAGATCAACCTTTCTACCTATACATCTCAGCTACCGACCACTCCTTGGGGGCCATGCTCACTCATCGTGATGAACAACATAGAGAGCAGGCGGTTTATTACATAAGCCATACTCTTTTAGACTACAAAACCTGATACACATATCCCAAAAAAAAATTCTTAGCCATATTTTTCATGGCCACAACACTCCATCATTACCTACTCAATCACAAAACCTATGTTGTGACCAACACCGACCCCTTACACTTCATATATGCCAAACCTTACCAAAATCAGCGTGCCGCACACTAGCTTATGCTTCTGGCTGACCTTGACCTCAAATTCATTCATCAAAATTCCATCAAGGGCCAAGCTATCACCGACCAATTGGCCGACACACCTATTTCTGGGGATCAACCCTCTAATTTTGACTTTCCAAATGAGTCAATTGCCACCCTTTCCCTAGACAAGTCTGCTTACCAAATGACACTCTTCTTTAACGGCTCCAAGCATTAGCGTGGGGGTGGGTAGGATTTATCCTCATTCTACTTGATGGTGAACCCATGCCTTTGTCCTTCAAACTAGATTTTGATTGTACAAACAATATTTCTGAATATGAAGTGCTCGTATTAGGTCTCCAAGCTACCTATGCCTTGGATGTCAAATCCATCAACATCTTTGGTGATTCCCAATTGGTTGTAAACCAAGTCAATGGTATATACCAATGTCGTAATGAGACACTTCAAAAGTACAAACATCACGTAGACATACTTTTGACCACCTTCAACTGCTACGCCCTTCAAACCATCCCACATTCAACCAATAAATTTGTAGATACCATGGCTTACTTAGCTTCTCAAATCCCCGCTTCACCTGTCAATTCTAAAATCTTTGTCACCGTACAAATAATCCAATCACCCTCTTATTTACCTCACAAAGTTTATTCTATTGGAACCGCTGCCCCTGACCTGAGTGACCTTTGGTATAAACAATACTCTGACTATCTTTCTCTCTCCGTCTTACCTCCCGACCTCACTCGTAATGGACAACGTGATTTTCTTAAAAAGGTCTCTCGTTATGTCATCATGGGGGGCCTCCTCTATAAGTGCAGCTTTGATGGTATTCTCTTACGATGCCTCATGAGTTCTGAAATTCCTTATACCATTAAGAAGTTCATGATGGCATATGTGGAGGTCACTTCAGTGGCCTTGTTGTTGCTAAGCGTATTCTTCGCCTAGGCTATTACTCGTCGACCCTCAACCATGATTGTTGCGACTACGTCAAACATTGTGTAAAATGCCAACAACATGCCAACCTTCATCATACACCCAGTCATGCCTTACAGGTCACCCATGACCTTTGGCCCTTCTCTCAATGGGGTTTAGATCTTGTCAGAGAGATCAATCCCCATTCTTCCCAACGCCATCAATGGATCATCACTGCTACCAAATACTACACAAAATGGGTTGAAGCCATACCACTCATCTCCACGAAAGCTGAGAAAATATGTGATTTCATCAATCATCACATCATTTTTCAATTTGGTGTTCCTCATCACCTCATCACTGATAACGGAAAACAATTCAAAAATAAAACATTGTGAAAACTTTGTGACGCCTTCAGCATTCAGCTAAGTTTCTCGTCACCTTATTACCCACAGACCAATGGCCAAGCCGAATCCACCAACAAAACCCTGAACAAAATTCTCATGAAAGTGGTTAACGATACTGGGAAGGACTGGCATACACACATTCCTTTTTCCCTTGTGGGCATACCGCACTAGTATTTGTACTTCCACTGCTGCCACACCATTTTCTCTGGTCTATGGTACAGAGGCTGTTCTACCTCTCGAAGTCCAGATTCCCTCACTTCACATTTCTCTCCATGACATGCTCAATGATGATGAATTTTGTTAGGACCATTTAGCACAACTTGAGTTATTAGATGAACGTCGTCTTAACGCTCTTGACCACCTTCAAGTTTACCAAAAACATATCAAATGTGCCTATGACAAACGTGTCCATGAACGAACCTTCTGAGTCGGTGACCTTGTCCTGAAAGAAAATCAACATGTAACTAAAGTAGAAAAAAGTAAACAAGGAAAATTTACTCCTAATTGGCTTGGACCATACATCGTGACCCATACTTACAGATCAGGTGCTTATTGTTTATCTTCACTTAATGGTAAACCCGAACCTGAGCCCCTTAATGCCTTGCATCTTCGACCATTCTACTGTTGAATTTTAGTCCTACCTCACTTTTTTCCTCTTTCCATGCTCATCCCTTGAGCGCTATCCACTTCCTATGCCATCACTAATGATTAAATAAGAATCATGTGCGTACCTGTCACTTTTTATCTTTCTTAAATATGTGTACCACAGCGCTGCACATAGCATGATTCTCATGGATAGTTTTCATCTATTTTTAGATGAGATCCCATGGTCGTTTCACCCTTGCTTTCTGAACAAGAATCTTATTCTTCACCTTAGTCTTGTCCATGACTTAAAGGCCCTCACATGGGATCCAACTCCTTGAGTCACACTTCAAATAAAAAGATGACTCCCTCAAAAGGACATCTTTCTCTCTACAATCGTTGTTATAAATAGACTGCTCCCTCGAAGGACAACTATATAAAGCTCTTTCAAAAAAGAGAGAGAGAGAGAGAGAATCTGAAGCTTCCTGCATCTATCAGCTTCATGAAGACCTCAAGGAGTTAATTTCTTCATCCCATATGGACTTCCCGCATCAATCAGTCTATCTCAAACATCAGTTAAAACAAACAACCTTTTAGTCATGGACTTTCCCATTGTGACCTTGGATCTCTTGCTACAAAGGCATGCTACCTCGTACCATATAAAAATTAACCACCTTTCATCCCTCTCACCATTCGCACTCCCATTTCCTACCACCTCAAGGGACCTCTTGGAACTGTGACATTTGGTGATCATGTGACTATTATTCACCTTTAGGATAATCACTCATGCAAATTCTTTAGGGTCTTATGTTCCCTAGCCTACCTACGGTATGGTCCACCAGTTATGATCCTCACCAATTAGGTGGCTTTCTTTCCCCCTCTTATCTTTTAACCTTCTTTATTACGTATTGATTACCTTATACAAGACTTGGTCCTTGATGCTTACCTTTGGGTAATCTTCTTCTTCTACCACAATCGAAATCACCTATACCAAGTTGCCCACAACTCACCCACACCTAACAGACCTAAACCCAAACCATGCCTAAAACCTACCAACTCATTCTCATACCTCCTCATATTCTTCCCTAGCTTATGGGAGAACTACATCGGCCTGAGGTCCCTTTTCGTTGGGACTATGTAGGCAGCACTCTGTGGGCATGGGGCCCTTGGAGGTTAGCTCGGCCACTCTCTACCCTAACCAATTCATATTTTATTTTCCTAAACCACATTCTACCCTACTTCATTTCCTTTTTATATCAAAAATTGGAAATTAAACCAAACAAACGACAAATTGCTTCACATTTTTATCATCATCAAAACATACATTTATTTTGATTACCATTTCTTTACCAACATCATGCATGTATTATAAAACATCTTAAACATGACCCATATCATCATTCATTGCAAAAATTAATGAATTACAACCTCCACAACCTGACTCAATCCATGCCTAAAACCATGACCTGACTCAATCCATGCCTAAATCCATGACCTGACTCAATCCATGCCTAAAACCATGACCTGACTCAATCCATGCCTAAAACCACGAACTAACTCAATCCATGCCTAAATCCATGACCTGACTCAATCCATGCCTAAACCAAAACCTAACTCAATCCATGCCTAAAACCACAACCTGACTCCATCATGCCTAAATCCATGACCTGACTCAATCCATGCCTAACACACCTACCATAAGTCCATCTATGCATAATAATAAAATGTTATCAACACAAACACATAATGCCCATAATCATCATCATCTATATAAATACAATATCCACACATGTGTATCCATATACATAACTGTCAAATGTCTTCGGCACATAGGCCAGTGTATATAATCTAGTCTCTCAAAACTCTCATATACAACCTCACCATCTTCAGCACGTAGGCCGGTATATGATCAAAATATACAAAACTCTAGTACATCCTCACCATCTTTGGCACACAGGCTGGTATATATCAAAAAATGACTACAATACATCAAAATATAGGAATGGGCATCAAGCCTCATCATGTCAGAAATCCTCTATGTCAGTCTCTCCGGTCTCCTCCTCGGCTCCTGTTTTCCGGCCTGGTATCATCTCACTACCCCCTACTAGCACATCACCTGGACCTAGTCTCCATGAGTTGGTGGCCTCTCCCTGATCCTATCTCAGAGCTCAATGCCCCCCTATGCTCTCTACACTGTGAGTTTAGGATCAAGTCCTCTCACTCAAGGCTTGTTGCTCCCTGTACTCTCCATAGGATAAAAACTCTATCCCAGCTGCCATCAACTGACCCTGGTAGTATATGGCCTCTCCTAGGGCATCCCGTAACCTAGATATGGGAACATTCTGTGGTGCCCTCATAGGCCTAGGCACCTATACCTATCCTGCGGGACCCTATCTCGCCCCTGCCTATGAACTGGCCCCTGTTCTGGTTCCTGTGGAGGCGTCATTAGCCTTTCACCCTATTCCTGTACCTGTGCTTGTATTACCTGAATAGGCACTTGTGCCATGGCCAACTGGCCCTACAGCCCTGTAACCTATGCCTGTAGGGTGGCCACCTGACCATCATCACCATCCCCATCTCCACCCTGGGCCATCTAGGCCTGAAGACTGGCCACCTACGCATGTAACTCCACCACCTCCACCTCTGAACTGGCTAACTGCCCCTGCACCATCCCCAACTAGGTAATCAGGGTCACCACCTACCCCTGTAGGGCGTCTCTCTGCACCATGATAGTGGCTAAATCTGGCTACCCAGGTCTGGGTGGTACTGCTCATAAATGAGCCGCCCACCACTGTCTATATCTATCTGTCACTCCAGCATCATCGATCCGCCGGTCTACCACCTACTCCTCCTGCCCTGTGAGCACTGTCGGTTGTGGTAGAGGCAATGGCCTCTCCACGTCATCTCTCCTGTACTGCGGGAAGGGTGGAGGTATGTCCTGTAGCAACCCAAACTACCACCTAACCCTGTCAACTGGGATCATCTCGTGCTCCCTAGCATGGCGCCCCTCTATCCATCTCAGTAGTTGAAGGCCATCTAGCTCATCATGCATCTATTAGTATGAGGGATAACCCACATACGGTCTCCATATGATGTCCACCCCAGAAAACCCCTACAATAAACGCCTGTAATATGCTACATCATGTGTAGCCTTGTCTGATCGATGCTCTCCAATCACGGGAACCCATCACCTGTACCCCACCCGAACCAATCTCGGTGGAAATGCATCTGCTCAAGGCATACCCACTGGCCACACACAAACTATGTGCTCATAGGCCCAACAGTGTAGAACGAACATGTAACATAAGTTGAACCTACGCAAATGCCCATACGCCCATAGCTCTCTGTATAACTACACCAGGAATGTTGGCACCTAGGCAAAGCAGGCCTGATCCATCACCATGTCATGTAAAACCCCCATCAGGGAGTAGGGAAATCTCCCACCCTTCGCATCCGGCAGTGCAAAACATCACACTGCCTCCATCAATAAAACAACTAGCCTCATCTCCTTTAGATGGGATAGGTACATCCCCCCGTAACTCAAGCTAGCACTATGGAACGTCATGTCTGTCAGTCCCTCTCCAAACACTGTTAGCATCAACTCCTCTGAGGCCTTGGAGGATATTAACTACACCTGCCTCCCAAATATCGGTAACCGTATGATTCTAAACACATCCTCTAGGGTGACTGTCATCTCACCCATCGGTAGGTGGAACATGTTGGTCATTGAATCCCATCTATCGGTGAGGGCGACCATTAGACTCGATTTCTATACTACATGCTGATAGCGTCAGACCCCAATCAGGCCCACCTCCTCCACGTGTCGCCACTCCTCAACTGTCACTTGTGCCTCACACTCTCAAGAGTAGGGGTGGCACCCTGTCTCTCATCTGCATAGCTGATCTCTCCCCTACATCCAACACAAACATCAAATTAATCTACCTTCATCATACCCACACTCATCACCTCACCTATACCTACTGCCCCATCTCGTTCTCTCTTCCCCAACCTACCTTCGTATCACATTTCTATTTACCCACCCCCACTCTCACCCACTATTATCTACCCATGCCCGTTTCAGCCCGCCCCCCCCCCCCGCCTATGCCATATTTTGCACCAAAACACCTTCTT
This sequence comes from Taxus chinensis, assembly GCA_019776745.2. Classification (NCBI taxonomy): domain Eukaryota; kingdom Viridiplantae; phylum Streptophyta; class Pinopsida; order Cupressales; family Taxaceae; genus Taxus; species Taxus chinensis. The sequence goes on along the minus strand of CM034153.1, from coordinate 433,239,211 downwards.
TTCCCCTACCTCTCTCACCCACTCGACCTGGGGCCCTTTCGGCCCCTTTTTCTCCAAAACCCGATCATTGTCAGTTATCTCTAACCAACCCCGGTCACCCCTAAACCGGCATGGGTCACCTGTTTTGTGACCGATACCAGTTTGACCCTATCGACGCCGGTCATAGTCACGGTGAAACCCGTGACCCCCAAACCCTCCCCTCTCAAAAAACTCCCTCTCCTGACCCTTCTACCCACCCATTCTCCCCTACACTTCCCCTCAACCCTGTCCCAACCCTCATTCACCCACTTACCTCTCTCCTAATTCCTATTCTACCCAATTTACCCTCCCACATTTCAAATTTCATTTTCCCCCCACACACCCAATATTTCCAAACCCGACCTATCACCTAATCTATCTCACAAAACACAGAAATGGTTTGATGCTTACCTCATCATGCTGTCATTTCCCACCTGATCCCTCTGCACCAATGGCCAACCTGATCCCTCTCCGGCCTCTGCCATCACCAATCGGTCACCTCACCTCCAACTACCTGAATCCAACAATATGATCTCGTGGACCTACCTCTCAACTACCAATTACCTACCGTTTGACTAGCCAACTCTACTTTCCATTCCATCTGGACACTTTCCAACTTTCCCTCTCTCTCATGTCATTTTCCTCTATTTCACGGGACAAATGATTCTGAAAAATGTGGAATTTTTCTTTTTTATAACATCCCTGACCTCACCGACGCTAGTTTTACCTTCATCAGCATCGGTCACGTGCCCTACCTTACCATGGTCAGTTACCCTATACCGGCATCGGTTACCCTTAACGAGCATCTGTCACCCTCTCTTCCACATTGCCCATAATTTCACCCTATTACCCTACACGTCACTCTTTTTTCCCTCACCCAACGCTTACCTTGACCATTCACCTAACCCTCCTCACCTCATCATTCATCACTCACTCTTACCACCAGGTGGGGCATATTTCTACCTCTCCCACAAATTTACCTATGACATACCCATCTACCCACACCAGCCCCCTTGGGGTAACCATCAACCTTACGCACTCACTCTACCTTGTGATGATTAGCCTTTCAACCTTACCTTGCCTTTGGCCATGACCTTTACCCAAACAAACCTTGACCCTTTGGATGTGTCAGAGCCACCTTACGTGTTCTCACATCTTACCTCGTTGAGTACCTAGACCGTATCCTATACCTTGGATACTAGAATCACTTCAACCTTGTTTAGATAAACCTATTGACCTTAGACAATGTCGAGTTTTCCTGCTCTTCAACATGGTACTGTGTTGCAGTTTATATGTGTGCGTGCATTTGACTGTCACTACCTTTGACCCTGACCCATTACTTGGATTACCCGAGTGGACCTTTTTCCTTTTTTTTACCTGTTACCCCACCTTATTCTTCATCACATTCACCTTTTATCAAACCATTCACCGATTCTTCCTTCTACCTCATCAGTTCCTGGTTTGAGGGGGATTACCTTCACCCACACATGGGGCAACCACATCTTATTTTTAGTCATCTTTGCTTACCAATACAAGATACACAACAAAAAGGGGTAAAATGTAAACACCAAAATTGGGTCACACTCACCTTGGTCCCTCGTCAAATAAACACCTTAAACACATTCACCTAACCATGGCCCCCTTCACCCCACTCTAAAATTAATTTAATTTATTATCCTCCCAATATTTGTTATTTAAATATCCTAATTGGATAATACCCACACATCCACCTCACCCTAAGACCTATTCTTAGTATGTTTCCATAACTAACTAAGACCTACCCAAACCCTAAAAATCAATGCCTACATTCCCTCTAACCACATTCCCGCCCATTAGAAGGAAGCTTCCATGCTAATCTGCGGAGTAAAATGAAATGAGATCCCAGAAAATCAAGGGGATCTACCTAGTTTAGTAAACCTAGGAAATCCCACCCTAACCAACACCGGTTACCCTAAACCGCCATTGGTTAAGCCGAAGCCACTGTCGGTTACCATTTAACGCCCAAAACAAACCATATTTTGTGGTTGGCACATTTTTTGAGAGATAATCACATCTTTTGAGAACAAGTGAAAAACCCAGAGTTGTATGTAAGTAGAACTAGCATTATTACACACATCAGATCATCCATAGCCAACACCGGAAGCAATCACATAGCCATTTTCCTTCACGGGAGCATCCGGGGAAGTGTCAGCACCACATCAAGTTCATTTCATTTGATCACCCACCATTACCAACCAGACGTCAAGCTCGTACAAGTGGTAAGTGCTTTTGGTAACTAGCATTTGTCCATTTATCATTGGGTAGGTCCTTTTACTGTTGTTACTAGTTTCTGCCCTCATTTTCATTCCACCACCATTTTACATCCATGCAAGCTTGACCATCCTCTTACCCATACCCCTTGAATTGCCCATATCTGGATCTTAATCATTCCTATACATACCTGATACCCACACGAATCTTGTCATCTCCCTTCCATCTTCATCTAGCCTTAGATCTACCCTTGCCTCGAGTTTTATTTAATTTTCTATACCATGACCATACCAACGTCAGTTACCTGAAACCATCACCGGTTAACATAAATTGACACCGGTCATACTAGACCAATTTCAGTCTCTGTGTCTTTTTACCAGAAACCAAGAACAGAGCTTATAAACCTCCACCAAATACCCAAAACCACCCAGAATCTCACCTTGACCCATATTAGTACCCTAACCAAGACTTTAACCTTCAGATTCGGTCATAGCTTAGCATGTTGTGAATGAATTTTCTTATTGTAGATGAATGAGATACCTAAATCATTTTAACTACAGTAGGATTTTCTTTATTATAAGCATTAAGTTGTTTTAAATAGTGGGTTGACATCCATCTAAGAAGTATCATGCTTCCCGAATCTAGCACATGCTAGGCAGTCCACTGCATATACTGTTTAATTTTTAATTGGTGGTCTTGTATTCCATCCTAGGTAGTTCCTCCAAGAAAAAAGGAATTTCTCATGATCAGCTATAGATCCAGAAGTCATACGCGCATAACAACCTACAACTAGCATTTAAACAAGTATTCCTCCTAGCCCGTACCCTTATCTATTTCATCAACATTTGAAGAAATGTATCTAGAATCAGGTGAAACACTTATTATGCATACAAGTCTCTGATTTCCTCCAAGAAGACTTTGGAATATGATCTCGGCCATATAATTTCATTCCCTGCAATAAACAAACTTTAACTTGTTTATCTTCTCTCTAAAAAGAGGCTATCTCTCCTTTCAACGAGTATATTTCACTCTGTAATAATAGGCTCTCTCGCCTTATGATGAGATATCACTCCTTTATAAGGGAAATATAATCTCTCGCTTTACAAGGGAAAATAAATCTCTTGCTATGACTCTCCCTTTTACAAAAGGGATGTGTTAATTTTCTCTCTAACAAGCTCTCTCATCGACAAAGGGCTATCTCTCCATTACAAAAGGGAAAAACAATGTTCTCTCTTTTACAGAAGGGCAATTCCGCTCCGTACATATTTGGCTATCTCCTTCACAAGGGATATCTCTCTTTTACAAAGGCAAAACAACCACCTCTCTCTTAAACGAGGCTATCAAACTCTCTCTAAAAAAGAGGCTCCAATAATGTTTGGCATATACTAACCCAAGCTTCTCGCCAAAAGATTCCCAAAATAACATATGGTAACATGACCTTGTATAGGACTTTCAAGGCCCAAAATTAAAAGGATTTATTTTTTATCCTTGGTTTAATTTTGTCAATAACAATAATCCACATAGGGGGTTCGCCCCATATACAACAAATGTGGATTTTAATTAAGTATTGGATAAGGCTATGGGCACTATTTTCTAACAGTAAAATCCCATGATTTAATCCCTCATATGTGGGGTTATTTCATTTCTCCATAAACCTTTGAAAATCTTTTCCCGTCGATTTTTTAAATCCACATATTAGTTGTGTGGGGATAAGGACATAGGATGTTTATGAGCCTAACCAGTAGTGAATGGTTGCTTATGGCATAGTCAATGCATAACATGTTTGAATGCTTGACATTGGGATTTCCATGTAAATGTGTTGAAGTGGGTGTTGGTAAGTATGCAGTTGGCTCTTAGAGTGTGGTTGATGAGCTCGCCCATGCAATGTGTTGACTCAATCATGAATTCGACCAAACTGGTTTTCCATGTGGCATGTCTCACCATTGATGAACTTGGTGATGACAATGTGATGACAAGGAGGTCGGCAGTCCCCCTCTTGTTAAGTGGACCACCACTAGTTAATGAGCCCCCAATTGACAAATAGTGTGGGCCCCACATTCGACTGTTGAAGACTAGAGGCAAAAACAAAATCCATTTTTTCCTCTGAAATGCTCTATTTCCACGTGTTGATACCCCATTGGTTGATGTGGCAAGCCCAATTAACATTGATGCATCATCCATGTATTTGCCATATTTTACACTGTAAAACTTCCACGTGGGCCTTAACTTCTGCATACGAAGTCCGTTTAACCTTGTTCAAAGTGTGTTGTTAAGCTCTCAATGAATCTTATTCCATATGAAGCAGTTTAAGATAGTGTGTAAAACATATTAACTTATGGGTTTCCTCCAGATCACTCCTTCCCACTAAAAAGCTTTCAGACAACCAAAAGTCTGTCATTTTCTGGAAAATAGCCGAAGGTACCACTCCCTCATTTTATATCATCTTCCTCTCTCTCTGTCAAGCACAACCTCTTCTTGTAACTCTTTAAGTATTCAAGAGAGACATCATCAACAAAAGGAACTTGAACACTCTCACCCTTATCCAAAACCATAGGAGGATATCTCTACCAAAATGTGGTTGTTTCTCCCAATACGAGGTTGTCTCTTCTAATAGGGAGCTATCTATCCCAATACGATCTTGTCTGTCCCAGTACAATGTTATCTCTCACAATACAAGGCTTTTTCTCCCAATACGAGGTTGTCTCTCCCAAAATGGGGTTGTCTCTCCCAATACGAGGCTATTATTTGTAGACGGTAACTGTCTCATAGGAGCTCTTAGGTTCATAATATCTACCTGACATCCATCTCTCGCATTCACTTGCTCTTCTCCCTAATGCAACATGGATGAAAGTTTTCTATACTATCTCTAGGAGGTCTGACTGCAATTGGACTCTTAAACCTTCAAAGAGATTTCTACTCCTGCAATACCATAGAAAATAAACTTGCTTTTCTTTCTTACCAATAAGGGGTATACAAATGCTTATTGCATCCCAAAATAGGGGTTATATCTCATATTACTCTGACATGTATGAGTTATTAATTCACTTCTCTCTCTCTTAGAGGTTGGATTAACTCAAAATTGGATCCTTCAAACTCAAGTGATGTTAAGAGAGTTCACGACTCCCTTCCTATCTCTACCATAATGGACCAATTCTTACAAACTCTTGGTGTCTTGGTATTACTTCTTGGCGAATTCTCTTAGCCTCTTCATTGCTTGTAGGATAGAATAAAGCTCATAAATTCATAAGAGATGATGCTACACTCTCCTTGCATAGAAACACTCCTCATGCTGGTCTCGTGCCACTTCATCTTCCTTCTGGGAAGAATAATTCGACTCATGTGCATGCTATATATGCCCATCAACACATCTCTCTACTGAATTGGAGAACTGTTTGAATACCCCAAACTGACTTGGATAATATGGTGAGAAAAACATTCACCCTTGGAGTTCTACTCTCTCAACAAATGAGTACTCCTTTACTTCATCTTCCCAGTTGTCAACAAGACTTGGTGTAAGCAAAACATGCTAAACAAAACTTATCTATGCAAAATATACTATCCATGAAAGCAAATACTTTCTTACCGACCCAAGTTGGTAGATGCTCCTCTTTGGGTTGCTTCCTCTTGATGGGATATTCTTTGAATAGTTGAGATTTCTCACAAGCTATCTCTTGACCTGGTGGTGCTCACAAATTTCTTGTTGCCAGTATTTGGATGAAGTTGTGGATGAATATTCCAACACTTGTCAACCTAGTGGCCACTCATATTATGACGAGTGCAAAAATTCTTGTCCATTTTCTTTTTGGATAGTAAGCCCTTCTTGACATTCTCCATTTTTTGATTTGGAGAGTGGTCTTTACAATGAATCTCATTCTTCTCGAAGGGCATATGATTCCTTTGTATGAACTTCTCTTCTAATACATGGCCACACCATGGTTATTCATTCCACAAAACAAACATGAATATGCAGACCACAAATTTTTTGTTACAAGGTCATTCTTCTCATAATTAAAGAAAACATTGGAGTAGTTATACTTTCCATATCTTTTAGGACTTCCATTTTTGCAAGTATGATGAGGGAAAAATGTGTTGTCTACTCCTTTGGGATGTTCATCTCTTAATGGAGATGTTTTTCATTCTTTCTAAATGTGATTACCATGATCAAAAGGTTGTCCCCTTCTTGATTACATATTACATTCTCTCTCACCATCACCATGTGATGCCTACCCATTCTCGAGAGAAATAATATTCTCATTAGTATTGACAAAACAAATTTTTCCTTTACCTTGCATGGGATGTTTTTACAGATCTAGTGGCTTGGGCTCTTTTCCTCTATAAATAAGCTTTTCTTGCTTCCACTATTTTGGAGCATTCTCTAACTTCTCCATCGCTACTAAAATATCCCAAACCTACACTTCCAAACTACAAATTACACAACTTGAAGAATTTAAATTGGAAAAGATGCTAGCAATGCTTTAGAAAACCGACTCTGATACCAAACATGATCCGAAAATAAGCATTTTGAACCAATTTCTCCATTTCTAAATACTTAATATTTTTTCTCAATTTCTCCTATTTTTACGTGGAAACTAGCTTGAAAAATACCAAATTTGATTCCAAGTAATTAGTTCATGCAAATGCTAACTATTTCACCAATTTCAAACATCAAACTTGTTTTTCCTCAATTTTCTGTGATTATGTAAAAAATTGGCTACAACATTAAAAATCAGATTAAAACTGATGATAAATAATGAGAAAATAATAAGAATAGAGAACAATAAAAACTAGGTTGATAATAGAGTTCACCCCTGTTGGGCTATGTCTCCAGGTCCTCCTCAACATATGAACCGATCAAATAAAGAATGCAAAATACATTTTTTTACATCAATTCTCTCCCAATATGGGGCTCTTGATCTGCATACAAGTCTCCAATGTTCTCCATGAAGACTATGGAATAGGCTCTCGGCCTTACAACTTTTCTCCCTACAATAAACAAATTATACTTGCTTATCTTCTCTAAAAAACAGTTTATCTCTCCTTTATAAAGGGCTATTTTACTCTCTTGAAAACATGCTCTCTCCTTTCAAAGGAAAAATAAATCTCTACTTTACAAGGTTTATCAAATTCTCTTTATAAGAGGCTTCATAATGCTCTCTATTTATAAAAGAGAAATTTTCGCTCTATAATAACGGGCTCTCTCATCTTACGATGAGTTATCTCTCCTTGCAAAAGGGCATAACAATCATCTCTCTAAAAAAGAGGCTCTCATATATATTTGGCATTCTCCCTTGCCAAGAGGCTATGCTTAGCCAAACTCTACAAAACTTCCCAAATCTTTCATAGCCATAAGCTTAACTAAGCTTCACCAAGATTCAAAGCGTACCAAAGCTTAAAAAATACATAACATGTTTAGCCTTTTACAATACTTCCAAGGCCCGAATTAAAAGGATGTAACCCATATCCTTTAGCTAAATATAACCTAGGTATGTATGGCCCAATGGTTGGGGATTAATAATAGTGGATGTGGGGTGAGGGGGTCAAGCCCTACTCCCACATTTTTTACAATTATTTAAGGCTTGATAAGCCTTACACATTGTTTAGCTCAATTCCATAATTTACTACCACATATGTGAGGATAACATTTGTATAAGTCTTTTTCTCCACCATTTTGGTTGGTCAAAGGACCACCAATGCTTATGACTCAACCATGTGGTGAATGGGTGCTTTGTCTTGGTCAAAGGTAGTTTGAATACCACATAGAATGTTGTGTTGGTTGTTTGGATGCACTTGGGCACTTAGAGGTGTGTGTTGGCTTATCATTCTACTTAGCCTTGGTGAGAATATTGAACTTGACCCATATGGTCGAGCTCTCCATTCGATGAACTTGGTGGTGATGTGATGACAAGGCAACCAGCTGCCCTCCAAATAAAAAGTGGACCAGGCGAAAAACCAAACCCCTATGTTCACACCATTTTCCTGCAAAACTTTAATGGGCCGCAACTTCTGCATACAAAGTTTGTTTGCCCCCATTCGAGAGCTCTCCCATTTGCAAGTAGTTTCAACTTATGTGCAGACTATTTGACCTATGGGTGTCATCTAGATAAATAAGCTAGAAGGAATCTCTAAATGCTTAGATTAAAATTTTGGCATATGAATGTTTCCAAAATGGAATAAATTCACCTCTCATAGTTTCAATATCACTTATGTAATTGATTGATTTTCCTAAATGCACTAATGCGCCTTTGTATTTACATATTTCTTGAATTCAAAATAGGACCATATAGACTGACGCATACTAAGTGGGAAAATCCTACAAAATAGGGCACAAAAGTTAACGAACCAAACTTCGTCGTCAAAAAGCCCCAAATAACCAAATAACCAAACATGTAAAGCTTGACCAAATATAACTTCAAAATTGACAGTTTCACAATTTTGGTTAGAATGATTAGAATAAAGAGAAACATTATTTGTGACTTTCTAGGAGCATTGAGTCATACAAAGGAAACAAATAGTTGTTTTGTATGTTTTTGGATGTTTTAACTTGAATGGTGTTATTTTTAGGTGCCCAAAATAAGGAAAACACAAGGTTTTATAAATGACCAAGGGAAAGAAAGAAACATGGTAGAATTGAAGCAAACAAAGTCAAATTGAGAATAGTAGGGAGTCTACAAGCAAAAGATAGAATCATAAAGTATAGTAAATCATATACAAAGAAAATATAGTGGAAGTCAAATAACATAGAGCACGAGCCAACAAGAACCAAAATTTGACCAACAATCAATTACTATATAAATACACTAACATGAAAGCAACTAAAGGTAGATAAAGGAAAATTATGAAAAGACATTTAAATGTAAAAATTTCAAAATTTACCATAAAAGCAATATATAAATAAGAATGTTTCTTTTTCTCCAACTTTTTCTCTATTTTGTTCCTCATTTTGTTTCCTTCAAATATCAATACATTTGTGTTAGAAAAACAACTAGTAATTATTAAGAGGAGAAAACACATTTCTAAATTACTCATATAGGTTATTATTTGGAAAAAACATGAAAATTGGCTTCAGCATAAATTGAGTATGAATTTTTATATATATTAAAAATCTATGATTCGCAAAAAACTTTCCAAATGTTTAATTATTATAAAAAATAACTCTTGAACCATTAGTTTGATACATAATTTTGCATTTTGTTTGGAAAAAATATAATTTTGCATATCATTTAGAAAAAACATAGAAAATGACTTCTTGATAAATGGGGTATGGATAAAATCTATAATTCATAAAAACCTTCCAAATGTTTTATTATTATATTGTCGAAGGTAGTTATTTTCCAAATGTTTTATTATTATCCTGTCCGAGGTAGTTATTATGTCTTCACCAAAAGCATTAATTTTTTTTCCTTGGTCAATAGTAATTTTGCCATATGTAATATTTCATGTTTTTAGTAAAAGTTTGTTTCAAGTTTCATGAGAATATTCTTCTGTCCCTTTATTCACGAATATTCCATTATTTTCTCTTAAAAACTATAATTTAGATAGAAATACACTATAGTTTGAATACAAAATAAATTAAAACACATTTCCATGATTTCAGTGATCTATGTTTAATATTTTAATTTTCCAAAATGCCAATCATTAATAACATTAACAAAATTATATTCCAGGAAAGAAGTCATGAGATATTATTGATTAATACTATTAAATAATTGACAACCTCTACTTCGGATTGATCTTGTTTTAACTAGCAATCAATACCCAGTAGCAAGTTAGCAGTTTTTTCTGGTCACTTGTTGGGGTCTGTAGGAAATTTTCCGCCGATTATTGAGAATTCCCCAGCATCTGTACAGTCGGCCGGGGATCTCTGACAATAGTTTGTTAACGAAAGACGGAAAAATATTGAGGTGCAAGTGAGTGTAGGCGGAACTATCAAGGCTACTGATTTCAAAAAGGTTAATTTTCATATATTTTGAAAGCATCAAATTTAGATAAAGGGTAGATAATTCCTTCAGCATGGGATTGTGAGAGATAACAAATAGCGGAGTTGAAATGTGTATTATATGCAAAGCATAAATTTTTTCTAAAGAATCCAATTGTTGCAAATTGAAAAAAAATTACAGTAAACACAGTTTTTAATGCATGCAACATGGATGCTTAAATTATAAATATCAATCCTCAGCTGCTTATAGACCTCATCTATATATTCTTTTATCATTTTTGGCACCTGCAATCAATGAAAAGAAAAACATTAGTGGCCAAAATTTACAAGTCGGTTTTTAAAAGAAATACAAAAGATAGAAAAGATTGATTTCATGTTCTACGAAAGGTCTGAAACTATTTGACAATATGAATTGTCTTTTTAGAATTCAGCATATGTTTTATCTAAACTCTAAAAGCTTTAGCACATTAAGAAAATATGCAAATAAAGCCCATGGTAGGCGGGCAGTTGGGTGTGCTTGTATAACCAAGGCTGAAGTTCTAATCTCCCATGTCTAACCCACAGAAGCATTCTGAAATGGTGGACAAACTTCAGTCCCTACCAACACAACAAATATGTTAAGCAAATTCTAAAACCCAATTTCTATTCACAATATGCCAAATTTTCGTAGTGAACAGAAAACGGTTATCTCAATTCCTGAAAATAGGTAAAGCTGTTATAAAATTCATTATTTACACAGAATCTATCATTTTCAGAAGACTTGTCTCAATTTCTAGGAAATAAATTTTTATTTAGAATTCAGCTAACTCGTTTTTTAATAAAACAAGTAAAATCCTAAACAAATTGAAAAAAATTGTACAAAGCAAATCGTTTATTTAAAATTCCTTCATACGATTATGAATAATTTGGCTAAAAAATTCAATATTATATTAAAACACAAGAAATAAGGTCGCTTCCTGCAGTCGTCCCTCAGAAAGGATTCGATATTCAGACAATATTATTTGGTATGTAATTTTAGAATGGATTTTTTGTATTGAGCCCCCCAAAAAAAATATACTTGTATTCGGAGCTTATGGAAAATAATGTTAAAACAACTATAAACCATAATTTGTAATCTTATAGTTCCCTCTAAAATGTATAAAATCTCAAGCAAATATAAGAACCTCTTACAACAACAAAATTTCCAAAAAAAAAAAAACAATATATTTTCATCACAATGGCCTAAGACCCCTTTTCAGTCACAAGACTATTATTATGAAGATCATAGTTAATTTCTTTGAACCACTTAAGACTTGAAGCTATGATCTCCTCTTAGCCTGCTTGAGCTACTAACCCCTTTGCATCAAGAAAATGCTCTCTTTTGACAAATAATCATATTTTTCAGAGATATAGGGAGGTATTCTTATTTGACGTGACCATGGCTTGAGGCCAAATGTGCACTTGTGATGGCCAAATTCATACACTCATACCTCTGCATTATATATTTTTGAATGTCTTTTGTTAAAGTTATTTGGTAGTTTAGAACAAAAAAACACAAAGTTCTAACAAATAACTTTTTTTTTTTTTTTTGGTGTCAATACATGTACCACACCACATATATATGACCAACAGTGTAACACTAGTATTATTTGTATCCATATGTACAATTATATGCAAACAATATAAACATAATATTTCTTAGTATATTGTTGTGCCCTACTAAATGTTTTTCCTAATATGTTTGTTGCTTTTATATATTAATTGTCATTAATTTTCTCTCCTTCTCTAAAATGCATTAACTTAAACAAGATTTGTCATTTCATAACCTTGTTATTATAAAAAACTCTTGACCCATTAGTTTGATACCTCCACCACCCAATCTTAACGTGCCATGTCAACCCATTCAAAAGGAAAACGGTTTCTCAAAGCATCCAGAATGTTTATATTTTACAAATTAATACATAGTGAATCCCATTTTTCTTGCTATTCCTCTAGAGTAGCCATGGCCGCTTCCACGGAGAATAATAAAACAAAATAACAAAAAGCATAAAATCAAGAATATCGGGATTTTGATAGGAAATTAAGAGTAGTGGAACTTCCTACGCTAATCTTTGAGGAGAGATATTATGCAAAACTTTCAACATAGTAAAACAGTTACAGAAATATCAGCAACATATTCATAACAAAACACAAACACCATATATACGTGGGGAAAATCCTTTCGAATAAAAAACTCCACACTCCAAAAGCCCACTCAATGTATTTCAAATCTAATAACAAGATTACATACACTTGCAGAGCAAGTTTCTTACAGGAGTATCACCAGAAACAATTCTAGGAGGATTAAAACTCACTACTTCAATTGCTTCTCCAAGCCTTCAATTTATAGACCTCCGGTTATACAAGAAACCATCTATGGTTTACAAAACCATGTGCCAAACCTCTCATGAGGTGAATAGCATTAAAGAGCAAGATTTTGGTCTAAAATTAGGCTCCCACGTCCACAATATTCTCCCCTATTTTTGACCCTTACAGATGTCATAAAATCTGTCATAATATCTCTAAAAATAGTCCTTCCATGATATACTATCATATGGGAATCTTTTGACAACTCCTATTTCTATTTTTAGAGCCTAGACAATGTGAAACGGTTGTAGGAAAATCTTAAATGAATAAACCAAACAAGGTTAAGACACCTCATTTCCAACAGATTTAAAAGCCATTAATTCAGGCATTCATTGCTAAAACATCTTTCTTGTGCGGATTTTTATACGCTACATCAAATTCTTTGTGAGCAAGCAAGCAAAAGTAAATCGGAGAGCAGTAATGGATGCCCATATGTTTACATTGCTGATATACCATTGATTTGCTCTCTAATATCTTTGCTTATATATCTGCAACGAGCTGTAAAAGTGCAATGGCTGCATTGGGTTTACTTGTTGTAGCACTGCAAGTGTTTTTGTTGTTTGTACAACCTTGTTATGGTCTTACTGAATGACCTGTTAAGACATTATCAAACAAACAACAACATAGACCTCTGGCTGAAAATCTTGAAAATATAGACTATACAACTGCCCTTCTTATAACTGTGGCCAAAGAGAAAGATGAAGGGGATTTCACCAAGGTGCAAGATGCAATTGATGCTGTTCCCTTTCATAATAAGGAGCTCATCTTTAATCGTGTCAAGCCTGGAATTTACAGGTACCCACTCAAGTTTTTACAGTGGGGATATTCTTGGAGACTCATATTTATTCTGATCTTGATTATGGGCATTTCCTTCCATACTTTCAGGTCTAAACTCTTTTGGTGGAGGATATAATCAATGAATTATCTTTTATTTTGCAGGGAAAGAACGAGCATTCCTGCAGAGAAGCCTTACATAATTCTCAGTGGGTATAAGGCTAACACCACTAGAATAACATGGAACGACAATGCCAGAGCAACAGGGGGCATATATTTGTGTGGTACTGTAACTATTATGGCTTCCGATTTCGTAGCCAGATTCATTACAATAGAGGTATAACAGAACTTCTGTTTTAAATGAATTTAAAATCGTTACATTCATATTGGGTAGAGAAATTGTTTAGCAAAAAGAATTTATGGGTCACGAAATCATTTTGCTATGAATTTAAGAGCTTGAATTCTGAAGTAAGATGAATCTGTGCAGAATTCATACGGTGAGGGAGATCAAGCAGTTGCAATTAGAATTTCTGGAGATCGGTCTGCATTCTATGGGTGCAGATTCTTGGGCTTTCAGGACACTGTTTTGGATGACAATGGAAGACAGTACTTCAAAAACTGTCTCATTCAAGGAGCAGAAGATTTCATATGCGGCAACGGGCAGTCTGTATACGAGGTAAACTAAAATTAAACAATACCCAACACAGCAAAAGAAAAGATAAGATGATTGAGGCCCCGATTAATAAATACAGTTGGGTAATTTGTTTGGTGACAGAAATGCCATCTGCATGCAATTCCTGTGGTAAATGGGGCAATTGCAGCACAAAGCAGAGTTGAGAGGGGGGAAGAAACAGGGTATGTATTTTTGAAATGTAAGGTGAGTGGAGATGGATTGATGCTGCTTGGCAGGGCATGGGGACGTTATTCCGGAGTTATATTCGCTTACACATACAAGGCTGGTATTATATTTCCACAAGGGTGGGAAAACTGGAACGATCCCACCAGACAAAAGTGAGTGAGTCCTTGTGAGCCCTGTACAATTAAAGGAAATCAGAAATGAAAGAAGTTTATTGATTATTGATTTATTGTTTATTGTTTTCAATGGCAGGACTGTATATTTTGGAGAATATAAATGTTTGGGAGCAGGGTCGAATACGAGGGGAAGAGTTCCATGGTCAAATGAGTTGAGTGATAAAGAAGCTGCGCCTTTCATTGATGGAGAGCGGTGGATAAGGAAAATGCCGCCTCGTTTGACAAGACGCAGAGGCAGAGCCCCCAAAAACACAACAGCACTGTTTTTTTATTAATTGAGAAAAATCAACCTTCCATAACATTATAATAATATATAGCTGAGTTACATTAAACTAGAAAGAGCCCGTATATATAAAAACGGTTAACAATTGACATCCGATGACTCAGTTGAAAATTACGGAACCACGAGTTTATTAGATACTTGTATTTATATATTACCTTTTCTTCTTATGAGCTAAAAGGTTTCCGAACTATGCTCCACCGGAAAAAGAGAGCACGATCTGAGTTGGTTTTAGTTTTGTACCATTATATATGTCATATTGTGGTCTTCATTTTGGTAAATTTTAAATTTTGTTATATTAATATTTCCATGTAAATTGTATTAGTTTAGCTCTAGATAATCATGCCCCCTAAATAAGGTTGTTCTCGAGGTTCTACGAGGTATGGGTTCTAATGTAGAAATTTATTTTCTTGATGTTGTATGGGATTTACCTAAATTTTAAAAAGCTTGTCACTACACAACCATGGTTTGTGATTTATTATTGGAACTGCTCCTTATATTAGTAAAAATATAAGAGAGTTACATTAGTAGGGGCGACCAGAGAACTCATGGTTTGTGATTTATTTATAACACCTTTCTTGTTTTTCTCTCTAGATCAAGAACTTTAAAGTGTTGGAGCAAGTCAAGCTTAAAATCCTGATCTAGATTAAATTTCTTCGTCTTCCTCTCCCCTTTGGCAATGTGTTGACAAACTCATCAAACCCGCAAGTTGTTTCATTTTCCACAAACAACCCAAGTTATAAGCGAGCTATCCATGAAAACAATTTTATATCAAAATTGATTTATCCAAGGATTTGAAGAAAACCATAGAAAACCATAGGGGATACATGTTTTTCACATGTGCTTTACATTGATCTCCTGAACACTTGATTTCATGACCAAGCTTTGGACCGCATGGTTTAAGAATATCCTTTGATGGAAAACTCTCGATCGATGCCAAAAGCAAAAACCCTGTAGAAAACCGCCACCTCTAATGGTGATTGTTGGACTAATGTGATAAATAAAAGAAACTCCTTGTCCTCTTGCCGCACCACCAAACTACAAATTGTTATGTACAAACCCGCTTCTTGTTTTAGAGCAAGAAGCTCGACTACTAATGGAAAACAAGCCACAACGCATGTTTACCAAGTGACACCCATTTTGTGCACCCCACATGTGGTGGCTAGTGTTGTCTCCTTGACTTAGAAATTTAGCCTCACAACAATCACCATGTAGGGGTGAATTTTAAGAATTCATTGGAGAATTTGGCTACATTAGAAGACAAGGAAGTGTTCTAATGATCATGCAGCCCTTCACACCTTTTATAGATGGGGAATATGTTTATAAAAGTGGAAACTATTTGAAACGAGTGATTTCTTAGGAGGCAATCAACAATAATTTGTTGAAATGCAAACAAGTTTTTTATCCTTTGATGTTTTAAATGGAGTGACCAACATCACCTCAATTTTCTCCAATTATTATTTATTCATGAAATGTTTAAGGCCTTACTGAATCAACCTATATATATTTCATAAGGTCAGGGAGAGTTATCAATGTTTTAAATATATGAAAGTTTTATGCCTGCAAGAGGTTAAAATCATAGGGTTTCTCTATTAGTCTGTTATTTACACTATTTGGTTGGGGGCCCTTTTCCATGTGTCCAATCAAAAACTTGGTATCCAGGGAGTAATGGTGTTGCTTGCACCATAGCTTACAAACAATATTGTTTCATGGGGTGCAAACCCCACTCATTGAGTGGTGTGGACCGTTTTTTACTTTCACAAGCGTCTACTTGCCTTTTCCAACCTAAATACTTCCAATGATGTCTTGGAAAGGGGTACCTTATCGAGATGGATTTCTAACTCACTTCTTGATGTACCTTCAATCCTATGTGGTGATTTCAATATGGACACGAATAAGGACAAAGAATCTTGCATTCATATGCATTAGTGTGTTCGCAACAAGAAGGCATGGTTCTATATGTAAAATAAAGTAGGTATGTATGATCCCGACCACCATCAGTCTTTTGATTCTGCCTCAACTTGGTTCACCTTGTCTAACTTTAGACAAGGTCAAGATGGAGTCATTAAAAGACTAGATCATATGCTACTAGTAGATCAATATAACTTCTTTTTCCAACCCCACTATCAACATGTCACCATGGTTGATAGTGCCACTTTTTTTACCATCTTCCCATTCACTTTTACACAGAATGATCAACCCTAGAAGAAAGGAAGGTTAAAAATCAGTTATATTTCACCATTTTTTACCTCTCCCATGAGATATCTCTCTCCCACATCAAGCAAATATGGAATTTGGTTTCTAGACCTAAGGAATATATTGGCTAGATTAACTGGTGGGTCGACACATCACTTGAACAACCACCTTAGAATTTATGGTAGGAAGGTTTCCATATTTCATTACAAGGAACATGGGGATTCGCACCATGAAGTACCTACAACCTTCTAGGAGCTTGAGCTTTCTCTACTTAGTGTAAATATGTAGATCCAAGTTTCCAAATGGAGACATAAACTCAAAGTTGAGGAAGCCCATAGAGTGATGTGAACTTATCTTAGGACCAATGGTTCATTAGTTAAAGATGGGATATAAGGTTACCAAATAACTCTTTGACCTTCTCTTCTCCAGACAAGCTATAATTATAATCAAATCCATTGAGGACACTAATGATCAACTTATCAAGCTTTTTTAGATCTTTTAGACTTTTGTGCATCACTTTCATGGAGTACTTTTTGCCAAAGATTCTTCTCCTAGTAGAGAAAATGGCCTCTTAAAATAAATTCAAGTTGTTTCATACAAGCTTAGTGAAGCTCAAATAATTGTTTGTGATAACAACATGATAATATTATTGTATCAAGTGATCTTTGAGATCCTTTGATGTAGATGGACACAAATAAAGTTCTTGGGATTGATGGTTTCCCTTGTGTACTTTTCCAAACCGTCTAGGGTGTAGTCGGACTTTGTTTATTCTCTAAACAAAGTCTACCTAGAATTTAGGTACTCTTAACTCTTTTAGTCCTTTTTTTATATATTTTAACACTTTTTACTAGAGCTTAGAATTGGGGGATTGATGGTATCCCACCCGTGATAACCAGAAGAACACCAAACTACGAACTAACAACTACCAAAAAAGCAAAAAACACGAAGCCTGCGGACAAGCAAGGAAATGCCAACCAAGAGCACTGATATCAAAAAGAAAACCGGGATGAAAAAACTTCACCCATTCACTTGGATGACAGGTTCCATGAGAGCTTGACCCATTTTACTAGACCTCCTCTTACCACCTGCAGTTGCTCCACCCCCGACCGTACGCAACAAAAAATTATAAGTAAATCCCACCTTCCTAAACCTCTCCACAACCTCTGTTTCCACCATAATGGGTACCGACAACCCAGGGAAATCCAAATTTTTGACCATGCTCACTCCTTTCGTTCCCACCGAACATGCTCTGTGAACCTCAACCGCAAAATGCATGAGCTCTGCGTTCCTAAAGGACAAATCCGTTATCACCCGTCGAGCCTCCTCTACAGAGAGCCCCTCATTACCAGCGACCTGAATCGGCGGAATGAATTTGACCTTCTTCAACGCTTCATATAACATGAATTGGTGTTAGGACTTGATGAAATGCAGAGCAATTTATTTGACCTCCTCTTTGTTTCCTCGAACCAAAAGAAGATGGGAAAGGAACCAAGACGTGACCTCTGAGTTCACTTGAGCCCTATCAGAAGCCACTAGATACTCCTCCCCAACAATCATTTCAATAGCTTCGAAAACCGACCCGAATTCAGCCTAGAAAATGTTTCAAATACTGGCCCTCGTGATTTCACCAAAAAATTCCATCTTCCTTTTGATCCCTTACAGGAACAGACGCGAAATGATGGATAATCCATGGCTCCAACAGAAACAACATTGACTGTTTTCTCCCTCAACTCTAACTTGTGAAGAGGCAAATGGAAAGGAAGGATACCACGGTAATATTTAAACTCCGTCTACCCCCCTTCCTTAGAAATAATGGCTAGGAGCTCTTCCCATGTGTTGGCCCGTACAGAAATGATTGGGCCTTCTCTCATAATAATACCCCGATTTTCCAAGTAATCGGCGACGCCATTGGCCTCCCTAAATATATGACCTATGCTCCATGAGGATAGTCTATTCGGCCAAAATAAAATGTTCTTAATGTAGACCTCCAGGGTCCACGACATATCTTTGCATCTCCTCACATCGTTAATCACCACTTGGGAGTCTCCTTCAATGACAAGTGCAACACAACCAACATTCACTACTAATTTGAACCCCTCAAGCAAAGCTCGAGCCTCAACTTCATTACAAAACCCATCTTTTAATGGAAATGATCCTGGTATCAATATGCCACCATCCACATCTCTAATTAAAAACCCCGCCCCCGATATTCCCAGGTTGCCTTTCGCATCTGATGAGTGCATTATTTGACTCATTTATATCATTCCTATGGTTAATAAATTGTCATTTAGATATGATTTTCGAATGCATGGGGAAGCTTTGTATAGTTATATCTTATCGAGTTTGATGTATTTTCCTTGATTTTGTTCATGTAACATGATTACCGTATAACCTCCTACTAACTATCTTCGTGAGGGAAATGTGATGATGTGTGCAGGGAAATGATGAAAGTTTATTGCTGATGTAATTAAGAAGTCCGAGTTTGGAGCTGGAATGCGAGAGCAGGAGACTTTTTCCACCCATCAACCTATAAGTATGGGACTTGTTTCTAACAGTCCCATAGGAATTTATGAGTCTTGGTTAATGTTGATTAGTGGGAGATGTTAGTGCCGCCTATTATGGCAAATTATGTAACTGTTTTTGTCTATATAAAGACACCTTCTTAAGAACATGATAGTAGCTGTTATTTTTTATATACTTTGCAATAAATAGTATGTGGTATTAAGAACTCTTTTTCATGTACTGGATGTGTTATGGAACGTATTTGAATTGATATAAGTAAGCGTCATTTTGAGGATCTATCGCTGTAGAGATTTCCTCTATCCCAAGGGAGAGCAAGGGCCCACTCGACCAAGGAGACATGAGGTTGTTTACATTTACATACACATCTAGTTTTATGATAAGTTTCACTGCAATCTCTATTTTAGTATATTTCATGCAATCTTAGTTTGAATGTATTTGCTTTTCCTATTGGAATTTCTATTCAGAACGTGTGTTTCCTTTTATACAAAGTTTAACTTAGCATATGCTTTTACTTCTACTGATTCTTAGTTATGAGTGTGCAATTTCAATTCCATTCTTTCAAATTCTATGTGTGCATTTCCATTTAATTTAGAAGTCCAACTTTTAAACTTCATTTCATCGCAACAACTAAATTTTGTAGATTTATATTAAGATTCCATAGATTAGTAACCAACTTAGGAAAATCTCACAACAACCCCCAATAGGATACCCAACAGGAAAACTGGTTACATAAAGCTCCATTGCATACAACCTAGGACACATCCCTGGTTTATAATGACACTAACGGAAGATTCAGTTAGTTAAATGATTGGAGAATACAATGACCCATCATTTTTGGCGTCGTTTCCGGGGAACACCATAGCACACTACATAATTTTTCTCACTTCACATGCTATGGGTGTTAATGGAGTTTACATATGCAACTGGTAGAAGTCTTGAGCCTTGTTTCAATAACCAACCTTGATGCATAGGCCATGGGACGAACAAGGGAGATTTACACCATGCAACATCCAACAAATATCTCCAAACATAATATATGAAGGGAACACTGAGAGTGACACTGACTCCAACACAATGCCTAGAAACCTTTTTGAGCATCCTGCATCCTCTGACCGACACTCGAAATGGGGGACCACGGGAATAATGGAGACCAACCCTTGGGTAGAACCTTCACTTATCCCATCATCTTGGATGAGGATGAGGATGCACCCATGAAAAACATCTCACCATCCATCCTCCCTATTTTTTGAGGCATGTCTATGGAAGACCCTGATCAGTTCTTGTTTGAGTTCAAAATTCTTTGCCAAACCTATGACTACAGAACTAATAATCAAAAACTCAAACTCTTTCCTTCCACTCTCAAAGACTCTGCTATGAGATGGTTCATGGGGTTGTCCTCTAACTCCATTGATTCTTGGGAAGCCATGGAGACAGTATTTTTGGATAAATACCAAGACTACTACATGGGAAGGGATAGGAAAGAAGAGTTCTTCCAGATATGGAAAAAAGACGATGAAAATCTAGAGGATTATCTAGATAGATTTCTCTTTCTTCATCGACGGAGCAGTTATGAGTTACATGCAGACATCACTAAGACAATTTTCCTTAAAGGACTTGACGAGGAAACCAAATATTCCCTCCATCTTATGGGCAGAGGAGATGTACATAAACTTACTATGGAATAAATCATTGAGCTATACAGAAGTTACTCTAGAACACGAGGGGGTATAAGGAAGAGAAAAACATCCAAGCTTTCCCTTGGTACCTATGAACTTTTGGAGGAAATAACCGACATGAAAACAAACATTTTGTTACAATTAACATCAACCATAGATGGGCTTAAGGCCAAAACCAATGCTGCCAAAGAACCTCTGGACATATATTTCCCTAAGTGTAGGAAGAGACATCCCCTAAGAGAATGTCCTTTGGATGTTACAGACATGTGTTTGATCTATGAAGTTGCTGACCATGACACTAAGCATTTCACCTTCTTATCGCATTTGAAAGGAGGCTTGAATGTTTTCTCTCAAGATGATGCAGAGGTCAACTTTGTTCAAAGGCCAAATAATCAGGCTGTATATTCCCCTCGACCTACTCAAAACCCCTGGAGGATGTCATGGCCCAGTCAGGCTCCTCAGCCTACTTGGGGACAACCTAAGTGGACAACATCAAATTGGATGACTTATCCACATCCACCACCCTAGATGAATCCCTACACTCATCCAAGTTGGACACCACCGACTCTAGCAAGTCCATAGCACAACCAACAATGGGTACCTCAGCAGAATCCTAACCAAAACTAGCAGTGGGCGCCACAACAGAACATTAATCAACAACGTAGGTTCCAACAACCATAACAAGATTTAATGGCCCCACCACAAAACTATCAACAACACGGAAAGGAAACACAAACACAACTTCCAGCCCATCCTGTATCAAACCTGAAAAATCAGTAGACTACTTCAATTGATGAAGCATGACCAAGTAATACAATGTGAGTTAATACTATTGGTAATATGAGACTAAGGTCTGGGAAAACATTGAATCCTCCTATAGTTATCATGGAAATTTTTGTAGACACTGATAAAGATGAGATACTTGAGGAAAATGAAGGAACTACACCTTCTCCAAAAGCAAAAAACACTCAGAACAGTCCACAAACTAATCAAAATGCCCATAAAGCTCCTTTTCCTGAGTGGTTATAGGACACTCGAATTGCTGATGAAATGACGCTAGTTAAAGAGTTGAAAAAGGTGCACATTGAGGTCCCACTTCTGCGAGCAATAAGGGACATCCCAAAATTAAACCAAACCATTAGAAACAAGTGTATAAAGACACCTGGAAGAAAGAAGAAATACCCAAAGACCGTCAAGGTGGAAGGAAATTTGGTTGATCTTGTTGCTGGCACACTTATTTCACCAAAATATGGGGATCCTGGGAGTCCAATCATTACCATTTGTATAAACAATCAGTTAATATCTAACATTTTGGTGGATCTTGGTGTTGCCATAAATGTTATAACAACATATATGTTCAATCTGATGTCCTTGACAGGACTACAGCCTACCAATATTGTTCTTCAATTAGCAGATCAATCCATTGTTGTACCAGATGGTGTGATTGAGGATATAATGGTCACCATTGAATCCTAGGAGTATCCTGTCGATTTCATGGTCTTACAGCCTAAAGCTCATAAATTGGGATATCCAGTCATTTTGGGACGACCTTGGTTGGTTATTGTTGCTGCATATATTGATTGTAGGTCGGTAAAAATGACTATTCTAAATGGGCAGAAATCCAAACATATTTCATTATATCCTCCTTCCCAGCCTTATGTGTATGCTTGTGAACATGTATGGAAGGATTCTTTGGATACTAATTCTCTCAATTCTTCCTATTTAGCCACCATTGCAATGAAAAACCATATGAAAAAAGTTGTTGAGTCATACACACTGACTGATGTAGAGGGCTCTGCGACTACGGAAATCAGCACTACGGCTACAGAAATCGGAACTCTGACTGCAAGCCCATTTTTTCTAGACATGACCGATACTGTTACCTTGGTAAGTGATACTTCTAATGAAGCTTGTAAAGAAATCTATGCTTATAATATGAAATCCACAGTCTCTGATTTCTATTGTCCTCTGACCAAGATTTTGTCTCTTGAAAATGTATCCATTTTGCACATGCTTCAGCCCCATGTTTTCCCATTGAATTCTTTAATCACCAATGCAGATATCACCATTTTGGAAGATACCAAACAAGTGCCTATTGGCATAGGAAAAGAACTGACCATTGGTAATAATTTGGAGGCCAACCAAGAGGCTAGGGTTCTCGAGATTTTGAGGAAACATTCCCATGATTTTGTTTGGGATTACATTGACATGAAAGGAATTCATCCTACAATCTGTACTCACCATATATACACTGAAAATGTTAAACCCATAAGGCAGCCGTAAAGAAGAATTAACCCAACTCTCAGAGATAGTCAAAAACAAGATAGAAAAATTGCTAAAGGTAGGATTCATCTACCCTATATTTGATATTCGGTGGGTCTCACCATTAGTTATAGTTCCCAAGAAAAACATTAAATGGAGAATCTGCATTGACTATAGGGAACTCAACAAAGCCACCAAGAAAGATTATTTTCCCCTACCTTTTATTGACCAGGTTCTAGACAATCTCGCCGGTAAGAAATATTTCTCTTTCTTGGATGGGTTTAGTGGGTATAACCAAATAAGTATTGCACCTGCTGACTAGGATAAAACCACCTTTACTTTCCCTTGGGGTACATTTGCTTATTGAGTCTTACCTTTTGGGCTTTGTAATGCACCTGCTACATTTCAGAGAGTAGTCTTGGCCATTTTTGTAGATCTTACAAATGACTATGTTGAGGTTTACATGGATGATTTCACTGTCCATGGATCCACTTTTGACAAATCTTTGCATAACCTTGAGAAATTATTGAGCAGATGTGAGTAGCACCAACTATCCCTAAGTCATGAAAAATGTTTTATGATGGTGAATCAAGGAATTGTCTTAGGTCACCATGTTTCTGCCAAAGGTATACAAGTCAACCCCAAAAAGATTGCAGTCATCACTTATCTATCTACATGAACAAATCAGACTGACATCAAAAGTTTCCTTAGACATGTAGGGTATTATCGGTGATTCATTAAAGATTTTAGTAAAATTATTGCACCTATTTTTTCATTGCTGACAAAAGATCGTGTTTTCGAATGGTCCCCTCAGTGTCAGTAGGAATTCGATATTATCAAGGAGAAGCTGACCACAACCCTAGTCTTACAAGGTCCCAATTGGGGGTAACCTTTCCATATCCACACTGATGCCTCCAATACAGCTATGGGAGTTGTTCTTGGGCAGAAAGATGAAGAGGATCACATATATGCCATTTACTTTATCAGTAAGAATATGCTCCTACGGAAAGGAACTATACCACTATGGAAAAGGAGTTTTTAGCTGTTGTGTATTCTTTGAATGAATTCTGACATTACATCACTGGGTATAAAATATTTGTTTATACTGACCACTCTTCCATCCGATATTTGATGAATAAACTAGTAGTCGGCAGTCGGATTATTAGATGGTTACTCTTGTTATAGGAATTCAATCTGACCATTATTGATAAGCCTAGAAAATCTAATGTTTTGGTTGTTTTTCTTTCAAGATTGAATGTTTCAGGTGATGAGGAGGCACTCCAGGATCAATTTCTAGATAAACATTTGTTTGCTATATTAACTCAGACTCTATGGTTTGCAGATCTTACAAATTATTTAACCACAGGGAAGTTTCCTGCCTATTTTACTCATAAAGAGAGATAAAAATTGGTTTAAAATAGTGCAACATATAAATGGTGTAATGTACTTTTGTTCAAATTTTGTCCTGATATGGTTCTTCACAGGTGTATTTGGGAAGATGAAGTATACGACATACTGCAATCTTGTCATGATGAGCCAGGAGGAGGAAATTACTCAGTAAAAAGGACAATTCACAAAATCCTTGGTGCTAGGTACTATTGGCCTTCCCTCCACAAGACTATCAAGAAGTATGTGTGGCAGTGTGATGCATGTCAAAGAATGGGGAAGCCTACACTCTCAATGGAAATGCCTCTTAATCCTCAACTGGTCTTAGGACCATTTGAGAAATGGAGAATTGATTTCGTTGGACCTTTTGATCCTCCATCTTTTGGGAAAGAATAACTCTTGGTATGCACAATTTACATTACGAAATGGGATGAGGTTCAAGCATTGGCATCTGCCAATGAGGATGTTGTTGCTGATTTCCTATACAATCAGATATTGCTACTATTTGGGGCCTTCAGGGCCATTGTATTAGATCAAGGTCATCAATTTGTGTCTAAAGCAATCAAAGCTTTTTTCGACATCTATCGAATCAAGCAACGGAAATTTTCACCATATCACCCCCAATCCAATGGGAAGGTGGAAGTCACCAACACAGAACTTGAGAACATTCTCACTAAAGTGGTTAGTGCTGATAGGAAAAATTGGGTACCAAAACTTCCCGAGGTAGTTTGGGCCTATAACACGACCTAGAAAACCACTACTGGTTTTTCTCCCTATGAGTTGGTATATGGGAAGAAGCCACTATTACCTGTTGAGTTTGAGTTATGCACCTGGAGAACAACACTGGAAGTTGGCATCAATTTGGATGAAGCACAACGTGAATGGGTGATGCAGCTTAACAAATTGGATGAAACGCAGATGGAAGCACAGCAACAAACAAAAATTCTCCAACATCAAAGGAAGGTCTAACATGATGCTCATATCAAATCTAGGATGTTTCATGAGGAGGAATGGGTCTTACTCGTTTATTCTAAATATCAACAGTTTAAAGGTAAGTTATGGACACGCTGGTTGGGTCCTTATTAGATCAAAATAGTGTTTGTTACCGGTTCTGTTCAACTGGTACCGATTGATGGCGACAGAAGGAATCTTCTTGTAAATGGCCACAGGCTCAGGATTTACCAATGACCTCTTGACAAGGGAACTTTCACCAGTGACATCATGTTGAGTGAGGAAATGCATGTTGAGGAAAATATTTACCCCTCTAGCAAGGAGTAATTGTTGTCTTTCAATTTCAATAAAGGAGGATGGTCATGACCTTGATCTTCTTCCCTTAGCCGTTTTCTTTCTTTTAATAAATGTCGAGATATTCATTGTTTCACGGCCACTAATCACATTTTTTCTCACACTGCAGGATGTGGGAATTTATGGATATCAGACGCTAAACTAGCATGGGTAAGTGCATTTTAATTCACTACGGATATTTCCTTATGAAGCAACTCCCCATGCATAAACTTATCATAATTACATCCATACACAATGATCGATGTATTTATTATGGATATCCTTCTGAATCCAATGCTATGACATGATGACATGAGGTCATAATGAGTCATGATTTCCACACACACCACATGTGTCATCCTCCACAAAAGGGATAGGTGGAATTTCCATTTCAAGCGATGGGATGTGCGTCATCTCACATATCAAAATTACTCATGGATAGCTAGTCTTGTCAACCTTTGGATGCCACCAAATTTGTTCTGCTTTTATGCGATTTAAGGATCTAGGTGTATTTCAAATTTATAGTTCCTAACTACTTCCTATCATTTCTTCATGAATTTTGAACACAAATTTCTACCTGCCATCACACTGTGAATTCGAGCACACCCTTGTTCTTGTTTCTCTACTATCTGGATTCATTCACCTTCATCATGGGACAAAAGAAAAAGTATGAGCCTAATTCTCTGGACCCATTTCTCAGGAACGCTATGCTTTCAAAGGTATTTTATGATTCCAGTTGGCTTGAATTCATTCGAAAATTTGAAGGTTTTGATGAAGGAATCATGGATGAATTATTGGAGAATTTTGAAGCTAATTGCTCATGCATTGGAGGGAAGCGAGTGGAGATTACCAGTCAGGTAGTTTCTGAACTATCCAGTTTACCATATTTTGGTCTGAAAGTCATGACAAATTCTCCCCTCAAAGACTTGCTTTCTCTATTTCATGAAGAGGGTGAGGCATTTCCCGAGGTAATCCTTACCTCCTAGGGTGTTCAGAAAGGTGTTAAGAGGGACAGTTTGTCTGACATTTGGAGGGAGATGGCCAAATGGGTTAACCGATACTTTATATGTGATAGCCAACCATTTTTTTTGGGTGGCGATTCCCTCAAAATTATCATTCATTTGAAGAAAGGATGTGTCAACCCTGCACTCAGGGTGAATTTACCAGAATACTTGGCAGATGCAGTTATTAAAGTCGGTCAAAAATACAAGACTGTCGGAGGAAAGGAAATGCTAAAGAACTTAGGGCTCATTCATTTATTGTTTTCGCATCAAGTGTTTTTTAATCCCAAATGAAGGCTTGAAAGGATGAATGTGGGGGAAGGCTCCAAACCAAATAATCTCAAACTAGGACTGTCTTCCACACCTCGGGCTACTATCGCATCAGTCAATCGTCATGCACACAAGGAGGAACCTGGTGCTTAAACGAACATGGAAAAATCTGGTGATCCAGTGAGCCCATCTTCAACACCATCCAGTTATAAAGGTAGAAATACCTTGACTCCCTCTCCTTTTTTTTTCTACAGTCGTGATGGTCTTGTGAATTGCCCAAAACTAGAAGTTCCCGATCAGAGGGTTTCATTGGTGCCTCTACCCCTTTGTGGGAAGTAAGGGATGAGGAAGGCAACCTGGCTATCCCCACTGATAAATCACCAGACACTATATTCCCTACAAATATTCTGACCCCATAGAGATCGGCTATTCCCTCATCTTCAGAAATCCACTCCACAGCTCTGGAAACTACTTTGGTATCTGAAGCATAAGATCCAGCTCCAGAATTAATTACAATGGGAATTAGTAGCCTCGGGTTATGTCAAGATGCTGATCGTCATAGTTATTTGGAAGAGATTGCACTCCTTAAGGCTCAGTTGAAAAGTATGGAGGAAATAAACATTTTGTTACAAACTAAATTTACTCAACGCATAGTAGAAAAGGTTAGAGAAATTACAGCTCTACAAGTAGAGGTTAGCAGCCTAAAGCGGCAGAGAGATAGAGGTCTTAGTATTTTGAATGATTTCCACTAATTGTCTCTTCAGAATTCATAATTAAAAAAGGAAAATAAGAAATTAAAGGGGGAAATGGAAATCATCCAAGGTGAAAAACAAAAATTGTAGTCTCTTTTGGACTATGTCTGTCCTTTGGCTTGTAAGCTCCTATCTTATAGGAGACCATCTTTAATTTACAACATGTTTGTTTAGGAACAATTTTACTCTTGGTAGTTGATGGAGTTGTGTTGTCAGGAACCTTACGAAGCCCCTGATGGTAATGTTTTTGTGTCCATTTACAAATCAAGTACCCCCGAAATTCAAAACCTGCTCTGTGAGCTTTACCTCCATAATATGTTAGTCACCAATGTCCCTGACTTCTTCATTAACTTGTTCATGGGGGATTTTCAGATAAAATCCTTTCAATCTTTGCTTCGAAATCAAATCATGTGGGGTGAACAAATGGATACCTTTAATCACACATCTCAAACAATAGGATTCTATATTCAGCCTACATATCACAATGATGTGGCTATGCAAAAAAACTTCGGATCTCTTTACTACCAAGCTGGTATTGGAGAGAATACCTCAAAGATATTACTGAAATGTGTGGGGGACTTTGAAACCTATATTCAACAGAAATTTGGGGCAGTAAGGTAGGCCTGTGATAATAGATAGGACACTTTGAGCTTACCATTGAAAATATGTGAGGTTATCTCACCTCAGTTGAGTTGGATTATGCGATGATGTGTTGTCCTCATCACAATCATCAGGTAGTTATCAGAAAAAACTAGAAAACAGTACAATGATGAATGGGTAGGACTTCAGGTGCGACCACATCTCCTCATGAGTCCTACTACTACCTGGAAAAATAATGTAGCACAGTCAACTGAGGGTTTTATAGCTTGGGTCAAAGTAAATTCCAACACTCAGGGGTGTAAAGGTACCAAAAAATAGTATGTTGATCATTTCAAAGAGTATGACATGGCTCAACAGCTTGGTCATAGGGCATGGCATAGATAAGTTCCATTGAGACTTGAAATAGGTAAAGTGTGGGGGAAATGATAAGTGCATTATTTGGCTCATTTATATCATTCTTATGGTTAATAAATTGTCATTTAGATATGATTTGCTAATGCATGGGGATACTTTGTATAGTTATATCTTAGCAAGTTTGATTCATTTTCCTTGATTTTGTTCATGCAACCTGATTACCATATAACCTCCTACTAACTGTCTTCATGAGGGAAATGTGATGATGTGTGCAGGGAAATGATGAACATTTAATTCTAATGTAATTAAAAAGTCTGAGTTTGGAGCTAGAATGCGAGAGTAGGAGAATTTTTCCACCCATTAACCTATAAGTATGGGACTTGTTTCTAATAGTCCCTTATGAATTTATGAGTCTTGGTTAATGTTGATTAGTGGGAGATGTTAGTTCTACCTATTATGGAAAATTATATAACTGTTTTTGTCTATATAAAGACACCTTATTAAGAACATGATGGTAGATGTTATTTTTTATATACTCTGCAATACATATCCTGTGGTATTGAGAACTCTTTTTCATGTATTGGATATGCTATGGAACGTATTTGAATTAATATAAGTAAGCGTCATTTTGAGGATCTAAAGCTCTAGAGATTTCC
Organism: Taxus chinensis; assembly: GCA_019776745.2. Taxonomy (NCBI): domain Eukaryota; kingdom Viridiplantae; phylum Streptophyta; class Pinopsida; order Cupressales; family Taxaceae; genus Taxus; species Taxus chinensis. Next base: position 433,209,576 of record CM034153.1, on the reverse strand, counting down.
TCTGTCCCAAGGGAGAGCAAGGGCCCACTTGACCAAGGAGACAGGAGGTTGTTTACATTTACACGTACATCTGGTTTTCGGATAAGTTTCACTGCAATCTCTATTTCAGTATATTTCATGCAATCTCAATTTGAATGTATTTTCTTTTCCTATTAGAATTGCTATTCAAAGCATGTATTTCCTTTTATACAAAGTTTAACTTAGCATATGATTTTACTTCTACTAATTCTTAGTTATGAGTGTGCAATTCCAATTCCGTTCTTTAAGATTCTGTGTGTGCATTTCCATTTAATTTAGAAGTCTGAATTTTAAACTTCATTTCATTGCAACAACTAAATTCCATATGTTAGTAACCAACATAGGAAAATCTCACAACAACCCCCCAATAGGAAAATTGGTTACATAAAGCTCCATTACATATAGCCTAGGACACAACCCCAGTTTATAATGACACTAACAGAAGATTCAACTAGTTGAATGATTCGAGAATACAATGACCCATCAGGAGCCCCGTCAAAATTCAATTTGTGAAAAGTAGGGGGGGTGGAATCCATCTCACTTGTCTCCTGAGTAGATCCTTTTCTACCCAATATCTGCCTTTTTTTAGAATCGATACTAGATTTGGAAACTTAATAAGTGGCAAGTATGACCTCAACCGAGCATCCATAGAATAAAATTGAGACACATCCTTGCATTTTGTGATTAGATTTTCTGAAATAGAAATTTCTAGCCTTACTAGAACAACTAAAATATCATAGTAGACTCCTTAAAATATTCATAGATTATGCTCCCACCAAATATGCCAAAGAAGGAGGATCAAAGAAAAAATCCAAAAGGAGTTGAGCAACCCCATTTCTCCAATTTTGGCAACGACACTAGTGAATCTCTAATGGACCTTCCCTAAACCCAGGCTAAACCAAGCCAACTACAAATCCAATTCCAACAATGATAAGAGAAAGGGGAAAAGAGCAGGAGGTGATCTAGGTCTTCTTCTACTTCAAGGCATATAGCATAGCGGGTAGGACCAACAAAACCCCATTTCTTCCTTCTCTCCTACGTAGCGATTTTACCACTAAAGACCAACTAGCTAAACACCCATACTTTTAGAAGGTTTTCAGTGTCCCAACACCCATACCAACTAGGAGCAGCTACCCCTTCTTTGAATGCCCACTAATTATAGCCCTCCTTAACCTTATAAGAATTGGTACGAGAGCTTAGCCAAAACAGGGAGTCATTTTTTGGAACACACATGACCTTCCGATCCTTGAGGGCCTAAGAGAAGCATTCTTTAGATAATTTGGATATATCTAGAACCTCATGATCCCTCCAAGAAAGAATAGGAGAATCGTCCTCTGCTGGCTAACCATAATTGGCTACCTTAACAGACCAATAGATCTTCGAGGTAGTCATAGATTCTTGTAGATTTTTATTCTGAGAAAGGGTAGGGTTTCCATTCCAATAATTGTCCCAAAATTTATCCGAGGTTTCATTCCCAAACTGCTAAGAGGAAATATGAGGGAAAAATTGCCTACAGGAAGAAAAAAAATTCCACAAATGAGAACCCCGAGGTACCTCTTGGTTGGAAAGAACTAAATCCGGCCCACCCCCCAGATATTTCTTCCTTAACATGGAATTAAAAACACCCTCAAGGTTGGAAAGAAGCCCCCAAATATTTTTAGTGCCTAATGCCAAGTTCTACCACTTAGGATTTAGAATACCAGCTCTACCAAGAGCTTTAGACAGTGACATCTAATCCCATTTCACTAAATGGATTCTCTTCTCATCATTACTTACATTCCATGAGAAATTCTTGAGGATGTTTTCAATTTTAGATAGCACCATGGAGGAAAGGCACATAACTGTCATCATAAAGGTGAGTATGGAGTTTAACACCGAATTAATGAGAAAAATCCTACCTGCCAACGTCAGCCATTTCCCTTTCCATCTCTGGATACGGTTCTCAATCGACTTGATCAAATCATTTCATAGAGAGTATTTCCTTTCCCCCATACAGAGGGGAATTCCAAGATACTTTTGAGGTAGGGATCATAGCTTAAAACCAAAAATGTTCAAAATCATTCTTTGAAGCTTGTGTGGAGTATTAAAAAAGAAAATCAGGGATTCAATGAAGCTGATCAGCTGCCCTGGCGCATCATAACACACATCTAGAATCACCTTAAAATTTTTATCCTCCTCCAAAGATGATCTCCCAAAGAGGAATGTATCATTATCAAATTGCTGATGGGTGATAGGATCCATTTCGGATGTGATTTTGAGGCCTCTGATTTGACCAACTACACGAGCCCCTTTCAAATACCTACTCAGAGCTTTTGCAACAAAAATAAATATAAATGATGACAAAGGGTCATCTTGGAGAATGCCTCTATTGTTCCAAAATAAAATTTCTAATGAACCATTCACCAAAACTGAAAAACTAGGAGTAGCAATGCAACTAAATACCCAATTGCAGAAATTCCCACTAAAACCCAGAGACTTGAGAGATTTCATAAAAAAATGCCAGTTAATTCTATCACAAGCCTTGGAAAAATAAAACTTAATAAGCATACCCTGAACGTTATTTACCGATAATGAATTCATCAATTCATGAGAAAGAACAATCCCTTCCGTGATGGAACAACCAGGAAGGAAGCCCGTTTTCTCGCTAGAAATGATTTTAGCTAGTAACGGTTTTAAACGTCATGCGATCACTTTGGAAATAATTTTATATTAGGTATTTGTAGACACAAAATTATGCACATTAGACATTATTTAGCCCGATCTTATAATACTATTTACAAGGTTCTTAAGTGGATAAAGTACTAATTAATCCCACCTTTTGGAAATCTTTATTTTATATTTTGTTTCGTCATTACCGCATATTTTATTGCACTTATCTGCCCATTTCGCAACTACCTCATCATTCTAGCCCAAATTCAAGGCACCCCATCCTGTATTGGGCACCCCGATCTATGTAAATCATTTCTCGCTTCCTTTTTGGGTCTTTCTATCCGTTTGTTGTATTTATCTTTTTCTAAGTCATTTTTGTCAGGATTAATTATGAAATTAAGATTGAGATCCCTATAAATATAAATTTATAAGACCATAATAAGGGTCCTAGGTCATAACATCACATACTACTATCACTCCATCTAGATTTACATCCATTACATCACTTGCATACACATAGTACCATGCATCAAGGCTAGGAGACCTACATCACACACACTGCAAAGGGGGATGGAATATTTTCTATTCCATGCACACATGCTATTTACATTTTCTATAGTTACTTTTTCTCGCTACTTCACAAAGTGTAACTGACACAAGAGAACCTATGGCATGACATGCACACACACTAGAACTACATTCGGGTCTAAAATTTAGTGCAATGCTCAGTGATAATACCACTAGTTTTGCAGCTGAAGTCAGTCCGTACCATTCATTTACATCTTTTATTTTTCTAGGGTTTGATACTTCCTTTTGTATTACAAGTCATTTTCTAGATCATCTAACAAATCTAGTGTGACGGATCAGAAGTACCCGAAGACACATTGTAACCATATCACATTTGGATTTTGAGCATTTACAGAGATTAGAGAACTCAAATTATAGACTAGGGAGCCCCGAGGTGCCCCAATACACTCCCAGGTGCCCCAGTCATTTTATATCTTCCCTTCACATGGTCCCTGAATGTTCATCTACACCTCTTGATTTCATTTCCAGATTTGCGACAACCTGCGACAGTCACTTCCAATCAACTAAGCCATTTCTTTCCATTCTATTTCATATTAGGGTTTCATTTCACTTAGAATAATTTATTCCATACTGTTTTTAGTCTATTTACTACAACATTTTAGTCCTCCTAATAATATTAACATTAATACCCTAGCATCCCCTTTAAGGTCAATAGATCCTTATTTTTGTTAATCATTTTGGTGAAATTGAAATCTCTTTATGACACCTTCTAGGGTTTTTCATTTACATCCTGACATCATGAATATTTCTGTCACTGAATACCTACTTACCATCTTGATTTTCTTCATCGTGTTCAAACCCTCTTTGATACTACCAATGTTTTTGCTGACATGCATCTAGATTCCCTATATGACACATTTGCTGAGGCCTTTTCTCAACATATAACATTCAGGGGTAATCCTCCTGTTGAAATCCACCCCTTTGACAATGACCCACAACTTTATATCATGTCTCACATCTACAATGTTGTTGTCAAGTGTACTCTTATTTATAATAGGTCTGAGCTCAACTTTTGCACTATGTCCTTTCTCCAGGCTTTCAGTTTATCCACTTACGATATTATCCCTTCTTGCATTTCGCTCTATGCTTATGATGGTTCTATTCATACATGTCTAGGCCATGTTACCCTGCATTTAACCATAGGCCCTAAGACTCTCCATACTATTTTCTTTGTCATTGATTTTCTTGTCTCCTATAATTTTTTGTTAGGTAGACCATGGCTTCAGGCCATGCAAGTTGTTGCATCTACCATCCACCGTTGCGTCAAATTATTACATGAGTGTATTGAGTATTGTTATCCAATTTCGTACACTTGGTGAAATTAGATAATGAGGGCCTATTGGACCTTGGGAATGAAGAATTTCTTTGTTTTGGAAGCTCATGGTTCATTTAGAACAAGAAATTGCCATTAAAGGGCCCACATTCATCTAGTTTAAGAAAAATCCCAAAATTATTGTATAAAATTTTCAAGGATCTTAACACATCTCCATGAGGCCCAGGGCCTAGATTTTTTTTAAAAGGTGAAGGGTTAAGACAAAATTGGAAGGCACTGAGTTGATAAGCAAAGAGTAGACTTGAGAAAAAATAGCTCATTGTGATGCTCATCAAGAAGCTCAACAAACATGTGATACATTAAAGGAGTTTTACTAAAAGAGCTAGGTCTAGTTAATTAAAATCAATTAATGGTATATTATGTCGAGTAACTCAAAGGTCCAATCAATACAATGATGCAAAGGAAATGGTTCAGGTCGAACGAGTTGCACAAGAACCTTGAGAATGATGATGAGTGAACTCATACTCAGAGTGGCAACATCGAGCCATGGAGCTGATGGATTCTATGTGAGGAGCTTGTATCAGGAGAAACTCAGTGATATAGAAAAGAATTGGGAAGCACACATTTCTCAGAGAAAGGGATTCAGAGGTATCAAAACATAATAGCTTGTGATCGAGCTCAAAAACATTGAAAGAAACGTGCACAAATTTACGAGGTGTCCTTGCAAAGGCGAGTCTCGAGCTCTTAGGTAAAGAAAAATCAGGTAGCTCACATGTGAAGGATTCTCATGGGAGGTTAAATCTCAAAAGGTAAGAAACTCACTTTCATAGAATAGAGAATCCCATTTGCAAGATCTTACAAATGGGCTTGTGGGGATTACACTGGAGTTTCAGGGATTTAGAGCTCATATCTAGTTTGGAGACGGCTTGAGAAATCAACATAGGCTTAAAACACCAATGTGAAATCATGAACTCAACAGGCTCATAAGAAGATCAACTCGGGGCTCGAGTGCTCAATTTTGGAGACCTGTGGAAGACATGGAACAATAAATCAGTTTCAGAAGCATGTAGGGCCAACCAAGTTGAAGTCAAGGTGCTCGACATGACAAAGAGAGTGGTTTGGGTTGTCAATCCATGAAATGAATACTCAGAGAGTTTCAAATTCCAAGCATTGTAGGAGAAACATGCAATAAGGCCGAGACGATCATAATGAGGGTGTTGATTTCAGTTGTATAGAAGCACAACAGAGATCTAATTGGTGAAATCGTAAAATGAACTCAGGTGAGGAATATAGGGTGGTATCTCTCATCAATGTTTAAGCATACCAGTGACAAGATCAATGGGACAATGACGTTATGATCTACCAAGGAATCTTCATTGAATGCAAAGTGGTAGTGATATGGTTCAGATTAGCATGCCCTTCGGCCAGGAAACTCAAATTTTTGAGGAAGGTACCCTTGAGTTCGTTAAAGGATGAGCTTGACATTGCTAAGCTAAGAGATGAAGGGAGGTGAGTCCCCGTTTATAGAGCAAGCTCATAGGGGACTGAGTTGACTATAAGCTCATGTGACTCAATTGAATCAAGCAAAAAAATTGCTAAGATGAGTTTAAATCTAGTTGATTGTTGGATGGGGGGAACACGAAGTCGAATTGGGTGGGAGAAGTGCAGTTTGAAGCCAAGATCGAGATTTTGAGAGTGGAAAACCAAGTTGAGAACCCCGTTCTTGGAGCATTGACATGGGAGGTTTTAGAGGGCCTCAGACTTAGATAATCCAATTTACAAATCACTCATTGGTCAAGTAGATGTCAAGACCCATAAAATTATCTTGCTAAGCCATTACCCAGGGATCGTGGAATGTTGAGCTATGTGGGAAACGTAGTGAGGAAAAATCTAAGTCGGGAGGTTTCGAGTTGTTGTGGCCATGGGGGATATTTGGGTCATTAGAGCCAAGGCAATTCAAGATTTTTTTTCCCGTAAAAGATAGAATGTGCTAGAACTAGTCGATTCAACTACGTGGAAATCCCAAGCCACTTGTCAAGTGTTGTTACCTTCCTAGAAATTATGTATTTCTTTCTCAGTTTCAAAATAGCTGGGTAAGATTTCTATCAAAATGTCCTTGTGAAGGTTTATGAAGGAAGAGTTGTTTTCAGATAATTAGTCTTTTTCTTGAACTTTGAAGCTTTTCCTTTGTTGTGCAGACATTTCAGGTTTTTCTATCCCTCACGTCCCAAGTTTGATCAAGCCCCTGGTTCACTGATTCCCCATCTTCTCTGTATTATATTTCTTTCCCTTCTAATTTGCGGGTAATTCAGCTTTATGTAGAACTCACGTCTTAATGTCCCAAGGGTCATATGTGAAGGTTTAAGCTGAGTTACCCAATTTCAATATATTGTGAACATTTCATCTCATCACGTCCCACATGTCCCTAGTCCTTCCCGACCTCTGTTTCCATGCAAATCCACTTTTTCCGCATCTCATTCACTGTGGGTTTTTTGGTTTATTGTGTTCTATGTTTTCTAATGTCTCAAGGGCCAATTGTGCACATTTTCTCTGCCATATCCACATTCCATTGTCTTAGGTCATCGTAGTTCATTAATTGTCACATTTAATTCCTCCCACCAACTTAATCAAATGGGATGTGTATAAATAGTTGGGGTAATTTATTTTTTTTACCATATTTCTTGTATTTGTTGTTATCCATTCCATTTTCTCCCTCCCTCCCTCCGTTGTTTATAGTTGTGGCTAGGTACTTGCTCTAGTCTTTTTTTAAAAATTATAGGTGCAAACAGAGGTCACAGATTTTTGAGAACACAGTTCAGAAGTTCAAGAAGCTCATTGCACAATATTTTTTCTCTAATCATATAATGAAGATCAATTACAAAGGGCATGAGCATTTATCTTCCTTGGAGATAGTCATACTAGACATAGGGGATAACGAGGCTCAACATCTCGACTTGGATGATTTTTGGGAACAATTTGACTATCAAAACCCTACTCCCATTTCTCAACTAAATAAGGAGAGTAGAATTACTCATGCAAGGGGTTTTATAATTTCTATTCAATGTGCTGATAGCGTGCTAGCTTGTGGTTCCTACTTCAAATCTGAAACAAAATAGATCACTGATCCTCACTAGAAGTTATTTGTGTGACTACATGCCAATTGTATTAGTAATTTCCTCAGGATTCCCATGATTGAAGGCTCTAACAATCTCACCAAGGATCAATCCTAGCTTTTGTTTGATCAAGATATTGAATGATATAAGAGCAGAGTGGTTAAGTCATGGTTTACGAATCCAAAGAAGGGAGCTTCCAGATTGCCAAAGACTACGTATATGATTGAATTCAAAGAAGAATTGTCAGATGTCATTTCCCTCCTTGCTAGAATAATGGGGATGCCCTCTACCAATGAGTTTCATTATTGGATTTTCCCTTACATCAACATTATATGTGAAGGCAAACAAAACCTGAACTGGGAAGAGATAATTTATGATAACCTCACCGAACAACTTTCCAATGTCCAAAGAACTAAGACCTTTTATATGACTTCCTATTTGATGTATTCTATTGTTGCATACAGGGAATGGTTGGGTTTCTCTCCTATTGAAGACAAGAAAGATGCTCCTATTTATGAGTATCGTCCATAGTTAACTTTGAAGATCAGTAATCATCACTTTAGAAGGGTGAATGATTCATTCACCATGTACATTGTTAGATTGCTAGATGGTGACACTGCTCGGAGATTCTTAGATGAAGCTAAAAAATTGATTGAGGTCTATGGTAGTTATTACATTCAATTCAAGAAATTCTCTTACATGCAGTTGGATGGATTTGAGGGAACTCCTTTAAAAATCCCTATGTATTATAGTTTCAAGATGGCCCTAGTTGAAATTTTTAGACAGTTAGATAATCTCCACAATACTTGTGGAGACAAGAAGATTGTAGGCATCCAATTCCCAATTACATTGGGTAACTACACTTGCAAAATTGCTTTAGATGCCCAAAATATTGATAGAACAATTGTTCCCCTTACCCTCCATTATTACAAACCAAGGACTTGTTTTGATATCAAGGACTTTATTGCCACTAATTTCAGAATGGGTTTCAATCATCTTGTTGATATTGAAGACTACTGGGTTGACTGCTCTGATGCTTATAAAGCTAGAAGAAGGTATTATGGTAGATTGTCACTATAACAAATGAAGTTTTTTGATGTATATAAGGTACCAGAGGGAATTCAAGATGATGATGAGAAATATAGTCCCTTGAATATGAAAGGTCTATTAGACACACGCCTATTAAAACCATCAATTGTTTTGGTAAGGAAAGGGATGATTTAAAGGAACTCATGAACCCTATCTTAGAGAGGACCAAAATTTGGTTTGATAGGAAAATGAATATGTTTAGAGCTAACAAGTCCATATCTTTCTCCCAAGAAGCCTCCACCCCTCAGAAGGAAATTTCCTTGCTAACCCCTGAAGCACATGAAGAATCTACTCATTCTCCACTTGAACCCTCAACTCTAATATATGTAAAGAAGGGAAATGCCAAGAAGGATGAGAAGATGGAGGAAGTCTTTAAAGAGAGTGAAAAGTTATCTTCTCCAAAACAATTGTAGATATCTATGATGATGAAAATGAAGAGAAAGAGCAAGAAAAAAAAGAGGAAAACAATCCTAAGGAAAACATTAGAGGAAAAGAAGACCAATTGAAGGATCAGGTTTAAGAATCTGTTAGTGTTTTAGAAACATTTTCTAAGGAAGCTCCTGTCAAGAAAGTGCCCACCTCCCAAACTGAGACATCTGTGTTAGAAGTGGTTATCGTACAAACTTTGAGTGCAATGAGCACACCTGCACTTGGGCCCATTGTCCCCTTCACCTCCATTTCTTATTTTTCTTGGATATAACCATTGATGGAAAGCAAGAAAAGGAAATCCAAGTATAATATTGTTGTGCCTAAGTTTAATACAGTGGCAACTCTGCTAGGTACTACTCCTCCCCCACCTATAAAAAAGGATAAAATCACTTCTAAGTTAGTATCAAATTCTCAACGTCAACAATTCATGGAGATTGCTAAACCCAAGCTTAATAAAGATGAAAATGACCTATTGATAAGTGATTTAGAATTAACAAAAATTCCCCTTAGAGAATCAACACCTGAGAGTGAAGTGCACAATCTAAAGGAGATAATGTATAGAGTAATTAAAAGAGTTGATAAGAGAAAGAAAACACAGGAGAAGTTGGAAGAACAAAATCAAATCCTTTCAAATTTCATCAAGTCCTTACTAGTAGAAGGACAAGGTACTTGATCCCAACTCACCTTAGCCTTTATTCCACCACCCTATTGTTCTAACTAGTGATGAAGTTAAAGCTATCAAATATGTTCACAAGCATGCCATGTATGGGAAGGTAATGGAATGGCCGTGGTCGAGGATATGATAGTCACAGGATTAAACTTCATCGAGGAAAAATAGAAGTCATATGATAAAGTCACTATCATACAACTGAAATTTACAACAACACTCATTGGTTTAGCTAGAGAATTTAAATTTTGGAGTGAATGCATTCAAGATCTTCAATTGATGGGTGATATAGATGTGCAAGTCCTCTTAGCAAGAAAATTATTTGATAATGAAAAACTGAATTTTTCTAAGCAACATGTTTTTAACATTGACTAGAAAATAAAGGCTCTTGAAGAATCCATTGGAGAAATCAAGAAAATGTTGCAAAAGGGAGAAGATTTTAAAGCTTGTGTCACATCTGCCTTTCTTGATATTCATTGCCAGATTTTCAAGGAGAATTCAAGAGATAAATTCATGGTTTAGGAAATAAAATCTTAGTTCAAGGCATTTATTAGAGAATACCTATTCAAGAAAGACACTATGTCCAAGGAGAAGATGAAATAAATTTTCACACTTCAAACATCCATCACAGAGGCTAATAAAGAGTTCCTGGAAAATGTAGAATTTGAGAAAGAAATGGAGAAGTGTCTAGGAAGTTGGACTCATGCAACTGCAAACACAACCATTCCCCAAGGCATGGACATAATAGAGGCTTTGAAGAGATTTAGAAACTAAGTGCTTAAGGCGAAAAATGTTACACTCATTTCTTCAAGTGCTCCAACTCCTATTTCCTAGTCCCTTCTTTTGAATTTATGTATCTAGTTAAGATGGTTGTTCCTTTTTCTAAGTCATGTGTTGTGGGTACAAAAGACAATTGAATATTATAACTCTTAATTAGATATTAATCATTTGATTACAATAAGGGAAACTGAAAAGACATTTTTGTAACTACCTTGAAAGGATATTTTAGGAAATATCCTTGTCATTCGAAAGGGATTGAATTTTAATTTATTTGATATAAAATCACTAAATTGCTAATCAATACAGAAGAAGTTTCATATTTTCTTGTGCTATATATTTTTCTATTCGCAATCTAATTAATGAGAAGCTATGTGTATCTGAATAAGAAACTTTGTGTCTTCATAGTTGATGTTGTATCTTAGAACTTTGTGTCTATTGCATTTATGTCCTATGTTTATAAATGCATAGTTTAAATCTTGTCACTTTACCAAGCATAATTAGTAAGATACCATTCTGCAATCTATGTGTCTAAAAGGATTGTTCTTCTCTTTATCTTCTGAATTCTGATTCTTTTGTTTCCTTTTCCTCTATATTGAAAATCTTATGAGATGAAGACATCTAAAACATCAAAATCCTCATTAAAATATTGATAGTTTATACATTTTTAAATAAGTAGATTTTCTTAATTGTTGTGTGTTCAATAAGGGAGCCTCTCCCATAAAGAGGACAAACTATTGTCCCCTAACTATTGTTTGTTCTCAAGGTCAAATTCAACAACCAACAGGTTTTGGCACCCACCATGGGGCAACGTGTTTATGCATCCCACCAAAAAAACTTCAATCAGACCAACAAACAATGAGCACACTGACAGATAGAAGATATACACGAGGCTAGAAAGTGAAAGGTGTTGAAGACCCAGATTTTCAATTACTGGAACAAGGCTTCACTTTAACTCCACAGAGAAGGAGAACAAGATCCATAAGTAATCCTCCTGCTAAGGATAGAATTGCAGGAAATGTTGATTTTCAAACACAATCAGGCCCTAGCATCCAAGATTTGGTGTTGGCTGGAGTCCCTTTACAAACCATTTTTCCAAGAATGGGAGCACCTCTACCTTGGGGAAAATGGGTTGGACCTTTGGCCCTTGCTCAACCATTGCATGATCTCCCAAAAGGGAATAGGAAGAGTTTTCCTAAATTTAGAGGTGATGGAAAAGTGCACCCAGATGAACACATTGTTGCATTCATTTTGGCATGTGGAATACTTGGAGTGGAGCATGAGGATGTTTCTGTTAGAATTTTGTGGAGACACTACAAGACAATGTTGCTGACTAGTTCTATCATCTCCCTGTTGGCGTTATCACTGACTGGACTACCATGAGAACTCAGTTTGAAGATCAATTCAAACCTGCTGAATATGTACATGCTCTCCTCACTCAAATTTCTCAGATAAATAAAGAACCATATGAGCCTATGCGAGAGTTTGTTTCCAAGTTTAACAAATTAGTTAATAAGATTCTAGTAGCCACCCGTCTTGTGGACCAAATTCAGAAATGTTTTTCCCTGAATTCCCAATTACCAGAAGTAAGCTATGCATTAAGAAGACCCAATATTTTTACCTTATATATTGATTAACGCTTAGCCATAAGTGTTGAGGATGATTTAATAATGTCTGGAAAATTGAAAAAATAACCTCCTAAATCTAAGACTTCTCCTTCAGAAACCAATTCGGATCAGCTAGTGTAAAATATGGCAAATGATCTCATAGCTATCAAAAATAAATTGGCTCATAATACTCCTTACAAGGATATTCCAAGGAAGAATTTTCAACCTTGAAATTGTCTACCTTTTGTCCAGCCAAAACTCACAATTGAAGGGCCAACTCTCAAAGTTCCATTCAACACAACATGTGAAGTTTAGGAAGAAGAGGATGAAGTTGAAACTGAAGAATATGAGGAACCCAAGGATGAAGAAGATGAAGTTCCAAAAGAAGAAAATGATTCCTAGGTTAACTTCCTCACCATTGAAGGAATTTATGATGATGAGGATGATTATGATCAGTTAGTGGTGGATATGAACAGTGAATCATATGCTCTCATGACCAAAGAACAAATGAACAAGAAAAAAGAAGTGGTCTAGCCTACAAAAAGATCCAAGGAAGTTCTTGTTACCATCCCAGTTGTTGTGAAAAGAGGAGCTCCTATCCCTACCACTTCCACCCAGAAGGTAAGCAGTGCTAAGGCTTCCTCTACCTCCTTTTCTACACCTAAAGCCAATACAACTTCAACTCCTATAACCAAGGCAACCCCAAATGTCAAAGAAGATAGGCCTAAGTGTTCCCCCCTCTAGCACAGATACCCCATCTACCTTGGGATCCTTTGACATAATCGACCACATTAAGAGAACCGAGATCCAAATTTCTAAGGTTGAATTCTATCAGACGCACCCTGATGCCTTTTCCCAGGTAGTCAAGTTTATCAAATCTAAACCAAACCCATCATCTACTACTTCAAAATGCCTATTTACCTACTCCCCACCTCTTCACCCCAAAAAAATATCATGGTTGTATCCCCTTCTGTAATTGACAAAATTGATCCCTTCTAAGTCACACTACTTATAGCTGGCCATAGAGTCAGTAATTGTGTTATTGATTCAATGGAATCAGACAATGTGATGCCTGCTAAAGTTTCCCATGCTTTAGGTTTAACTTTGACATGCACCTTCAGTTCATGTTATTCTATGGAAAGTAAAGAGGTGACATTGGTAGGAAGGATCAAAGATGCACAAGTAGCCTTTGCTGCTTTCCCAGAGAAAAGGGTCAAAGTTACTATTTTAGTAGCATATATTCCCCCATCCTATGGTATGTTACTAAGTAGAAAATTCTGTAAAGAAGTGGGAGGATAAATCTAGAGGGATTGGTCACACACTCTCATCCAAGATAATGGGAAAATGAAGAAGTTATTACTTGAAAGACAAAATGCGTACATTGTGCATAAAACAAATGACTCTAGAGCACAAATTATCTATGAAGAAATTGGTCATGTTAATTACATGGTCATGTCATAAGATGAGATGAAATATCCTAAGGATGTGATTGATGATCCTAATTGTGTCTGGATTCTTGAATTTGATGGTAGTTTCTCGTTAGCTGGCTATGGAGAAAGTGTGGTCCTGTTCCCCCCTGAAAATAAGTCTTACCCTTTCTCCTATAAGCTTCAATTTGAAAACACAAATAATACGAAAAAATATGAAGCTATTATTTTGGGAATAGAAATGGCAAGAGAGATGGGAATAGAAATGGCAAGAGAGATGGGAATTAAGAATCTTTGTGCATGAGGAGATGCAAAACTCATTTTCAAGCAAGTCAGAGGGATTTTTCAGGTTAAGAACAAGAGACTAAAGCATTACAAAAATTTGGTATGGGATTCAATTGAATTATTGGATGCCTTTTCTATTGAAGACGTGCCCAAAGAAAAAAATACTAGAGCTGATAATTTGGCCTTCTCAGGATCCTTTTTGATCCCTCATCTTGAATTTTCCCAAGAAAAGTTCACAATTGAGATGATACATAGCCCAGGTGTGATGGATAATATGAACAATTGAAAAGTATTCAATGATGATTGACATTTGCTCTCTTTCTTGGACATTCAGGAGAATTTCATTCAGCTGTATTTTGAAGGAAGTGAGGTTGTTCCTTGTGAATCTGTATAATCTTCCATGTCTGAGGAAGGAATTGAAGAAGAATCTAATAAGGATGGTTGTATTACGTTAAAAGGTAACAAGATACCCAGGGGAATAGTAATCCTGGAAGATTTGTTTGATAAGCATGACATGCATATCAAGTCAAAGATATCACATAGGGTCCATCAATAAGAGGAGTATGAAAAGGTTAATATTGGGAGAAAAGAGGAACTCAATCTTATCATCATTGGCAAATGTTACACCTAGGAGGAAAGGAATAAAATGATAAACTTATAAGGAAGATATGTAGATGTACTTGCCTATTCGTATGATGATTTGAAATATTTTAAACCAAGAGAAATGAAGCATTACATTCCTTTGAAACAAGGAATCAAGCCTTTCTAGTAGAAACAAAGGAAATATAATACCAAGATTACATATACCATTTATCAAGAAATTCAGAAGTGTTTAAAGGAAAATATAATTTTTCCCATCCACCACTCAGATTGGGTGGCCAACATTGTGCTAGTAAGGAAAAAGAGTGGCGAGATTTGAATTTGTGTGGATTTTTTGAACTTGAATCAAGATTCCCTTAAAGATAATTATCCACTCCCCATGATGGATCAAATCCTATAAGATGTCACTAGCTCTGAAATGTTATCTATGCTGGATGTTTTCTCAGGGTACAATCAGATTGAGGTAGATGTTCTAGATCATCATAAAACAACCTTGACAACCCCATGGGGTACTTTTTCTTATAAGAGGATGCCATTCGGTATGATTAATGTTGGTGACACTTTCCAACGTGCAATGGATTTAGCCTTCGGTGCCTTGAAAGGAAAATGTATTGTTGTAATTCTTGATGATTTGACTATTTTTTTCTAAAAAAAGGGAAGACCATTTCCAACATCTTGAAAATGTTATAAGGAAGTGCAGGGAGCACAGGATAACTCTATAATTGAAGAAGTATATTTTTGGTGTCACTGAAGGCAATTTTCTTGGGATTATCATTTCTAAAGAAGGAACCAAGATATATCCAGAGAGAGTCTAGGATATTCAACAGATTCCTCTCCCCATGAGTAAAAAGGGTGTGCACTCTTTCTTTGGAAAAATAAATTTTCTAAGGAGATTTATCCCTGATTTTATAGATTTGAATATGAGTATAGATCAGATGATGAAAGGAAAGCAATCCTTTTTCTTCACATCAGATGTGAAATAATATTTTGAAAATATCAAGAAAGAAATCGCCAAGACCCCAATTCTTGTTTGTCCTTATTTTGAGAAATATTTCTTAATCTATTTATATGCCACCAAAAATACTTTGGCTGCCATTTTGACATAGAAGAATCATGAGGGTTGTGAAATACCCATTGCTTTCATGATTTATGTCATAAAATATCATGAATTTAAATATACTCAAATGGAGAAACATGCTTTTTCTGTAGTTAAGGAAGCCAAGCAATTCCATTTCTATATCCTCAATTCTCATTCAATTGACTTTGTGATTGATATAAATGTTAAATCAATTCTCACACAACAAGAGTTTGGGACTAAAAGAGGGAATAGGGTGGAAAAAGTGCAGGAGTATGATATGTACATCATGCCAACTAAGTTAGTTTGAGGCTAGGGACTCTACGAGTTGATCGCTAATGGCGCTAAAGGTGATTTACCAAAGGAAGACATAAATATCCCCACTGTTCTTTTTCTTAGTTTGACTGATGAATGGTATGCTAACATTGCTCATTTTATAACATATGGAGAATGTTCACCCCATTTAAGTACCAAGGAGAAAAGATCCATAAATCTGAGATCTACATAGTATGTACTTTGGGATAATTCCCTATTCAAAGAGGATTTGACAGAATATTTATCAGATGTGTTGATAGAGAACAACAGAAGAGGTTGCTTAGAACATTGAATGATCAAGCTTGTGGTGGGAATTTTTCATTTGCTATGACTACTCATAAAATCCTTCGTGTAGGCTATTATTGATCAACCTTGTTCTGAGATGTAACTGAATGGGTAGGAAAATGTGAAGCTTTTCAAAATTTTGTGGTGAGGCCCAAGCTAGCTACCTTACCACTTAAACTAGTAGTAATAGAATAACCCTTTCAACAATGGAGAATTGAATTTTTAGGCACTCTCAACCCCCATTCAAGTGCTGGGAATACTCATATTTTTACTTCTACTAACTACTTCACAAAGTGGGTGGAAGCTATTCTGGTGAAAAGTATGACTTCTGAAGTGGTATGTAATTTTATTAAAGAAAACATCCTGATTAGATTTGGAGTACCAAACAAAATTATCATTGATAATGCCTCCAAATTTTTATCATATGAATCGATAGATTTTTGCTATGGATATGGAATTTATATTTCACATTTCTCTAACTACTATCCTCAGGGAAATGGATAGGCAAAATAAACAAACAAAAATTTGGTGACTATTATCCAAAAACTTGTGATTGAATCTCAAAGGAATTGGAATAAAAAGATTTATGTTTATCTTTGGGTAGATAGAATCACACCCAAAAGGGAAATTGGGATTTCTCCTTTCTAGGTGGTGTAAGCAACTAAAGCTCATCTACCAGTGATTGTGGAACTGCTAGCCTTATAGTTGATGAAAGCTATCAAAGACTAAAATTTAACCATTGATTTAGAGAAAAGAATCATGTACCTGTAGAGGTTGGATGAAGATAGATTGCAAGTAGTGGAAAAGATTATTGCACATTAGCAAAAGGTGAAACAATTATTTGGCAAGAAATCCAAACCCAGAGACTTCCAAGTTGGAGACATTGTCTTAGTCTAAGATAAAAGGTGAGAACCTCAGTGAATTCATGGTAAGTTTGATTCTCTTTGGCTGGGTCATTTCAAAATTAGACAATTTTCTGGAGAAAATTCATTTTATTTGAACTATATGGATGAAACCTCTCTTCCAATTCCATATAGTAGGTAATATCTAAAGTTGTTTAAGTCCTAGGTGATTAGATGGTCCTTTGTACAATTTTGTTTAGTTCTTATTTTTTCTGTGGTTATTTGTTGTGTGTGTGTGTCTTATGTATTGTTCCTCCCTTGACTCCATTTTCCTAATGGTCTTGTCCTAGTATTTTCATAGAGATTCTAGAGTTCTTGGTCCTTCCTTGTTCTCTTTTGTCCAAGATAATTCATCCCCAGAAAGAGCCAGTTATTGTCACCTTCCCAAAAATTGTGTATTTCTATCTCAGTTTTCAAATTTTTTGGGTAAGATGTCTATCATAATGTCCTTATGAAGGTTCATGAAGGAAGAGTTGTTTTCAAACAGTTAGTATTTTTCTTGAACTTTGAAACTTTTCCTTTATTGCACAGACATTTCAGTTTTTTTGGTCCCTCGCATCCCAAGTTCCATCGGGCCCCCGACTCGCTGATTCCTCATCTTATCCACACTATATTTCTTTCCCTTTTACCTTGTAGGTACTTCAGATTTGCAGATAACTCATTTCCCAATGCCCCAAGGGTCGTTTATGTAATTTTCTTCCGACTTACCCAATTTCAATATATTGTAGAAATTTTGGCTTGTTGCATCCCACATGTCCATAGTTTTTCCCGACCTCTGTTTCCCCACAAACCCACTTTTGCCACATCTCATTCACTACAAGTTTTTTGGTTCGTCACATCCCAGGTGTCCTAATGTGCTAAGAGCCAGTTGTGCACATTTTATCTACCATATCCACATTCCACTGTCTTAGGTTGACACAGTGCATTAATTGTCACATTTAATTCCTCCCTCTGACCTACTTAAACAAGATGTGTATAAATAGCCAGGGTAATTGACTATTTTTACCATATTGCTTGTATTTGATACTATTTGTTCCATTTTCTCTCTCCCTTTGCTATTTGTAGCCTTGGTTAGATCCTTGTTCTATTCTTTTTCAAAAATTTACAGATGTAAACAAAGGTCACAGATTGTTGAGAGAAGAGTTGAAAAGGTCAAGAAGCTCATTACACAATATTTCTGCTCCTTTCATATAATGAAGATCAATTACAAATGGCACAAGCATTTATCTTCCTTGGATACAGTCATACCAGACATAGGGGATAATGAGGCTCAACATCTCAACTTGGATGATTTATGGGCATGGCTTGACTATAAAAATCCTACTCCCATTTCTCAAATAATTAAGGAGAGTGGAATTGCTCATGCAAGGGGTTTTCCAATTTCTGTTCAATGTGCTGATAATGAGCTAGCTTCTAGTTCTTGATTCAAGTTTGAAACAAAAGAGATTGCTGATCCTCATAGGCAGGTAGTTACACAACTACATGCCAATTATATCAGTATTGACCTCAGGACTCCCATGATTGAAGTCTCTAACAATCTCACTAAGGAACAATCCTAGCTTCTCTTTGATAAGGAAAGTGAACGATATAAGAGTAGAGTGGCTAAGCCATGGTTTAAGAATCCAAAGAAGGGAGCTTCCAGATTGCCAAAGACTATGTATAGGATTGACTTAAAAGAAGAATTGTCAGATGTCATCACCCTCCTTGCTAGAATAATTGGAATTCCCTTTACCAATGAGTTTCATTATTGGATATTCCCTTACATCAACATTATATGTGAAGGAAAACAAAACCTGAACTAGGAAAAGATAATTTGTGATAACCTCACCAAGAAACTCACCAATTTCCAAAGAACTAAGACCTTTTATATGACTTCCTATTTGATGTATTATATTGCTACATATAGGGAATGGTTGGGTTTCTCTCATGTTGAAGACAAGTAATATGCTCCTATTTATGAGTATCGTACACAGTTAAATTTGAAGATCAGTAATCATCACTTCACAAGGGTGAATGATGCATTAACCATGTACATTATCAGATTACTAGAGGGTGGCACTACTCAAATATTCTCAGATGAAGTTAAACAATTGATTGAGGTTTATGGTATTTATTACACTTAATGTAGACACCAAAATTAGGTCACACTCCCATTTGTCCCTTGACAAATAACCAACTCGAACACACTCACCTAACCATGGCCTCTTTCACCCCACTCTAATATTAATTTAATTAAATTAATTCATGATCTCATAATATCTATTATTTAAATATCCTAATTGAGATAATTCCCACATACCCACCTCACATGTACACCTCATCTAGCCACCTCACCCTAAGACCTATTCTTAGTATGTTGCCATAACTAACTAAGACCTACCTAAACCCTAAAAATCAAAGCATACATTCCCTCTAACCACATTCCCGCTCGTTAGAAAGGAACCTTCCATTCTAATCCATGGAAGAAATGAACGATATCCAAGAAATCAAAGGGATCTTCCCATTTTATTAAACCTAGGAAATCTCACCCTAACTGATGTTGGTTACCCTAAACCACTTCCGGTCAACCTGGAACCGTCATCAGTTACCATTTAATCCCCAAAACAACCTTATTTCAAGGTTGGCACATTTTCTAAGAGCAAGAGACGAAACCAAAGCTACATGCATCGAGCATCCACAGCCAACATCAAAAGCAATCACAAAGCCATTTGCATTCAAGGAAGCACCATCACCACATCAAGCTCGATCCATCTGATCAACTACCATTGCCACCCAACCATCAAGCCCATACAATAGTAAGTGTTTTATTAACTAGCATTCATCCATTTTCATTTTAGTAGGTTTTGTTATATCTATTATCAGTTTCTACTCCCATTCCCATTCTCCCACCATTTGCCTCCATGAAAACTTGACCATTCCTTTACCCACACCATTGAACTTCCCATACCCAGTTTTTAAAGATCTCTGAGTATACCTAAGACCTACACAGACCTTGCCATTGCCCTCTCCATTTCCATTTAGCTTCAGATCTGCCCTCACATCAATTTTTTGATAAATTTCCTCTACCCCGACCACACCAATGTTGATTACCCACAATCGTCACCAATTCACCTAAACCGACATCGTTCATACCAGACCAACATCAGTCTCTGTGTTTTAACCCTCAGACTAAGAACATAGCTTAAAATATCCACCAAAAACCCAAAACATCCTAGAACTAGACCCTGACTAGTACTGGTACTCTGACAGAGACCTTGACCTTCATATTCAATCATAGCTTATCCTGTTGGGAATGAATTTGCTTATTGTAGTCAAATGAGATACCTAAATCATTTTAACTACAGTAGGATTTCATTTATTGTTAACATTGAGCTATTTTAAACAGTGGATTAACAACCGTCTATGTAGTATCACACTTCTCAAATCTAGCATACACTAGGAAATCCACTGCATTTACTTTTTAACTTCTATTTGGTGGTCTTTTTTTCTATTTCAAGTAGTTCCTCCTAGCCAAAAGGAAGCTCTCATGATCAGATGTGGATCAAGAATTCATACGCACGTAACAACCTTCAACTAACTTTAACAGGTATTCCTCCTAGCCCATTTACCCTTATCTATTTTGTCAATATTAAAAGAAATGCTCTAGAATAAGGTGAAACAATCAATTAAGGAAATTATCTTACATATAGTTGGCTGGATATGAGGGAACTCTTTTAAAATTCCCCATGTATTATAGTGACAAGATGGCCCTAGTTGAAAGTTATAGAAAGTTGGATAAGCTCCACAAGAATTACAGAGACAAGAAGATTGCAAGCATCCAGTTCCCAGATACATTAGGTAACTACACTTTCATAACTACTTTAGATGCCCAAAATATTGAAAGAATAATTACTCCCCTTACCCTCCACTATTACAAACCAAGGACTTGCTTTGATATTAAGGACTTTATTGCCACTAATTTAAGAATGGGTTTCTATCATCTTGCTGATATTGAAGACTACTGGGCTAACTGCTCTGATGATTATAAAGTTGTAAGAAGGTATTATGGAAGATTTTCCCTACAAAAAATAAAGATTTTGATGTATACAAGGTACCATAGGGACTTCAAGATGATGATGAGTAACTACAATCACTTTAATATGAAAGGTCTATCAAACACACTCCTATTAAAACCATTGATTGGTTTGTTAAGGAAAGGGATGATTTAAAGGAATTCATGAACCCTGTCTTCGTGAGGACCAAACTTTTTTTTGATAAGAAAATGAATATATACAGAGCTAGCAAGTCCAGATATTCCTCCCAAGAATCCTCCACCCCTCAGAAGGAAATTCCCTTGGTAACCCCTAAAGCACATGAATAATCTACTCCTTCTCCACTTAAACCCTCAACTCTAGTATACATAAATAAGGGAAAGGCGAAGAAGGATGAGAACATAGAGGAAGTATTTCAGGAGAGTGAAAAATTATCTTCTCCAAAATGATTGGAAGAAATATATGAGATGGAAATATTTGTAGATCTCTATGATGATGAAAGTGAAGAGAAAGAGAAAGAAAAACAATAGGAAAAAATTCCTGAGGAAAATAGTAGAGGAAAAGAAGAAGGAAAAGAAGACCAATTGAAGGATGAGGTTTCACAATCTGTGAGTGTTTTGGAAACATCTGCTAAGGATTTTCATGTCAAGGAAGTGCCCACCTCCCAAAATGAGACATCTGTGTTAGAATTGGTTGCTGTACAAACTTTGATTGCAATGAGCACACCTGCACTTGAGCCCATTTCCCCCTTCACCTCCAACTCTTCTTTCTCCTGGATACAACCATTGATGGAGAGAAAGAAATAGAAAGCCACATCTAATATTGTTTCTACTAAGTTCGATGCAATGGAACCTCTGTTAGGTGCTACTCCTCCCCAAATTGTAAAAAAGGATAAAGTCACATCCAGGTTAGTATCAGATTCTCAAGGCTAGCAATTCATGGAGATTGTTAAGCCCAATCTTGACAAAGATGAAAAGGACCTATTTATAAGTGATTTAGAATTAACAAGAATTCCCCTTGGAGAATCAACACTTGAGAGTGAAGTTCACAATCTAAAGGAGACACTATCTAGATTAATTAAAAGATTTGAAAGAGGCAAGAAAACACATGAGCAATTGGAGGAACAAAATTAAGTCCTTTCAAATTTCATCAGGTCTTTACTGGAAAAGGACAAGGTACTTTACTCAACTCCCTTAGCTTCTATTCACCCACTTGCTATTCTAAATAATTATGAAGTGCAAGTTATCAAAGATATCCATAAACATGCCATGTATGGGAAGGAAAGTGAAGCTATAGTTGATGACATGATAATCACAGGTTTAAATTTCATTGAGGAAGCATATAAAGCATATGATAGAATTGCTAAAATTCAATTAAATTTTACCATGATATTCAATGGTTTAGATAGAGAGTTGAAGTTTTGGAGTGAATGTATCCAAGATATTCGATTGATGAGTGATATAGATGTGCAAATCCTCTTGGAAATAAAAGTATTTCATGATGCAAAATTGAATTTTTCTAAACAATGGGTTTTCAACATTTACTAGAAAATAAAGGTTATTGAGGAAGCCAATGTAGAACTCAGGAACATGTTGCATAAGGGATACAATTTTAAAGCTTGTGTCACATCTGCCTTTCATGATATTCACTACCATATTTTCAAGAAGAATTCAGGAGATACATTCACGGTTCTAGAAATCAAATCTCAGTTCAAGGAATTTGTTAGAGAAGATCTGTTCAAGAAAGACACTATGTCAAAGGAGAAGATGAAAGAAATTTGCACACTTTAAATAACCATCACAGAGGCTAATAAGGAGTTCCCAGAAAATGAAGAATTTGAGAAAGAAATGGAGAAGTGTCTAGGTAGCTGGACTCATTTGACTGAAAACACAACCATTCCCCAAGGCTTGAAAATAGAAGAGGCCTTGAAGAGATTTAGAAACCAAGTTCTTAATGAGAAAAATGTTACACTCATTTCTTCAAGTGATTCAAATCCTAGTTCCTAGTCCCTTCTTTTAAATTGATGTATCTAGTTAAGATGGTTGTTCCTTTTTATAAGTCATGTGTTGTGGGTACAAAATATAATTGAATATTATAAAACTTAATTAGATATTAATCCTTTGATTAAAAGAAGGGAAATTGAAAAAACATTTTTGTAAATTCCTTGAAAGGTTATTTAAGGAACACTCCTTGTCATTTGAAAGGGATGGGATTTTGATGTCTTGCATATAAAAGCACTAAATTGCTAATCAATACATAAGAAGTTTCATATTTTCTTATGCTCTATATTTCTTTGCTCTCAATATGATTCATGAGAAGCTATGTGTATCTGAATAAGAACTTTGTGTATTCAATTGATGTTGTGCTTAAAACTATGCATCTATTGCATTTATGTTTTATGTTTATATATGCATAGTTTAAATCTTGTCACTTTAACAAGAATAAGTAAGATACCTTTATGAAATCTATGTGTCTGAAAGTGCTCTTCTCTTTATTTTCTAAATTCAGATTCTTTCATTTCCTCTTTCTCTTTATTGAGAATATATGATATGAAGACATCTAAAGCATCAAAATCCTCATTGAAATATTGATAGTTTTTACATTTGTAAATAAGTAGATTTTCTTAATTATTGTGTGTTCAATAAGGGAACCTCTCCCACAAAGAGGAGGGACTGATATCCCCTGACTGCTACTTGTTCTCAAGATCAAATTCAACAACCAACAATAGGTAAGTCATAATACGTGTCAAGAGTAATTGAAGTGATGAATGAAATAGAACCGGTTAAAGTGGAAAATAAATCAGACTTTGAGCCTTATACAAAAGCGTGTGAAGAAGTTAATATGACACATAATCAATGTTGCATGGAGGTGAATGAGCAAGGCCAAGCTGGCTCGATAGAATAAATGGTGGTTGATGTACATGTAGTTCATCCGATGGGACATGTTGGCTTGATGGCACATGGAGGTCGATGGGATATGTGTCAAGCGCTCTTTGTATGGTGGAGAAATATACCAAGAGCTGACGAATTAATGAAGAACTGGTCAATGCCACTGTGTCGACGTAATGTGAAGGTGGTAATGTGAAGGAAGTGTTAGCTAAATAATAAGATAGACAACTCACCAACTAGATCGGTGAGCTAGCTGGCGGGATTTTCTATAAATGTAAATGAAGAACTCATTCCAAGGGGATAGATAGTTAAATGGTTGGAAATTTTTTAGTATTTCCCCTCTCTCTTTTGCAAGCTAGTCTATTGTGGATTGTGGGGACTTTCAAGCCTCTTTTCCAATATTGTAATGGAAAAATTTTCCTCTTCCTCATGTAATGATGCATTGTGCACGTGATTGAAGTAATAAAATTGTGTTCTGTGACTAATTATTGGTCCTTTCATCATTCTAGCTACTTCTTTTGTGCATTTCTCATGTATGCAGGTATATTGTGCAACTTCAAGTTTCCATTACAGGTTTTGGGAGTTTTGTGCTTATTTGAGAGTGAAGCTTTGTATGTGGTTGAGTTGTGGTGCTTGTTCATCCTTCTCATTTTCATCTTCCTTCACTGGAAAACTGAAAACTTGTCTAGCAACAACCTTTTATTAGTGCATCACCACTTCTAGTATAGGGTTTATTTCTTGTAAATCTCTCTTCCTTAACTCCATTTTATGTTAGCATATGTCTAGTTAGGTATTTTATTGCATTAGAAGTAGTGTTGTGTTTATTTTAGGAAGAAAAATTTAACATTCTCTGGAGGTTAAACTCAAGCCTAAGTATCACAACTTTAGAGGTGATCCCATGTTACCCAATCACGCTGAATTCCCTATCCATCACTTGTCCATTCAGAGGGTGTAGTGGTTTGGTGATAACCATTTTTGGCATGCCCGATGGGACCACAAGATTCATATCTTTCACAGGTGTGTATATTGTGTTCACTTCATTTCATTAAGTTGTTTTTCTCTTAGTAAAATTTCAGCCTTAGGAGGTATTCCCAAGCACAACTGGTGAATCCATTGGTCAAAGTAACCCACTCTATGTGTTGCATACTTTCATTTTTTTACCCATTTCCATCTAGTTTTCTTCCATGTTTTCCATTTTTCTCCCATTCATGAAGCTATGAAATCATGGCTTCATTCCCACAGTGGAGTTTCCACTTGCAGAAACAATGGTTCTTTCCATCTTCAGGCTATTATAGTCCACCTCCAAACCAGTTTCATGATGAATATCAGTTTGAGCATGCATGTCCACATGAGCAAGATGCAGATCAATTTGGTCATCCACCAAATTGGGGGGCTAATGAAGAACAATGGAATGCAGATTCTGGAATCTATCCTACACCTGAAGAAGACCACTTATAGAAGAAGGTTTGAGAGTTGGAGTATAACATGGTGTAAATAAGGATCAATGAAATGAAAAAGGAATCCCAAATTGGTTTCAACATTCCATACCCTTAGATTGGCCCTATACCATGTGAGCTTAATCCTCAACGAAAGCTTCAATTCATAATTAAGATGATGAATCAAGTTGGAGAATGGATCAAGAATAGGGACACTCACAAATGTAATGTTAGTTAATACTGTCAATGTGAGGTCCCTGCATTACCATCTATAAACCCTCTTCCTATGTTTCCATCCATGCAGTTTTAACTTGAGCCTCATAGTCCTAACCTTCTAACTGCTACCCCTATGGTGGAATTAAGTGCTTCATCTCCTATTCCTCCACCCCATTATGAGTCTTATGTGCCTCATTATTCTAAAATTCCTTCTTTTCTACAAAGGTCATCCAAGACAAGAAGATGAAATTTTTTCACTACCTCACATGGTGAATGAAACTGTTGAATCCCAACCCACCCCTCCTCTTGCATTCCAGAACCCATTTTGGAAGGATCAAACAAATGATAGTATCAAATTAGAGGAAGATATGGTTGTGGAGACTATCAAAGGAGAGATTGAAAAGAACCTAAAAGAGTGGGATTCAAAACTTAACATCAAGAAAACTTCATTCCTGATCAAACCTTCTTCCAAAGTTAAGGCTCAAGAACAAGCAAAACAAACTATTTTTGTACTAGAAAAAAAATCCAGAGACAAAGGATGAAGACCAACAGTATACCTATTCAGAATGTAATATCCATATTGGTTCCATATCATCAGAGGAGGTTGAATCACCATAAGTGGAAAAACCAGTTGTAGAAGAGCAAGAGTAACTCCAATTCCACAAGAAGAAGATTATGTGCAAGTTGAAGAAGAAAGACTTTCAAGTGTACCAGGTGATTCTAATGAGTGTGATGATCCTAATTTCCATGCATTTCAAGAACTGATAGCTCTTCTGGACGGTTTTAGCATCTTTCCAAGGTCATCATTAGATGTTATAATCAGCCAAAACGAGTTTAATGATACCAAGATAGATTTAGAGGTTGTGAATGTAGTTGAGAGCATGAAGAGGCTTTCAAATCCTTTCCCCTCTCTACCTCCTCAAAAATCATCTTTTTTAGATGAATTTGATCTTTCCAATTTCATGTTTGAGAATGAAGAATGTGAATATGAAGGAGTTTCTAGTTCAAAGGATACTCAAATTGAAGAAAAACCATTAACACAACCAAAGAATGAAGGAATATATTATTTATTATATTTGGAAGAATGTTTTGATGAACATTAGCCTATGGAACTTGAAAACTCTTCTATTCCATCAATTCTATTCCAAAACAAAGTGCCTAGTGTTGTGGAGGTAAATCCTCAAGAATAACTCATTACTCATAACTATACTTTTGAATCAGAATTGGAGGACTTGAATCTTCCATATCCCTCATTGCACATAGAGGAGGAGCACACAAGTGAATCTAGGGATGATTCAGAAGCATTGAATAGAGGTTATATCATGGAGATATTCTTTTTTTTAGTTATGGAACCTATGGTGGAGGAAAGTATTCTTGAATATTTTTCTATCCTTAACAATATTCAAAAGATATAAATAAGAGGGTTTGACTTTTCAAATTCCATGTCGAATGAGGGAAATTTCACTATAATACCATCCTTCCAGGTGGAAGATCAGTTTTTTATAAATGGGAAACAAGAGGGAATTCAGGTGGTGAATAACCATCTTTTTCAAGGATGTCTTCAACTATACTTTCTTGTTAAAGTTTAATTTTAAAATAGCAGGAATATTCAATGGGTTAGACCATGTCCCATAAGGTATTTGGATTCATTTGAGCCAAAAGAGAAGCCAAAACTAGTCACATTCACTTCAGAATGTGAGGATGAGTTTTACAATCTCGAGGATTAGTTTCAATGCTTCTTAAAAACAAATGCAGAGCAACTGAAAGAGGCTTACTTTATCTTTCTAGTTGATGCCTTGGTGAACCAAGTGGAGAATTGGGTTTGTTTTAGTTTTTCACTCTCAATCTAAACCATTTCCATTGTAAAATTATTTTTATGGCTTCCCATAATGAGGAAACAAATCTATTTTGCACAACCAGTAGCAGGGTTCATTTATCTCACCTGTGCCTCTAGTTAGTGTAGAGTAGGAATATGTTTGATTTCAGTAGAATAAGTGATTGACACACTCTACATGTTTCATTTGAATCATGTATGGTTTTTCAATTTTGGTGTGTGTTGTGTGTTATCGTATCCATTGCACAATGTATTGAAGGTGGAAATATTCAAGAAGGGAAAAGGTTTAAGTTTGAATAAGTGTTCATGATATCCCCAATTTAGCAGATGCTTTATTCAAAATTCCACAGTATGCCATAGATTTCAATCATTCACCAGATTTGGTATACTTCATGCTTTCCATTACTGAAAGGTCCAAGATTAGTAATTCCTAAGGAGACTTCAGGATCCATCATGAAGATCAGATCAGTTTCAGGATGCAAACTTTGACTCCATGCCCAATGGATTGTTGAAGGATATTAGACTAGTGCTTAACAAGCAATCATCCCTGAGAGGCCTCCTAAAAGTTATCCAATTTTGCACACTTAGTAAAATTAGATAATGAGGGCCTATTGGACCTTGGGACTGAATAATTTCTTTGTTTTGAAAGCTCCTGGTTCATTCAAAACAAGAAATTTCCATTAAGGGGCCTACAGTCATCTAGTTTAGGCAAAAGCCAAAAATTAGTGTATAAATTTTTCAAGGGTCTTAACACGTCTCCATGAGGCCCGTGTGCTAGAATAAATTTTTAAAAGGTGGAGGGTCAAGAAAAAAGTGGAAGGCACAGAGTTGAGAAGAAAAAAAATACTTGAGAAAAAATAGCCTCGGTGAGCTTGTGATACATTAAAGGAGTTTTCCTAAAAGAGCTAGGTCTAGTTAATTAAAATCAATGAATGACATAGTATGCCGAGTAACTCATTAGTCCACTCAATACAATGATGCAAAGGAAATGGTTCAAGCCAAATGAATTTCAAAAGAACCTTGAGAATGGTGATGAAGGAGCTCATACTCAGAGTGGCAACATAGAGCCATGGAGCTGATGGAGTCAATGTGAAGAGCTTGTATCAGGAGCACATTGGCAGTATAGCTTAGAATTACGAAGCACAAGTTACTCGTAGAAAGGGATTCAGAGGTCTCAAAACAGCATACCTCATGATTGATCTCAGAAATATTGGAAGTGATGTGCACAGAGTTTCGAAGTGTCATTGTAAGGGTGAGTCTTGAGCTCTTACGTCGAGATGGATCGGGTTACTTAGGTGTGAAGGAGTCTCATGGGAGATCAAAGCTTGAAAGATAACAAAATCACTTTAGTAGAATGGAGAATCCCATTTGTAAGATCTTAAAAATGGGCTTGTGAGGATTGTATAGGATTTTTGGGGATTTAGAGATCATATCTAGTCTGGAGATGGCTCAAAAACTCAACACAGGCTCGAAACAATAAGGTGAAATCATGAAATCAGAGGATGGGTGAGTTAAAAGTCAACATATCTCAATGAAATTTTATCAGACAGTGCTTGAATGGATTCCAAGAGGCTCATAAGAAGGTCGAATTGGGGCTCGAATGCTCAAGTTTGGAGACCTATGGAAGATATGGCATAATAAATCAGTTTCAGAAGTGTGCAGGGCTAGCCGAGTTGAAGTCAAGGTGCTCGGCATGACAAAGAGAGTGGCTTGGGTCATTGAGCCATGAAATGAATACTCATAGGGTCATAGATGCAAAGTGGTGTGGGAGAAATATGCAACAAGGTCGAGCTGCTCACTGTGAAGGTGTCAATTTCAAGTTTATGGAAGCACAATGAAGATCCAATTGGTGAACTCATTAAATGAACTCGAGTGAGGAATATAGAGTGAGCTCACTCATCAATGTTTAAGTATACCAGTGACGAGTTCAATGGGAAAATGAGATTAGCATCTGTCAAAGACTCTCCATTGAACACAAAATTCCACTAATATGGCTCAGATTAGCAGGCCATTTGGTCAGGTAGCTTGAAATTTTTAGGAAGGTACCTTGAGTTCGTCATAGGATGAGCTCAACATCACTGAACTAAGAGGTGAAGGGAGATGATTCACTGTTTAGAGAGTGAGCTCATAAGGGACCGAGTTGATTGTAAGCTCATGTGAATCGACTCAATCAAGCAGAAAACTTGCTAAGATGAGTTTGAATCCAATTGATTGTTAGATGCGGGGCACATGAAGTCGAATCAGGTGGGAGAAGTGTAATTTAAAGCCAAGATCAGGATTTTGAGAGTGGAAAACCAAGCTAAGAACCCCATGCTCAGAGCATTAACATGGGAAATTTTGGGGGGCCTCAAAATTATAGAAGCTAATTTCCAGAGCACTCATTGGTCAAGTAGATGTCGGGACCCATAAAATTGTCTTTCCAAGCTGTTACACAGATATCATAGAATGTTGAGCCGCATGGGGAACGTAGTGAGGAAAAATATGATTTGGGAGGTTTTGAGTTGTTGTGGCCATGGGGGATATTTAGGTCATTCGAGCCAAGGCAATTCGAGAATTTTTTCCCGCCAAAGATAGGATGTGCCAGAACTAGTCAACTCGACTACGTGGAAATCCCAAGCCACTTGGAAGGTAAGTCAGAATATGTGTCAAGAGGGATTGAAGTGATGAATGAAATATACCTAGTCAAATTGGAAAATAACTTAGAATTTGAACTTTATGAAAAAGAAGGTGAAGAAGTTAATATGGCACGTAATCAATGCTACATGTAGGTGAATGAACAAGGTTGGGTTAGCACGATAGCATAAATGGTGGTTGAGGTATGTGTAGTTCATTTGACAGGCCATGTTGGCTTGATGGCACATGGAGGTCGATGGGATATGTTTCAAGCACTCTTTGCACAGTGGACCATTATACTAAGAGCCGCCTAGTTAATGTTGAACTGGTCAATGTCACTATGTTGGAATAATGTGAATGTGGTACTGTGAAGGAAGGGCTCACTAAATAATAAGGCAAATAGCTTTTCAGCCAATTCGGTGAGCTGGCTGGCGAGTTAGAAAACCAAAACAAACCAAAACCACTTTTTTCACAAATTAACCTCATGGGTCTCATTAAAGGGCCAAGATGCCTTAGGAATTTTATTAAAAATATTATTTTTATTAAAATAGAAGATAATTTCAAATTTTTGGAATTTATGAAGGCACGATGGAATGCTCTTTTTAGGTGAAGTTTATATTGTAATTAAGCATATAGGCCATCAAGTGCTACATTCATGCCAAAATTTTAGGCCTTCTTTCTCCTTTCTCTTCAGGTGTATTTTCTATAAATGAAATGAGGAACTCATTCCAAGGGGTTAGGGGTTGGACATTTTTCAATATTCCTCTCTTTCTCTTCTACAAGCTAGTCTATTGTGGATTGTGGGGACTTTCAAGCCTCTTTTCCAACATTGTAATGGCAAAATTTTCCTCCTCCTCATGTAATGATGCATTGTGCACGTGATTGAAGTAATAAAATTGCTTTTTGTGACTAATTATTGGTCCTTTCATCATTCTAGCTACTTTATTGTGCCTTTCTCGTGTATGCAGGTATACTGTGTAACTTCAAGTTTCCATTCCTAGTTTTGGGAGTTTTATGCTTATCTAGGAGTGAAGATTTGTATGTGGTTGAGTTGTGGTGCTTGTTCATCCTTCTCATTTTCATCATCCTTCACTGGAAAACCAAAAATATTTGTAGAAACAACCTTTTCTTAGTGCATCACCCCTTCTAGTATAGGTTTTATTTCTTGCAAATCTCTCTTTCTTAACCCCATGAAATGCTAGCATAGGTCTAGTTAGCTATTTTATTGCATTAAAAGTAGTGTTGTGTTTATTTTAGGAAGAGGAAGCCGTCATTCTCCAGAGGTTCACATTGATCCCAAGTCCCACAACTTGAGAGGTGATTATATGTTACCTAATCACACTGAATTCCCTATCCATCACTTGGCCATTTAGAGGGTGCAATGATTTAGTGATAGCAAGTATACTATATTCCAAGATCATGATCCATTCCAATATTATGGCCATGACCCTCACACTAGTCTCCTTATTCCCTACATTGATACTACATATGAACCTCAGCCTATAGATGATCAACCTCATTTGCCGCCGCTTGAGGGAACTATTTGTTTACTAGATGATATCCCTTCTACACTACCTCGTTCTAAAACTATCATTCCAGATTAGCTACCGGTTTCCTCCATGGACAATATTACCCCATCCTCATCTCCATCGTCAGTTCACCCACCCTTCACTTGCACACTTTTCATTCATGAATCGTATTGGAAACATGTCCCCTTTGATCCTACCCATGATGAAAAAGTATGTTCCCATGTCGGCCTAGCTCATCTTGGCTTTAATTTTGAGGACCTTCTGCCTTCTACTCATGCTTCTCACCTATATTATGGTTTTTTCACTATCACTTCCACTTATGGCTTGTGTATATTTGATATTTTATTCTATCTCCCACGCACCCCTTGTGATTCTTTACTCACATTAGGATATTCTTGGCTTACTTACATCAGAGGTACCTTATACCCTAGTCACACTAATATTTCATTCCTTATGCCTTTTGGTCGTGTTTTCATTTACAATAGTTCCTTTCTTGGCTATTCAACTAACTACACTCGATGGTACACACATAGTTCCCCACATCCCCCATTCAATGATGAATGATACACTATTGGCATGTATCGTTTATGCCTTACTGGATCATTACATGATCACCCTCATACTATAACATACCATGTCACCAATCCCAATCCATTTGAATTTGACCTAGAGGATGACAATCTCCTTGATGAGTTCACATAGCCTCTTCGCACACTACTGTTGTGGGGCATATTACATGACATACTTCCCCCCCTCACTTAACATGATTATACCCTTTTACATCCTACACTTCATCTCTATCACTTATTTTCATCTCATAGCCACTTCACGTATCATAACACACCCTTGTTACCCGATGACGCACTCTTGTGCTTCAGTTCAGCTTGGAATGTTGAGGGATTACCATTACAATGAACCCCACACACGGTATGCTAGGTTATACACATTTCCATACATACCCTACATCCTACATTATCCTACACATACCTCATCTATTAGTCATTTATACACCATCTATCTCATACACGCTACACTAATCATCATCTCATCTATGTCTAGTTTTGCATCTCTTCCTTACATTATGTATTTACACTAGGTTACATTATACATTGTTCTAGATTTACCTAATATCACTACATATTTTATCTACACCTATCTCTACATCCTACATTACATAACACATCCATCCATTTGCTACATTCTCCATACTACACTAGATTCCATTGTATATGGGCCTAGTTTCACCTATCATCCTTACATATTCTATTTCAATATACGCATATTAGTGCATTCCATACATTACACATGTTACACATCCTACATTGCATTTCTCGCACTACGCATTTACATACCCTATTCATCACTTGGTCATTTATGCTATGTTTTCTTCTACATGTTGCAGTCACTACCCTATGGCGCACTTTATTTCCTCAGTCCATACTCAATTGTCGAGGGTTTAATAATCAAATGGACCTTACATTAACCATTTTGATATCATTTCCCTACACCACTTCCCATGTTAGTGACATACACCTTAGGTTAAATTGTCACCCATCCTATCGTCTTGTAGTGGTATACGCTTTAGGATAAATCACCACCCCCATTTTATGATTCTATAGTTGTATACACCCTTGGGTACATCACCACTCCCTTCTTATTTATCCTATAGTGATATACACTTTAGGATAAAGTGTCACCCGTATTCACCCCTTCATCTTATAGTGATATACTCTTAGGGATAAATCATCACTCATACATTCACCAAGTCGTGGAATACACTTAGGCTATAGGGCCCACACACATCTCATCCCCATCCACTCATTCTCTAGTGATATACACTTAGGGATAAATCATCACTCAAATATTCAATAAGTCATGGTGTACGCTTAGGCTATATGGTCCACACACATCTTTCCATATGTTACATCCCCATACACTCATTCCATAGTGCTATACATTTATGGATAAATCATCACTCCTCCATTCAACAAGTCGTGATATATGCTTCAGCTATAGGTTTCATGCACATCCTCTCCCCATGTTGCATTTTCATCACCACTACACATACCCACTCATCACAACATGTTAGATACAACCAACACTACTCAACCATTTCCCGATGATGCACTATCATTTACAGTTCATTCCTGACTACTGAGGCTATAGGGCCCATGCACATCTCATCCCCATCCACTCATTCTCTAGTGATATATGCTTAGGGCTAAATCATCACTCATATATTCAACAAGTCATGGTGTACACTTAGGCTATAGAGCCCACGCACATCTTTCCATATGTTGCATCCCCATACACTCATTCCATAGTGATATAAGTTTAGGGATAAATCATCTTTCCTCCATTCAATAAGTCGTGATATATGCTTTAACTATAGGTTTCATGCACATCCTCTCCCCATGTCACATTTTCATCACCACTGCACATACCCACTCATCACAACATGTTAGATACAACCAACACTACTCGACCATTTCCTAATGATACACTCTCATTTATGGTTCATTCCTAACTAGTGAGAGGGAAAATAAAATGAACCTCACTGCATACACTTCCATCCACTCGGAGGTCATGTTGCTCCTATCATTCCATATTTTATTCCATTCCATCCATCCACAACATACTACATTGTCCTTGTGGCATTTAATTTTGCATACTAGTGTTTTACATGCTCACTTTATTACACATGTTAGATTGTTTTATTATATGTCATTATCATACACACATTTGCATTCACACCTTTGTTTAGTGTGATTGTAGATATAGGACTCTATACGCGGCATGTATGATCACTTTCTACCCTTCCTTTACTATTTGTTGGGGGCATCCACATTCATCTTATCCAGGTGTTATTGTTTCATTTTGTACTTAGCATCTTATACTACTTGTTTATTCATGCTTTGACATATTGGTTATCTCTCTAACATGCTAATGGGTGTTCCATGTGCAACACTTGTTTTGTAGGATTACATGTTTCCATGACTACTTTTGTGTTTCTACTTGTCTTCTTTGTTTTCCATTGTATGTGGGCTTTTCCCTTTTCTTGTGTGCACACTTGTTTGTAGTTTGTGGCCATGATGGCCTTGCAATTCTTGTAACATTGTGAGTGATTTCCCATGTTTGAAACCCACTTTATGCAGTCTATTTATTTTCTTTCTTATTGACACTACTTTGTTTCATAGTTTCTACATTATCTACATCTTTTCCACTTATAGCATGCATGTGTTTTGCACTAAATTTTTTTTTGGCTTGCCATCCCCTTTTTTGCATGCCTTGGCATCTACCAAGTGTTTCCCTTTCCCCGTGCAAGGAAAAGTTCTACAGGTCAAAGTGTAGTTGGTCCTCTTTATGGATCACATTCTCCTTTCAGAAATGTCGTATTCGCCCCCAAAGAGGGGGGGCATCCTTGAGGGTTTTTTACTAACACAACGTATTTACACCAGTTCAAATACAATGAATGAGCTCAGACTAGTCTATGAAATCCATATACAGTGGCCTTAATAGGACATGGTGTCCTTTGGCAATTCTGTGAAGTAGTTACAGGCCAGGGGCACATTGGGTGTGCCTCTCTACACTTCTCTGTCCAGTGGTGTCAGATCACCCAAAAAACCAAGATAGTAGAGAGATATCTTCACACATTTAAGCAGAAGTGGTTAAAGTTGGAGGACACAATGCATTTCCTTGCTATACTTCTTTAGCTAAGGTGGTGTGAGATCACCCAAAACAATTGCGACAGTACAAGATATCCTTTTACACCCTTTTTCTCGACATGGATTAGGTGCACATGTTCCATTTACATTTTTTTTCTAGCGTATTTTACATTTGCGTACTTTACACATGCATATTTTACACAACGTTTTTACATACGTAAATCTTTGATAACTTGATCATTTTCTCCTTGGAGATCTTTTGTATGAGAAACAAGTAGTCAAATTGGGGGCAACAAAAACAACAATGATGAAAACACACTGCTATAGGAATTTGCCTTTACTAACCATGCAGGTACACTACACACAACAAAAACTACACACGTGTTCCGCCCTAGGCTCACTCTCATCACTTTTTATGATAATTTTCATCTTTAGAATCCACGCTCCTCATTTTTATTTTTTGTCATTCCATGCTTGAGTGTATTCCATCAACATGTCTTCTTCTACACTCTACATTGATATTAGGTATGCATCTATATCTACTTTATGTTACTGAGCTTTCCGCTCACCAACATAAAGTGGGGGAAAATGTAGACACAAAATTATGCACATTAGACATTATTTAGCCCGGTCTTATACTACTATTTACAATGTTCTCAAGTGGATAAAGTACTAATTAATCCCACATTTTGGCCATATTTATTTTATATTTTATTTCGTCATTCCTGCTTCCTTTTGGGTCCTTTTTAGCCATTTGTTATATTTATCTTTTTCCCAGTCAGCTTTGTCAGGATTAATTATGAAATTAAGCTTGAGATCCATATAAATATAAAGTTATAAGACCATAATAAGGGTCTTAGGTCATAACGTCACATACTACTATCACTTCATCGAGAGATGCATCCATTACATCACTTGCATACACATAGTTCCATGCATCAAGGCTAAGAGATATACATCACACACACTGCATACGGGGGGATTATATTCTATTCCATGCACAAATGTTATTTACATTTTCTATAGTTACTATTTCTCACTTCTTCATAAAGTGTGACTGGCATAAGAGCACCTAGGAAATGATATGCACACACATACACACACCAAAACTACATCCGGGTCTGAAATGTAGTGCACCACTCAATGATAAGACCACGAGTTTGGCATATGAGGTCAGTTTGAACCATTAATTTACATATTTTATTTTTCTAGGGTTTAATACTTCCTTTTGTATTATAGGTCATTTTCCAGCTCATCCGGTAGATCCAACGCACCAGACAACAAATACCCAAAGACACCTTATGACTATATAGCATTCAGGTTTTGAGAATTTACAGAGATCAGAGTAGAAAAATTATAGACCAAGGTGCCTCGGGGCACCCCAGTACACTCTCAGGTGCCCCGGTCATTTCAGATCTTCCATATCTTCCCTTCATAAGGTCCCTGAGTTTTCTTTTGCACCTCCTTATTTCATTTCCAGATCTTCGACAACCTGCGACAGTCACTTCCAATTAGCTAAGTCATTTATTTCCTTTCTATTACATATTAGGGTTTCATTTCACTTAGAATAATTTACTTGCATTTATTCCATAATGTATTTAGTTTATTTACTAAATCAATTTAGTTATCCTAATTAGATTAATATTAATACCCTAGTGTCCCCTTTAAGGCCACTAGGTCATTATTTTAGTTAAGCAGTATTACACAGGGATACAAGTCTAAACACATCCATTGATTTGGCTGGAAGATTCTTGGGAAACATAAAAATGAAAGTATGATTTATCTCGCGAATAATCTTACTTGTGGCCCTTTATTCTTCAATAGCTAACCAAACTTATTCTATGGTTACATCCCAGAAGTCTTAAAAAAGGCTTCCAAAAAACCATTCAGCCCAGGAGCTTTCTCTCTTTCCATAGAAAACACTACATTGTGTAATTCTTCCACTGAAAAAGGGAGCCATTATCCTTCCAATCTCCTCATCCCTGACCACCATTGGAATTTTTTCCAACAACACTTGTTGTTGGAGGAAGGTGGATTTTTCTTCTCCTCTAAGAAAGGAAGTGAAGAAATTGACAACCTCTTTCCTTATTTTTTTCTGCCCAGTCAACCAATTACCCTGACCATCTTGAATTTTTGAAATATAGTTGGAGTTATGCCTTTGTTTGACTGAAGAATGAAAATACTTGGAGTTCTTATCTCCTTCTTTCAGCCAAACCTCTATATATTTCTGCCTCTAGAAAAACTCTTCCTTCTGGAGCAGATCATTTAAGTCTGATAAGAGATATTTTTCAAGTAGGTAGGCCTCCTGATTCATACTTTCTCATAAGACATCAGGTTCACCCAAAAATGCGTTCGTAAGATGACATCCACTCTCACTTTTTATTGGACAATTATGACTCTATATGACAGAAAAGTAGGGATTTACTCCATGCCAAAATAAAATTTTTCACACAAAATGCTAACTTCTTCATCTCATCAATTTTTATTCTTGAAAATTTTGACAACAAAGGACTACTTTAACACTTCTCTACCATCTCCTTGGAAAATAATGATAAAATATTAAAATACCAAATAGTTTCAAATTTTAAGATCGAATTACTTGGAGACACAACTATTAACTCAAAAACCTAAATGACACATAATATAAAGGATATAAATCAGACTCGAACTCAAGGAGAGTACTTTTCTATCCATAAGCAATGACACACCTATAGACAATGCTTAGAATAGCCATTCAAGCTATCAAACCTAAAAGACTTGAGATTATCCAAGATACCTATATCATATACGTCTATATGACAAACAAATCTAAAAATCCATTTTTTTGGATCAACTGTGACAATAGTTTCTAGTACAATACAATAACTAACAAAACTTCACGCTGATATTGTAGATTAGAAGAAATATCTACCCACCTTCAAGTAGATTGGTATCTGCAAAGAATAGAATGTGACGTAAATTATCCCTTGTGAGGACCACCAGCTCATGGGCTGATAGAGGCTGCAAATATTCGAACAACATATCACCGAAGAGCTAATGTTTGATAAATCATCTTTTTAAGTGCCCATGCAAGATCATTACAAAGGAGGAAAACACTTGGCCATGTGTAATTTTAGATGACCACACAACATTCATTGACTAGTTAGTTATAGAACCTAGGGTTGTTATTTCCATTTGTTCTACTAGACATCTAATGATGGAACAAAATCCCTAAAATACTCTTCTAAGGCCCCATGAAGCATCAAGATGAATGATTGGATCTGAATCCCAAATGATGATCTTGAACAACTTGCTATGATACAAGATACTAAATATCTATATCTAGGATACAACTAGTTTCTTGAAGATGTCAGCATCAAGTATCATGTAGAGCTGTTAGATGAGATATATCACCTGGTGAAGCACTGTTTATCAGGGGCATTCATGATAATGATATTCCACAATACAAGTTTGTAATGTTTTTACAGTTAGATATGGTAGAATTTTCAACATCCCTAAAATTAAATGACACATATCTCTTAGAAAATAATTTGCATGACCCAAGGTTCATTTCTACCAGACGCCACCTCCTAGCTGGTCTTACATTAGTTTCTCAGCCTACCCATGGGTGGCGAATCCTTTCCAAAATTAGAGGGGCTTTCACATTAACGATGGCAAATTTCTAAAACAGGGACCATTTCACTACAAATCTGACTAGGAATTCAATGGTCAAACATCATCTTCCGTACAACCTATTTCTCCGGTCTAGACAGAACGTCCCAGACCTAAGTCTGTATCGATGCACCAGATAATGGATGGTTGTCCAAACCTGTACATCACCAGGCCTTGTACGGTAGACAATGGATGGTCATCCATTTTTTTCGTCCAACCTGGGTTGGAGGGTCATCCATTGTCTATCATGCAACCTAGGTTGGATGGCTAGGTTGGAACAATAGACAATTAGGAGTGACCATCCAACCCAGGTTAGATGGAAATCCATCGATCTTCCGTCCAACCATGAGGTTGGATAGTAGACAATGGTTCCTATCTGTCCAACTCTAAGACTGGATCAAATAACCACTCTTTGTTGGATGTCTGTATTAACAGGCAACCTTCTTACCTAACCCCCCAAATGAATAAATGGGATTCTACCTCGAATCCCATACATGCATAAGTCCCTAATTTTTGGACATATGAAATATCTGAGGCGAATTGACCCATATAAATCCACTTGTTAGATGGAAATTCCTTTTTGAGTGCAAAGTAGGAGGTAGCCGACTGCTGAAAGAGGGTTTCCATAGTTCACTGATTTCCATAAATCCCTAGCATATTCAGTGAGTTTACAAAAATTCACCACTAAAAATTTCCCTAGCATGACCGACACTCATAAAACTAAATAGTTAAATAGGTCATTCCATAAAATTTAGCGACCTAATGCACAGGTTCTAATAATCGATCATGTGGAGAGCATAGAGTCGAGACTCAGATGTGTTCCCCTAAAAACAATTCCACTTCATTCAGATCAAAGTTTTGGACTAGTCCACTTCCTTGAATAATTATCCCATGTTCATATGACCATTGACCATGTTTCACCAAGAGATTTATGGTTTCGACATATCCAAACCACACAATGAGAATAGGCACAACAAGATTACCCTTATGGCCTAACATACCTAACTAAGAATAATACAAAGGCCCATTACTATTCACACTAACTAGAAATGTCAAAAAAACAGATTCTCCTACCATAAATAGGGAGGACTACCACTAACTTATAACCATGTATGGAGTCATGAGTATAACAAATAAAATAGAAAACTAACCATATATCTGAGAATTACCGTACTTGATCACTATTATGAGCAGACCACACCTATGAGAACACTAATCCCCTCCTACTCATACTATCCCCCCCTAGAAATATGTCTATATACTACTGAAAATGTAGAATCAACCGAGATAGATGCCCCCTCTCCTTAGTTAAGAGCAAAAATGTGAACATCCATGGTGATTCATATGGTATCTTATTAATAAATGGATGCATATCTATTGTAAGGTCCTATGTTTGAGGATATCTATGTATACTCTTGAAGTGGTAGAGCCACATTATCAAGAACCTATACTGTGTCAAATATGATTGTTTCAAAGGATTTTTGCTGTTATGGTGGCAACCATCAACACTAATAAATCGATAATACTAACATACACCTTCTAGATGATAGAAGAAGCTAGAGAAACTCAATATTAATGAACTGTATATCAGGTTGAAATCTACATAACATAAATAATACATGAAGTATGAGAACTTGTGTCATAACATGACCAATGCTAGACCCTATATCCATGAAAACATGCCCCCATTAGTCATATACAAGTTAATTAAATCCAAATCAATAAGGAATGAGCATAACTCCTACGCTTGCACTATAATTGCAAAATGGTTGTAACATGTCTATAAAATAATCACACCAAGTCTTAATACATTCAAATACAATTTGAAAACTCACAAAAAACACATAAAACAAAAATTATCTTGAACTATATGAATCTCTTCCTTGGTGTTAGTCACCCCCTCACATGTCATATCTCTCCTCTATCCTTTAATATTTATTTGTTGCATGTCCAAATAGGCCCCCATCTAATTCAAGCTCATCACTTATACTCCTTTCCCACTCATCAGTCACCCTATATTATAGTCACTCTATATACAACATGATTTCCCTCAAGGTGATTTTCCCTATACATGCACTATCACGCCTTTTTCTAGTCGCTAGTGTAATCAATCCTTCTTCACCTTATACAATCTAGTTGCTAGGGGGACCTGCTCAACTGTGACTTGGTCATGTGTGTGATCTTCTCTACCAAAATCTTCAGTGTTATGCCATGCCATTTTGTGCTACAATACACTACCAATTTTTCTTAGTCAGCAGGGAGACCTTCCCTATGCGCACCATTTGTCACTTCCCCTAGTGTCATGTAAAACTTTTCTGTGCTTCCCCTTCTTCCTGGTTGGTAGGGTGAATTACCCTCGGGGTAAATTTTAGGGGAAAATATTCATGAATAGGAAAATATTAGGAATTTTAAATTTTGAATTTGGAGAATTTCGTACTGTCATAAGGTAGCGCATTCGCCAAAATTTTACGGGTGCTAAAAAAAATTGAATATAATTTCACCTTAGTGTTTCCACTAAGGTATGACCAATCTTAGTATATTCTCCATTATGTTATAACATTCTACTATATATATGATTAACTCGCCATAATATAGTCATACTATTTACATTATAATCATGTGAAAAATATGAAATTATAAGACAAAAAGTTGAGGGATTCAGGAATAAGTGAAAGAATCAACAAGTAAGACAAAAATAGAACTCTGTCTGTAAACTATCATTTTTTGTGTGTTGGCGGATGATATCAGGTATTTATGTTATCATCCAAAAATCAAAATTTTCAATGTTGGGTGACAAGGTAAATGTGTAATGTTGAACAATAATAACAATATGCTACCAGTTGGTAATAGTTATATGTGTTACCATTCAGTAACACTTATATGTGTTCCCTTTTGGTAACACTTATATGTCTTACCGTCTGATAACACTTATATGTGTTACCGGATAGTAAAAGTTATATGTGTTATTATCCGGTGCTATTGTTTTGTGTTTTCATTTGACAACCTACTTTTTCGTTCTCTTGTTCATTTTTGTTGTCGTTCTTTTGTGTCATTGTTAAATTTTGAAGTTGTATTACCGTCAGTATTTTAAACTTCAATATTTTGTCACATGTGTAGACTTCAAAATCACACATTCGATGACCCCTATTACAAATGAGAAAATAACTAAAGGAAAAATAAAACACGATATGGACATTCAAAATATTTCAGTTAGCCAATAGTAACCCCAGTGACAAGAGGTACTTTTGACTCTTACTATGATAAAATTATCTTTTTTTATTTACTTAGGGATGTTGTAAGTAAACCAATTTATTTCAAATGTAGAAAACATTAGCAATGACCTTACTCCAGATGAAATTCCCAATCAGGAGAGTAATTCAATTCAAATTGATTGTACTAATAATTGCATTTCCCATCCAACTCAAATTTCTGATAAACATTCCAGAAACACACATCAGAAACATAAGAGTGGGAAGTGGACTTATACATTTGAATGGTTAACCAAATATCCATTCATTGAACCTATTGAACCATAAAATAGTATTGATACTCCTACAAAATGTAGATGTACTATATGTAGTTGAAAACTAGGAAACTATCACAAAATGTAATTGAAGTTGGACACTATAGAAAAGCATTGTGGGAATGCATATGAGTCTAAAAAGTAAGATGATGCAACAATTATAAAAATAGCTAGATGGAAAACTGAGGAAGATTGTTTAGATATAAGATATGTTGTAAAATATGAAAATAATCATAAACATCATCATAAACATCTTCAAGACCTATTTGAGAAAGGTGGAAAAATAAAGGATAAATTTGAAAAATCTACTGACGTAAGTTTTCAAGAAAAACTCATTTAATTCATAAAAATATTTCACATTTTAAAGAAGGGAAAACCAATTTCAGATTTCATTGATTATAAGATATTTTTTCAATCTAATGGGTTTCTAAATATTCCAACCACACACTAGTCAGATACCATTGCATGGGAAATGAAAAAGTGTATGGGAGAAATTGAAATCACTGATTTGAGAGAAAAGGTAAAAACTGAAAACTTTATCACATTGTCAATTGATGAGGTTATAATAGTAGACAATACATCTTGGGTATGCATGCATGTCTACAATTTCAATTTCAGTAATCATTTCAGGGAAAATCATCTACTAGTTATGCACAAAATGAGGGAGAACTGAAATGCTAAGAACCTCTACAAACTTGTTATTAAAATTTTAAAGGAAATAATTGGTATGGATGATCAATCAATATATGAAAATCTGATTTGTGTAGGAGCTGATGGCACATCTTTCATGCAAGGTCACAAAAATGGACTTTGTATTCATTTGCAAACAATTGTAGCCCCTTACATGATACCTATTCACTATATGGCTCACTGAATGAATCTGGATTCCAATATTGTAGGTAATTTTGAAAATGTTGCTAAAGTGGAGGAGATGATACAGGAATTACATGCATATATGTCAAGCAGTCCAAAAATATTTTTATTGTTTCAGATATTTTCTGTTGGATTAAAAAATGGTAAAAAATAGGTTAAATATGTTGACACAAGATGGATATCATTGTAGGAACCATCTTGCAGGATTTTTGAGGAATGCATGTCGTTAGTAGGGTATATGTTCAAGCATTGAAGAGAAGTGGACAAGGCTACAGATCTATTTTATCGCTTGACAAATTTAGAGACATTATTAACTTAATGTAGTATTTTTCCACTTTTGAAGGAAATAAATAGATTGGTAAAGCATGCTGAGGAAAAATCCATATACATTGTTGATTTTATAAAATTATGGAGACAAGTATGTATGATTTTGGATACCTTATATT
This sequence comes from Taxus chinensis, assembly GCA_019776745.2. NCBI lineage: Eukaryota > Viridiplantae > Streptophyta > Pinopsida > Cupressales > Taxaceae > Taxus > Taxus chinensis. The sequence continues at coordinate 433,165,772 of CM034153.1, read as the reverse complement.
ACACCCAAGACTGGATTCAGAAGCCAATTTTCAACAACTTCAAGGTTTTGATAGATACAAATGATCCCAATAGATATTTAAAGTTCAATATCAGCGGTCATCTTTGTATTTATGTTGATGGAAAAGATATTCCAATGCACACTTTATATAGAAATCATTATATTGTAGGTTTTGAACTTAAGGAAGTACTAGTCACAAGCTCTCCTTTTGATTCTACAGTTTCTGATACATGTAAAAAATTGATGAAGATATATGAAACATTATATTGAGAGGTTAAAGAGCATTTTAAAAATAGTGATCTGCTTGAGGTCATGGGAGTTGTAAATCCCATTTTCTAGAATTTGATGATTCATGAAGAACAAAGAGCTACAAACTTTAGGAAATCCACGACTGCACTTATGGAGTAGTTTTGCAAATATTCAGATGTTGATGGAAGGGAATTAAATGGTATATTAGATAAAAAATTAATCATATCACAGTCACAACATTTTACATATACAATGTCTGATCAATATAAGTCTATTATTGACCCAACATAAATGGGAGCAATCACACTATTGTGGAGAAATATGTATCAGAATAGCATTCTGAGAGAAAATATAAGTGAATACTTCAAACTATATGAACTCATACAGATAATGATTCTTGAGTTTTTTTAAGATGAAAGGGTATTTAGTGCACTTACATTTGTGAAATCAAATGTTAGCAATAGATTGGACAAGAATTTGGAAACTTGTTTGAGAATCTATGTTTCAAGATATGGGGTGGACACATTTCCATATGAAAGAGAACTATCTACATGGACATATCTTGAAGAGTGCAGAGTAATTAATCAGATAGTGAATAATGAAGTCTGTAATAATGGTGAAATTGACTTGGACTCTACTATACATGAAACTACAATAGATATAAGAAGTTATGAAGGACCATTAAGGATAGGGTTGTTTCAGCTAACAGATAATTTAATGTATTCATTTTCTTAAATATATATTGTTACTCAATATATTTTTTCATTTACCTATAATACACATATAATGTTTGGAAATTATTTTAATCCCTTCTATATTTTTAATAATGTTTGCAAATAACATATGGTAGATAGTTCATATGGTAACATCCTCATTTTTATACATTAGAACAAGTAATTTTTTTTTTTTGACAAATGCTTCCTGGTTCTAAATACATAATTTAGAACTCACAAATCAAAACAACCATTCTCACAACAGATAACCATATGCAGCTGTAATGACTCGGAGCACCTCCGATCTATTCATTCCATGACTCGGTAATCTACCGATCTATTCATGAGTATTAAGAGTTGGCATTTTTATTTAACACATCACTCTTGCGGTTCTCTTCCCTAATCTGGGATTCAGAATGCTCTGTCCAAGGAACCTATCTGAATAATTGTTACCATTATTCATCGGCATCTCATCCCTTAGACTAGGTGACTTAGGACAACGCAATCAGCAGCTTGCGATACTTTGGCCAAAGATTTGAAACATACCGCTTATGTCTCGTATTCCTTGACGGCATACTCGTCAATCTGGAATACGTCCTTCACCCCATTCCTATGTTATGTAGAATGTCTTATACTGACTTCTGTCAGACTCTCCTGTCCCAAGTTATTCACTCAGGAATAGATTAGTAAGATGACAACGTTATAGGGATGCTCCCGAGGACTAGGGATACGCTGACATACTGGGTCAACCCTAGTTAATCCAGTGTGTCAAGATACCCCGAGTCTCCTAGGGCAGCCTTATAACGTGACCACATTCCTAATCAGTCCCAGAGTAACTTGTTCGAGTTTAAGGTGTAAATCTTAACGATCAATGCAAAGGGTGTCGTCATAAGTCACCTGCATTGTTGTATCTTCGAGAAGATCCTAATCTTCTCGAAGGTACAACCCTGCAGTTGACTTGTGCCGTCAACCTTTAAATCTGCCTCGAAAAGATCTACTTATTAATAAGTGTTACATACGTTGAGTTAAAAATTATACTATAAGACGCTCCCTTAAGGTTAGTCTTTCCCAATCCCTGGGTTCCTCACCTTAGAATTACCTTTCATAGTAAAACCCTTTACACAAGAGAAGTTATTAAGACTAGAGGTCCCTTCAAGGAGTTCATAGAATATACATAATTCTAAATCAACGAAATTGGACAATAACCCTCAACCTTCACATGAGATTGCTAACCAAACCCTTTTTAGGTTTATATCAGTTCTCATAACTGAATTTATATCTTACTTAATAGTATCGAGATATAGTGATTAAGAATCCAATTAAACGTTGTCCTGACTTAGATCAAGACTAGGAAGTAATAATTTATTCAGCTCGTTTAGCTTCCTGCTCAGGTTTATTTTAACCCTAGCTTCCAGAAAGACAGTGATCTAAATTCCAATTTAGCTTTAGATAGAACATACTAGAACTACTAAACAATCATAAGTATTCAGTCACATAATCTTGCAAGCTTACTTAGATAATCACAAAAGTCTCCACTTTATACAATAATAATAATGCTCTCAAGATCATTCAAACCGAAGAAGGTCAAACCATCAAGATACGAATACAAACACATAAGTAACAAATATCTCTTTTCATTCCTTTCAAGCTAATCAAATACATTTTATGCATTCAACATACTTGATACAATACTCAACAACAAAAGAACATCTTTCTTCAAGTAGTACATTCAGAGAATCAAGCTGTAATTCATCATAAAACCAAATTAAACAATCTGAACATCCTATCAGATCTGCGTGCTTTTACCACTTACGGCAACCATCTGTAAAAATTGTCAACACGGGTCAGTTCGATGAACTGAGCATGATAAGCACTAACTCTTAAAACAAATGCAATCCACCAATTGCTCTCATTGAACAACCTGTTTAAATGAAATCATTTCACCAAACATGAAAACATACTTCAGACTATGCCCTTTTGTAATTCAAACATGACTATAACGCGTAACTCGTATTATAGTCACTAAATAGTCCTAGATACTTTTCATGTATTTCTTCATAAATGTTAGTGACCAAGAAGAACAAATGCATCTAAAACAACTATCCATCTGAATCCCAAGGACAGCAACATCCAACAGGCCATTATATTCAACAAAATGAATATCCTAACAATTCATGAATCCATCAGTATGTTTTACAAATCCAACAATTAAATATAAATTTATCAACATATACTTTACAGCAGAAGAGAAAGAAACCAAGACATTCAGATGTCCCTTCCAAACATGCTCATGACTGTACCATCCACTTAAGAGTAATGCAATCACATTATACACCTGACTAAGACTAAGCCAAAATAAACATATAAAAATTGCCTCTTACTGAGACCACAAGGCAAGAACCATCAAATAGACTCCACATAAGCTTCCATACTAATTCAAAAAATGAGAAAATATCCAACGCCATCGCTTGTCAAGGTACAGCTAATAGCTCTTTACTTTAGTCAAGCACACGACTAGATATTCACGCTAACAGAAGATGTAATCATGCTCAAACACAAGAACAATCCCACTGAGTCGAAACTCTCATCAACATACAATTCAATCTAATCCCTACTAAAACACAACAAGGACAAAAATCAAGAATCGAGCCAACACACAACATATCATGGGCTCCAACAGTGCCAAATTCAACCAATACTTATATTAAAGGTTTAAATTGAAGTTGAATTCATATGACAACAAATCAAGGATCCTAAAAGTACTCACAGCAAAAACTTCTACAGAAGTTACAACATAAATTACTTTTCAGTGACTCCATCGAAGTCGATAACATTTAGTATTCATAATAAAACAACAGCATTCATAACCCAGCTTGACAGAAGTTTAAAATACTAGATACCTTTCAAGGACTCTCACTAAGTCAATATCGACCGTAATCACAACTGGGCTTACACAGAAGTAGAAACACCAGTTACATATCAAGGATTCCAACTGATTCCATAACAACAGTATTCACAACTGAGATTATTCAGAAGAGAAAACATAATATACGCCTCCAGGATTAAAAAGGAGTCTTACCCATGTGGTATTCTTCAAATAAACTTCTACAGAAGTAGAAAGATACCAGATACATATCAAATTCAAGAATTCCAACTAAAACAATAACATACCGTATTCACATCTGAACTCCTTCAGAAGTAGAAACGTATGGCATTCACGACTAACTTCTATAGAAGCCAAAATACAAGATATATATATATATATATATTAAGGATTCCAACAGAGCCAATAACAATAAGTATTCACAACCAGGCTTATACAGAAGCAGAAACACTGGTTTCATATCAAGGACTTCAACTGAATCCATAACAACAGTATTCACTCTAAGCTTAAGCAGAAGACGAAACATAAAAAGAACTCCAACTGAGTCTGTACCACAAAATTCATTGCTAAGCGAAAGTATTCATAACAAGGCAACAGAAGTCGTATTACCAGTTACCCCTCAAGGACTCCAACTGAATCAAACTAATAGTATTCACATATATGACTTCTACAGAAGTCCATAATATACGAAACATTCCAAGGACTCCACAGAGTCATTTCTTATATATATAAATATATTTCAAACTATCAACGGGTTAAATCCCATAATTGCAACACAAGGGGGGGAAAACTTCTACAAAGTCGCATTCAAATACTATAAACACAGCAAGTTATCCAATCAGAAGTAACTTAAGTATTATAGCAAGATCCAACAAGATTCAACAACCATAACATATATTACTCACGAACAAAACTTTTAAAGAAGTCGTATATACTGTACATTCAAGAAATCCAACAGTATCATTTTCAACAAGTGGAAATAGCAAGGTATCGACTGAAGTCTGAATCAAACAAGAAAACAATTCATGGACTCCTACAGAGCCGAATTCATAAATTTTCCTTGCAAACATTTCTACAAAATCTAACCGGAATGCAAAACACAGCAAGATAGTACATCCGTTCGAAACAAAATGCACACCCATCAAGGGTTCACTTGAAAAATCGAGCCAGTAAGAAGATACAACAACTAAATCACACAAAGCTACCATAAAAACCAACTGATCCCAAAAATCATCTGAACAGAGTTGTTCTAATGAAATCATTTGAAAGAAAGCAAGATTTTTAAAAGTTAGGGCCTAACATGCCTGGTAATGTTGCTTAAAAATCCGAAGAAGACCACTGAAAGAGCTCGAGCCTTCTCCTCTTTTTCCACGTTAGATTCAACAACAATAATTTGTTATTTCCATGCCTTATAAACTTTCCTTGACAGAGAAAAGAGCTAGTTACTCTCATATTTGCCATGCAACACCAAGTAGACTGGTGCGAAAGAACCAGTGATCAAACAGAGAGAAAACCGGAGCACATGAAAAACCAAACAAACTACCAGTTTTCCATTTTGCATGTCTTCCCGAGAAATCCGAGCTCGAAGACCGAGTTCATTAATTGTATTAACTCCAAAATTCCCGCTCAATCTCCATTGCCACCGACCGCCATAGTTGGCGATGGATAAAAACAAATCAAAGACCATTTCTAGGTTTGGTGACTCTGCCACGTCGGCTTTCACTAGCCATTTGAAACCTCCGCTAATTCCTTGTCCTTCATGCTTATCTCCTTCATTTAATGCCATAGAAACTACCGCCCATGGCTCGCACCCCTTCATAGGTCCCCTTCCTCCACTAACATTTGTTAGGTTAGAAACATAGGTTAGGATTTAAGATGATACTTAGTCTAACCTCCTTAGCGCTAGGTTGCTAACTTTAGGAACTTTTAGCTTATAGCTTAGGGCTAGGTTAGATTAACACTAATCCAACCCATAGGTTATTAACCTTAATAAATCCAGTTTAGGTCTAACATTTAGAATGTTCAGAATAAGAACCTACAGATATACATTCACGAAAAGGATTCACTCCAGCACTGCCAATAAGCTAGTTGAATAAATGTATCTGAATTTATTACCTGGCCCATGATCAAGACCTTCCTGATATTACGATATCAGGAACCAATTCATTTAACATGATCAGCCTGAGTTAGACTCTGGAATAGCTTATTCAACGCATTCAGACCTTGCAACCTGCGTAAGGTCTATAATTTTTGTTCATCCCAAATAAACTTAAAGCATCTCTTGGATCAATGCCACTGATCCAAGGCTGGGTCTTATAGATGGATAAATCCACAATTCATTCCGAGATCAGATTAAACTTAGGTGCAAAATGAAAGAAATAAAAGAGTCCAATCATATTCCGACTCAGTCAAAGATATTCAATTACAAAGAAGATACAATACATATCAAACATGACTTCACAATCAAAGGAACACATCCTTTTACAGAAGAAATCATATATCAACACTTGAATGCTCAGGAGGAAGTAACATCAGTTCAGAGTGTTACATGCTTCCCTCCTAAAAGATTCATCATCCCGATGATTACATATTCGATTAACCTTCAGGTCAACCAATTTATTAGTTCACAAAACAATGCGACTATTTCCAACTTGAATAGTTCCAGAAATCAATGTCACAATACATTTTATTCAGCCTGAATAATGTTTGCCTCAATCTGGCTTTCATATAAACTTGAAAAAGATAAGTTCATGTAAAAAAATGTTTTGTCAATAGATTTCATCCTGTTGAAAAAGAAAAGGAAAAGTAATTTTCATCTCTTCCAGATTTTCCCAAGTTGCACTTTCTTCGTTAAAATGGTCCCACTGGACCTTACATTGCTGTATTTCACGATTTCTCAAATGCAATTGGTGAGTTTCCAGCACTCATGTGGGTTTAACCACGATTATTCCTGGGTCTTGGACCTGCAAGGAATTCCAATTTAAGACATGTGACAGATCTGAAACGTATTTCTTAAGCAAAGAAATATGGAAAACATCATGCATGCGAGATAAAGCAGGTGGTAATGCTAATCGATAAGCTACAGGATTGATTATTTCGACAATTTCGAAAGGTCCCACGAAACGAGGTGACAACTTGGCAGCCTTGCCAAAAGTTATAGAACTCTTTCTAGGTTTAACTCGAAGAAAAACCTTCTCAACCAGCTCAAACCTTCGATCAACCCGCTTAAGGTCAGCATAGCTCTTCTGCCTATCTGCTGCTTCCTTTAATCGTTCACGAATCAGCTTAACTTGCTGTTCCATTTTAGTGAGGATCTCTGGTCCAATTACCACTCTATCCTCAACACTATCCCAACTAACAGGGGTTCTGCACTTTCTTCCATAAAGTGCTTCAAATGGTGCCATTTTAAGAGATGAGTGATAAGTGTTGTTGTATGCGAATTCAACTAATGGAAGATACTCTTCCCATTTATACTGTTGATCCATGCAATACATTTGCAACATGTCTTCCAACACTTGATTTACCCTCTCAGTTTGTCCATCCGTTTCCGGATGATATGCAGAACTGAAGTTTAGTTTCATTCCAAGAGCTGTATTAAGCGTTTGCCAAAACCTTGATGTCATTCTAGGATCCCTGTCAGATATAATCAATTCTGGTACACCATGCAATCTGAAAATTTTGTGTACGAATCTTTTGGCTAGCACTGGTGAATCATCCTTTATATTTCTAGCGATGAAATGAGCTACCTTAGTTAGTTTATCCACAACTACCAGGATAACATCATGTTTACTCCTGGACATGGGTAACCCTTGTACAAAGTCCATGGTTATTACTTGCCATTTGTACTGCGGTATGCTATGAGGATATAACAGTCCAACAGGGTGCATATGTTCTACCTTAACCCATTGACATTCCAGACAATGAGTTACAAATTCAATGACATCCTTTTTCATACCTTTCCAAAAGTATTGTTGTTTCAGATCAGCAAGCAGTTTTGTGATACCTGGGTGTCCAGAGAAAGGTGAATTATGAAATTCAACTAACAACTTCTTCCTCAAATCATTCAGCATAGGTACGTATACCCTGTTTTCATAACGCAAGATTCCTTCATTATCAAAATGAAAACCTTTATACCTTTCATCATTAGGTTCTGCAGCAAGCACTGCTTTTACTTGCTGAAAGTAAATATCAGATTCTGAGGCACTTTTTACCTCATCCTTAAACTGAGTTCTTAATGTTATAAGAGCAGAAATGTGCCTCCTACGACTTAGAGCATCTGCTACTCTATTCTCCTTCCCTTTGATGTAGCTAATATCAAAATCATATTGTGATAAAAATTCTAACCACCTTCTCTGTCTGGCATTTAGATTAGGCTGAGTGAAAATATATTTCAGTCCTAAGTGATCAATTTTCAACTCAAAAGGTTTCCCAAGTAAATAGTGTCTCCAGACTTGAAGCGCATGAACAATGGCAGCAAGCTCCAAATCATGAGGAGCATAATTCAGCTCATGTAACTTAAGTTTTCTACTTTCATATGCTATGACTTGATCATTTTGTAACAAAACACCTCCAAGGCCTTCCCCAGAAGCATTTGTTACAACAGTAAAGCTCCCATTAGGGTCTGGTACAACTAATATAGGTGTGGAAGTCAACTGGCTTTTCAGACTTTTGAAAGCCGCTTCGCACCTATCATTCCAAATAAATTTCTTATCCTTCTTCTGCAATGAAGTTATCGGTGCAGCTACTTTAGAAAAATCCTTAACAAATTTTCTATAGTAACCAGCAAGACCCATGAAGCTTCTTACTTCGTGCACATTCTTTGGTGCAGGCCACTCAGTTATTGCCACTATTTTTGAAGGATCTACAGCAATTCCTTCCTTGCTAATGACATGACCCAAATAGTGAACTTTTGAATCAAAGAAAGAACATTTGGATAACTTACCATACAACTTTATTTTTCTCAAAATCCCCAAAACTATCTTCAAATGCTCATTGTGCTCCTCAAAAATTTTAGAATAAATGAGAATATCGTCCAAGAATACAAGTACAAACTTGTCCAAATATTCTTGAAAAATATTATTCATTAAGTTCATAAAAGTTGCGGGTGCATTAGTTAATCCAAAGGGTAGAACCGTGAATTCATAATGTCCGTACCTTGTTCGGAAAGCTTTTTTATGAATATCTTCTTCTCTAATCCTTAACTGATGATAACTAGATCGAAGATCTATCTTAGAATAAACCGCTGCCCCACGCATCTGATCAAATAAATTGTCGATCCTTGGAAGTGGATATCTGTTCTTGATTGTTGCTTTATTCAACATCCGATAATAAACACATAGCCTAAGTGTTCCATCCTTCTTTTTCACAAATATTATAGGCACTCCCCAAGGTGAAACACTTGGTCTAATCAAACCTTTAGACAAAAGTTCTTGCAATTGTGCCTTAAGCTCGACTAACTCTGTAGTAGTCATCCGATAAGGTGCTTTGGAAATAGGTTCAGTTCCTGGTTTGATTTCGATGGTGAAGTCAAATTCCCTCTTGGGTGGTAACCCTGGTAATTCCTCTGGAAAAAACATCCCTGAAACTTTGTAGCAGAGGAAATCGTTTCATGGAATCACCATCTTCTTCTGAAAATTCAGATATCTTTACTGCATAAAAGGTACATCCTTTGTTTTTAGCCTTTTTAAGCTGCATATCTGACAATTTTCTAACTGAAATTTCCCATTTAACCCCTTGAATCTCTGTTGTTTCCAGCTGATCATCTAAACATCTTATATTCTTTTCATAGCAGTCTACTTTTGATTTATGTTCAGCTAACCAATTGACACCAATGACAATGTCGTAAGACCCCAAAGGTGTAACATAGAGGTCAACTTCCATGGAAAAGTTAGGTAAGTCAAGGACTACCCCAAAAAGACACATACTCACTGTATGAACAGAGTTATTACCATACTGTACAGTCCAAGATTTATCCATTTTTCCAGCTTTTCTCTTAAGTTTAGAAGCAAGTTTATTAGAAATAAAACATTCAGTAGCTCCTGTATCAAAAAGAATAGTGACAGGTATGCTTAATAACTTACCTGGAACTTCTATAGGTGTCACTTACTTTTCATCTTGCTTGTCTACTACTGCAGCATGTATCTTATGCTGCTGATTATGATCATCCTTCTTCAAAGGGCACTGATTTGCGTAGTGGTCTTTGCCACAATTGTAGCAGCCTCCTACAGGTCCCTTTTTAGGCTCAAAATTGCCTCCAGTCTTGTAATTATCACGTTGTCCTCCATAGGGCTTCTGCCCATTGTTATAATTTTTGGCAAAATTATCCCTTACATTTCCAGCAGGCTTATTTACTACTGCTTTCTTACTATTATCCCCTGGAAACTTACTTTTGTTTCCAAACTTTTTCCATGGTCCCTTTTTGGGTGCAAGAGAGGTTGAAGAAGGGTTTGCAATCTTCTTCCGCACTTCCTCTTTATGAGCAGAAATAGCCTTTAATTTCTGTTCTTGTCTTATGGCCTTTTCAACAACTCCTTCCATAGTGGTTGGACTGTGAACATCGACCTCTCCCCCTATCATGAGATTCAATCCCATGATGAATTTCCATATTCTGAACTTCTCGTCAGTTTGATATTGTGGTACATACTTGAGGAGTTTTGTAAACCGCTCCCAGTATTCAGTTACCGTTAGCTTCCCTTGAGCTCAGTTCTGGAATTCTGTCATTTTCTGATCATAGAAAAGTTGTGGCAGCCATTGTTGCCTAAAATAGCCTCTTAAATTGATCCCAAGTAATATTGGTCTCATCAATATTTAGCTCTGCTTTACGGCTATCCCACCACAAAGATGCTTCGTGGGGGAAAGCTGATAGGCTCCCCAAATAGCTTTGGTTTCCTCTGAGAAGTTTCTTATTGCAAATTACTTCTCCATTTTGCTGAGCCAGCTCTCAGCTCCATCTCCTAATGTGGTGCCATCATACTTAGGTGGGATTATCCTTTTTATATCATTAGTGAGTTCTGCTGCCAACCTGGCCTTTTTGTTTTCTGGTTGGACAGGTGCATTTCCAGCATTAATATCAACACCCAAATTGGGGTTGTCCTCAGGAGGTTGCTGATTGTTATTACTAGCTTCTTCATCCTCCTCATTTCCCATCACCTACTTTTCAAGTACAGCTAAATGATCTCTTGTGTCCAACAGGGCAGTAAGGATCTCATCAAGTTTTTGGGTTGTTGCCGCCCCTCCTTCAGGTGGAGCATTATTTGCAACGTTCCCCCTTGTTCTAACCATTTTCTGTTACAAGAAATTTCAGGTTTTTATCAGATTATGGACACAATAGGTCCAAGAGCTGCAACCTTCAGCTCTGATACCAAGATGTAACATCCTCATTTTTATACATTAGAACAAGTAATTTTTATTTTTTTTTGACAAATGCTTCCTGGTTCTAAATACATAATTTAGAACTCACAAATAAAAAAACAACCATTCTCACAACAGATAACCATATGCAGCTGTAATGACTCGGAGCACCTCCGATCTATTCATTCCTTGACTCGGTAATCTACCGATCTATTCATGAGTATTAAGAGTTGGCGTTTTTATTTAACACATCACTCTTGCGGTTCTCTTCCCTAATCTAGGATTCAGAATGCTCTGTCCAAGGAACCTATCTGAATAATTGTTACCATTATTCATCAGCATCTCATCCCTTAGACTAGGTGACTTAGGACAACGCAATCAACAGCTTGCGATACTTTGGCCAAAGATTTGAAACATACCGCTTATGTCTCGTATTCCTTGATGGCATACTCGTCAATCTAGAATACGTCCTTCACCCCATTCCTATGTTATGTAGAATGTCTTAAACTGACTTCTGTCAGACTCTCCTGTCCCAAGTTATTCACTTAGGAACGGATTAGTAAGATAACAACGTTATAGGGATGCTCCCGAGGACTAGGGATACGCTGACATACTGGGTCAACCCTAGTTAATCTAGTGTGTCAAGATACCCCGAGTCTCCTAGGGCAGCCTTATAACGTGACCACATTCCTAATCAGTCCCAGAGTAACTTGTTTGAGTTTAAGGTGTAAATCTTAACGATCAATGCAAACGGTGTTGTCATAAGTCACTTGCATTGTTGTATCTTCGAGAAGATCCTAATCTTCTCGAAGGTACAACCCTGCAGTTGACTTGTGCCGTCAACCTTTAAATCCACCTCGAAAATATCTACTTATTAATAAGTGTTACATTCATTGAGTTAAAAATTATACTATAAGACGCTCCCTTAAGGTTAGTCTTTCCCAATCCCTGGGTTCCTCACCTTAGAATTACCTTTCATAGTAAAACCCTTTACACAAGAGAAGTTATTAAGACTAGAGGTCCCTTCAAGGAGTTCATAGAATATACATAATTCTAAGTCAACGAAATTGGACAATAACCCTCATCCTTCACATGAGATTGCTAACCAAACCCTTTTTAGGTTTATATCATTTATCATAACTGAATTTATATCTTACTTAATAGTATCGAGATATAGTGATTAAGAATCCAATTAAACGTTCTCCTGACTTAGATCAAGACTAGGAAGTAATAATTTATTCAGCTCGTTTAGCTTCCTGCTCAGGTTTATTTTAACCCTAGCTTCCAGAAAGACAGTGATCTAAATTCTAATTTAGCTTTAGATAAAACCTTACTAGGAACTACTAAACAAATCATAAGTATTCAGTCACATAATCTTGCAAACTTACTTAGATAATCACAAAAGTCCTCCACTTTATGCAATAATAATAATGCCCTCAAGATCATTCAAACCGAAGAAGGTCAAATCATCAAGATACGAATACAAACACATAAGTAAAAAATATCTCTTTTCATTCCTTTCAAGCTAATCAAATACATTTTATGCATTCAGCATATTTGATACAATACTCAATAGAAAAAGAACATCTTTCTTCTAGTAGTACATTCAGAGAATCAAGCTGTAATTCATCATAAAACCAAATTAAACAATCTGAACATCCTATTAGATCTACGTGCTTTTACCACTTATGGCAACCATCTACAAAAATTGTCAACAAGGGTCAGTTCGATGAACTGAGCATGATAAGCTCTAACTCTCAAAACAATTGCAATCCACCAATTTTTTTCATTAAACAACCTGTTTAAATGAAATCATTTCACCAAACATGAAAACATACTTCAGACTATGCCCTTTTGTAATTCAAACATGACTATAACGCGTAACTCGTATTATAGTCACTAAATAGTCCTAGATACTTTTCATGTATTTCTTCATAAATGTTAGTGACCAAGAAGAACAAATGCATCTAAAACAACTATCCATCTGAATCCCAAGGACAACAACATCCAACAAGCCATTATATTCAACAAAATGAATATCCTAACAATTCATGAATCCATCAGTATGTTTTACAAATCCAACAATTAAATATAAATTTATCAACATATACTTTACATCCGAAGAGAAAGAAACCGAGACACTCAGATGTCCCTTCCAAACATGCTCATGACTGTACCGTCCACTTAAGAGTAATGCAATCACATTATACACCTGTGACTAAGCCAGTCGAGACCACAGGAAGAACTACAGTTCGTCAAAATACACATAAAAATTGCCTGTAACTTACTGAAAAACACAGTAGCTCTCGTGATAAGGCAGTGATGAATAATCCATCAAATAGACTCCACATAACCTTCCATATTAATTCAACAAACGAGAAAATATCCAACGCCATCGCTTGTCAAGGTATAGCTAATATCTCTTTACTTCAGTCAAGCACACGACTAGATATTCATGCTAATAGAAGATGTAATCATGCTCAAACACAAGAACAATCCCAGTGAGTCAAAACTCTCATCAACATACAGTTCAATCTAATCCCTACTAAAACAAAGCAAGGACAAAAATCGAGAATCAAGCCAACACACAACATATCATGGGCTCCAATAGTGCCAAATTTAACCAATACTTATATTTAAAGGTTTAAATTGAAGTTGAATTCATATGACAACAAATCAAGGATCCTAAAAGTACTCACAGCAAAAACTTCTATAGAAGTTACAACATAAATTACTTTTCAGTGACTCCATCGAAGTCGATAACATTTATTATTCATAATAAAACAAGAGCATTCATAACCCAGGTTGACAGAAGTTTAAAATACTAGATACCTTTCAAGGACTCTCACTAAGTCATATCGACCGTAATCACAACTGGGCTTACACAGAAGTAGAAACACCAGTTACATATCAAGGATTCCAACTGATTCCATAACAACAGTATTCACAACTGAGATTATTCAGAAGAGAAAAACATAATATACGCCTCCAAGATTAAAAACGAGTCTTACCCATGTGGTATTCTTCAAATAAACTTCTACAGAAGTAGAAAGATACAAGATACATATCAAATTCAAGAATTCCAACCAAAACAATAACATACCGTATTCACATCTGAACTCCTTCAGAAGTAGAAATGTATGGCATTCACGACTAACTTCTATAGAAGCCAAAATACAAGATATATTAATATATATTAAGGATTCCAACAGAGCCAATAACAATAAGTATTCACAACCAGGCTTATACAGAAGCAGAGAACACTGGTTTCATATCAAGGACTTCAACTGAATCCATAACAACAGTATTCGCTCTAAGCTTAAGCAGAAAACAAAACATAAAAAGAACTCCAACTGAGTCTGTACCATGAAATTCATTGCTAAGTGAAAGTATTCATATCAAGGCAACAAAAGTCATATTACCAGTTACCCCTCAAGGACTCCAACTGAATCAAACTAATAGTATTCAAATATATGACTTCTACATAAGTCCATAATATACGAAACATTCCAAGGACTCCACAAAGTCATTTCGTATATATATAAATATATTGCAAACTATCAACAGGTTAAATCCCATAATTGCAACACAAGGGGGGGAAAACTTCTACAAAGTCACATTCAAATACTATAAACACAACAAGTTATCCAATTAGAAGTAACTTAAGTATTATAGCAATATCCAACAAGATTCAACAACCATAACATATATTACTCACAAAAAAACTTTTAAAGAAGTCGTATATACTGTACATTCAAGAAATCCAACAGTATCATTTTCAACAAGTGGAAACAGCAAGGTATCGACTGAAGTCTGAATCAATCAAGAAAACAATTCATGGACTCCTACAAAGCCGAATTGTTAAATTTTCCTTGCAAAAATTTCTTTAAAATCTAACCGGAATGCAAAACACAGCAAGATAGTACATCCGTTCGAAACAAAATGCACACCCATCAAGGGTTCACTTGAAAAATCGAGCCAATAAGAAGATACAACAACTAAATCACACAAAGCTACCATAAAAACCAAATGATCCCAAAAATCATCTGAACAGAGTTGTTCTAATGAAATCATTTGAAAGAAAGCAAGGATTTTTAAAAGTTAGGGCCTAACATGCCTCGTAATGTTGCTTAAAAATCCAAAGAAGACCACTGAAAGAGCTCGAGCCTTCTCCTCTTTTTCCACGTTAGATTCAACAACAATAATTTGTTATTTCCATGCCTTATAAACTTTTCTTGACAGAGAAAATAGCTAGTTACTCTCATATTTGCCATGCAACACCAAGTAGACTGGTGCAAAGAACCAGCGATCAAACACAGAGAAAACCGGAGCGCATGAAAAAACCAAACAAACTACCAGTTTTCCATTTTGCATGTCTTCCCGAGAAATCCAAGCTCGAAGACCGAGTTCATTAATTGTATTAACTCCAAAATTCCTGCTCAATCTCCATTGCCACCGACCGCCATAGTTGGCGATGGATAAAAACAAATCAAAGACCATTTCTAGGTTTGGCGACTCTGCCACGTCGGATTTCACTAGCCGTTTGAAACCTCCACTAATTCCTTGTCCTTCATACTTAACTCCTTCATTTAATGCCATAGAAACTACCGCCCATTGCTCACACCCCTTCATAGGTCCCCTTCCTCCACTACATTGTTAGGTCGAAACATAGGTTAGGATTTAAGGTGATACTTAGTCTAACCTCACTTAGCGCTAGTGCCTACTTTAGGAAACTTTAGTTATAGCTTAGGGATAGGTTAGATTACACTAATCCAACCATAGGTTATTAAACGTACTAAAATTAGTGGTAGGTCTAACATTAGAATGTTCAGAATAGAACACGAACAGATATTACATTCACGAAAAGGATTCATCCAGCACTGCCCCAGCAGTTGAATAAATGTTATCTGAAATTTATTACCTGGCCCACGATCATAGACCTTCCTGATATTACGAGTCGGGGGAACTATATTAACGCGATCAGCCCTGAGGTTAGGATCCAGAATATTATTCAACGCAATTCAGACCGTGCAACCTGCGTAAGGTCTATAATTTTGGTTCATCCCGAAATAAACTTAAAGCATCTCTTTGATCAATGCCACTGATCCAAGAGCTGGCTGGGTCTTATCAGATGGATAAATCCACCAATTCATTCCAAGATTCAGATAAAATTAGGTAGAGAAAAATGAACGAGAAATAAAGAGTCCAATCCATTCTGACTCAGCAAAGATCTTCAATGCCAAAGAAGATTACAGTACATAGCAGCAGACTGCACAATCACAGGAAACACATCATTTTACCAGAAGAAACATATATCAACACTTGAATGCTCAGGAGGATCTGCCCGTAACTCAGTGCAGAGGGTTACAATATGTAGATAGTTTCAATTTGGCATATGCAAACTGGAGGAGGCAATTAAATTAGATGTTGATGTGATTACTAAGTAAGTATGTTCCATATTGATTTATCACTATACAATTCCCACAGAAAAATATACAAATATATATAATTCATGATATTATGGTATCTTGGATTATTAGGATTAATAACAAAATAAACAGTCAACTCTATTGTTCCCTCACTGATTATTGGAGATAATATTTACATGATGAATCAAACGATCCATATCGAAAAAACATGAACATGCACATCCAGTTTTAAATTAATTGAGTTTCATCAGTTTGAACCAAATTAACACTTAAAAAATCTAGATCCAAAATCAGGTATACTATCATCAATGGAATGGTACAGATTGAACCAAAAGATAAAATAACTCCCCCTAAAGTTTTCATTGTCAACAAAAAGCATGAGAGAAATAAAAATATCCCGACCAACTTTCACATAAATATAATTCGTGTCACACACACACTGTAATTTTTTCAAATACACCTACCCCTTTTTACATTCCATCATCAACCGTTATATTCAAGTTCATTCGGACCAGTGCTCCCTTAAATATATTCAATAACATTGACAACATTCAAAATATCTTTTATCACATAGAGTCTACTACTTCTTTGTAGAACACCCAACGCATTAATCATTTTCTAAAGTTCCTCCTATCTTGCACGACGTTACATATCTTTGAAAGGCCCTATGAAGGGGGAAGGATCCTCGTAAGGTTTTTATTCAAATAATACTATAGATCCATTCATTGCCTTGCATAATCATCACAAATGTATTTTCGTCTTGTCTTACAGAAAACACGTTTGTCTATAAACTATTTCCCTTAGACCCTCTCTCTTTCTTTTTTAGGGGCTTATCTACACTGCACCATGTCTTCAAAGTTTGTGATTTTGCACTGCAGTGAAAATATGAGAATTCTTATTTAGAGTGGATAAAAAACAACTATATATATAATAAATAAAAACAATTCGAGCTTACATGGCAAGCTCTTTCTTGTATTAGACAAATGAACATTTTTGTCTCGACACACACTGGTTGTGTAAGACACTACCATTAGACATTCAAACCTATACAATATATTACGAATTATACTCAAACTTTGTCCCGAATGTAAATTTATTGGTGACTTATGAGATATGTTTATTGAGCAAGTAAAGAATCAATCTGTCACCAGTCATTCTTAATAATTAAAAAAGTCTTTATCTCTTTTCCAAAATGATGATATCTATCATTATTTATTTTTATTAGAAGATTTCGCTATGATCTCCCAACCTTCAGCTCCTTAATGTCCAGTGAGAACTTTTTTCCGTGAACAAGGGTCCTCTTGGTGCTGGTTACCGGTTATTGAACGAGGCTGGGGTCTTATAGATGGATAAATCCACAATTCATTCCAAGATCAGATTAAAATAAGGTGCAAAATGAAAGAAATAAAAGAGTCCAATCATATTCTGACTCAGTCAAAGATCTTCAATTGCAAAGAAGATACAGTACATATCAAGCATGACTTCACAATCAAAGGAACACATCATTTTACAGAAGAAATCATATATCAACACTTGAATGCTCAGGAGGAAGTAACATCAGTTCAGAGTGTTACAATATGGTAGATAGTTCATATTTGTGCAATATGCAAACTGGATGATGCAATAAAATTAATGTTGATTACTAATAAAGTATGTTCAATATTTGATTTATCACTATCAATTCCACAGGAAAAATTATTCACAAATATAATATAATTCATATATGTTATCTTGATTATTAGGATTAATAAAAAACATAACAGTCTAACTCTATGTCCCATCATGATTATTGGAGATAATATTTACATGATGAATCAACTATCAATATCGAAAACAACATGAACATGCACATCCAAGTTTTAATTATTGAGTTCATACATGTTTGAAACCAAATTAAACAATATAAATCTAGATTCCAAAATCCATGTATACTATTCATCAATTGTACATTGTACAAGATTGAAAAAAAGATAAAATAATAAAGTTTTCATTCAACAACAAGCATGAGAGAAATAAAAATATCGACAATTTCACATAAATATAATAGTTTCAAATTTCATTTTTCAAATACACCTATTTACATCATTCATCAACAGTTATAATTCAAGTTCATTCGGACCCTTGTCCTTCAATATATTCCATAACATTGACAACATTCAAACTATCTTTTATCACATCAGAGTCTACTAATTCTTTTGTAGCTGCATTAATATTTTCTAAATTTTCTCTATCTTCGCGAGTTACATCTCCTTCTGAAAGGGGGGAAGGATCCTCGTCAGTTTTTTATTCAAAATAATATCTAGATCCATTCCATTGTCCTTTATAATCATCCACAAAGTATTTTTCTTCTTGTTTAACAGAACACGTTTTTGTTTAAAACCTATTTCCCCTAGACACTCTCTCTTTCTTTTTTTAGGTGCTTATCTAACACCTGCACATCTGTCTTCAAAGTTTGGTATTTTGAATGCAATGAAAATATAATAATTATTATTTAGAAGTGGATAAAAAACAACTATATATATAATAAAATAAAAACAATTAGAGCTTACATGGCCAAGTCTTTCTTTGTATTAGCAATAGTGAACATTTTCTTGTCTCTATTCCACTTGTTGTAGTAAGACTACCCTTTAGCATTCAAATTATCCAATATATTAAGCATTATACTCAAAACTTTGTCCCTAATGTAAATATTATTGGTGACTTCTTGACGATATTTTTCTTGAGCAAGTAAAGAATCAATCGTCACCAGTTCATTTCTAATAATTAAAAAAAGTCTTTCTCTATTTTCAAAATTATGATATCTATCATTAATTTATTTTATTAGAGATTTCGCTATGATCTCCCAAATCTTCAGCTCCTTAATGTCAGTGAGAACTTTTTCCGTGACAAGGGTTGTAGCGTTATCTGACACGAGGATGTCTAATGAAAATTTTATCTTCGCATCATCATCCAAAATGTTTTGCACACCTGAGGAAGGAGAATCTGAAGAGGATGTCATATGGATCTCCTTACATGTATATTGAGTGATCTCTTCATAATTATTCCCTTTCAATGCCATGTCATAAAGGCTATCAAAGCCAAGATACTCCTCATCCATATCAATATTATTTAAAACTAAAGTTCCTATGGCACTTTGCATGATGCCAACTAAAAAATTGGGGAACTCAGATGTTGTGAAATTCTATGTCCCTCTTCTCAATCTAGAAAAAATAATCCTCTTCCCCTACCATAAGATGAAGGTGGAAGGGGATGTCAGACTGATGTACTCCTTGAGCACTGAGGTGGAGCAGTGGGTGTGGCCGTGACTATGGGTTGAAATTTAGATTGCATTTGCAAAAGATCTGCAAGCATCAATACTTTGAAAACATCTTATGCAGTATGTTGATTCTTGTAATAACGAAGATAAACAACTGAAGAGTAAGAACTTAATATTAATAAGAATGAAATAAATAGAGATTTCTTACATTGTGAATGTTTTCTGTAATCAACATACCATGGCACTGGGTTAAAGGGGTGTGGTGGCACTGTAAAACCCGAATTTAGCAAAAATAAATTACAAAGAATGATAAATTCCTAAAAGAAAGAATAATATAAATAAAATTCAATTCACTATTTATTAATTAGTACCAAAAATTAAATGGCCTAGGTGAAAAAATGGTGCAAACTGAATCTCTTTGTGCTCAGCTATGTATGTAGTGTCTACACCGCCACCAGTACAAGAAAACATCATGTGTCTGGGAGTTATTGATAAGCCAGAGAAGGCTACACATTAGGATAGTGAAATACCATTGTCAAGAATCATACATTTAGATTATAATTATTCTGTAAAATAATTTAATAAAAATAAAACGATTATGCAATATCATTATTATATATTAAAACCTAGATTTTCTATACTGGAAATGTGCATTCTGTTCTGGCTGTGGGACTGAGAAGAATACATAGAATTGTGCATCTTTTTGGATGGTGTTATCCTATTGACAACCAAATATTCATCACTTATGGTGACATCATGTATATTTTTATCACCAGACCCCTCAGGCCTAGCAGGGTTATGTGCACAAACAACCACATTATGGTATTCCATTGTTTTGCTTACTTTGACCTATTCAAAATATAGTTAAAAAATTAAAGATTCTATATTATTAAGTCTTTAAGAATTGATTTTAAATTTAATGTCTTTGAAAATAATCAAGAATAAGATTCTATGATTTTAAAATAAAATACTCACCATCTATTGGTCCATAGAAATTCCATGTTTATCCATCTTCTTGTGTAAAGCTGTTGGAACACATGTTGATTTCATTCTGTAAAAACCATCATAATATAAAGCAAGAACATAACAAGAACAAGAAATAATTGCAACATGATTCAATTTGGCTCTCACAAGGTCAACACGAATCCTTTCTAAAAGAAATTTGCACCAATCAAATCTAACACCGGCAAGGGTTTGGAGAAGGTAGTACAATGCCCACTGATTAATGTTAGTGTATCTTCCCTATAACATGATGCTGGACTAGAAAAATTCTACCATTGCCAGGAGAAAGGGATATTTGATAGATTGTGTGTTCATCGCTCTCTTACAGGGATTATTAACCTCAGTATCAATAGATAGATCATAATGAGACTCTAAAAAATTATTTTTCTCATCAGGTATAACATCTTTAGTGGTTACAGGAATTTCATTTTGATGGGGTAGGTTTGTTAGATGATGAGTATCATTAGGTGTTATTCTCATGACAAATTGGTGGGATGGTAACACAACTGTAAAAGTTTCATCAAAACTATTATAGGCTAGCATTAGATTATTTAAGAACTTGTGTTCTGTCTAATACTAGGGCATGTAAATGAGTTCATGGAACCCTGAGCTACCAATCCATTTAGATTGACTGATTATTTGAGGATCATCTAGTAGTGTAGTAACTGCGGGTACAATTTTTTTTGAAAAACATATGAAGTTATTTTAATGGTATTCTTTCTAGGTGTCATTATTATTTTAAAAAAGAGGCTAGAAAATGGCAGATACCTATATAGGATAATTTTATAACAAATATGAAAGTAGACAAGAAGACTAGAGGCTATAATACTGGAAGAATGAAGTGGATGAGAAGTCTGAAGGCTTGAGGCTGGAGCTTTGAAAAAATCTCTAAGGGAAACCTGCAAGTGAAAATGGGAAAAAATGAGTGGGGATGGGTATATATATAGGAAAGGAAATGGTGGTGGGGCATGGCCCGTAGAATGAGGTTGAAGACATGTGTGATGTGGCATGAGGAGAGATAAATGGAAATCAATGTAGGAGTATTTTTTTTACCAACCGACAATATATATATATATATATATATATATATATATATATATATATATATATATATATATATATATATATGGTGAGTTTTTTTGTTACCGAACGGTAACATGCATGGATTTTTCTGCTACTGGCCGGCAACATTTATGCAACATACCAGTTTACTACCAGATGGGAACACATGTTGTGTTACCGACAGATAAAACCCCTCTATGTTACTAGATGAAAACCTCTGTGTCAACATTTATTTGTTATTGGCGGATAACTTATTTAACTTCTACCAGTCGATAACACTTTTCTTGTTATCGGCGGCTAACACATATAATTGTTTTCGTTCAATAACACTTATTCTTGTTGCAGTCTAGTAATGCATTTCTGTTTTCATTTTGTAAAATTTTGTAAATGTCATCCGGTGACATTTTGTACTTGTTAACCATTAACAGAATCAGGAAAAAGGTTCCCATCACCAACAACTTTAAAAACACATGTATTTTCCACCGTCGCGAAACCCTGATTTCCTACATTCACTAACCATTTGAATTTCCTTTTCATCAGATTCTCCACCAATTCTATATTAATTTTTTGGAGGGGGGTTTTAAAATGAACCCTTCCTTTTTTGGATTCTCTCAATATTATCATCCACTTTAGCCAAAAAATGCAAAAAATACATTATATATAGGAAGAATTTATAGGGAATGTTTCAATAAGGTAACTTTTTCCGGCTTGAGAGAGAAAGTCATCTTTCCACCCAGCTAAATTCCTATTAAATTTGTCAATTAGAAAGTTTCATTAAAAAACTTTACGATTTTTCATACCAAGAAGCATACCTAAAAAGAAGACAGGTAAAATTTTAAAATCACATTCTTGTATCTTTGCAATTTTCATGCTCCTCTGAAATAGAAGTATTAATAAAGAAGACATAAATTTTTCTATAATTCACTTTTTGACTCATCACCTCTTAATAATATTTCAAAATTATTTTGAAAATGTGTTCTTTCGAAACAATATCTTCCCTAATAAGAATATTATCATCAAAAAAATGTTGGTGAAGCACATTTTCACAATCCATCCCTAGAGATATACCCATTATGATTTTATTTTGAGAAACCATATTTAGATATCTACTTAAAGATTCAACTGTCATATTTATGAACATAGAAAGGGGGAAAGAGGATCTTTTTATCCAAGGACCCTATTATTCTTCGAAAAAAATCAACATGAGTGTCTATTGATCAACATGAAAAAATGGGATGTAGATATATAAGCCTTAACCATCTATCTGAAAGAATCATCAAAACCAAATCTATCAACACTTTGTCAAGAAAACTCCAAGAGACCCTATCATAAGCTTTATCCATTTCCAGCTTAATAATCATAGCCTCTTTTTTCCCTTGCTTAATGGAGTGAATAGTTTCTTGAATAGTGATAATACCATCCTGAATTTGTCTTCCCATGAAAAATCCACCTTTTCAATAAAAAATTAGATAAGGCATGATCAATTGGAGCCTTAGAGCCATAATTTTTGTGAAAATTTTGTAACTATTATTAAATAGGCTTATGGGACAAAAATTGGCAAATTCCATAACATTTGAGGCTTTAAGAATTAAGGCAATGAAAGTGCAATTAACATCCTCCAACATAGTTTTATTAGAAAATAATTCCTTATCTACTTTATAAACATCTTCCTTAATAAATTCCCAAAAATATGGGAAAAAGCAGTAGGAAAACCATTAGGACCAAGAGACTTATTTGGATTTATAGACTTCCCAGAAAAATCAATCTCTTCCTTAGAAGGTATTTAAGAAATAAAATGGTTATCTTACCCAGAGACAATATTCAAAATACTATACAAAAACATACCTTCATTACCTTGATGTTGAGGATTCAATGGGTCCAGTATATCCTTAATAAAGGAAACAACCTCTTCATTAATGTCATCATTTGTGTCTAACAATGAGGCATCTTACTTCTTAATAATTCTGATTCTATTAATACTCCTCCTTTTCAAAGTAGAGATATGAGAAAACTTAGTATTCTTGTCTCCCTCCTTTAACCAATTTATCGTTTATCCAAAAGGTATATTATTTAGATAAAATGGAGTGGTAATCTAAAAGAATTTATTTTTCCTTTTCCATGATATCACTATTCTCCCCAAGTCTTTCCATAACATTTTGAATCTCCATCAATTAATTTCCCTACTTTTCCTTAACAATTAAAATGTTCCGAAAACACTTTTTATTCTATGATTTAATATTTATTTTAATATTCATTAGCTTTTTATCCACTCTAAAATTTTATATTCCAGCAACCCTTGACCAAATCAGCCACTTTTTTTCAAATTTAAAAGGAATCCTACTTATATCTTAATATTTCAAATAAAAAAAAGATGATCATGATCACAACCAATACAATGTAGAGTGAATAAGAAAATATCCATATAAAATCAATCCATAGAGACCATAATTCTATATAATATAGCTTGAATAAGCTGATTACTAGCTCTTCTATTAATCCAAGTAGATTTAATCCATTTAAGATCAACATCCATTAAATCATTAACATAAATAAATTTATTAAATTCCTCCATACTATCTGTGTAATCCATTAAACCTCTTTATTTTCTATAGGGGTAAGAGGAGTATTAAAATACCCCATCGCCATCCAACGAGAATTAGAGATAATATTGTGGAAAGAAGATATTTGATTCCACAAATTCTTTCTCTCTAAACAGTTATTAGGAGCATAAATATTAGAAAAAATCCACACTTTTTTCTTTTTTAAGTCTTTCATCAGAAAAGATAAATGATTGTCCTTGCAAAGAAGAGGAGTACCCTTAATGAAATTAGGATCCCAAATAACAACCAACCTTCTTGAATCCCCAATAGAACTCACATCTGCTCCTTTCGAACCTTTCCAGAAGGAATGTCTAATATTCAAAAATTTTGTTTCACTCATTTTAGTTTCTTGCAACACCATCACATAAATATTATTATTATTCTTAAGATATTTATAATTCTACATTTTGAAGGATTATTAATTCCCCAAATATTCCAAGAAATCACATTCATTTATGAGGGTTATGTTTTTTCTTAAAACGTTTTGCATCTAGTTTCATTTATGATCCATCATCAATGTATTCGAGTTTTGTTCTTCAAGGAATATTTTTTATTTATCCTTCCTTTTTTCCCTTCAGGAGTCACGACTCTCATAGGATTTATACTAGTGTTTTTTGAAATTTCTCTTGTCTAGACCTAGATTAATTCCCTTTCCTCATGTTTTTCCCATGTATCAACCATCATACTATTGTTTCCATCTGAGAAGAATTGATCCACCAACGGGATTACTATATCAATCCCTTAATAATAGTCAAATATTATGTTTACATAATACCCATTTGAGGAGTTTGAACAACTCCCTCTTGATTACTTGGATGCCTTTTATTCTCAGTATTTTTAGTAACTTCTTCTATAACTTTTGAACAACTATATAATAGCATCTGGTTATGAAAAGTAACCTCTTTTTTTTTCTCTTCCAAATTTATCCTTCCTTCTTCCACATCTATATTTTCCATAGATACGTCTATATTTCTCACCAGAGGGGATTTACTAAACCTTTCATGAAAAACTGTTAATCACATCATTGAGGTAGTAATAGATCTATTATTCCTATTTTTTCTATAACAATTAATATAAATTCATCCTTATATTGTTTCTTCGGTATCAAACTACCTTTTGAGTCATCATTTGAAGATTTTTCACCTTTTTCAATTAGTAAATTGTTTTTACCATTCAAAATTTTAATTTTCAAAGAAATGGTTTATGATAATATATCAATTTGTTCTACTATCACCTCTATTTTTCCTTTCTCAAAATCTCCCTTAGTTAGTGTCTTGGTTTACTCTCCAAACATGATACATTTTCATTTTACATGATTGTACCAATTGACCCCATCATTGGATTAATTTCAAATTAATTTTTTTGCGTCCATTGTCCCTTATTAGTTTTAAGATTTATTAAAGGAGGCAGAAAGGAATCTATCTGAGTATAAATACAAAATATGGCACATATCAATCTATTTTTAACCACTCCATTTTTTAAAAAGTCCCACCCACAAGATGGGACCTTTCTGTACCTTTGCAGTATCGATCTTTTCACCCATGTGAATCTCACCCTCCTCCCAATCTCACTCAGGTCAAAACTCTTTGCCATGATTTTCCCACTCAAACAGATTCAAATTTTCTATAGCCTCACTTCCCAATTCCTCTCTCACTTATAAATATAAATATTTTTCAAATAAATTTAATTCATTTTCAATGAACACAATAAAAATAGTAACATATGTTTAAATATAATTAGGAATAGGAGGATCTACATTGATACGTTCAATTGTTATAACAGGAATAGAATATATAATAGTAATTTTCAAATCTTATCAGTTGTAAGAGAATGGGAAAAGACACAAGTAGATATATAATTTTTACATTCATAAGGAAAATAAGGAAAAAAATAGGAATATCATTATTATTTTAAATTAATAATACTTGGATTTTCATATCATCTATAGGATAAGAGGTAAGAGAACATTAATTTGTTTTTTTACATTCATCCACATTATCATTTTTCATGTCATTATCAGAGAAATAAGGATAAACATCAATTATTTCATCAATAAAATTAATATTCATATCAATTGAAACATTATCATCATCATAAGAGAAAGAGTAGACGAAGAGAAATAATCCCATTCACAATTATTAGGTTTTATAACACGAGCATTTTTTTATATTTGCTAAAAGGAGGGTTTTGGCAAGGGCCCTACCTTGTTACAATAAGGATCTCCAATCCAAATATGACCATGTAAATTTCATGACTCAAAACTAAACTACATATCAAACACAACTAGAACATACATCATAAAACCAACACAAAACCAGAAAAACTACAGTTCAAAACCAACAAAAACCAAACAAGGGAAATAACAAGGACAATATTGCACTTACTTTTTATATTTTCAATTAAGGCCTCTTATGTAAATCTTATAAGGTTTTTTTGGCCCTTTTTGGTCCAATATTGATTTCCTCCCTGCTACTATTTATTTTTCTATGTTTTTTTTTTTGCTCTTTGTTTGATGTTTTCCCTCTTATGGTGCAACCTCCTACATCTTCTTTAGAGTGTTTAGG
Source organism: Taxus chinensis (assembly GCA_019776745.2). Taxonomy (NCBI): domain Eukaryota; kingdom Viridiplantae; phylum Streptophyta; class Pinopsida; order Cupressales; family Taxaceae; genus Taxus; species Taxus chinensis. Next base: position 433,138,664 of record CM034153.1, on the reverse strand, counting down.
AATCTTTTGGGATAAGGATTCTTGATTCTTGATTTTTCCTTTAATGGGAGTTTCCATTTCTTTGAGCTTTTTAATATAAGGGTGATCCTCAATGCATAATCCCTAGCATGCCGTTATTTCCTGCTCATTAGCTTCCTCTGTATTTGTTTTTGTCTCTTGTTTCAAAATCTGCTATGAAAAAGACCTTATATCTTCATGAATCAGTTCCTTAGGCTCATCTCTATCTTCTTGAGCCTCTTTGTCTTTCTGTTCATGTTGATCTTTAGTTTCCTCTTGTGTTGTCTCAATCTCGATATCCTTTTCTTCACTTTATATGTATGGTGAAAGAAGTTTCTTAATATGATTATGCTCAAGAAATTCCCCTTCCTCCATGGATTATTTCTTCTCAGATTCCAAACATGCAAAAGGGTTTTCCATGTCCACATGTTGGTTTGTTTCATTTTTATTTCTGATTTCATGACCGCTACCTTTTCTAGCATTTTCTATTTGGTCCTTTCTCTCAGTCAACTTCTCATGCCATTTCATTCTTCTTTCAAGCTCCCTTATGTATCCAATAATAATGGTTTTTGGGAAATCTTTAACATTATGTCCCAATTTGTTGCATTTTTTGCACCTAGGAATATATGTTTTATATTCAATCATATACTTCCAACTACCTAACTTAGAATGTATAGTGACATCATCAGGTATTTTTCTTTCCATGTCTATATTTACAAAAATCCTAGCAGAAGATAATCTCATTTTTTCTTTGGTAGTTCCATCAAAATCTAATAGGGATCCTAAAAACTCTACTATGATTGTTAAGACTTATTCCTCCCAAAACTCGAGAGGTAAACCAAGGAAATTTATCCATAAAGGCATGAAATTCATATTTTATTTTTCGGGATCAAATGTGGGAGTCCATATCTTTAGAAAAATACCCATGTTCCTTAAGAACCACGGTCCATCCACTAGTGCATGAGTAATTCCTCCAGTAGATTAAACTAAATGACGAAAAATCCTTTTTTCATTAATGAAATGTCCATGTTCCCATGAGTATTCCATTTTCTGAAGGCCCATATTCTTATGATGTCAAATTTGGTTCATGGCCCATGAAATTTTTGTATTAGAGCTAAATTATTTCTCTGCAAAGCTTTATCAATAATCACATCTAGTATATTGAAGTGATGTTCTTTACCTAAGATATGATGCTTGATTTCTGTCCTCTGCGATGGTTATTTTTATGTTCTTGGATTTTTTTTAGATATCATGCATGCCCACATGGTCTTGGAACCTTCACTATGATTTTCCTTTCCATTCTCATATTTTGCTCCCAATCTGACTCCTTCATCCACATCCCCTTGCTTACAATCAATAGAAGATTTCAAAATCACTCTCCCACTCAAAATCACTATAACAAAAGCATTACCATGTTATTATAACCATTCATACAATCATCATGTGAAACATGGTCAAGGGTAACAATCGTAGGTTTTATTAAAGGGTTCACACAATCACTATACCAATTATCAAGATAAACACCCACACATTCAAAAATATTTTTATAAAAATATGGCTCATCGGTATTGATAAAGCTAGTCTCAAGTACTTATTCAAAAGACAATGAAAAATCTATATGATGGGAGGTATGAGGTTCCTCTAACTTAGTTTGGTGGATAATAGGATTCAAAGGACCAAATATATCATCAAAAAATTCATGAGGATAAGAATTAGGAGTCATATAAAATAAATATTATTCTAACCTCCACTCCTATTAGGTGAAAATAGGGAAAATTTCAACTTATAGGTTCTCATCATAAATAACTCTAGGGTATGATGTGGATAAATCCTTTCTTGTAATCTCATAAGGGTAATGGAACTAGTTAAAGGGATAGTATCTCATATATCTTGCAAATAAATAGATATATCATAATACATTAATACGTAAAAGGGTATCTAACCCTAAAAGGACATCCACACAATCAATGATAAAGGGAAAAATCTTAGGTAGCTAAGGTGTGCAAACAAAAGACCTAGCTAGGATAGGAAACCTAAACCAAACTAAGAAAAAGAGTGGGTTCACCACGTTTAAACCTTAAATTAATTAAATATTATTATTTAATTAAATACAATAAGAATAAAGATGTTATAGGAATTAAATGAGAAATTCAAATTACATATAATATATTTACATAATGGAAACTAGAGAATTGTGAGAATGATAAATTGGTGAAGAAATTAGGAGTATAATTATTGTTTGAGAGATGAATGAGTTGGTTCAGATGGATTTATGATTGCTTCCTCGTTGAACCTAAGATGTGTGCAAATCCTTGAATGTGACTAATATTTGATTATCTTCCTAAATGAGAATAAATTAGATAATACATGTATGTATTATATATCGATCCACTATGGCCCTCTTCTATACAGTTTTGATCCTACAACTAGTTTAATTCTAGGTATTTCTATATCACTTCACCTTCTCCTATGTCATGCCTCAAGATCTTCATATTTTTTATAACCCTTAAATTTCTACTTATACTTACAAAAAAATTTAGATTTAGGCAAAACACTTCAAACATACATTAGATAACAAAAACAATGTTATGTGATTGATTTGGACTGACTTCAGTAATCACCATGTGTGATTTAAACAAATCACTAATATATTTCAACCTTCATGTAGTTCTCCTAGTGTACATGCATGTGTATATGCAATTAATTCATTGACCCAAGATTTCCCTAATGCATCAACATTGATAGCAACATAACTAAGTTCCTTAATTGAAACCCTTGTATGTAGAATTTAGAACACTTGAGAATTAGTAATTTCCCCTTATGACGTGATCATCAAAGGTTCTATAACATTATGTTATTTCTAGCTAGCACATGTATGGATAGGTGATTATTAGATGTTAAATTCTCATAAACAACTCGTATGTATAGGACTCCTTTATTTTGAAATCCAAACATAATAGCATGTAATGTTGACTTAAAACATAGGGCATGAAACTAAAAAGAGTAACAAACAATCCTAATGAGTTTAAGAGAGACAAAAGAAAATGGGACATGACCATATGGCTTGGGATCATACCATACAATGATTTAGACCAAGAAGTATGTTCATGTACTAAAGTCAACAAAAGTCAAATAGTCAACATCAATGACCAAATATCTCAATGACACAACACAAAACACTATGAAAGATTCAAATAATTAGAAATATAGAAACCAATTGAGTGATATAAATCTAAATTAATAAGGCATTGTGACACTAAGTTCTAGGTTAATCGTTCAAGATCCATACATATATAATTTGTAAAAGTATGATCTAATAATTGTTTTGTTCTAATTTTAGTTTCTACGGTGTGTGTCATGCCCACTATTTTACCACACAAAATATAACTAAAAAACTGATTTTTTTTACAAAACACAATCATGTTATGCAACAATGAATAATATATGCAATAACCAATAGAAACTTCATGCCAATAATTACCTTTCAAAAAACCAACATACTAAAATTACAATTGTCTCATGAGAAAGCATGTTAGGTTGTGGAGCCTGTTTTCATGTGTGAAAGTGTTGAAGACTATACACTAAGAGTATTGTACACTTTTGGGCATAAATTGTTTTTTTGGCCTAAAAAAAATGCACCTGACATATTGGGAAATGTGCTCTTCTCATATGGGTGAGATTTTTGACCCATAGGTTTTTGGGCTGGTTTTGGCCCATGGTTTTAATACCCACGGTATTGTAAAATTGCTTAAGCAGTTGCCTACTTATATGGTTTTATGCATATGGTAGGATATAATGAAAAACATTGCAGATGTGCTTTGAATTCAGCTATGAATTCTGTAGAGTTTGTTGAGCATAGCTCCAAATAGATATAGGTATTGTATTGAGAGAGTGGTGACTTGTAATAAAATATGAGCAAGTGATTCTTGGTGGATGTAGCCCAAATTGGGTGAACCACGTTAAATATTGTCTCTTTGTGTTGTGTTATTTTATTTGAGATCTGTAATAATTTCTGCATATCATTTTCTACTGTTGCGATTCTGTGAGGGATTATCCCACATATTTTATCCCTTATTTCCTAACAAAGCATTGGTCTTATTACTTAAAAAGTGTAACCTTTACGGAAGCATAGCTAAATCCATTATGCCTAATACGTTACAATGTGGGTTAGTTACGTCTCATTCTAGGATCCATTCCAGTGTTATAATTATTTATATTTTCTCACACTAATAATATCCAAACATAAATTTCATCTTCCATTCTTAAAAACCAAATTTTTAAATCCAAGAGTACACAATTTTGGCTAGAACCGCCACAATTTTATCCATCACACATAAATTGAGGTATGCATGAATAAGTTTCTTATCCCATGGGTGGTATTCCTAACCATCATTATTCTACAAATTATAGCTTAAAAAAATCCAAACAATGTGAAGGGGGTGATTTTGACTTGGAACACCTATCACGAAGCCCATGTACTTCTCATCAAGATATTTTTTGCAAGTACAAAAAGTAGGGTCAACACAATTTGACCTTATCTTAATTTGGTATAATGGAGATGCTCAAATAACACATGAGTGTGACTAAGGAACATTATAAATTTTCCCATATCACTTTGACCAAAATTTATTGTCTTTATAAGGTGATGTTTCCAATCAAATTTGTGACCAGGAACAAAACATTCCAGAGTATAAGGTAAACATTTAAGGTTAACCCACAAACATGGGTTATGAAGAAGAAAAATTATCAAGCTACTATAATTCCTATGGAACTTCCTTTCACCACAAAATCTAATCTTGGCACAAATATCTCCTCACACGTAACTCTAAGCCTTGTAATGGCACAATAAGGAGACCAAATATTGGGTATTAACACATGAAAATGATTTCATTTGCTTGATGGGTATGACTAAACCATCCTCAAGATAATTATAGGAATCTTACCATGTAATCCACTAACATGGATGACTAACTCCTTTCTTAAGATCATGGAAGTACTTTCCCTTATGTCATATAAAGGTGTTACCTAAGGAGAAGTTAAAAAATTATCATACTAGCATTGAAATGGTAAGACCGCTTCGCCCATCTTATATATATAGGATGATCCCTCACGGGATTGATATAATGTAATCATATATCATTATAGAGATATATAATTATTATCATATCTTGGTTATAATCATTAAGATTATTGAACTGTAAAATTGTGAGAAATGGTTTTGCAATTATCTCTGTGAATACCAAGGATCGAAGTAAAAGTGTTGCGGAAAAGCATATATGAAATTCTTAATACAAGCAATGCTTTATTCTTAGTGTGGTTTTTTCCTTTAGGTTTCCCCACTATAAATATAGTGTTCCCATCTCTTTACTTTACTATTAATTGATTTCAGCTCTTGTTATTACATTTTGTAATCTGTAATATATAATTAGCTAAATCTATGGTTAATTTAATTTCACATCATAATCTATAATCTTCGACAATTATTTTTAGATCTATAATTTTTTAATTGTATCTTCCCATCATTTCCCTAACATGGTATCAACACTAGAGTTTATGCATGTGTAGGATCAATTTGAATGCTTTTGATTTCCAGGAGTGAACAAGCTTGAATTTTATTTTAAGATATACGAAACACTAGTTGTTATGTCATCAAATTCAAGCTAATTAGGTGGAAAGTTCTGATTCCTGCCAAAATATTTGTAAAATATTGGTTAATTAGATGTTTATATATTTTTGTGTATTTTTGTGCATAGATCTATGTTTCTATGACTTGTTATTGATCTTTCATAGTTTAAATCTATTGTCTACAAGTTTTTTTAAGTTTTTTGCACTTTTAATGGTTGTTGTAGTTGTTTTTGGCTATGGATCAGAAATTTTTTATTTACATACCATTATTTCGGTGATTCAAAGTCTATCTCAACATTAAAAATCTTGATTTTTTACAAGTTATGTTGTTGTGAAGCTTCGGCCAATAAGATAAGTCTAGGTAGTGTCGTTGTGTCAGATATTTTAATAGATATTTTCATTTTTTGAAGCTTGAGCCAATCATTAAGCTCCATCTAGCTTCACGCTATTAATTTTTTTGTAGATATTTTTTGTCTTTGCGAAGTATAATCCAATAAGGACATTCCATGCTCTTCATGTTGTCTGACTTGTGTTATCTTTCCTCTTTCACATGTGAAATCTTATCCAATAGAATAAATCCAAGTCTCCTCACATTTCACATTATTAGTCTTTTGTTATCTTCTTATGTCGCTCGTAAAATTCAAGCCAATATAATTTCTTCAAGTCTCTTCGCATTTCATAATTGTCATCCTTTTTAATCATGGCATTCGTTATGTAATGTGAACAAGCCATAGTTTTTGCATTTGTCAGTCTTTGTTAGAATTGCGAAAAGCAATCCATTAAGAAGGATCCGCGTGTGTTCATTTTTGGTTTTGATCATTTAGGTTGCACTACGAAATGTGAACCAATAGTAAAACTCCACGTACATTTTTTTTTGTGAGTGTCATACTCTACCTAGCCTTCCCGGTGTCAGTATCTATTTTTGCTTAACCAGTGATATTGTGACACCTGTCTTTTGATTTTGCTGGTTGTTCATACCAGAAATAGATTTTAATTTTGGCTATTTTTGGGGACTTCAAGTCCGCTAGAAGCCATCTCTTAAAATTCTAGTGGAAATCTTCCAAATATTTTCTTTTAGTCGTTAGATTTTCACCAAGTGGCATCATTTGATTATTTTTTCTATTGTTGTCTTTGATTTCAGGTTATTACTTAGAACTGAAAGGAAATCATTTTTAGTTAAATCCATAGACTTCATGTCCATTGGGCTCATTTGTGTGAAATTTTTTTTGGAAATCTGACACATGCCCCCTGGTTTTTTTAATTAGCTCCACATGTTGCCTCTTGTTTTGGCCTCATGTTTCTTCTATTTTTGGTGAATAATTCTTAGTTTTTTTGTTGGATTCTTTTAACTATGTTGTGGAACTGATAAGTTATCTATTTTAATTAAATTTTGAATACTTTGCATCCACCAGGAGGATTTGTGGTAATTTTTAATTTTACGGATTTTTAAATATTGCTTGTGTCACATTTTTTCAAATTTTCTTCATACCGCAATTCTTTCTAAGGCTCTTTGTTCCACATGTTTTCCAAGTTCCTTTGTCTCTAGGATTTCAAAATTTGTAAATCTTAGATCTTTACTTTACGGCCTTCTACAACTTGTCCTTTTCATTATTTAGCAAGTTATACGTGCGTATTTCTACTAAAAAATTGTAGCTTGTTTTTTCATCTCTTTTTGGCTCTCCTATAAAGAGTTGGTTCATTTTTAGTTGTATTTGTCTTTATAATTGTCTATGCTTTTAAAATGGCCAGTAATACTATTTTTTCGATGGATAAATCTCATTTATTAAATGGAACAAATTATAGTATTTTGAGAGTAAGGTTAAAATCCTATTTCATGGCTAGAAAGCTATGGGATCTAGTAACTGATGTGGAAAAATGACCCACCAGAAGACTTGAAAATCCTGAAAACCTTATCTCCTTCTCTCAAAGATCATAGGAATCTCTTTCCATTCTACTACAAAGCATAAAATATGAATTTTTAACGCTTCTAGGTCATATGGATTCTCTTGTTGATTCCTGGAAGCAATTAGAGACTATGCATGAAGGCAGTCATTTTTCCAAGATAATCAAGCTAATTTTAGAATTGTTTACAAATCCCGTGAAGGGGGATGAGAATATTGTTGATTATCTAGCTAAAATTAAGAATATTAAAGCACATTTGAATGGATTTAATTGTGAATTGTTTCAAGATAAGCTTATTTATTTTATCATTTAGATTAATATTCATAAAAAAATCAAGAACTATATCTTAATCCTTAATTCTAGATATAAGAATGAGTCTTATTTACCTAATCTGGATACTGTGTCCTCTCTTCTGATTCAAGAAGATCATATTATGGAAAAATTTGATTCTAAAGAGAATGTCACTTATGAACTTCTCACTCAAGAATCAAAAAGTAAACATTCTAGATTCAAAAATCAAAAATCAAATATTAAAAATCCTGTTAGTGCAAATTCACAGCACCCCCAAATGAGTTATAGATCTACTTTTCTAAGGCAAACTCATCTGGTGTGAATGCACAACATTGATTTTTCTCCAAGGTGTGGGACCTTGCAAATGGGGAAAACTCTCCAGATTGAGGCTAGTTCCTACTCCTCTATTTAGGTGTATGCATGCAGTTTTTGTAGAGGTTTTGATACAAAATTCCTACTCTAAAACTACCAAGGAGACAGGGTTGAGAGAAAACGTTGAAAATGGAAACAAAACTAAGCAAAAAAAAGAAAGGTGATTCACCAAAGGAGTGCTGAACTCCTTGATTTCCAAATATAGACACAAATCATGAAGATGGAGCAACAAAACATGCAAAAATTACCAGAATGCAATGAAGGATCAGAAGGAAACAAACTAATGCAATAGAGGATTGGAAAATCAATCACAAAGCATTTATTGTTAGTTCCAGAATTGATACAATACATTCCATTGGTAAAGAGGCAATAAACGTGTTACAATATCTATGGGAGGTCTGAAACTCCCTCAAATCCACATACTAAGGAGGGAAAAAAAGAGCTTGTAGAAGAAAAAACATCCAACCTTCACAAATGAGCCAAAAATCAGCATATATCGATGAAAAATAGAGTCCAGGAAGGAGAAATGTGGGAAAGTTGAAATGACGGTTTAACCACTGACAAGATTCATCAAAATGGCATGGGTACCCTTAAAATTTCATTCCCTAAGATTTTTGACCATGCTGGAGAAGAATGGAATACATATTGTGTTAAAAACAGGTGGTTGAATGTCGGTTCTACTCTTTTTCCTGTGCCAAAAGGTGTTTTTTCATTTTTATCCCACAAAAACTCCACCCAAAAACAAAATTGAAGATTATATCATGTATAGGACTTCAATAGGTTTCCAACGATACAAAAATCATGAAAATATGAGCTCTGGTGCGAAAGATATGCCCATGTGAAGATTTAGGGCAAAACTAGGGCAAAAATCGAGTCAGCGGGCCGAAACTTGAAAAATTTTCCCCTTTTTTGAATTTGGGAAAGAATTTCAAAAATTATTCACGCTCCACCCCTCCACTACCACATGGAACCTTCCCATTTATTGATGAGAATGCAGGCTCAAACCTTGCCTTTTCTCCTTTGATTTTTAGCTTGGGAAAAATTCCCAAAATTAGTCTGCGCTCCGCCACTACGCAGTACCACGTGTCGGCACCTGATTGCTCCGCGGGGATGCGCTCCAACATTTTCCTTTATATATTTTTCAATTTTGGAAAATTTCACCAAAACCGTTTGCGCCTCTAACCCCTCGCCACTGACTGGACACGTGTCGCTTCCACATTAGATGCGGGGGCCTTCACAACTTTTTCTCCATCCTCCACGAGCCTATAGGGCCGGTTTTTCCTTTTGTGCCTCCACCAACTCTTTGGAAAATATGGCAACTTTCCTCCACTGGCTCGACCTCTACCACCATGTCGGCATCATTTCATTAGCCATGGGGCCTGTCAAGGGAAAAAATCCCCAAAATACACCACCGAGCGATAACTTTCAAAATATTTGGAGTTAGGAGGAAATTTTTACCTTTCTAGAAAGGTGAGGAAAAATCCTATCTGATGGAGCCATTTCCAGAAACCATTGAATGCTTTAAATGTGTGAAAATTGAAGTTGAAGCAAAAGGAAGGAAGAATGAAGGCAAGTTAGCCAAAATAAGCAGCGGGCTTATTTTGGATAACAATTTGGCAACTCTTAGGGGTCATCCGTCTGCTAGATGAATGATCAGTGACATTTGAAGCATCCATTGGGCATGGAGTCAAGCCTGATAACCAATTCTGATCTGAACTATGAAAATATGACCTCTAAGCCACTATGAAGCCCACTGAATTGGAGTTGTTTTTCACCAAAATGCCACTGAAACGGATTGTGCAAGAGCAAAACCAGCACCACAACAACTATATACAAAACTAAAAATCATACATGCTCCAAATTGGAACATGTAGAGTTGTGAACAAGCACTTGTTATGCTAAAATAAAACCTACCTAGACTACATTAACCAAGAGCAAAGGGAGCTCAAATAAATCCTGCAACTAGCAGGGAGAAATAGCTTACCTTCCTCAAAAATGGCAGTTCATTGCAACTGATTTTGCACTGAACATGGCTGGTTGGATGAGTGAAAAACTGACCATAAGCTGATCCTCCACCCAAATCATCAAGGTATCAACATTAATAGGAAAATCCCTCCTCAAGATGACCTCCATTGGACTCCTAGATGTATTGATGGGGGCCCTTGGTACTCTGATGCTCATCCTCATGCCCTGAAGTAGGTATGGACTAGTTTTGGTTTCTCCTTTGGCTTCAATGAAGACAAGTACCTGATTAAGAACGGTATAATCCTTTGGATGTGCCCATTTCTTTGAAATTCAACTCCAAAAATGAAGTATTCTTGTGGACCTTCTTGGGTGGATGGTGTGGAAGAAATAATGGAATTCTTCTGCTTTTTCCCTTCCTCTAAAGAACATGGAAGATTTAAATCTTCCAATCTTTGTTCCAATGAGCTGTCACAAAAAATAGGCTAATGTTTGTCAATGTTCTCCTTTGTGGCAGTAGGCTCTTGATGTTGGAGAATGAATGGTGGGGAAGAGAATGTTGTAATTTCAACTGGATCCTCCTCAAGACATTCCTCTAAGTCTGATAAAAAATCAAACTCTTTCGATGTCCTGCTACAAAAAAGGTTTTTCCCTCTTGCATGGTGACCTCCAAATCTACATTTTCTTCACCATGTGTAGTATCATTTTCAAACATGAAACTTGTCAATTCAAACTCATCCAAAAAATCAGATTTTTAGAGAGATGAAGTGGGAGAGAAACATGAAATTTCTTGTGCCTCTTGCTCACAATTTGGACCTGTTTTGTTCACCTCCATAATGGCTTCATCAATTGAATCTGCCCCTTCAAATGAAATAAAAAATGTATCAATAATGCTTCCTTCTTCTGTTGTTGCAAAAATTGACTTGATCTCTTCCATTTGCTTCGCAAAAATGGGATTTTGAACTAGTTTTTCTTCCTCCACAATGATTGATTTTGAAGTGCAAATTGAATCAGCATTTTGTTTGGGCGTAGAGTGCCAACATGGACACCCAACTCATCACTAATAGACTGTTTTTTTTCTCTGCTTCACTGCTGCTAATATAAATATAAATCAGCCTTGTTTACCACTTGTTCCACAACTCCAACTTCCTCTTTTGGCTTCACCATCAAGGGGATTTTTGTAATCCTGAATTTGAGAGCCCAACTCTTTAGATTTTCTATTATTTCTTCCCTGTTGGGCTCCTCTTTTTTCTGTTCTCCTTGACTGGGTTTCTAATTTTCATGTTCCCAACATGGATCTAGGAATGCAAGAGGATGGATGGGTTGTGACTCAACTAATTTTGCATTTTTTTGTGATGGTAGAGGAGGTAGAAACTCTTGTTTCTTTGGAGGGAATGGATTTTTGGAAGGGAAAAGAGTAGAGAAATTAACGTGGGATGGGAGACTAGGAGATGGATAAATGGAATTAACTTTTGGGGCAGCATATGGGAAACTTGAAGCTTGACACTGCTAAAATGATAAAGCTTAAGATGGTGAAAAATAAAGACAAGGAGATGTTTAATGACTTACCCACTAACAAGGTTGATTCATACTTTCCTCATATACTTCTATCTCCTCAATCCACTTTGCAAGAAATGGCAGCATTTTCAACCATGAAGTATAGCTTCTCCTGAGGGCTGTAATGCATCAGAAAAGGGCCTCTCCCATGGACAGGGTGCTCTGAAACCAATCTAAAATTCCTTCATTTGTGCTTGATCCCTTGATTGCACCATGCCAACCTCCATTTTTTGGATTTTCTCCAACAAATCTACACTTTCTTCTTGATTGCCCTCATCATATGCATATCCTTGTGCTTGATGTGCTTCATAGCCAAAATGATTTTGGCATTGCTCATATGGATATGCATACTGATTTTGAATTTGATCAAAATGTTGAGCTTGAGGATTTGAAAAACATGTTGGAGGTGGAATATATTATAGCTGTTGTAAATGTAAATTCCATAACGGAAATGAAGTCACGATTGCACAACTTCATGGAATGAAAGAAGATAGAAGAAATGGAAGGAAGAATGGATGAAAAATGAATCAAAATGAATGGAAAGGAAGGTGTGCAACTTCAGAGATGGGTTGTTGACCATATGGAGACGCCAGATGTGCTTTTAGAATGCCTCTAAAGGCTGAAATCTTCACAAGAACACATCAACCTACAAAATATGAAGTGGAAGACCTCTAAGGTCCCACCGGGGCATGCCAAAACTATTAGTGTAAATTCACATCACCCCCTAAATGAGTTATAGATCTAATTTTCTAAGGAAAACTCATCTAGTGTGAATGCACAACATTGAGTTTTATCCAAGGTGTGGGGACCTTAAAAATGGGGAAAAATCTCTAGATTGAGGTTGGTTCATACTCCTCTGTTTAGGTGTATGCATATAGTTTTTTACAGAGGTTCTGATACAAAATTCCTACTCTAAAACTACCAAGTAGATAGGGTTGAGAGAAAACATGGAAATGGAAACAAAACTAAGCAAAAAATAGAAAGGTGATACACCAAAGGAGTGTTGAATTCGTTGCTTTTCAAATATAGACATAAATCATGAAGATGTAGCAACAAAACATGCACAAATTACCAAAATGCAATGAAGGATCAGAAGGAAACAAACCAATGCAAGAGAGGATTGGAAAATCAATCACAAAGCATGTATTGTCAGTTCCAGAATTGATTGCAATACGTTTCATTGGCAAAGAGGAAAAAAACATGTTAACAATCTCCATGGGAGGTCTGAAACTCCCTCAAATCCACCTGATAAGGAGGAAAGAAGATCTTGTAGAAGCAATAACATCCAACCTTTACAAATGAGCCAAAAATCAACATATATCGATGAAAAACAGAGTCAAAGAAGGAGAAACACGGGAAAGTTGAAATGAAGGTTCAACCAACGACAAGATTCATCAAAATGGCATGGGTACCCTTAAAAGTTCATTCCCCAAGAATTTTTGACCATGCTGGAGAAGAATGGAATCCATATTGTATTAAAAACTGGTGGTTGAATGTCGGTTCTACTCTTTTTCCTATGCCAAAGGATTTTTTTCATTTTTCTCCCACAAAAATCGACCAAAAAACAAAATTGAAGGTTCCATCATGTAGATGAATTCAATAGCTTTCCAATGATATGAAAATCATGAAAATACAAGCTTTGGTATGAAATATATGCCCCTCTGAAGATTTAGGACAAAACTGGGTCAAAAATTGGGTCGGTGGGCTAAAACTTGAAAAAATTCCCCTTTTTTGAATTTGGGAAAATTTCAAAAAAATTCTCCACACCCTACCGCTCTACTACCACGTGGCACCTTCCCATTCACTGACGAGAACTTGGGCTCAAACCTCACCTTTTCTCCTTTTATTTTTTCCTTGGGAAAAATTCCCAAAATTAGTCTGTGCTCCACTGCTCTACTACCACGTGTCGGTGCCTAATCGCTCCGTGGGGCTGTGCTTCAACATTTACCTTTGCATCTTTTGCAATTTTGGCAATTTTTTCCAAAACCTTCTATGCCTTTGACTCCCACTAGTGACTGGACATGTGTCACTTCCACATTGGAGGAGGGGCCTTCACAACTTTTTCTCCATCCTCCGCGGGCCTGCGGGCTAGTTTTTCCTTTTGCACCTCTGCCAACTCTTTGGTAAATATTCCAACTTTCCTCCACCAACCTGACCTCCACACCACCACGTGGCATCATTTCATTGGTTGTGGGCCTATCAAGGGAAAAATTCCCCAAAAAACTCTGTCGAGCCATAACTTTCAGAATATTTGGAGTTAGGAGGAAAATTTTACCTTTCTGGAAAGGTGAGGGAAAATCCTATCTGATGGAGCCATTTCCAGAAACTCTTGAGTGCTTGAAATGTGTGAAAATTTAAGTTGAAGCATAAGGAAGAAATAATGAAGGCAAGTTAGCCAAAATAAGTAGGGGGCTCATTTTGGATAACAACTCCTAGTAAAGATAAGAAACCAGGAAATTTAAGAGTTAGTTCTAATGGTAACTATCATTTCTATGGAAAATTTAGCCATAAGAAAGAATAATGTAAATATTTTTAAAAAAATTCAAATTTTAGAAATAAAAAATGGAATAAATCAGATTAAAATCAAGATGAAAATGAAGGAAATAATCATAGAGTTGATGTAGTAACTCTATAAACTACATCTATCACCTCTGAATGAAAAGCATTTATCTTTTTTTCTTGTATGATTTGATTATCTATCTATCAAGTCTTATCTCATTATTCAAAGGCTTAGAATAAGATATTGACAGTATATATGTTTTTTTATAAAACATTTCCTAACATGGTTAGTTTCTAAGCATATTGTTATGATAGTTGTTATAAAACTAGTGCTTAAATTTTACAATTGGTTAAAAGAGAAATAATATGATTTATAGTATGCTTATTATTATATTATGACTCTAACCATGTTGATGTTTTGTTGGATATACATTTAAATTTGTGTTCAAGTTTTTTTGGTGCAGGTTCCATCACTTGGAGCAACGAAAGAGCCTTGTGGCTAAAGACGTTGTTGAAAATAATACACATGGGATCTAAAGGAATTATTCCTCTTCTATGTTATAGCTAAATTGCTCTTGATAAAGAATCTAGTTCAACATTAGAGATAAATTTATAGAAATATTCACCAAGCCATTGTGTGTTATGAAGTTTTGTGCCTTGTTGGACCTTGATGAGCCCCATTTTGTTATGTTATAAACCATGTTAAGCCCCATACTATTTTAATATCATATTGCATGATGTATAGTGTTAACTACTTATAATGAATACTTTACTATGTTTTTGAGGGAATTATTGTGCATATGTTTTTTTATCTTCTCAATTCTTCCTCAAAAATGGCTTCAATTGATTTTTTTATAAGCATTAGTAGTACCTTTGGAAAATTATATGTTGAGTTATCACAGGAGCATAATGGCAATAGTGCAGGAATCAGTTCACTCACCGGTGTAAGAATCACCTTGGCACAGGACTTGCCTCTGCATTAATAGAGGACAGTACCACACCGAGCTCATCCTTATCATCAAATCTAAATTCCTTGAATCAAGGGATTCACTCAAGCATGCAGATAGCTCAAACTACTGGTAATAAATTTGGAAACATCACATCATGAAAAAGTAAATTGCACCATTTACTCATCCTATATTCAGGAAAATTTTGAGGTCTAGTTACTCCAGTCACTGGGAAACAAGATGCAACCAACAACTAGAGATTTACTATCACCGTAATTCCCTTCAATCAATGAAAGATATGAATAATATACCAGCACTAATTGACTCCCTCAAAGGATTCAATCACGGACATCCTATGAATTTGTCATGATTGATTCAAATCCAAATACTTCAAGGACTTCTCCTTCCATAAATGTGCTCCTTAAAATAGATAATCATTGTTTCAATTAAGTAGATGTTAGTCATTATGAATAAATAGTTCTCTCCTAAAGAGACTAGAATTTCTCTTGTATAAAAGAGGTAATTTATTTTGATTTATCAGTTCAGTTCGGTTATTCAATTTATTGTACAAGCATATTCTTTCAATAAGATAGCAAATTTAGGGGAAATTTTTGTTTTGTGAATTTCAGTACTAGCCCTGATCAAAGGGAAGTAGCAAGGGCCACTCCTACCCAACGAAAAGGGAGATTTGCATTTATTTCCTTTCTGTTATTTTGATCTATTTACCATTTCAACATTGGTTCTGTTATTTTGATGCATTTATTTTTCTATAGTTAATTACGTTAAGAACCTTCTAATTCTATTTATGATTGGATTTTTCCTTCCAAGAATTTTGTTTTGTAATCATGACCAGTTCATTATTTTCATTTTTTTTGTTAAAGTACGTGTTGAGACACAATTCCTACTATTTCCTTTATTACAAATAGTCATGGACACTTCCCTGGATTGACATAATAATATGATTAAAGTATGATCATCAATGACACTCATCACTTTTGAGCATTGTTTCTTGGGACTTCAAGGTGTTATCAAAGGTTAAGGTGATGGCTAAAGGTATTGCTTGGTTTTCTGGGAAATTTCCATTTATAAATTTCATTTCCATAACTCTTTCTTTTGAATCAGAAGACCTTTTAGTGACAGTAAGAATCCTCTGATCCTGGAGTATGTGGAACACACAATTAAGTTTAGTACTGATAGTTAGGGATCCATTCTCAATATGATAGGATTTTATGTTTAGACCTAGAGACCGTAGAGGTAGATTCATTAGAATAAATCTTCAAAACCAACATGTGGAACAACTTGTTGACCAAATACGGATGAATGAAGAACTAGAGAACCCTAATGATGCAAATAATGGAAACCCTCCAATTGGCATAATGTTCACTACCCCATCATATTAGATCCTAAGGATCAAGCTCCTATGAAAAATATATCCCTCTCTTTCTTACCAACTTTATGGGGATTAGTTTCAAAAGACCCTGACTAGTTCCTTTTTGAATTTAAGGTTTTATACAAAATATATGAATACACTTCTTATTTCCAAAAGCTTAAATTATTTCCCTCTACTTTTAAAGATAGAGCTATGATGTGGTTTATGGGTTTAAACCCTAACTCCATCCATAACTAGAAAGAGATGGAACAAGTTTTCCTAGACAAGTATCAAGATTACTGTAGAATCAAGGATAGGAAAGAAGAACTTCTTAGGATTCAACAAAAGATAGATGAAAGTGTAGAGGATTATCTGTAATGATTCATATTCCTTCACATGAGGTGTGGTATGGGTCTTGATATCAATCTACTTAAAACCTTATTCATTAAAGGGCTAGACAATGATACATAAGAAGCATTCAATTTAACAGGAAAGGGAGACATGAAAAAACTAGAATTCATAGAAATCATTAACCTATGTAGGAATTATTCTTGAACTCACCCCAATGTTACAAGATAAAAATTAAAAATGGCCAGTGGGGATCTATCCAAATTAAGAGAAGAGATTACAAATTTGAGAACATACCTTTTGGTCTAACTCAATACAACTATGGATAGAGATGAGGATAAGAATACAACTCCTTTGTTCATCTACTGCCCAAGATGTAGAGCTAAATATGGAATCAAGGAATGTCCCTTAGACAAGATAGAAATTTGTCTTCTTTGTGAACTCAAACATGCCATAGAACAATGTGGATTTCTTACCTTGCTAAATAATCATTTAAAACAAAACACACAAGATGAATCTAAGCTCAATTACATGGCTCAAAGGCAAGGAAGAAATTTTTAGTCCAACCAAAATCAGCCCTACATCCCAAAATCACAATGGGACCCAAATCAATGGAATACACCATGACCATATCCCTAACCTTGGGTTCGACAAGCCCCACAGGAGTGGAGCCCGCAGTGGAATGTCCCACCAAATTAATATCAAAAACCTTGGGCCCCACATCACAACATTCCACCATTTCAATAGTATAATCCTCAATACCAAAGGCAATGAAATGTAACTCAAGGGTATGAGTAGAAATACTATAATAAGAGGAGACCTCAAGGTCAGCGAGCCCTGTTGACTGGACCCACTAATGCTTCCTAACCAGATCAACTTGGCCAACCACAGATACATGCACAAACTATGGTAAATCCCCTAAATGTGAGGTAGGGAAACCCAATGTATATTGTGGAATCAGACAAAAATCCTACACTAAACTCGTTGGATTATAATAATATCCTGCTACATTCAAGAAAAAATACTTCAAAAGATTCCTCTTCTGTGATAAAATAAATTCCTGAAGAAATAGAAAAACCAGAAGAAAATCCTCAACCAAACAATGATATTCCCTTTCCATCTAGGCTCTTTAAGAAACCATGTACAGTAGTTCCTGAAAAAATTAGAGTCATAATTAATTCAAATATTGAGGAAGTTAAGTATTGGCACTTCCCTATTGCAATCTCTTAAGGAAATCCCTAAGTTAAACAATACAGTTAAAGAGCCATGTTTTAAGGCTCTAGGTAGGAGGAAGAACCAACCTAAAACCATCCATATTGATGAAAAAATTGCTATTATTTTAGAAGGGAACATTCCCCCTCCTAAATATGGAGACTCTAGAAGTCCTATTGTAATAGTATGCATAGGAGATGTCTATATTCCTAACGTTCTAATTGATCTAGGAAATGTCATCAATGTTATGACAAAAGATACTTTGTCTACGTTATCTCTACTTGAACCTTAGTCTACATCTATATTTTTGCAAATAGGAGACTAGTTTGTGAAAAAACCAAAGGGAATAATTGAATATGTCACTATTACAATTGAATCATGGGACTATGTGATATATTTCATGATAATAAAAACAAATAACAAAAATATTAGATACCCTATAATCCTAAGATGACCTTGGTTAACCACAGGTGCCGCTCTTATTAATTATAGGATAAGGAATATGGTTATCACTAATGGTAAAAATTCAAAGAAACTGTCATTATACCCTGCTACCAAACCATTTACAACAGATAATAATCGATGGCCTAAAGATGATTCAAATGATTCGAATGATATCATCTCTTCTCTAGTCATGGTCATAATTCAAGAACTCTTAGATAAAGTCCAATATGATGAACCATCAGGTGGGCATTATTCAGTTCAAAGGACCATTCATAAATATTTAGGAGCTGGTTACTATTGGCCTTCCTTGTTCAAGGATGTATGAGAGTATGTATGGAGATGTGATCAATTATAGAGGATGGGGAAACCAACATTTACATCTAAAATTCCACTCCAACCCCAAGTTGTCTTGGAACCATTGTAGAAGTTTGGGTTAGATTTTATTGGACCAATTGACCCAACCTCTCAAGGGAATGAGTACATCCTTGTTTTCACTGATTATTTCACCAAATGGGCTGAAGTGTAGGCAATATAATATGCAAGAGATGAAAAGGTTGTAGATTTATTATATGAGCATATTTTCCAAAGATTTGAAGCACTAAGATCTATTATGTCAGATCAAGGACCAAAATTTATGTCAGGAGTAATCAGATATTTTGTGGAAATGTACCAATTGAAGCACAAGAAGTCATCACCATACTACCCATAGTCCAATGGTCAAGTGGAGGTTACTAAGAGAGAGTTAGAAAATATCCTCACAAAAATAGTGGATAACTCAAGGAAGAACTCGGTTCAAAAACTACTTGAAGAATTATGTGCCTATAAAACTACTTGGAATATAACCACATGGTTTACTCCCTACCAATTATTCTATGGTAAAAATCAAATTCTACCTATAGAATTTGAGATTCAAACCTTAAGGACAAAATATGAAGTGGGCATTGAATTGACAGAAGCACAACATGCCAGAATTGTTTAATTAAATGAGTTGGATGAAATTAGACTTCAGGAATTGCATCATACTAAAATCATCCAACATCGGAGGCAACTTTGGCATGATAAACAAATAAATCTAAGGAAATTTCAAGAAGGATACTGGGCTCTCCTATTTTATTCAAAGTATAAGGACTTTAAAGGGAATTTGTAAATGCGATGGATGTGCCCATACCAGATTGCACAAGTATTTGACAATTGGATTATTCAATTAATCCTAATAGATGGATAGAAATAGGTAATTCTAGTTAATGGGCATAGACTACGGCTATATCTTAAACCAACATCCAGAGAAGAGTTTCAAAAATAAATTCAAGAAGATTCAGATATGAACTATGTGGAAATAGTATCTTTGTCCAACACACCTCAGACTTGAGCTACCTTATGTTAGAAAATAAAGAGGAGATGACTAAAAAATAGAAATGGAGGTCATATTTCTCTGAAGCATTGGTTGAAAACCAGAAATGGCAGTCGGTGCTTCCAAAAAAATGATGAAAAAATTAAAATAAAATTAAAAAATTATATAGGACTGAAAACCAAAAATGATGTTCATCTCCCTTGAATCCAGAAGGTAATAAAAGTACCACATGTGGATGGAGCAGTAAACCAGTATGGAAATGGAAATGAGGATATGACAAGCTCATTTAATAAGGTATGCGCAGTTAATTCACTTCTTGAATATAGGGAAGTTTTAATTATGAGTCATTAATCATTAAGCATTGTGAAAATTGAATTTTCCCCTCAATTCCAATCAGTCTACATGCTTCACAAATCCCAACCAAATCTATAATGCACTACCTCCATAAACTTCACATGTGCCCAATCAATTTCATCATCACCTCTAGATTCCATCATATCTTTCCCAATTTAGTTATATTCATTACATACCATTTTTTCTCTGCTACTACTTTCCGAAATTAAACTTTTCCACTCCTGTGCCACCAATCACTCTTGCACTTTCCCACATACTTGTAAAATTTCCAATAATAGTCCTTTTCCCTTATTCATGTTCATATTTGTTAAAATTTAGACATGTGTCCTCAACTGCGACATGAATCAACAAGTTTTGTGGAACTTTTTTTTGATGCAAATTCAGTCAAAATTTTTGGAAACATGGGATGGATGGAATTTCTATTGGATTATGAGGAATTCACAATAAATATGGATGAAGGACACTCTACAGTCTAAGGTAAGAAAATTACCTTTACCCCAACTATCATTAGTCATATTTCAGGCATATCTGATGAAGGGTTATCAGTAAGTGATAGGAAAATGTATGATGAGATAGTTAAGATATTTTCAATAGGGAAGAAGGAAAAACTACAATTGGTCATAGATAAAAAGGGTAAAGCCAAAGGTTTCAAAAGAATAACCCTTCCTAAACCATGGGAAAAAGTGGCCAAATGGTTAATTAAGTACTTTACATGCGAAGGGTAGTATGAAATTATGTTGGGACTGTACTAAGAATGTTAATCCAACTCTGACATGGTCAAACTAAGCCCAAGTATAATATCAATTTACCTCAATTTTTATATGATTCCATTTGTGTTTCTACAAAAAAGTTTCATTAGGGTAATTTTTTTAAAGTTCTAGGGTTTAATTTGACTGAAATGCAAACACCAATTTGTTAAAAAGAAGCATGGAATGAAGAAATGGCTGAATTTCTAAAAACAATATGCTTTGAACCATGAGGCAGTTGTGGAGTAAGCACCCTCAACTTTTGAGAGACCTAGAAAGTGCCTTAGGACTTTCAGATCCACACCTTCCTTGCATGAAACCCAAATTTAAAATCCTCCTTCCCATGACAAACAAGAGGTAGCCAAAATAATGCAAACCCTAGTCAAAAATCCACATGCATCTCCTCACAAATCAGCGTCCCCATCTGTTCCTAATATAAAACAAGAAATTGATCCTTCCTTACCTAAAGCTGAAGAATTGTCTATCAAGGATAAACAAGAAGAAACTATGATATAGGGAGAACCTAGTTCTCCCCCTGATTATGATAATATTATGCCCCAAGTATTGTCTTTATCTAAATTCTTATTTGAGCTAAAAATAGCTCAAGAAATAATTAATCATCTTTAGTTACTCCTTGAGGCCAAATAAGCCCATTCCTCCCAGCAGGAAACTACTAAAAATAAAGAGATTCAACAATTACCACAAAATGTAGCACAACAGGAAGAGGCAAATATTCACCTATAGAAATTCCTAGAGGAATGAGAGAAAAAAATACAGTCCCTTCATGCTAGAATAGAGGAACTTGGCACATCTCTTGCACTTTTGCAAGAAAACAGAAAAGAACAAGGGCATGCTACTCAAAATAATTTTGTTTTTCCTCATATTTTTGTTTTAAAAGGAATGCTCAAGAGGATGGATGAATGTCACAGACTCAGGGAACTTTCTGAGGAGAATAAAAATTGGAAAGAATAAAATAGATTGTTAAACTAAAATGTGGTTACAATTAGTCATCTCTATGACTAGGATCTTTCTTGTAGACCCCCTTCATATTGTTATGCACTTTTTCTAAAAGAGAAATTTTTCAAATGGAAAATATCTAGGGCTCGTTACATGTAGGATATAGATTTTGAGGATGATAAACAATTTGTAGGTGCATATACAGCCGGGAATGATATTGAGAAAAAAAAATGTTGTGTGAATTCTATGTGCACAAGTTTCTTATCCTTTAGAAAATTGAAATTGCCATTAATCTTTATATAGGAGAAGTGCAGTTACTTTCCTTCATCTCTAATATTAGGCACCAAGGCTAATGGAGGGATAAGAGGGAAACATTTGTGAAATTAGAATCTATAATAGGATTTTTGATAAGGCATGATTTACCTACCCCAATTTGGTTCTTCAACAGGTTCAGGTCATGGGTGTATTGTCTACATTTAGTAGACAGATACACGGATATACTTAAAAATTGTGTCAAAAATTTTAAAGAGCAGGTTAGTCCACCATTCAATGTCAACTTCGTCACTTGTTAGGTATGATACCAACTTCTAGCTGAGACATATAAGAAAAAGGAGGTTATTTCACCAAAAAACCTATGATGGTCCTTAAAACGATCCAAATATCTCTGCAAGATTATTTTGGAGCTTGAGGAACAATGGACTGACATGTAGTATAGGCACTCACTAGTCATTGAACCAATACCAAAATGGGATTCCATGGATGATCACCCTGAGGGTAGTTACAAGGATTAGAGAGATAATGTTATTGAGTTATTTGGATTTAGTAATACTACATCAGATGAAACTTGGCATACATTTTCTAATGAATATATTTGTTTAAGGATTGAAGAACAATTGAACAATAGGTAGCAGGAGGACTTGCTAAACCTCTAGTCTAGAGGAGTGATGAACCCCATTTTGTTATGTTATAAACCATGTAAATCCCAATACTATTTTGATATCATCCTACATGATGTATAGTTTTAACTGTTTATACTTAATACTTTACTCTATTTTAGAAGAAACTATTGTGCATATTTTTGTTATTTTTATTTTGTCAATTCTTCCTCAAAAATGGCTTAAATTGATATTTTTATAAGCATTAACAATAATTTTGGAAAAGTATATATTGATTTATCACATGAGCAGAATGGTAATAACATAGGAATCAATTAGTATGTTGGTGTAGGACTCACCTTGGCACAGGACTTGCCTCCACATTAGTAGAGGACTCACAGTACCACACTGAGCTCATCAAGCTCATCAACTCTAAATTCCAAAAAACAAGGGATTCATGCAAGCATGTAGATAGCTCAAACTATTGGTAATACAGTTGGCATCATCACATCATGAATATGAAACATGTGCCATTAACTCAATCTATATTCAACTAGCTACTCCAATCACTAGGAAACAAGTTATAACTAACAACTAGAGATTTATTATCACCACAATTCCCTTTAATCAATGAAATATATGAAGAATCTTCCAACACTGATTGACTCCCTCAAAGGAGTAAATCATGGACCTCTTGAATTGTCATGATTAATTCAAATCCAAATACTTCAAGGACCTCTCCTTCCATAAATTTACTCCTTAAAATAGATAGTCATTGTTTCATTCAACATTTAGTGAAGTAAATGCTATTCATTATGAATAACTAGTTCTCTCCTAAAGAGACTAGAATTTATCTTATACAAATGAGATAATGTATTTATATTTATTGGTTCAGTTCTGATGTAAATAAAATTTTAACCAACCATACATTCAACAAATAAATAATTTTTCACACAACTTCACTCTATTCTCTACAAAATGAGGATCATTTAACAACCCAAACAAGTTGGAGACTCACAGATTCATCACAAGGGAAGTAATTATTTTTAGTTTCCTTTGTGGGGTAATAGGTTTTTGGGATGTAATATGGAAATTTTTAATCAGCCTTTTGATTCAAATATTATGATTGTTTAAAAGGATGGGATTCTAAGTCTTGATATCCCTGATGGGTTAGCAGAGAAAGAAAAATCTAGGATGGAATATGCCTTGGTTGGAATTTTTTATAGATAAAGACCAAATGTGGAATGGTTTCCTGAATGGGCTAGGAAAAAATGGAATCCTAAGGGTTCATTGGAAATATCTTCCTATGTGAATGGGTTTTTTATCATCAATATTTCAAACTCTGAGGACTGTCAAAACATACTTTTGGGTGGGTCATGGTTTATGGGTAGATCTAGTCTTGTGGTTCAAAAATGGTATCTGGGATTTGATCCATATAAAGAGAAACTGGATGAGTTTCCTGTGTGGGTTAAACTACCAGGACTTCTGATGGAGTTTTAGGAAGGATAAATCTTAACTACTATAGCTAATTCCATAGGTTCCTTGGTTATTTTTTATCAAGTAACCAAGGCAAGAACTAGGCTAATGTACGCTTGGTTATATGTTAATGTTCTTGTTGGTAATATGTTGAGAAAGGAAATAGAACTTAAAACGAAGTTTGGTGTTTGGCTCCAGAAGATTGAATATGAAGCTTCTCCTCTATTTTTTTCAAAAATGTAGTCAGATGGGGCATGACCAAAGACAGTGTAAGGAGGCTAAGAAAGTAAAGAAGGGTTTGGAAAGAAAATAAAATGAGTCAAGGAAAATTAGGAAACTAGTAAGTCTTCTCCAAATAAATATTTCTCTACTGAGTTTTATTTTAATATGTTAGAGATAGAGGAGGTGGAGGAAGCTGAGATTTAGGAAAATATAGAGATAAACAAGGAAAATCAAAAGGAACCAAATTAGGAAGCTAAGGAAATTTTATATCAGGCTCATGAGTTAAAGGACATTGTGATTCAAACCCAAAATCAGGAGATCTCTTCTAAGGAGGTTCCTATTGAGTTGCTACAAATTATTAAGGAAGTTATAGATCAACAAATTAAGGATCTAAATAATAAGGGTGAAACAATTTTGATGGAAGAGTAGGGGTTGTCTCAGGAAGAGGTTGTACCCTATTCTTTCAATGTGGAAAATAATAAGGAGGTGTTAGAAGAAAACAAGATCAGTACAAGAAGTGTTCAAAAACAAGAAAGAGTTAAAGAAGATTGTGGGAAGGTTTCATTAAAGAAAGGTAATATTTCAAATAGGGATAAGAGGGAGAAAACTAAGGCCAAAGAAATAGATTCTGGTAAGTAGCAATCTATTGAGAAGAGCATATCACCAAATAAAAAAAGATGAAGCTCATCTCTTGGAACATGAGGGGTTTAAATAATTCCACTAAACAAAGTATTTTATCAAGTTATAGGAAAATGAATAAGCCTGATATTATTTTGATTCAAGAAACTAAAATGTCAAAAGAAAAAATGGTTGAGGTTAAGAATAAGGTTTGGTTTAGATCTAAAATGTAGAGTGTATCCGTTGTAGGTGCTTTTGGTGGTTTGGTTACTTTTTGGGAACAAAATGATAGGGAAGGGACATTGTTATTTCATTCTCCCCATCATTTGGATATTTTGTTTGAAGAAAAGGAGAATGGGTCTATTCGGGTTTGTTCTAATATATGCCCCTAGTAATGTGGTGGAGAGAAGAAAACTGTGGGTAGATATTATTCAGTTTCATAGTCAGTTTACAGATTTGAGTTGGTTGATTGGGGGTGATTTTAATACTCCTTTATGTCTGGAAGATATAAAGGTGGTTTGAATGTCTTTAGTGATAGTATGGGGGATTTTACAGACTTTATTGCTGACTGTAATTTGATGGATATTGAGTTGAAAGGAGCCTATTTTACCTAGTCAAATAAAACAATTGGTGGGGATATTATCCAAATTAATTTGGATAGATTTCTTATCAATTTATCTTGGTATTCAAAATTAGATGGCTCATTGACTGCTTTACCAAGGATTGGATCAGATCATAGTCCAATTTGTCTTCAAATAGGTAATAATGTTGGGGAAAGAGGAAGGACTTTTGGGTTCTTTAAGATTTGGTTAAAACGTCCTAATATTAAGGATGAGATCAATTCTAGCTAGAAAACAAGTGTTAAAGGTAAGCCTATGTCCAGACTTGTGTCAAAATTAAAGCATATTAAAGCCAGGTTGAAAGATTGGAATAAGGAAACTTTTGGTAATATTTTTTTTCAAAAAACCCAGATTAGTGAGTATCTAAAGAAGATAGAGGCATAAATTGAAAGCAGAGGTCTGAATAAAGACTTAAGGGATAAGGAGAAATCTATGTTGTCGGAATATCATAATTTAGAAGCTAGAGAGGAGGCATACTTGAAACAAAATTCTAGAGTTTTTTGGTTTAAGGAGGGTGATATGGACACAAAAAAAATCATCAAACAACTTCCATGCATAAGAATTGTAATTCTATTTTGGAGATTGAGGATAGAAGAGGGGTTAAAATTAAGGCTCAGGGTGATATTTCACAAGAATTTATTGATTTTTTCTCTCAGTTGTTTTCTACAAGTAGGGAACATGATCTTGGTAAGGAAATATATATTGCAAATATTTTTCAACCTATTATTTCCCAATAGGATAATGCTAAGTTGATTAAAATTCCATCTACTGAGGAGATAAAAATGGATATTTTTTATTTGGAAAGGTAGAACTCTCTTGGTCCAGATGGGTTTCATGCTCTTTTTTTTTTAGGATTTTTGGGAAATAGTTCATGAAGATGTTGAATAATCCATTCAATATTTCTTTTTTCATTGTAAGATTCTGAAAAATTTTAATGGTACCTTTATATCTCTTGTTCCCAAGGTGTCTGGTGTTGAAAAAGTAGCATATTTTAGAACAATAAACCTATGTAACATGGTATATAAGATAATAACTAAAATTATCTCTTTCAGAATTAAAGGCCTTTAAGAAAGTTTTATTTCTCCAAATCATGGTGCTTTTCTGGAAGGTAGACAGATACATGATAGTTTCATTACTATTCATGAAGCGGTTAAATCTATGGACAACTCTAAAAGGGAGGCAATGATGCTAAAATTTGATATGAACAAATCCTAAGATAGGGTATCATGGAGATTTCTTAGAATTATTCTTTTAATAATGGGTTTTCATGTTCATTTCATTAATATTATCATGGAGTTATTTCTACCTCGAAATAATCTATTCTGATAAATGGAAAATCTGAAGGTTTTTTCTCTGCAGGGAGGGGATTAATACATGGTGATCCACTTTAACCCTTTCTTCATATTATTGTGGCAGAGACTTTAGGTAGACTTTGTGCTGACCATAAACAGAAAAAGAAGCTCAATGGGTTAATTATTTCTAAGTTTTGGATCCTATTGCTTTGCAGAAATTTGTGGATGATACTATTTTACTGGGGAAGGTGACTCTAGTAGAAGTTATGGTGTTTAAGGTGATTCTTCAAGATTTTGAGGAGGTTATAGGACAACTCATCAATTTCAAGAAAAGTTATGTTTTCTTTTTAAATGTGGATGTAGATATTCATAATAGAATTACAACAGTACTGTAATGTTTAATTAAAGCTTTACCATGTTCCTATTTGGGTATGTCACTCTTTAAAGGGAGAATGATATTGGAAAATTGGAATACTCTAGTTAGAAAATTTCAAAAAAAATAGCAACTTGGAAAGGGACCTTCTTATCAGAAGCATGTAAATTATAATTTCTTCAAAGTTTCCTACAGATTTTTGTGGTTTATTTGATGTCAATTTTTAAAATTCCTAAAAATATTAGAAATATAATTACTCAGATTCAGCGTAGATTTTTATGGTCAAGAATGGAATCTAAGGATAGAATTCCTTTAGTGGCATGGGACAAAGTTACCCTTCCAAAGAGTGTTGGTGGTATTGGATTGAAAGATATTAAAAGCATGAATTTGGCTCTTATGGCTAAAGTGGGATGGATATTGGTGCATGAGAATGGTTTATGGGCTAGGATTCTAAAAGCTAATTATCTATATTTTGATCAAGCCTCTTTCATATCTACTGATGGTCTTCCGAAAGGCTCTTGCTTTTGGAATGGTTTGTGTAAATGAAGGGACATTTTGTTGAAAGATAGTAAGTGGAAGATAGGGGATGGTGTAAGAATTAGATTATAGGAAGATTGGTGGTTTGCCGATGAACCTCTTGCTAATAAAAAGAAATGCGAAAATGTGGCAGCACATTTTGAGGTGTCTATGGGAAGTTTTCTTAGAGACTATTGGAGTAGAACTGAATGGGGTTAGGATTGGAAACATTTGTATGAGAAGGAGAGGATGAAGAAGTCAAGGAAAGAATTAGAATATTAAATGTAAACCTTATGGGGTTACACATTCCTACAACTCAAAAAGAGGGTGATTTAATATGGTATTTAACAAAAAAAATGGTGAGTATTTGGTTAGAACATGTTGTCCCTTGTTTTAGCTCATGTTGAGCCAATTGGTAATAAATCTAACAATTATGTTGAGGCTTATGTGGTTTTAATTGGTTTAAAATGGGAAAATTCTTTGCAAATTAAAAATATTCTAGTGGAGGGAGACTCATTATACATTGTTAATGTTTTTAAGGGTTTATCAAAGCATCATATAAATATTGATTCAATTATTGAATATGTTAAGGGTTTATAGGAAATTTTTGATAATATTCAAATCAACCACATTTTTCGTGAATATAATTCATGTGTTGATGCATTAGCAAACATTGGAGTTTGGGCTCATGATAAAATTTGGTGGCGAAGTGAGGTGGATTTACCTTATAGTACTAAAAAATTTCTACATGCAGAAAAGTAGAGTTTATTTAAAGTTTGAGAAAAGGATATGAGTTATCCTTATTATTATTCGGTGTGCGAGAATTATC
Organism: Taxus chinensis; assembly: GCA_019776745.2. Lineage (NCBI taxonomy): Eukaryota > Viridiplantae > Streptophyta > Pinopsida > Cupressales > Taxaceae > Taxus > Taxus chinensis. The sequence continues at coordinate 433,109,910 of CM034153.1, read as the reverse complement.
CTAGTCATCATTTCTGGGTATGTGGCGGCAGCAACCAGTAATTTAAATTCTTGTGTTAGTTTTTTGCGCAAGTTCATCATAGCTTGGTTCAATTTTTAGTTTTGTTTCCTTAAGATGGGTGGTGGTAGGGTTAGGGTTGAGTCATCTTCTTTCTCGGGTCTGGAGAGAGATACTGTTATTTGGGACATTTTTAAGGAAGGTGGAATTAATAACTTTCTACAACATCTACGAGGGTATGATGAAAATATTTCAAAGGAATTTACAATGGTGTGGGATAATGGGGTAGTCACAATGTGGGGTGTTAGTTTTTTGGTTTTGGAGGAGTTGATCAGTAGGGTTATTGATATGGATTATGGTGGAAGAAGGGTGTTTAAGGATAGGACTTGGCTCCAGGATGAAGTCAACATTTTTTTTTATGATGAGGAGAAAATATGCTTTATGGAGGATGGTATAGCCTATAAATTTCTTCTGGGGAGATGGTCAGAAGTTTGTTTCTACATTATGAAATATATCACATTAGACAGTAAGTATCAGAAATTGCATTCTCAACATCTCATGCTTATTAATCATTTTCAAAGAGGAAGGAAGATGAGTATCCCGTTCTACTTGTTCAATTTCTTTTAGTTGTCTGTTAATCTATTTAAGGATAAGAAAATAGATGTTCCCCTTCACCAGGGGCTAATCCTTTTGTTAATTAATATGGATAAGAAAATTCCACAAAAAAAGGGGATTGGCATTAGGTTTGGGGAGGATCATATTTCTTTGGCTAATAGGATTAGGCTTAACAAAATGAAAGAGTGAGCCAAGAAGGAATTGGATGTTGGGACTGTTTTACAAAATCTTGCTAGGAAAAATGAGGAGGGTAATTATAGAGATGGGTTGTTGGAGGGAAATATTGTATTTAATTTTCTTGCTAGAAAAATTAAAGCTTTAGAGGATATTTTTCTCCAAGTCAAACCTTAGAATAGGAATCTTCTTAAGGGGTTTCAAAGGTCGAATGCAAATATTGTTGTTTTGGAAAATAGGGTTGATGTTCTTCAAGGGGTGGTTGTTGTTGAAAAAGGAAAGAAGAGGTAGCTCGACATAAGTAGGTTTGACAAGGAGGACATCCAGATGGAATTCGTTGGTCCAAATTCAAGGAATAGGGGAAAACGTGTGTAGGGGTTCTCTCGCATACTTTTTGTTGACTATTTTTTGGGCCAGTTTTGTCATGGCCTTCTCTATTTCAGTTTTTTGTATCTCAAGTTGGTTTCTACTCATGCTCTAGTTGATTCAATCTCTTTTTGACTCGATTTTTTTTGGGGTTTTTTTATATATACTTTTTTCTTGTGAGATTCAATGTAATATTTGCTATGTAAAATGCCCTTGGGGCCTTTTCCAAACGTTATCTATAAAATATGACTTACTCTTGAAAATTTGATCAAATTCAATTTAAATGGTTGTTCTAATCACCATTCCCTATTTTAAACACTTCATGTACCCTGCACAATTTCCATTCAATCAATAAATTGATCATTCTTCAATAAAACTCACTATCTCTTACCTTCCTCTATTGGATTTTCACACCTTCTTCACTAGTCATTCACTCAAACAAGAAAATTTGGATTTATATCTTCACAAATGCCTTCTAACCCCTTTACCCTATTTAATCACCTCAACCAATGTTATATAAATCATAAAATTGGCTCAATATGAATCAAAACATCAAACTTCACCTTTTCTTTGAAAACTGTCAATTTGTGCTCTCAAGAACACATAGTCTACAAATATTTTCTGTCATCTATATATTTTTCTTCACAATACCAATTATTCCAAAAAAATTATATGCTCTAAAAATATATTCAAGGATCATATGTTACAAATTTTATCCATTTTCATTGATCCATTTGAAATTTATGATTTTTTTCCCATGCAGACATTACATCAAATAATTTGCATGTTTTCTCATTAGTAACATTTCTGTCATCAGTAACTATTTTTACAGTTGTCAAATAAAAATATCATTCAAAACCCACTTGTAATTTTTTTCCATAAACATTTCCTCATAATTTTAGATCATTTTGATTATCAAAAATAAATTTATTCTTGTTTTACCAAATAAGACTCCTAGATGACAGCAAACACCCAATGTTGCATTAATTTTCAATTCAAGCATATTTGGCCCAATAGAGCATGAATTCCAAAGCACATGTTAGTAATTCATCTATAATACACTAAAATATCATTCAAATCATACTTAAAAGTTTCGAGATTTATTTTCAAGAATACTTCATTAAAGTTTGTAAGAGGTTTGATTACAAATCCTTCTTGATAGTGCACAAACCATTCTTTTCTTCAAAAATCTCCTCCTTAACCTCCAAAACCTCTCTCTCTCCTTAAATTATAATTTCTCATCTTTTGAATGAATATTTAGAGATGTTTTTTTAGGTTTCTTAGAACTAACTCCACCATGGTTCAACCAACTAAGTTGAATTTATGCCTAGGTAGGTAATGAGAGGGATTTTTATAACATGACCACTCTTATTACATTAATGTAAGTTAACACATAAGTCACTAACATACTAACTTAGGCCTAGATTTCACTACAACTCTATTTTAATATTTAAATGAGTCATTTCGGAGGGAGACCCCAAATGAGTTCTTATTACAACTCTAAGAGTTCAAATGGACCAAACCACCTACTAAACACTCTAAGACAACCTAATAAGCTTATTCAAACCAAAAATTGATTATGTACATTATTCTCCTACATCGTACTCCCCATGTGGAGAGAATGATGCTAGATACAAAAAGACTTATCCTTTCTTGTTTTCCAATTTTTCTTTACTTGTAATATTATTCTCTTTACTGCTACATTTTCTTCATTTTTATCAGCTACATTCTTCCTTTGTTGTTCACTTTTTATCTTCATCTTCTTATTCTTGACTTTACCCTAAAAAATGAGGTATTCATGTTTTTTTCTCTTCATTTGAGCTCTTAGATGAGCTGTTATTTCAATTATTTTTATCTCTTTTTCAAGTGTACCTGGAATCAAACATGAACACAAAACCTTAGATGTAAAAACAAGAGACTTTTGAGTCTCTTCAGCTACTTCCTCTTCACTTCCTCTATCTTCTTCCTTTCTCTCATTCTCAACTATTTCACTTATCCACTCTTCATTTTCAGATTCTTGTTCTCGTATGGAAGCTAAAAATATCGCTATTACCTCTTCTTCATCTTTTACTTGCATGATTTCTTCAAAAATGAATTCGTTCATCTCCTCAACTTTATCTTTCTCACACTTCATTTATTCACCATAAAAAGCACATTCAAGTTCCCATATCTCTCCTCTAATTTTTCTTTATTGATATATAAAAACTGAAAATATAATTTTCCACATTCGTTTTCAAGTTCTTCTTCACAAATACACTCATCTTCCACTATATCTCTGATTTCTTCTCTCTTTTGTTTGTTTGCCTTCTTTCTCATCACTTTTAGCTTGATTTTTTCCTCTCTTATATTATTTCTTAGGTGAATTTTATTTTCTATTTTCATGAGTGACCTTAGTGGCAACTTAACCTTCTTTCTTCTTTGCTTCATCAATAATACTTCTAGTTGTTCTACATCTTCTCTCCATTTTCTTATCTCTTTCTCCATCCACACTCTCTTCTTTTCTTCTTTCTCTCTCTTTCTCTCTTATTTTCTCTTTCACTCTCTCATATATTTTTCCTTCCTCTTATCACTCATATATTTAATAAATTATTTCACTATCTCCACTCTAACTTCATCCATCTTCAGTAGACAATTCTATTTCACCTTGTCCAAGCCTCACCTAGGTTTTGTTTCACACCTAGTATTTTGACTTCATCTTTCCTTATTTCTTCATTTTCCTCTTTCTTAATTATTTACTTTCAATGAGTAACATGTCACTTAATTCAACACTCTCACACAAAGGTAACAATTTATCTTCAAAAAATTCATTCAACTCTACTAAATTCACAAAACACATATATATAAATATTTGTATAAAAATGCTTCTTACAAAAAAGAATAAACCTCGATACATTTATCTTCTTTCTCTGATACCAAATGATGTAGAGAAAATTTTAACCAACCATACATTCAAAAAATAAAGAAAATTTCACACAGAAACTTCACTCTATGCTTTGCAAAATGAGGATCATTTAAGAACCCAAAATGATTTACCCTTACAAATTTTGATCAAATTCAACTTAAATTGTTTTTATAATCACCATTACCTATTTTGAACACTTCATATACCCTAAAAAATGTCCATTCAATTAAAAAATTGATCATTCTTCAAGAAAACTTGTTATCTCTTACCTTCATCCATTGGCTTTTCACACCTTCTTCACTAGTCATTCACTCAAACAAGAAAATTTGGATTTATATCTTCACCAATGCCTTTTAACCCCTTTATCTTGTTTAATCACCTCAACCAATGTTATATCAATCATAAAATTGGCTCAATAGGAATCAAAACTGCCAATTTGTGCTCTTAAGAACACATAGTCTACAGATATTTTCTGGCATCTACATCATTTTATGCACAACAAAAATTGTTCCAAAATTTTGATAGGTTCTAAAAATTTATTCAAGGATCATATGTTCAAAATTTCAGTCATTTTAATTAATCCATTTGAAAGTTATGACTATTTTCCCATGCAGACACTACATCAAACAATTTGCATGTTTTCTCATTAATAGCATTTCTATTATCAATAACTATTTGTATGGTTATCAAATAAAAATATACTTAAAAAAATAATATTACTTTTGTTCCATAAACATTTCCTCAAAATTTCAGATCATTTTTATTCTAAAAAAATGTTATGCTTTTTGTACCGAATCAAACTCCTAGATGGCAGAAAATACCCAATTTTGCATTAATTTTCAATTCAAGCATATTTTTCCCAATAGAGTATGAATTCCTAAGCACATGCTATTAATTCATCTATAATACACTAAAATCTCATTCAAATCATACTTACAAGTTTTAATATTTATTTTCAAGAATACTTCATTGATTTTTGTAAGAGGTCTAATTACAATTCCTTCTTGATGGTCAACCTCTCTCTCTCTCTCTCTCTCTCTCTCTCTCTCTCTCTCTCTCTCTCTCTCTCTCTCTCCTTGAATTATAATTTCTCATCTTTTTAATGAATATTTAGATATGTTAGTTAGGTTTCTAAGAACTAACTCCACCATGGTTCGACAAACTAAGTTGATTTTATGCCTAGGTAGGTAATGAGAGGGAGTTTTATAACATTACCACTCTTATCACATTAATGTAAGTTAACAATTAAGTCACTAACATACTAACTTAGGCATATATTTTGCTACAAATATATTTGAATATTAAAATGACTCATTTTGGAGGGAGACCCCAAATGAGTTCTTATTACAACTCCAATAGTCCAAATGGACCAAACTGCCTACTAAACACTCTAAGCCAAACTACTAAGCTTATTCAAACTAAAATTTGATTATGTACATGATGGTCTTGCATCAGGTTTAGTTATTCAATTGATTGTACAAGCATATCCTTTCGATAAGATAACAACTTCAATTGAAATTTTTGTTATGTGAATTTCATTACTAAACTTGATCTAAGGGAAGGAGCAAGGGCCTATCCTACCTAATGAAAAGGGAGATTTATATTTATGTAATTTTGTTATTTTGATGCATTTACCATTTCAACATTGGTTCTGTTAGCTTCATGCATTTTATTTTCTATAGTTAATTACGTTAAGAACCTTCCAATTTTGTTTGTGATTACATTTTTCCTTCCAATCATTTCATTTTGTAATCATGACCAGTTAATTATTTTCCTAGTTTTGCTAATTATTATGTGTTGAGACACAGTTCCTAATATTTCCTTTATTGTAAATAGCCATGGACACCATGCTGGATTAACATAAAAATATGATTAAATTACGAGCATCAATGAAAATTTTCATGCCTATCATAGTTTTCATTGAGGGGGATTGTACATGACAATGCCACATCTTAATGACCTATTGTAAACTTATAATACTTCCTCAATTTTGTGATAAGTAAATGTTTCACACTATGTAAATTTACTTTTAAATCCCAGTGAAGCATTAACTATGGGAATTCCTTGTTTTATAAAAGGCTCCATAATCTTATATAATTCTTTATATATAAAGAACTTGTCCTAATAAATTTTTTATGGGAAGATCCGTATGATTTCCCTTGTTTACATGCTAGCCTAAATCATTGTTGATAATTTATGGATCTGTAAATCCTTTTGTAGAAAAAGGTAATTTGGTGTGTTTTGTTTTTTCCCACTTAACATTAAGGAGGATTTTTGGGGTAATAATTTCAAGTGGGGTTACCTTTTTGTGGACCACCACTTCACGAACCCTTTTTTTTTTTAATTTATTTAATAAACTCTAGGTCTGTCTTTAACAATTAAGAGTGAAATGGTAAGACCAATTCACCCATCCTATATATAGGATGATCCCTCACAGGATTGATATAATGTAATCAAATATCATTATAGAGAGAGGTGATTATTATCATGTCTTGGTTATTATCATTAATATCATTAAAATTTTAAATTTTTAGAAATTGTTCTGCAATTATATCTGTAAAGACCAGGGAGCAAAGTGGAAGTACTGGGTAAAATCTTAAATGAAATTATTAATATAGGAAATTCTTTTTTCACAGTGGGGTTTTTTCCTTCACATTTCCCTACTCTGGTACTCCTATCTCTTTACTTTACTATTATTTTCTTTCATCTCTTGTTATTACATTCTGTACTTTGCAAAATATAACTAGCTAAAGCTATGGTTAATTTAACTGCACATCATAATCTATAATCTTCAGTAATTATTTTTGGATATATAATTTGTTAATTAATCTTCCCGTCATTTCCATAACAAATTTACTAACAAATTTCACCATGAAAAACTTTAAATTCCACCTCTTTAATTATACCTAAAATGTTATTAAAGTAGACAGTTATCCCTTGGTTATCTCGTTAATTATACGTAAATTCCCACTCACACATATTATGGTAAGTAACTAAGAAAGAGGAGAAGTTTTTGTAATATTATCATGACATATAATTTGATCATTTAACAAGGAATTCAATAATTGTGTGGTGTGATTAATTGGGTTTCTTTTGACTAAATTATCTCCTCCTAAACTCTATTTCTCAAGGTGGTTCCATTTACACATCTATATAAGAAAAAATTCCCCCTAAGGTGATGCACACCTCATAATTTGGAAGGCCTTATGTCACTATGTTCATAATAGTTGCTAGTATTTATTTCTCAATTAAGAAATTATTCATCACCACATTATACATTATATACAATGTCTATAGATACACGTTAAAATGTGACTTAACCATGGTCAAGACAAATATTAGTTTCGAGCTTACAATATCATTATAGTTAAAGGTATGATATCCTTAAACATATTGTTAAATCATATAACATTATTCCTTCACTATTATATAATGTATTTTTTCTTTCCATTACCAAAAATTAACATGTTATTCTCTTATGTTCAAGATGACACCTCGTTTTATAATTATTTTGTATAATCTACCAATTCCTTGAGTTGGGTGATTATCTTGATTTTAAGACTACTTGTGAGTTCATAAAATTTTGACACCAAATAATATTCATGTAAGGATGAGGCCATTAAGAATCACCTAAATTATGAGATGCCCACTGCCTCTACTCCATACTTGAGACAATATAGTTTACTTCACAAAGTGAGGATGTGTCCATGGCTATTATAGCAAGGAAAAGCTATTTAAAAGAAACACAAGGTAGCCTTGATAAACTATATATTGAGTGTCTTAACAATATATATCCATTTATTATTCATCTTCCCATTTGAAAAATTAATATTATGAATGATGTGTAGGAAGATAAGTGGACTAACAACAATATCCTGAAATCACATGACTTCTTTAACAATGTGGTAAAGGTGAAAAAATGTTGTTAAGGCATTGGCACAAGCCACACTATCAATAGAAAGCCTTTTTTATTTCTAATCCTGTGACAATAATACATTTCAAGTTTTAGCTCACTTTCATACAAAATTCAAAAGTACAAGGATTTACCACAATTGACTAATTACACTATTATATAATGTAGTTGAATGGTTAGGTTACAAAAATAAATTTCATCATTTCTTTATTTAACACACATGCACAATGAAAGGAGTTATTCTTTCTATAATAATAAAACAACATGTACTACTATTAAAATAAGATACATTTATAACTGGACTAGTTTGACCTGGTCACTCAATGACTAGAGGCCTACAAAACCCCCTTGTAAAAATAATTGGAGAGGTATTTCACTCATAACGAAGGGTTGAAAGAAATTTCCATGGAAAAATACTAGAGGTTTATAGAGGCCGATATGTATTTCTTCAATCAGGGCCAAAACAACGAGCCAAAACCAAACCCAACTTTTGATTTTAAACCACTTCCTAAGATTGCAAGATGGGTTAATAAGGATTCTAGAGGGATGATAAAAAATGCACATACAATAATTTGAGGGTGATTTATGGTTGTAATCAACACTCCACATGAAATGGAATAGATTCGTAACTCTACTTTCCCTTTCTGGGGTTTGAATAGGTGTTTTGTGAATCACCAAAAACCGTGTTTTATTAACCTGTAAGGTAAGAAAAAAATGTGTTGTTTTAAGTTAGAGATCAAGTTTGAACTCTTTATTTTTTTTCATTATCCAATATTTTTATCAAAGTGATACGAACGTTTAAGGAGGCAAAACATGAATTGTTTTTACACGCGACACAATTTCTTTCTAGTAGTGTAGGAGGGGGAAAGTATTATAACGAGTGGTTTTGTAAATCATTCAAAATTCAATGAAGCAAAAGCATGATTTATTTTATTTCGATAAACATACACAAGAAAAAAATAGGATTGTGTAGTTCAATCAAAAATGATGGAGATAACCATGTATGTAGATGATGAGCCAGTGAGGGAAAGGTGTGTTTAACTCAGAACTTGAACTCAACTTGACAAATCAAGTGGTTTCGGTTATCTAACTGTGTTACCTAAGTTTACCACTCATCTCTAGGTGTGGTTCAATAATAAGGTTAATACACTCATGATTCATTCTGGTTGTGAAGAAAAAAGGAGGTAAATTTTGCTTTAGTACTATATCTCATTTTAACCAACTGAAAACATATTCTTCATTTGATTTGGTTTTTAATACCATTAAAAGGGAAAACTATAATTGCTAAAATAATGCAAGATAGGGATAAGATGACCATGCTTATTTGTGAATGGAGCTAAGTATGTGGGGGATCCAGGTGGTTTGTACTTGTGATCTGTTGAGTCCACCATTCATTTCCGCATCTTGCAAAATAGTTTGCATGCAACCCCAAGCTTTTCGCTTTACAACTATACCTCATCACAAAGCCTCCATTTTCACATAGGTAAAAAAATTTCTCTCAAGGGAAGTAGGGTTTGGCATTGGGACTGCTGATGGCATTTGATTCAATTCCCCATTGACATTTCAACAACCATTTGTGTAAACTCACAGCCATGGAATTTCATGAGGATGCATTCATTTGAGGAATTTTATCAAACAATTCATACGCCTTGTCTAAGTGCCCAAAATCCTACATATTGGTCTAAAAAATAACTTAGAACTACCTAACTACCATATGCCCTATCCTCCTCCTCTTCACTCTTTGGTGGATCCCCATATTCTATTCCAAGGCATCCATTAGCGCACAAAAAAGAGGATTTTGGTTAATGGTTGTGGAGTTCGATTTTACAATTTCCATCTGTATTTTCTTAAATGTCTCCATGGTATTCTCAAATAACCCATTTTGTGTATATCTTTCACCCATATCACTCCATGAGAGGACATATGGTTGAGGCATTTATTTGAAAATCCTTTAATTTTCATCAAGAATACCTTTTTTTGCATATTCTGCAAACTTTTCATTCCATGAATACACATTTCTTGAAGTCATTATGTCAAATAGTTCACATTACCTACATATGATTCCACAATTTCATACATATCTATAGTGCACTTGAAACTCTAACATTGGACCAAATTTCACTTATAAATATTCTTTAATGGATTTCCATACCCTATTTGAAAGATCCCACTTTGACAGAGGTTGGGTGGATGCTGAAAATGGTTGTGGCGCCTGTCTTTACACATGTCAATTGCATATGGTTTAAAATCTCTAAATAATTTTCAACACCTTCATTTTTTGCGGGCCTATAATCAAAATCATGCCATGTCAATTTCATGCCTTATCAATCTTAAAGTCAAAACAAGAAAGGATGGACAAAAAGGGATTTTAATAATGTGCAACTCCCTTTTGCACAGAAAAACATGTTAGGGAACTTACAACAAAACATCATAAAAGGTCCCTTCTCCACATTGTCTGGTGAGCATCCAAAATTCCATTGCAAGCTCCTATTTTGTCTCAAGAAGGGAGAGCATTGGACATGGTGAACTGGTTGATTAGAATCCTATTGGTTATAATTGGTGAAGGGGTGTAAATGTATTTTGATGGTTCTCATGCTTTGTCACACTTGATAAACCCAACCCTCATACACACGCCTCCATCCCTTCCACACCCATCATAACCACAATGCATTTACCACATTTTCCAACAGCCATGCACTCCTTCCATGCATTTACCTCAAATTTTTATGTTTATATATATTTTATAGTCTTTGTTTGATCCTTTATTTATATGTTTATTTATTTATTATTTTACATTATTTCATTTCTTTTGAACTCCATTTAAACTTCTTGGAATTTTAATATGTCTTATTATTATTATTATCATTATCATTATTATTATTATTATTATTACGTCATTATATTTGTCTACAAATTGAATACTCTTCTTAGAAGCATAAGGAGAATTGTCCCTTTCACCACATGACACATGGGGTAACAAGAAACAAGGTAAATAATAGCATTCTGGAATTATTGACAAGGCCAAAAGGTAAGGGAAAACCACTATAGTCTAGGAGGGGCACTACATCTCCTTCCCCTTACAAAATTATTTTCCTCGATGGGACAAAAGGTAAAAGGAAATGAAAGGGTTAGGAGAGTATCACTACTTGCAACAGGATAACAAATCATGCCACCGTTACGCAAACACTTGCAAGATTAAAAAAAAAAATCTTAAGAAATTATTCATGTTCTGTGAAGATCAATAGTTCTCAATTACTTCTCTAATTTCATAACTATTCCAAAAATAAATCATTATCATGTTTTCAATCTGTAAAATCCAAAAGAAAAGATTATTCAATGCATTTCAATCATTTCGCATCACAAAAGTTCATAAGTTATGTATCTTTCATATCAATGTAGTCAATACCAATGGTGTTTCACCACCACAAAATTTACATTTTGTTATTTTTGTGGCATTTCACCATGGCTATACTCTATTTCAACATGATACATGCATGTTATGTAACTCACCTTTTCAAATTCTCTTAGTTGAGCAGTTTTTTCTTTCATATCTTTTACACACTTTGTGATATCACAATGTTCCCACAACATAATATATAGCCACATAAATAGGAGAACATGAATACCATCATCAAATCATAAAAATCATAATGACATATGCAAACCGCATTACCACATTACACAATAGGTATCTAACTTCAAAACAATATCTCTCAATTATAAAACATAGACCACCACTTCCACCAAAACAACATAAGGGCTAACCTTTCCTTTTCTCTCCACCCAAAGAGGTCAGACACAGATTAGACAATATAACCTACATATGAGTACATAAAATCCACACCAAAACATGACAATCACAAATACATATTTGCACCACATACAACATAACAAAATAGGTATCCAACTCAAAATAATAATATCGCCCAAGTATCGAGCATCAGCTACCACCTCCACCACAAAAAATGAAGCAAATTTCCTTTTCTCTCTACCAAATAGGTCGGTCACCCTATGGCCTTAGGATCATAGAGTCCAGACACTTCTAAACCAAGTGACATAATAACTTGTGGTTCAAACACCACACTAGTTATCATTATTAAACCCTTGGTGCATACCCCCATACAATGAAGCACACCCTTAGGTATCACCAATCCATGGTGAACTTATGTCCCTATTACAACACATAACATCATTAGAACCAACATGCCAAACAACAAGAAAAATTTCCATGTGGCATAAAATTCAATTTCTTTGGGCTAAGCAAGAAAATAAATTTGAAACTCGAGAAAAAAAATCAATTCAAATTCAACTTTCAATATAAGAAAAGTAAATGGCTAATTAACTGCAGTTAGTGTGAAAATCATTATGTTAGTACAACAATCAATTTAAATTCCCAAAATTGCAAGTACTTTCTCAACCAAAACTTAAATATAATAATTTGTTGGTTCCAGAAAAAGGAAGAGAAAATAAAGTAAAATTTACGAATAAAATATGTATAGAGAAGTATCACATCATAATCACTATGTGGCCCTATATTCCACCAAAGGGGTAATCAATTATTTACTGGTACTCAGATATCAAGCCTTACCTTGAAAAATATATAACAATAAATGCAACATTAGAAGTAATTCAGATTTCCTACGACATCGAGTGTACATATCAACATCCTAAAAAGGGCATCGGACCTCGTCCAACATTGATTGTGACTAAAAAAAAAAGTACGATAAACAACACTATACAATATTCACACAATAACACATAAAGTGACTCAATGGTGTGACTTCACATTATGTTCAAAATAAATGGTTACACCTTTCTCACAAAAATAATGACATTACACAATATGACACATGCATGGTAGAATAAGAAAAATTTTACTCACTACAAGTCTTCCCACATAATGATATTTGTTTAACTTTAATAGGTATCCCATGATTTCTCCAAGTAACCACATATAATGTCACATCACAACATAGTATCAAATTAATCCTCTAACTCCTCGACCATCATGCATAATCATCACAAACCAACTATCCCAAAGGTTTAAGAGCATGAACCTTCACTCTGATACCAAGTACCATGCTGATTAAGAAAATGTGGATAAATGCTATGAAAATTCTTGATCTAATTGCTTTTGTAGTGGTAAATGAATTATCAATTAAGTACATAAATTAACCCAAGAAAACTAAGCTAGAAAATATGAAACCCTAAGTGTAAAGAGGAGATATAGAGGCTTAGTTTATTCGCAGAAATCCTGAAGGTACACAAAGCTAGAAAAATGGAAAATAAGAAGAAAGACTGTCACAATAAATCTCATAAAAATGCAGATTTGAAGGAACAAGCTAGACATGGGCACCCAAAAAGGGGCAGGGGCACCTGCAGGTGCCATAGACTGGTAGTGGGTACCTATGAATACAAAAATTCTTAGCAAACAATCTTTAACATGTCATAAGGTGTTCATTATACTTATCCTTTTTTGTTAGGAAGTCACACACTGATCTCCAAGGTTATTGGAAACCTGCAATGAAATAATGACCTATAAAAATCTCAAAGAGACATCAAATACTTTAAAAAGATGCAAAATGAGGGCTCCGACTGTCCTCAACTGTCACAATGGTGATCTTACGACTGAGAATTACACTACATCTCAGACCCAATGTAGTTATATGTGTGTTTGTGTGAGGAATTGTGCCCTAGGTAGCTCTTGTGCATGTTGCACTTGGATAGCGAACAAGTAGCTATATGTAAATAAATGTAATATATGTGTGCATAGAATAGAACAAACACCCCTCCTATGAATTGTATGTAGAATAATGCAGTCCCTTATCCTTGAATGGATGCTAGAATAAATCTCGAATTCTCTTGAATAGGCTTTAGATGCAACCTTAGGTGGTGATAGCTAATGCTTGGTGTTTTGTCCTTTATTATGATCACATACCTTTATATGTATATGATTCCCTTGCTTTAATTTCATAATTAACCCTGAAAAAGGCTAGATACCAAAAAGATAAGATTCTCAAATGGCTATAAATGACATAAAATATGTGAAAAAATTATAAAGAGGTCAGGGACACCAAGAGGGTATGGGAGCACCTGGCACTGGCGTTCTGGTAGGGAGCCCGTGTCTAGACTCAGAGAAATTGAAAGGTCAAAGATAAGACTAAGAAATAAATCATGCAAGACCAAAAGTGACTATAGAAAGAAATAAAATATGGCCAAGGACATGGGTTACTCAATACTTTCCTACATAGGAATCATATGAATAGTAGTATGTAATCATGACTAGATAATTACCCAAAGTGCATGATTTTATGTTTGAATTTTCCCCACTTTATGTTGTTCAGAAAATATCGATAACATAAAGTAGATAAGAGATGTGTACCCGATAACCTTGTAGATCAATGGAGAGAAATGTTCCAAGAGACAAGGAAAATTGTGGAGTGATAAAAAGGTGGAGCGTGAAGACTTAGGATGAGAAAGTGTAAAAAGTGATGAGATAATGACCCTAGGGTAGAAACACATGTTATAGATGTCACTAATGTACCTGTTGTTAATGTTGATGCTTGCGTGTTTGATGTTGTTGATGTAGGATGGTGATGAATGATGTTGACTACCACTTCCCATACAGATGGGCTTACAAAAGATAAGAATAAACAAGTAGTCAAATACATATGTATATGTGTAAAAAGTATGTAAAAATTATGTAAACAACTATGTATAATGAAAAATGTGAAAAATTTACATGTGAATGTGATCCATGATGATGCAAGAGTGTAGAAAGGATCTTATAGAAGTTGTCAAAGAATAATTTCTTTGGGCGATCTTACACTAGTTGTGTTGGCTGGAAGTTTTTCGAGCGATCTCACATCAATTATCTAGAAGAAGTGTAGGGAGAAATTTTTGGTGTTATCCTCGAATCTTTAACGGTTTCCCGTAATGTAGAACACTACTGCATATGGTGTATAAAAATTTGATCCAATTCGACCAATTTAAATTCAATACTAAAGAATAAAATGTTGAATGTTGTGTGTATGGTGGGTGTTAAGGACTATCTGCCCTATAAAATCCATTGTGTGGAGTGTTGTAAACTGTGTTACACTGAAGAATTTTGTATAACTACCCCTAATCACAAGATTCTAGGAAGGGTCAAGGGCGTCTAGGTTCTGCTTTATAAGTATGGGTGTTGGTGTCTTTGTTGTGTCAAGGACCCAAGTCAGGATCTGAGCTCTGTCCAATGATTATGGCTTTGTTGTACTAGTACTATGGTGTGTGTAGACTATTTTATTGGGTGACTAATTCACCCAAATTATACCCCCCTAGTTTGGGGTTTATGTGACATTGTTAAGGAGTATGCAGACCAAAGGAGGACCTACTGTTGTGTTGATATTATGCCCTATAGGGGGGAATGTGCTTGGTGGAAACTAAGGCACATGTAAAAAAAATGGCTAGGAAACAAGTGTTAGCGCAAGAAAACCTGCATGTAAAATATAAGCTAGAAAATAAAAATAAAATGTGTAATCTAAGATGCAAGAAGACAATGTAGACCGAAAAAATTTGGTTTCAAATATGGGACATCACTCACAATGTCACAAGACAATTAGGTATGACTAGGCCAAAAGAATACAAGTTTGCACACAAGACAAAGGGAAAATCCCACAAACGGTGGCAAAAAATGTAATAGATAACCATGGTGGAAAATATAAATTCAATGCAAATGTTACACATGAAGCACCCTTTAACAACTTATAAAGATATAAAGTATGTAAAATCATTTATAATCTGATAAAGTAATGTGTTATGAAATAATAACACCTGTAATGTATGAAATTGGATGCCCCAAGCATCCATTATGGGACTAGTAATAGGTATTGCAACAAGAATCCATGTTATGTGTATAGATCTGTAGAATCTGTGATCACAACTAGAAATCAAGTGAATGCACATGTGTGTATGGAAAAATATAATGACATAGTATATATATATATATATATAGCATGTGTAAAATAGTTTACATTTAACAAGTAAGTGTAAACAAGAATAAATGCAACCAAGATATGCAGTAAGTTATGGAATGTAAATGGACTATAGTATAGGAATCCCATGTGTCCCCTCAAGTGAGTGTGAATAGATGTATGCATGATATGATATTTATTTATATATACCCCCTCAACAGTCAATAATGAACCATAAATGAGAGTGCATCATCAGGAAATGGTTTGAATTGTGTATACAAAAAATATGTGATCGTCAAAGTGCAAAGCATAGAGTGTGTGATTGAGTGACCTCAGAAGTCAAGTATAACCACGTTGAACTAGAGCGTCATATGGTAATGACGGTAGCGTGTAAAGTAGATGCAAGATATAAATGCAGAGTAGAATATTGTGCAAGATAAATATGTGTGATAGTATGAAGCATGTAAGTGTATGTGAATGTGAGGTTCATGTGTATGGATATGACCTCAACAGTCAATTTTGAACCAAAAACATGAGAGTATGTCATCGGGTAATGACGATACAAAGTGTATCAAGATGTCATCAAAATGCATGAGATGTATAGACAACATTTAATAATGCATAGGAGGGGAGAATAAGCATGATTCCCCCCAAGTGTATGCCAATGATGAAGATCTATGCAGTGACGTGAGAGGTACCATGCCATTGTGGGAGAGCATCATCTATGTCATGATAAGAGAGAGGGCCAACACAATGGTAGGCCGAAGCAACAGTAGGACCATGCGATGGTGGTGGAATTTAAAATGTGTCTTGGCCATTAGTAGGAGTAGTTTCTTTGAAAAAATGAATTGCCCCTAGTTTGACTTGGTGATGTAGTAGAAGAGCTTGATAGGAGAAGAAGTTGGAGCTAATTTTTAGAGGTGGTTGTGAGGTTGAACGTTTTAGATGACTTGAGAGGAGGTCTGAGACTAATTTTGAAGGAATTGAGGAGGCTATCTTGACTGACTCTCCATAGAAGGAACTTAGAAATGATGGCATGATGCTCATTAGACATAGATGAATCAGGAACCCATGTGAGATGTATCATAGTTGGAGATGGACATGTATTAACAATTAGTGAATGAGATAAAACCTTGACGCTTGAAGATGTTTGATTCTTCAGTTGTAAAGCAATAAATATTTTCATTATGTCCATTGATTTGATGATAAGTGCAAAATGGGAGACCTTTATATTTGATGCAAATAAGTGGATAGGAATGAGTAGTTGGCAAACTGATCAATTGATTACTATAAGAATATCATGTTGCTTAGCATTGTGATTGAGAGGATCCGGTAATGGAAATGAGGTTCACTGATGATGTAAAATACATAGAATGAAGAGAAGAAGAACTAGTGAGCCTGAGAAGTTAAAGATGTTGGATTTCAAATTTCAAAGATGTAATCGTGGATTCTATAGCCTGAAATTTATCTTGAAATAAATAATGTACAGCTTGAATAGATTTGTAAATTAATTGATTGGCATTAGAACTAATGGAGTCATCGGAGAGATGATCAAAGATGGCACTAACTTGTGAAGGTAGAATGTTGATAGGGAGATACATAGTGTCTAGGTTTTTTTGAAGAACATATTTACAAGATGGGTGCATTTGAAGCAATTGAAGTGAAAGAGACTTGAGAGACCTTATGAGCCATGATAGAAGAAAAATAAAGGATCCAAGAGTATTTGAATGTGGGTTCACCAAAATTATTAAGAAAATATCATATAAATATATGCATTAATTATTGTTATTATAGCAGTAAATAATGTCAACAAATTAACCCAAACAAATTAAGCTAAAAATTATGAAACCCTAGTTACAAAGAGGAGATAGAAGGCTTATTGATTCACAAAGATCTTGAAAGGTGCAAGCTAGAAAACTTGAAAAATTGAAGCACTGACTGTCGCATAAGCTCAGAAAAATGTAGATCTAGAGATATACTGGACTAGGGGCATCCCATAAAGGGGAAAGGGTGTCTACGGGTGTTACAGTGCTAGTGGGCTCCTTGTGACTAGAAAATGTTGCATGAGGTGTATTTTTGTCCTTTTCCTTTTGTCGTCTAGGAGGTTGATCATGTGTGGAAACCTATCAGAAATAATGACCTGCAAAACCCTCAAAGAGACATCAAATCCTAAAAAATAAAGATGCAAAATGAGGGTTTGGAGTTGATGACTGAGAACATTTTTTACTACATATCAAAATGTAGTTCTATCAGTCAATCGTGCCCTAGGTGGCTCTTGTGGCGTGTCACACTTGGTGAGCAAGTAGCTAGATGTAAGAAATGCAATAGATGTGTGCATGGAATAGAATACACTCCCCTCCTACAAAGTGTATACAAAATAATGCAATCCCTTGAATGTGGATGCTTGAATGCTCTTGAATAGACTTTGGATGCAACCTTAGGTGGTGATAGCTAATGTTTAATGTTTGGTTCCATGATCACATAACTTTATATTTATATGATTCCCTTGACAATTAACCTTGAAAATGTCGATAAAAAAGATAAGATGCTCAAATAGCTAGAAAGGGCCCAAAATATGTGAACAAAGTATAAAGAGTTGGAGCACCCTAGAGGGGACAGGAACGCTTGGCGTTGGTGTCCTAACTGCCAATCATGTGAGACTGAGATACAAAGAGTGCAAGACCACTGAATAGAAAGAAATGGCCAAGGACATGGGTTAAATAGTAGAATAGTAGTATGTAATCAGGAATAGATAATTACCTGAAGTGCATGATTTTGTGTCTACACATGCCCAATATTTTACCACACAAAATATAAACCAAAAACTAGATTTTTTTATAGTGCAATCATACTTAACACCAATACTTACCTTTCAATAAACCAACATACTAAAATTACAATTGTCTCATGAGAAAGCATTGCATCTTATTACTTCAACAATGTAACCTTTACGGAAGCATGGCTAAATACTGTCAAAACCAGAGGGATAAAACCAACCATATGAAATAATTTATCAAAAATAACATTAAACATTGAGGTAAATAAAATATATGACACGTGAAAAAAACCTTGAGGGGTATAAGAAATGGACAAAGTTAAATTTCCATTACATGAGAAACACATTTAGTCCAATAAAATCTCCTTCCCTCACTTTTCTCTAAACAATTCACCTGATGTGAAAACAATATGATCCATGACCATATTTAAATGAACTCACTAGTCATGAACATATTAAGTGATGGGTATGATTAAATCGTCCCCGATTGAATATAAAATAGTTACTAAATAACCAATTAAGCATAAACATAGAGTTTTTATTAAATAATTAAGAATACAACCTATTCTAAATTATTTAATTATAAACTAAAGTTTCTAGGCACTTAATATTGCATACTAACACTCCCCCTTATTATTATGTGGGGAACCATATGCCAACATTATTTATTTCTACAATAGTATTTACAAATTCATAAACCATTAGTGAAGGTTTAGCCTAGCATATAACTTTTTATGGATTCATAACACCTTCATCATGCTCAACTTACCTTTTGGTAAAAAATAATTTTGAATACATAAATTAGAAGTTATGATTTAGGCTAAGCATTATTTGTGAGACTACATCTCACAGTTTCTCATGGAAAATATCTCAAACAAAATCTCTATGATCCTTTTATAAGATAAGGATATCCTTTAGAAATAGATGCAACACACTAAATTGTACACTGTAAATTTAGAGTGATAAGTTTATAAAATATCATAAATATCTTTTTACAATGCTTTACAAATGGAGCACATGAGTATAGAGGATAATGAGATATCAATCGACCTTCCATTAGGAGGTGACATTTCCTTAAACACTCCCCCTCAATGGTAACTCTGAAAGGCCAAATGTTGCATAGAATTTACAGAATTTCATAGCACACAATGGCTTCGTAAACCTATCTGCAACTTGATCTTCAGTATGGCAGTGTTGGGGATCTATATCACCACAGAGAATCTTCTCTTAGATAAAATTCATATGAACCTCTATATATTTCATTCTCTGATGTTGAACTGTATTCCTAGCAAGAGCAATGCAACTTTGGCTTTCACATAAAATATGATTACTTCCTTTAGCTTCCATGTGTATCTCTTCTAATAGTTGTTTTAGCCACATGGATTCTTTCACTACTTCTATTGCACTTCTATACTCTACCTCAGTAGAAGAAATAGAGACTATTGGTTGCTTTTTACATTTCCAAGTAATGGGACCTGTACCAAAACACTTAAACACATATCAAGTATATTTTATATCTACAACATCAACATGGTTAGAGTCACAATATCCATATAGACATCATAATAAGCATATAAATCTTTACTAATTTCACTTTTAACCATATATTAAACTTGCGTTTATAGGTTAAGCACAAGTTGTATAACAACTTAAATAATAATATGTTTAATAACTAACCATGTTATATTAACAATATGTTGAGTAATTTCAACATATTAATCTTTGTAAAATATATATTAGATGCAATCAGTATTGGACATATACAATACAAACACAAAGGCATCCCCAAGTGTCATTTGATATGCATATAATACTATTTTTAGTAATCATATACTAAATTAGAAACATTTTATCAACAACATATATAACTTCATTCTATTTTATCCTTTAAATGATAATACATATAGATAACATGTATGCAATAATGATCAAATCATGCTAGAGTAATGAATATAACAACATTCACTTAACTTTTTAAGGATGAAATTTTTAAGGTATTCTAACATTATAGTGGACAAATTACATGGATCATGATTATTTTTCTTCAAGATAACTAAGGAAGAGTATTGGTGACAGCTTACCACATAAGCACCCTTCACACATTTCAAGAGAGATAGTGGCAGAACAGAAACTAGGTTATGCTGAGACATGTCATATATGTTCCTAAAAATTAACATGACCTAGCCTTTCATGCCAAACATAACATCACTTCTATTTTTATTAAAAAAAGAAGCAAAAGAAAAACATATATAATCCATTCTTTTGTATGCCTCCAGTTAGTAACATCTAACTCATTTATGTTATAACAAAACTATACTATAATTATTCTGAATTAGCTTAAGAAAAAGAAATCAAATTCAATATAATAACATCCATTGATACTGCTTGCATACACAAAGGTGATTATTTGTTCACATAAGGTACTGGACACATGATCATGGAGTAGGGGTTTGGGGGCGGCAACCCCCAACAGGGTCAAGCGAAAGTTCCCCTCATGGGTTTTGGGGGCAGCAGCCCAGGTGCACTCCCTATCATGATATAGGGTGGGGTTGAGGGGAAACACCCCTCGATGCCAAATAGAATTTATAATTTAATCCTTCTTTGAAATTGACAAAAATTAACTCTTTGTGAGAAAAAACATGATTATTACGACAATTTGTATGATCAATTTTTCAATAATAAATTAGGTTTAACAGATGAAAAGGATTACAAAATTAATTTAGAAACAATCCCCCTATCATTATACAAGCCACGCAGTCGAATTTTGATGAATTTATGATGAAAAATGGAACCTGTCAAACAAATAATCTAAGCATATGATATATTAGTTTGACAATAACAATTATTTATCAAAATGTGAGTGAATGTTTTTTTAGTTTTACATGAAAAAAACAACATACTCAACCTATCGTAAAAATAATGTATTACTTCTTTTTTAGATTAATTCACTGAAAAAGTACTAATTTTCCTTATCTAATACAAAGAAAAAATACTTTTAAAAACATTAATATTAAATAGAAAAGAATTATTTAAATAACATGATTAAAATATCTATATATATATATATACATATATTTTATGTATAGAAAAAAATTGGAGCTTAGCTTATTAAAGAGATTGAGCTCGGGGCTAACTCGGAAAGCTATCATGTTAACCTCAATGTTTGGCCCATACACTTCTCCACAGTGGCCGAGTCATATGGATTGGCCACATTACGTGGAAACCTAACTTTACAACACAATCAACAATCACCTAGCCCACTTGGTAAAACAACTATTCCTAACTTAGTGGTCATACCATCCTCCACGCTAAAATTAGAATTCCAATTGTTAAGTATGCCACGTCCCCACAAGGACCACTACAATGTGTGTCAAAAATAACCAATGCATGGCCAAAGCCATGCTAAACTCAACTCACCCTTTACAATAAAAATCTCCAACCGCCATTTGCATAAGTCATGTGGGACTCAACATAATGAAAAAACAACGACCATGTTGAGCCTCAACCACATGTCATTAAAAATGGTTGGCAATTGGGAGACACGATGGCCACGTGGACGCCTGTGGAGGGATGGCGAGCGGCGCAATAGAGGGTACCATGTGGTAGCTTTCAGAGGCGTGTAGGAGGGGGGTCCACATCTGAATGCGACCTATTAATGTTTATTAAATGATTTAAGTGGCCACACATTTATATTAAAATGGCGAGTGGGGCAGTAGAGGGAACCATGTGGTAGCTTTCAGAGGCGTGTAGGAGGGGGGTCCACATCTGAATGCGACCTATTAATGTTTTTTAAATTATTTAAGTGGCCACACATTTATATTAAAATAAAATATGATCTACCCAAAAACTTAAAAAAAATAAAATAAGAACATAGTTTTAAATGGACTAGGTTTTAGTACTACCTAGCCGCATTTACCAAGTGGTCTAAAAAAAGAGGTTTGTTTTTAAAATAAACCATCACATTTAGATTTACGTCCATAGTTTTTAATATATAGTTTTTGGGTTTAAGATACATATTAATATGAATGAGTTCCTTTGATAATGTGTATAGTTTTTAAATAGTCTAGGTTTTTTTAAAGTTACTTAGGTCGTATAGTAGGTTAATATGATTTATTAAAATCATATAGGTTTATTTAGGTGCCATAAGGGCACATAAGACATTTTCAATTAATATTTTAATTGGTTTATAAAGTGGTTTCGCGTGGACATGGTATTATATTATAAAGTGTATACTATAAAGTTTTGATTATAGTTTTTTTGTTTAAATATTAATAGGCTCAAGTGGATAGGAATAATTATAAACCACATTACAAATTTTATACATTTCACTCCCCCTTTACCCCACATGTATATTAATTTAATTACCTACAATTAAATTAATGCCACATTCTCACAATATTCATTAATAAATTACCTTAATTAAATTAATTTCCACCTCACCTAGACACCTCATCACCACATCACATAGACACCTCATCATAAACCTATTCTTAGCATGTTTCCTTTTTACTAGGGCTTAATATCCACTTACCATAACTAATTAAGAATTAGTTCAACCCTAAAATCACATGCCTATTCTTCCTCTAACCACATGCCTGCTTATCTAAATGTAACATTCCATTTTGATCCATGACAATGGAAAAAGCTAGCCAAAAAGATTGCCAAGATCTGTCATTTTTAGTAAACCTAGGATTTCTCACCTTAACCGATGTCGGTCAACTCGAAACCAATGCCGGTCACCCTAAAATATCATCAGTTACCATATATTCACTTTGGTAACCTTGTTTGAGAGGTTGGAAGAATTATTCAAGTTTTGGAGAAGAGAGATCTGCATGCAAGCATGCACCAAAGCACTCCTACACATCCAAACATCCTGAACCAGCACCAAGCACTGATTTGAAAGGAAAGCATTCATGGTAACATTCTGGGAAGCACAGCCATGGTACTGACCACCAGTTCCATGGATCAACCATCACCTCCATCCAACCACCAGGTTTGCAAGTACAAGTAAGTACATTTGGATCTTCACCTTTCCATACTTATTTAGATCAGTTTCTTCATCTCTGTTTGGGAGTTCCAGTCTCCCTTGGATCCCATCACCTCTCACCCTTCCTGCCAATCCCTTCACCTAATCACCTACAACCTCTCAACCCTCCATACCCACCTCCAGACATATCTGAGTATTCCTAGCACTGTCATCAACCTCACCATTCTCTGTCTATTCTCTAGGTAATCACAGAGAATCACCAAAACCAAACTTCATTAAGTTTCTATCATCTCAACCCTACCAACACCGATTAACCTAAACCATCGTCAGTCTATCCTCAACCGGCATCATTCATACCAGACCAACGTTAGTCTCTGTGTCTAGTAAAATTGCCTATAACAGCAACCCTATAACATTTACCTAAGTAAACCAAATCACCTAAAGATTGACCCTGACCTGTCCCCGCCACCTTATTTACCTCTCTGACTTCCAGATCTGATCATAACCTAGCCTGTTAGATTAGATTTTCTTATTGTACTTGAATGAGACACCTAAATCATATCAACTACAGTAGGATATTATTGGTTTACATCATTTCTTGCATTAATTTGTTTTAAACAGTGGATTGATAGACATCTAGAAAGTATCACACTTCCCGGATCTAGCATACGCTAGGCAGTCCACTGACATATATTGTTTAATATTCCTCTTGTGGTCTTGTTTTGTATTCGCAGGTAGTTCCTCCTAGCAAAAAGGAAGTTCTCACAATCAACATTGGATCGGAAAATCAGAACACGTGCACTCTACCTTCCACCTTCATTCACAGGTATTCCTCCTCACCCTTACCTTATCTGTTTTTCTCTTACGTACGCATACTATTCAGTGAAACATTTTGGCATGCCCGGTGGGACCCTCTCTTGGGTTCATTGAATTTTCTTCATATAGGGAAACTTTTTGTGTGTTTCTTTCCTTTTGAAAAATACACATTTAATCTTCTCCCTAGTAATATTCTTTTCTAATTGTCTAAATGACATTTGTCATTTGGTGGTTAAAACAAACCAATTCTTCCTTCTTGCATTTACATAGTAGTGAAAGAGCACGTTTTTGACCTATTCATCATTTTCTTCATCGAATATAATTGTTGATTTGGGTTATAAAATTTGTTGCATTTCATCCTTGTATGTTGCATTATTAGCTCACATTTAAAAATGAGGGAAACCTATATGCTGGAAGTCATGCCCATCTGATGGTTGACACAATTGAACCGTAGAAAGAACTTTCTTCTCTCTCTCTTTGCCAAACTACACAAATTTGAATTTACACATCTTCTTAAACAACATCCCACCTGAAAGAATCTTTCAGCGATCACATGATCAGAGGATTGATAGTGGGCGCCCAACTAGTTATCTTTGTCCAGTCATCACCTCAGAGAAAGGACCACCCCCACCATAACATAACCTGAAACCTCACCTTTATATTTCCTTCTTCATAGGATGCCTTCCCAACCAAAAAAATTGTTCTAAATTCACAAGTCAGTCTTAATAGCATAAGCTAAAACAAACATAAATTCACTTTTAGGATTACGTGTTTTTCTTAGCTTTGTTCTTGACTTGCGTTTTGAGGTGTGAGTTACGATTCTCCATTTTTCTTCTTCCTTTCACACTCCCCATCATAGTTGGAGTATTTTGGCTGTTTCTGAGTGTGTCAGGACCTCATCTTATCATTCTCATATTTCTGGGTTGATCCTTCATCTAGTTTAATTCACCAAAGTCCATTTCTTTCTTCATTTCTTCTAATTTCACAGTAACCAAAGTCAGTGCAGTGATCATCATCAGTTTACATATGACCATCATTGGTTAACCTAACCAGTGTTAGCTTTTGGCTCTTTTGGTTATTTTACCTAAAACAACCTTCATCACCTATTCTTTTCTATTTTTGGTCCTCAGGACACCATCATATCCCTCAAATTTCTGATATCTCTGTCAGGTATAGTTTCCCCAATTCATATTCATCAATTCTGTTTCATTTTTTGAAACTGGTATTTCCTATAGTGACTGGTATCAGTTATCATAACCATCATCAGTTCCCCTTGTAACCATCATTGGTCATACTGACCATCGTTAGTTTCTGTGTTTGATTTTTAATCAAAACAGTGACCGTATTTACCCCCTGGACTTTATCCTTCCCTTCTTCTACTATTTTCTGTGTCATTTATAGAATACAGTCTTACCAGGTCAACACTAATTCACATGGTGTTGACTCATAGCCAAACTAACACCCTTGTATTTCATGTTAGCCGTCAGCCACTCCCACCTAGTCCATCACCTGCCATCCATCCTGTCACCTATGGATCCAACTCAGCTTATCCCCATTGCTACCGGTGATGAGGAGTTCACAAGACTCCTTGATCAGAATCCTGTGGCCCTAAAATACTATCTCACCCACTCATCTACCTGAGACTCCTCAAGATAGTTAATATACGGCATGCCTGTATCTATCCCTCTTGCCCTCACACCCACTTCTGTGTCAGCTACCACTAGTTCGGCTTCCCTCATCCAGCATTACCCCCTGTGGTCTCTCAATTAGGTTCCACCTTTGCCATAACTGCTGCCCCAACAATGTCTATTGCACCTGTGGTGTCAACCATTCCTTCACTGAATGATTTGAGCATAGCCCCATCTTCCCCCTTTTCCTCATATATACCAGTTGCATCAAAACCACCTCCAGTGTCATCAACCCACACCCCTTTCCAAAATCTGGTTCTTTCTATTCATCAATCTCTACCACCCATTACCACAAGAGTTGTTGCAACCACCCCACCTATTTACACGCATCACCAGTAACCCCCAATGTCATATGTTGCTTATTTTGGGTACATTCCACCTATATCTATCCCTCTTTTGTAGTTTTCATATTCGGAACCCCCATGTACTAGGATGCCATCCACATTATACACCCATCATCAACCTCCCTTTATTGCAAGAGGCCCCCATTCTTCACAACCCACCAATGACCTCATTAGGATGATGATGGAAAATATGCAGACATTAGAAGCATCAATTTCCAGCTCTCGTAACTCCCTGACCTATGACAACATCTGTAATGAGCCTATTCATACATCCATTCCTATTCACCCATATCCCATGCATTAGGAAATGCCCAAGTTTAACCATTTCAATAGTAAAGAGGGCCCGCAACATCACTTGTGTTCAATCAAGAATGGGTGCTATCTAATTTCCCATGATGATGTTTTACTCTTACGAACATTTCCCATGTCCCTAACAGGATCCACCTTAGATTGGTACAACATTTTACCTAGACATTCCATCTAATCCTTTGACCAAGTGGCTCAGGAATTCCTAGACCACTTCTCAATCAATGTAGTCAAGAAGGTCACCATGACCGACATGTATTCAACACAAAAGTATGAAGATGAATCTATCATAGATTTCATTTCCCGCTGGCAGAGTCTTATCAACTAATTAATGTTCCAGTTACCTCAAACTAAATTTATTGAGTTGTTCAGTAGAGCTTATGTCAGACACATCTTACTAAATCTACACGTACAAACCTTCTAAACCTTTGATGAAGTGTTCAGCATAGCACGAAAGCTAGAAATTTGTGCCATTGAATAAAAAAAATCCTATTGTGAAACAAGAATGCGCCATTCAAACCAAACGATTCTTCTTCATCTTGAAAACCCCAAAATAATTATTCAAAAACTAAAGGATCTACCAATGCAGTAGTTCTCCAAGCGGTTCCATCCCATCCTTCTAATCAAGCCCAACCTTCTTCCAATATTTCACATGTCCAGGTCTTTTAGTTCCGGTAGGAGAAGCAAAAGTACACTTCAATTGGAGAGCCCTATTCTTTAGTCTTGGAAAATATTCTTAAATCTGGAGCCATTACATTTCCTCCCATAAAACCTCATATTGGTTTCAATCTCACTCATCATATGCCTGCATGGTATAAGGAGCATGACTACTATAATTACCATTGTATTAAATGACATAGTGACAGTAACTGCATCACTTTTAAGAACATCTGTTCAAGAGATGATAGATAATAAATACCTCTGTTGTGGACAACCCGAATGCACTGAAAAATAAAAATTGTCCACATCTTTAAAAATCCATTCCCTAACCATAAACCATTGTATAATCAAAATTGTGAACCTTCATCCAGTGAAAAAAATGTCTGTGAAGTCCACGCAGTTTTTGATATCGTATTGGCCATTCCTCAAATCCCACCTATTTCATCTATTGAGGAAATTATGGCATGAGCTCCTCTACCCACATAGGAGCATACCTCTTCCACTCCTTCACCCACAGAAGAGTCCCCTTCATCTCTTCCTTCACCCAAGGAGGAACCCACATTTTCTACTGGTGTCATTTAACCATCTACCTTACAACCTACCGAACAGTCAACACTGATAATTCTCCCATCCACAAGAGAATCATCATTGCCTTCTCCTCCACCAAGGGAGAAATATACCTCACCCCACCTACCATCTCTCCTACCCATGAGATATTCTTCATACATGCCACTACCTATTGGGGGCAGTTCTCCTTCAGCATCCCAGGACCCCATTGATATGATCTCAACTCTTTTACCCATAGAGTCTAAGGCTAGCCAATTCCCTATCTCAAAGACATATTTTATAGGGATTTCCACCAAACCAACTCCAACTCTTCCTACAACAATCCCATTTTCACGACTAGCTAATCACTTGGATTACATTGATAATTCCATGCTCTGGGATGTCTTCGGCTCCCCTTTTCAAATCAAATGCAAATTTTTCCTGAAGATACTTCTGCGATATACCCAAAGGTATTTCAAACAACTAGATCGACACTAACCATGCCTATCGAAACGACTTCTTCTTCATCATCTCTACCTACATCCAAACCTTAACCCATGACTAAAACCATTTCAACACCTAAAAACCTACCCACACTTATATCTTCGCCCATATCTAGGCCCGTCATTACCATGGGTGTCATGCTGAAATCAAGCCTTACTCACCCACCTTTCAAATTGGACTTATCCACGTCTTCCCAAACCCACACCAACATTATTCCTATTCCTAAAAGGAATACCCAACCTTCTAGCCTGCATACACCAGTCTCACCTACCACACCTTTGCCACCTTTACCCCTTCCATCCATCCTAGGGCTCTATCCATCAACCTTGACCAAATGGCCTCCTACCCAAGGCTATTCAAAAGCTAAGAAACCTATTGTTTCATCACGAGACTTCATTACACCTCATTCACCCAAAAATCAAACACCCTTGCCATCACCCATGCATTTCTTACCACCTATACCTCCACCAGTTACTATAACCCCAACTTTTCCTATATGACTTTAACCCATACCATCCACCCAACCACTTCCACCATAATTCAGTTGTCCCCATGGGTAACTCATCCTCTTCTACCATCTAATTTCCCTTCTACATCCCATACTCTTGTGTCACCTTTACCCAAGAAGGTACAACCCAAAGATAAGAACCCACTACCTTATAATAAGGTAGTTAAACCAACAAAACCTTCCATCGTTAGCTCTTCTACCACACCTTTACACAAGCAGATGCCATCAAAACCAAAGACAATACCACTTAACAAACCAATGGTCCAACCCATTCCCCCTCCTATAAATCCTCTTCCCTCACAATCATCCACACCTTTACCCAAACCCACACTCACTTCCCATTGTGATCCATTAGCAGGGTCCTAAGCCAACATTTTGACCAATCTCTTAGAGACTTCCGTCATCACATTACCACCACTTCAACCTTTCAATCCTCTCAAACCCAACCAAAAAGGGTTTGATGAAACTAATATTTTTATCTATCATCGTGTGCCAGGATATGATGTAGATAATTGTAAGGCTCTAAAAACCATTCTTCTCTAACTTTGTCCTCGTGAACAAAATTTTTACAATGATGACCTTCTTGATGAGGACCATATTCCACCTTCACCTGTCACCACACATCATCATCCCTTGCTTCTTCAATGACCTACATCTCCACCCCCATGACCCTTTTTTCCACCTCCAAAATTCAAGATCAACATGGTCCATATCAGAGAATTGGCCAAATCACAACCCAAATATCAATGTGCCCATCTCACTTCATAAGGATTTTCCCTCGCATTAGGTTTTTTCCCATCTTGGTGTTACACTACTCATCCTACACCTTCTCCATTTACCACTTCCTGTAACATTCCCATTTTAAGATTTTAGAAACAAGGGAAAAAAAAATTGAGTAATGTTCTCTGTTCTAAATACGTAATTTAGAACACACATTCCAAAACAACCATTTTTATAACAGATAACCATATGCATCTATAATGACTCTGTAAACTACCGATCTATTCATTTCATGACTTAGTAAACTACCGATCTATTCATATTTAACACTAAGTATTTGATACTTTTTTATATACTACATATACTTGGTTCTCTTACCCTGTTATGGGTATTGAGTGATCTGTCTAAGGAACATAACTGAATAGTTGTTACCAATATTCATCTGCATCACGATCCTTAGACCAAGTGACATAGGACAACGCAACCAGCAGCTTGTGATACTTTGGCCAAAGATTTTTTTAACATACTATTCGTATTACTTATTCCTTGACGGCATACTTGTCAATCCAGAATATGTCCTTTACCCCCACTCTATTGTTATCTAGAATGTCCTTTATCAACTTCCGTCAGTCCTCTTGCCCAAAGTTCAACCCTAGTTCTGGTTAACAATGTAGGTTATGATATGAAGGAGCTCACAAAGACTTAGGATAGATTGGCATACTAGGTCAACCTAGGTCAACCCCATGTGCCAAGGTACCCTGAGTCCTATAGGGCTACTTCGTATCGTAACTACGCTACTTCCCAGTTCTGGAGAGAAACTAAGTTCAAGTTAAAAAGTGTGTAGATCTAGATGATCAATGTAGAAGGGTGTTGCCACATGTCAACTGCAGTGTTGTATCCTCAAGAATATCCTTATCTTCTCGAAGGTCCAGGCCTGTAGTCAGTGTGTTCTAGCATCCTACAAAACAGCCTTATTGAGATATACATACCCCTAAGAGATTATTAAGTTAAATTAATTTGGATTTTTAAAGACAGATTTCAGCAACCCTGCCCAAACTCTAATCCAACTCTCCCTAAGTTATTTTCCAAATCAGGTTCTATTAACCCTTGTAGAAATTCCTTAACTTAAGATTGATTTCAATGTTTGTTAATTTTGGCTTATCAAGAAACTACCATGAAGAAAGGACAACAACTTCTTAAGTTCCATTTAGTGTGAATAAATTATTCAAGAAAGTGTAACAACCACCGAGGTTGTAACTTAGTAGAATTTATTAAATAAAGTCTAATGATTGTATTCATATCTCCCTTTTTGCTTACTTTTTAATAAGAGAGGAAGAGTCTCCCACTTCATGATTAAGTTCTAGGGTTTAACACACCCTTTATGTCCCTTACAATTTCATAGTTTTCATTGTAAGTTATCACACGTTACCTTAATAATATGAATTTTTTAGATAAGAACATTGATTATCTGCAACTTATTTAGTTGCTTCACGTTTAGGGGAAATACTCTAATTCCATTTTTCCTACTTATTCAAGGACACTCATTTAAAAATATAATTAACATGAAGAACATAAACTGAATAGGATTCCATTTATTTTGCAAAAGTACAAGATAATTTACATAATCCATGCAAATAAATTCTCATTCTACATTTCCTTTTCAAAACTTATACATTTACAACTTATGCATTTCAGACATACTGTATGACAGAAGCCTTCATTAAAAAAAATAATGACTTTTCTTTTTCAATACAACTTAAGAACATATCAGAATTCTTCACAAGAATCAACTTAGATCAGCCAATGCATCATATAAGTTTTTGCCTTCTTTTATCATTTACAAATTCCATCTGCAAAAATTGTTAGCACGGGTCAGTTCAATGAATTGAGCATGATAAGCACTAATCCTTAAAATGAAGTGCATTCCACTAATTGTTCCAATAAAAACAACCCTGCTTTAATGAACAAGTAATTCATACTCCTTAAGCATAAGTAATATCAATAAAAAGAAGAGCAATACTACACATGTTTAACAAAAAGAATAACATAATATAATCTATAATACCTATCCTATAAATTAAAGTATAATTGATTCCATCAATTATCTTTACCAAACAACAAAACATAACATATCATTGTTTCCAATCTACCAAATATAATACAACTCATATCTTTACTATAAGATACAAAATTGTTTACATCATATTCCCTCTTGGATGTTTCATCTCACTTTCAAGTAAGGAAGAAAAGAAAGCATTCCATTTGCCAAGGTACATAACCATCAGCAAAGCTGAAACAGTGTATATCATTATTTAAATTGTTCCTTTAAAGTAACTCTACTATAAAATTTAACTATTTAAGGTATTCATCAAAACAGATCCATATGAAAGAAATCCATGAAGAAGTGATGGATTAACAGTGAACAACAAGCTACAATTTATTTTTCCAACCTAACTTCAAGCTCATTCTACTTCATTTCAATCAAATGAAAAGTATACAAGACTAATAAACACTGATTTCCTTTTCCAATAAGAATAAAAATCAGGAGATTCCAACCAATGAACTTAACCCAACTGCACTAGAAAAGGAGACCTAACATAATATGATCCCAATTTGATCATTTATTTTCAACTTAATAAAACATTTTTACCTCCTCTCATGCATACAGTTTGAGCTCTTGCAATAGTTCCAAAGAAAGAGAACAAGATCAACACTAAGGAAAGAGAAAACTAAATGTTATCTTCCCTTCTAAATTCACATTATAATGCATGAATTCTACCTTCCATCGGAAACATTGTAATAATGAAGTTCATACACAGTCCAAGGATAGTAAGTTTCATAGTGTATTTTGTCAAAGACTTAACAATTTTTTATTGGACCAGAACAGCCTGAAGAGAGCACACTAGCATTTTTCCTTCTTAAAACACTTTACCATCTAACTGTGAAATTCCATCAATCCTTTCCATTACTATTCTTTTTTTAAACTCAATGATAAAATAGTGAAATTTAAACACAGTCCACAATGGATTTGAATCACAATAAAACTTTCAAGACCTAACATTCATTTATTGGACCCAACAAGAGGTAAGAATTATGAGTAGATGATGAACACACAAAACTTTCCAATAGTTCAGGTAAAACAGAACTATCTCAACAGTATATCACTACAAGAACTATAGATTGGGTTTCTAGACAAATGACTAGATCAAAATATCATATAAATAATACGTACTGTCCCAGATTTGAATTACAAATCCAAACACAATATAAATCATAAGCTCCCACAAGGAATCAAGATCATTTAAATGCTTGTAACCAAGGTCAGGTAACAACATTTTTCCCTCAATAGTTTATAAAATAATCAAAAGATTATAATATCTGAACCAACACATCATTCTGGTTACCTTTTTAATTACAAACACCAAGTAACAAAATGACTGTACAGGGATGTATCACAATATCACAATCACAAGTCCCTAAATACACCAGCATCGTAAAGCTAGATCGAATAAGAAGAAACTTCTTATAAAACAGTTCATTCTATGAACAACTAGGTTCCTTTTTTAGTTAAGATCCTTTCAAACCTAGTTTCCCATACTGAATGTAAGATACTTAACAAAGTTAAGACCAAACGACTACAAAACATGAAAGCTGGGTTCATAATGAACCTATAGTAATAGTTAAATAGTCATAAGGAAATATTTCACAAGCACCCTACCTAAAGTGGCTTCGAACAATAGTACAATCTATCCAAGATAACAAACACAAGTTCCAAATTCAATATTGTTCCAAAAACAATCAATTTTTCACAGGATGAAATACAAACTAAACCATATACGGTTTTTCCTGTGCATGCAAGTTTCAATATCAGTCAATGTTTTTCGCAAGAAGAAAAATAAAACCCAAACCATATTCGAGTCTGTCCACAGTCCATTAAACTATGGATCAAAACGCATGCTTCACAGACCCAAGAATATTTGTTACAGTTCACTCTACCAAAATAACTTTCCAACTGAAGCTCGAAATTGCATACAAGATTAATAAGACTGGAGTTCCTTACCAGCTTGAGATCACAAGACACAACGAGTTCTCTAAACAATAATCTCAACAACATAGGCAGAACTCAAAGTTCTTTTTAAAACTCAGATAGTATTTCTTTGTCAACAAAAGTGGTCGAACCAGAGAACAATTTCCAATAACCAAATAAGCTAAACAGAGTCACCAACTTTGTTTTTTCATGCATAGATCATTTGTGCAACATAAGTTTTCAACAGAACCACATGTATCACTGATTCAAAACCCATAATGCAAGTATTACAAAACCCATCAATCAATTTATCAGATTAAGCATGAAATGCACAAAACTCATCAGTGCAAAGTTTTTTTAATGAAAACGCTTAGAGGAAAGCAAGATATTTTAACAGTTAGGACCTATCATGCCTGATAGTATCACTATAAAATCGAAGAAGACCTCTAGCTGAGCTCGCTTCTTCTCCTCTTCTCCACAAAAGATCAAACAACCAAATACTTCTTCCACAATGCTTCATATACACTCCACGAAACAATCATAGATTTGAAACCTCCAAAATAGCCATGCAGTGCAGTTTAAACTGCTGGTTTGAAAAACTAGAGTGCATGTAGAAATAAAATCAGAGAGCATGCAAAATGAAATGACCAAAAAAAATCCACTTGCATGCCTACCAAAGCGGTTCGGGCTCATGAAACAAAGTTCATTAATTACATTAATTCCACATCTCCCGCCCAATCTTCCTTGCCACCACCTACCAAGTCTGGTGAGTTCCAAATCAAAAATAGCATGTGTTTCCATTTCTAATGATACTACCACCTAAGCCTCCACCAAACCAACTAACCCCTACCAAAGCTGGCAGTCCTTATGAATTAATAAACCTTATCATCTTCATAAATTCCTTAGGAACCGTCACCAATGTGCATGCGACCCCTTAGGTTCCCCTTCATGCCATTAACTTAGGATAGATTACTGGATTAGGTTATATCTTAGGTAGAATTAAAGTTTATATCTTAGGATATAACACTAACCACTAACCCCCAACATAGGTCCTTAGCAATTAGGTTAGATCACCAAATAACCTTGGAGTGTTAGGTTCTAGTTTTAATACCTAGCAACCCTTCTAACTCTTTAGTACCAAGTTTTAGGTTAGAAATAGAATTATATCAAGTAACATAGCTTAGGTAGGAAATACTTTCACCTAGCTTAGGATCTGTGGGTTAGTCCACAATAGGATCCCAGATATCTTTCTCTTCTGCTGTGAACAACCACATTCCCATCTTTATCAGCAATGACCTGTCATGGTCAATCTTTAAGGACCCAAGCTAAACAACCTACTGAATGGAAGTGCGTTCAAACATAAGTCAAAGAACTTGCTACAACAAAGTTCAATCCAGCGTGTAGCTTAACTCATGGAATGTCGACTTTACCATTCATTTAACAGAGCATTTTTAAAACATTCCTTGGATCATTGAAATTGATCCAAGGATGAGTCGGATAAAAAGACAAGTTTACAACTCTTAAACCAAATTACAAATCACCTACCAGAAGTGAAAAATGGATTCAAAGAAGTCATACCAGTTTGATAAAAGGATCTTAAGAGTAGAAAATACTTATCCATATCAAGCATGATTTAAAATAATCAGAAGAACATATCCTTATAAGGAAAATCACATATCAACACTTGAATACAAAGGAGGAAAATAACAACAGTCAAGGGTGTTACACTTCCCCTCATATTAACATGGTTCAAGTTTCCACCCGCACCCAGAAAGACAAAGGAAAAGAAAAATCAACTAGCCCATCAACCAACCCCGTTCCCAATATACCATCTGCACCCAAACCCAAACCCAAAATCACCATTCGAGGACCTACATACCCTATCTCTGATGGGGTCACCTATCACACAATGATAAAAAAATTACATCAATCTCCTCTAAAGATGTCTTTGTAGGATCTCGTCCAAACTTTTGAATCTCATAGACAAGCCCTTATGGAGGTTTTGCAATCCATTGAATTTTTACCCAATGACCCCACACCATTGGCCTCCATTATCACCCCTCACCACATGGCCTCGCTTACCAAATCAGCTCTTTCTTCTACCCCCATTCCCATTCCTCAAGTCATCACCCTCAACTTCTCTGATGACAATATTGTACCTCTCTAGTTAGATGTTCCTGATCCTACCCTTTTCATTTATGTCTATATCAATAACATACGTGTATGATGCATCATGATCAATGGTGGTGCTAGCATTAACATCATATCCTCCCACACATACAATCAAATGCACATCCCTTCCAATTATATGCATAATAACCCAATTATGTTGCTCTCCTTCAACGACGCCATCACCTCCACCCTCGATACCATTATTCTCCACGTTCAGGTGGGCCCTCACACTGTCCGGGAATTATTCTACGTAATAGAGGGAGAGTTGTAGTATAACCTATTACTCAGCAGACCTTGGATTCACATCATGGATTGTGTCCCTTCAACTTTACACCGTTGTGTAAAATTTGAACATGAAGGGCATAACTATACCATCCCTGTCGACCCATCACCATTCAAACTTTGTAACATGTTGTACCAACCTAACGATGTACTTGTACCATTCAAGGCATCTGCCACTACCCCCAATTCTCCTTCACCCATGACCCCATCCACCAATATTGCCGCCACCTCTCCCACACCTAAATCTTCTATTCCTACTACTATCGTAACCTTTGTAATTGACCCATCTACTTCCCAACAAACTGATACCCCTCCTACCCAATTGTCTAGTGATTCATCTATCCCTGCTACCAACATATCTACTACTGATCCCTTAGAATGTGTTTTTCAATGCCTCACTCTAGGAGAATACCACCTCTACAATACTAAAACATTATTTACTCCACAAGAGTATGGAAACCTACACCAGTACTGTCGTTATGACTACCACATAGGCGATGTTTTCCCTTATGGTCCTCCCCACCTTCACACCAACCTAGCATATGGTGGACTTTATATTGCCACTTATTCATCCGAAGCTCCATCCCAAACACGACCCTTTTTGTCTGACCTCTAATATATTATGAATCACTGCTTCACCCACACTTTCCTTTACCGATGTGCATGGAAAGGATTTGGTTTCATTTTTACGAACAAGGCCTCCATATCGTCATTTCATGTACCACCCATAAACACAATGACCATAGTGGTATTGTCTTTGCTGCACCACCTTCCAAGAAGGCCCACATTGACCTCATTGATGAAGACAAGTCTTCTCCACCACATTCACCAACATCACCATCTTCACCCATGGAGTCCATATGTCTCAAATCTATTCCTCCTAACTTTTTTTTTGTGAAGATGATTTCCCTAGGACCTCTGACTTATCAACGTGATGGCGAGGCTCCTTCATCTCTTCCCTTCCTATATCCTGACATGGTCGATGATGATATACCTTCTATTAATGTTTTTTAATGTTAGGACAATGAGTCCATCCCCACCTACCTTAGTGCGGAAGATTCTTATATTCACCATTCATTACCTTTTGAGATACAAACCATGTTGAATGAATCGACCATCAAAATCAACATTAACACTCTAGACAACACACATATTCTAAAGATAGGACAATCTTTAGATGCTACTAAACAGGAACCTTTTACCTCTTTCTTCCAGGACCATAGCAATGATTTTGCTTGATCCTATGCCGATATGCCTAGTATTGACCCAAAAAATTTAGTCCACAATAACATAACCATTCCTAATGCCAAACCTATAAAACAAAAGTTGTGGAAAATGCATCCTCACATTGTTATTCTTTTCAAAGAAGAACTTTAGTACCTTCTCTCAGTTTCCTTCATCCTATCCATTAACTATCCCCAATGGATTTCTAATATCATTCCTGTCACAAAAGTGACAGGGGGACTCCACATTTTCATGGACTTCCATGAGATCAACTTATCTTTCCCCAAAGATAACTTTCCTCTACCAAGCATTGACCAACTGGTTTATCTCACCACCGGCCATGAAATGCTATCACTCATGGATGGTTTCTCAAGTTATAATCAAATATTACTCACCCAGAAGATCAACACAAAACTTCCTTCATCACTCCTTAGGAGACCTTCTACTATCGAGTCATACCTTTTGGCCTTAAAATCGCCAGTGCTACATATCAGCGAGCCATGACTTATATCTTCAAATACATCATGCATCTCATATTGGAAGATTATGTAAATGACCTTCTTGCCAAATCCAAACATCGAGCCAAACACCTAAAAGTCCTTAAGGTCATATTTGACCACCTCATCTAGTATTGTGTTCACCTTCAACCTAAGAAGTTTTTCTTCATGGTACTTTCAGGAAAAATCCTTAGTTTTATCGTTTCTTTACATGGCATAGAAGTCCATCCTGCTAAAGTAAAGGTTATTCTTGAAATGCCTCCACCTACTAATATTCATCAACTTTGAAGTTTTCAAGGTAAGTTGCAATCTATTCATCGGTTTATTTCACAAATTTCTGACCGCTACCAACCATTTCATCATCTCCTCAAAAAGGACATCTCATTCAAATGGGATGATGAATGCCACAAAGCCTTTGACACCTTAAAAAAATACCTTCATCAACCACCAGTGCTCATTCCCCCTAAACATGACCAACCCTTTTACCTAAAAATTTCTGCTACTGATCATTCCTTAGGCATCATGCTCGCTCATTGCAATGAGCAGCATAGGGAGCAAGTGGTTTATTACATAAGTCGTACTCTTTTGGACTATGAAGCTAGGTACACCCATGTTGAAAACCTTTGCTTAGCCTTAGTTTTTTTTGCCACTAAACTTCTTCATTACCTACTTAACCACAAAACCTTTATCATCACTAACATAGATTCCCTACATTATATGTACGCCAAACCCTACTAGAATCAATGTGTTACACATTGGCTCATGCTTCTTGCAGACCTTAACCTCAAATTTATCCACCAAAAGTCTATCAAAGGCCAAGCCATTGCTGACCAACTAGCAGACACACCTCTTTCTTGTGATCAACCCTCTAACTTTGATTTCAGAGATGAATCCATTGCTACCCTCTCTTTAGACGATACCACTTACCAGATGACCTTATTCTTTGATGGTTCCAAATTTCAGCGTGGAGGCAGTATAGGTTTTATCCTCATTCCTCTTGATGGTGAACCTATGCCTCTATTTTTCAAACTAGATTTTGATTGCACTAATAACATCACCGAATATGAAGCACTCGTATTAGGCCTTCAAACCACCATCTCCCTAGATGTTAAATCAATTAATAACTTTGGTTACTCTCAACTGATTGTAAACCAAGTCAATGGTATATACTAGTATCATAACGAAATACTGCAAAGGTACAAATATCATGTCGACATACTGTTGACTACCTTTGACTATTACAAAATTAAAAACACCCTAAGTTCTATTAATAAATTCATGGATATCATGGCCTTCCTGGCTTCTCAGATACCCACTTTACCTACTGACTCCAAAATATTTGTCACAATAGAAAGGTTGTAATCACCCTCTTATTTATCTTGTGAGCTCAACTCCATCAGAACCATTGTACCTGAC
This sequence comes from Taxus chinensis, assembly GCA_019776745.2. NCBI lineage: Eukaryota > Viridiplantae > Streptophyta > Pinopsida > Cupressales > Taxaceae > Taxus > Taxus chinensis. The sequence continues at coordinate 433,070,518 of CM034153.1, read as the reverse complement.
CCACGTGACCTTTGGTATAAGTAGTTTACAGGCTACCTTTCCCTTTCCATTCTACAATCTGATCTCACTCGTAATGGAAAATGTGCCTTTCTTAAAAGTGTCTCTATTTATGTCAACATGGATGATCTTCTTTATAAATGTGGCTTCGACAGTATTCTATTACAATGCCTTACAAGTTCTGAAATTCCATACACCATCAAGGAAGTTCACAACGGAATTTGTGGAGGTCACTTTAGTGGCTTAGCTATCACTAAACGCATTCTTCACCTAAGATATTATTGGCCAACCCTAAACCGTGACTATTGTGACTATGTCAAACATTGTGTGAAATTCCAACAACATGCTAATATTCATCACATACCTAGTCATGCCTTATAGGTCGCACGAGACCTTTGTCCTTTCTCTCAATGGGGTTTGGATCTTGTTGGCGAGATCAATCCTCATTCTTCACAATTCCATCAATGGATTATAACTGCTACTGAATACTACACTAAATGGGTAAAAGCCATTCCCCTCATTTCTAAAAAATCCAATAAAATATGTGAATTCATCAACCATCACATCATTTTTCACTTTGGTGTCCCTCACCGCCTCATCACTGATAATAGAAAGCAATTCAAAAATAAAACCCTAGGAAAACTTTGTGATACTTTTGGCATTCAACTCAGTTTCTCATCACCTTATTACCCACAAACAAATGGCTAAGTAGAATCAACCAATAAAACCTTGAAAAAAATTCTTATGAAATTAGTTGACGATACTGGGAAGGATTGGCATACACACATTTATTTCTCCTTGTGGGCTTACCACACTAGTATTCACACTTTGACTGATACCACACCTTTCTCTCTAGTCTACGGTACCAAGGCTATCTTGCCTCTCAAATTCTAGATTCAATCTCTTCGCATCTCACTCCAAGACATGCTCAACAATGATGACTTTCGTGAGGACCGTTTGACACAACTTGAGTTATTAGATGAGTTTCATCTCAATTCTCTTGATCATCTCCAAATCTACCAAAAATGTATCAATCATTCCTACAACTAACATGTCCATAAACAAACCTTCTAGGTTGGTGACCTTGTCCTGAAGGAAAATCAACATGTAACCAAAGAAGAGAAAAGTAAACAAGGAAAAGTTGCTCCTAATTAGCTTGGACCCTATATCGTTACTCATGACTATGGATCAAATGCTTATCATTTTTATTCACTTGAAGGTAAACCCGAACCTAGGCCCCTTCAATGCCTTGCATCTTAGACCATTTTATTTTTGAAATCCAATCCTATATCACCTTTTGTCTATTGACCGCTCATCCCTTGAGCATCGTTCACCTTCCATATTACCCATTTTGAGGATCAACAACTAAACAAGAATAATGTGGTTACTTGTTACCATTCAACCGTATCTTCAATATGATTACCACAGCTCTACTCATGGCATGATTCTCATGGATACTTTTTCATCTTTTTCAAAGATGGAATCCCATGGTCATTCATCACTTAAAACCATCTCTTTCATAGTTAACCTCTGTGTATTATGGTTTTGTCTTCTAAACAAGAACCTAATCTTCCTCTCTAGTATGTTCCATGACTTAAATGTCCAAAGCAACATGGGATTCAACTCCTTGAGTCAAAATTCTAGTAAAAATATGACTCTATCAAAAAGGACATCTCTTCTCTCTATCTCGCCACTATAAATAGACTACTCCCTCGAAGGACAGCTATATAAATTCATTGCAAAAATACAATAAAATATTCAGAAGCTTCCTGCATTGATCAGCTTCACGAAGACCTCAAGGAGATAATATACTCATCCCATATAGACTTCCCACATCGATTAGTCTATCAAAAATAAACACAAAAAAAAAAATGATAAATTTTTGTCATGGACTTTCCTATTTTTGATCATGGGTTTCTTTCTAGGTAAACATGTTGTCGTACACTAAGTTACGTTAAACCACCCATTTTCACCTCATTTCCTTTTCACCCTAATTTCCTATCTTCTCAAGGGACTCACCGTAACTGTGACATTTTGTGATCATGTGACTTTCTTCACCCTTAAAATAGTCCATTATGCAACACCTTTAGGGTCTTACGTTCATAAGCTCATCTTTCATATGGTGGACTCATTAGGGTTCTTATCAATTAGGCAGCTCTTTTACCACCTCTTACTATTCACCTTCTTCATTACTTATTGATTCTCCTATGTAAGACGAGACCATCGATAAACACATTTTAAAATATTTCCATGCCTATGACCTAGACTCAACCATGCCTATGACCTAGACTCAACCATACCTATGACCTAGACTCAATCATGCCTAAAACCTACCAACCCATTCCTCTAATTCATCATATTATTCCCTAGCTTATGGGAGAACTACATCAGCCTGAGGCCCCTTTTCACCAGGGCTATGTAGGCAGCACTCCTAGGGCATGGGGCCCTTAGAGGTTAGCTCGACCACTCTTTACCCTAACCTATTTTCCCCCATTTTCCTATTCATATTCTATCATAATTTCCATTTTTATAACACTTGAAAAATTACCACACATACATATCTATCATGTTATCACATTATAAAAACATCCAATCAATAAATTCACATTTCCATAATATCAAAGGTATTGGAAATTTACACCATAACATACATATAACTCATCATTTATTTCCCATGTTACCCATAACTTGGAAATTAAATCAAAAACTAAAAACATGATCAACCATGCCTAAATTGACCTAACTACACCATGCCTAAACTGACCTAACTCCATCATGCCTAAACCAGCCTGACTTCATCATGCCTAAAATGACCTAACTCCATCATGCCTATACCTTAATCCATCATTCCTAAGCTGATCTGACTCCATCATGCCTAAACCAACCTGACTCCACCATGCCTAATCCACCTAGTTTCCACCCATATACATATAAAAATAGAAATTTTACAACACAAGTACATCATCCATCTAATGAACATCATCAACTATATAAATGGGAGAGCCTATGTATCAATACATATATACACAGATACAAATAAATACCAGTATCTCAAAAAATATCATATACAGCCTCACCATCTTTGGCATGCAAGCCGGTATATGATCAAAACTCTCAAAAAGTCTCATGTGTAGCCTCACTATCATTAGAATGCAGGCCTATATATCAAAAACAAATAATCCAAATGACGACATCAATCGTCCATCTAATTTCCATATTAGTCTCATATATCTCCTCTCCTCTAGCTTGATGCTATGGCATCATCTCTCTGCCCTCTATGGATCTATCCCTCACCTCCGCTTGGCCTGGGTCAAGCCTCCGTGAACTAGTGGCCTCCCCCTGACCTTATCTCTAGGATTTCCAACCCCTATAATCTCTGCACTATGTGTGTGCAATCTCGTCCTCTCACTCGAGTCATATTATACCATGTACTCTATATAGGAAGGGACATCTATCATGGTAGTAACAAAATGATCCTGATAGTATCTGGCCTCATTCAAGGCATCCCTGAATCTAGCCATCGACACTGTCTGTGGGGGTGTCATAGGTCTCGCAGCAACCTGCGTATTCTGTCCTACTACTGGTGGCCTCAACCCTTGTAGCTATGACCCCTGCCCTCCTCCCTATACCATGGGACCATATCCCATTGTTTCCTGTAAAATGGGACTATGTCCCTGGACCTGTGAGGGTGGTTATGCTATGACCAAGGCATGTAGGGCCACAATCTACATCTGTGTAGTGGCCAACTGACCCTGCAGATGTGCTACCTACACCTGTAAGTTGTTTACCTACCCCTCATCACCATCCCCTCCCTATGCGGGAACCTGCCCCTACGCTACCTATACCTATAAGGCCACCACCTGAGCCTGTAGTTTGGTAACCTGTGCCTATGACCCTATGAGCTTCCCTTGTAACACTGTGATCTGGTCCTGCAGGGTAGCCACTTGCCCCTGTAATGTGTCCCTCTGAACTGTAAACATGGCTAGACCAGGCTACTCTGGCCTCGATGGTGCTTCTCATAGCTGCACTACCCACTAATACCTATATCTATCTATAACTCTAGCATCATCAATCCATTGGTCCACCACCTACTCCTCCTTCCCTATCAGCACCGTTAGTTGTGGTAGAGGCATAGGCCTCTCCACATCATCTCTCTTATACTGAGGGAATGGTGGAGGCACATCCTGAGGCATCCCAAACTGTCGTCTGACCCTATCCATGGGTATCATCTCATGCTCTCCGGCACGGCATCCCTATATCCATCTGAACAGTTATAGCTCATCGAACTCTATTGTCATCATCCTGTATGAAGGTAAGCCAACATACGGCCTCCAAATGATTTCCACTCTGGAAAACCCCTCTAGTAAATGCCTGTAGTAGGCTACATTATGTGTAGCCTTGGCAGCCCTGCGCTCTCCAACAATAGGCACCCAACACCTATATCCAACTCAAACCAAGCCCGCATCGAATGCATCGGGTCAGGGCATACCAACTAGATTCACACATATGATGTGCTCATATGCCCAATAGTGAAGAAGAAAAGTACAACACAAACTGAAACTCTGTAGCCTCCCATAGGCCCATAGCTCCGTGTATAACTATACTAATAATACTGGTGCCCAAGAAAAATGGGTCCTATCCTCCATCATGTCATAGATAACCCCCATCAGCGCCCATGGGAATCTCGCACCCTCCGTATCTGGTAACGTAAAATAACACACTACCTTCATAATCAAGACAACCAACCTCATCTCCTGAGGATGGGCCACGTACATATCTCTATAGCTCAAGGTCACACTATAGAACCTCATCTCTACCATCCCCTCTCCAAACACTGCCAACATCAGCTCCTCTGATGCCTCTGAGGACATATAATAAACCTTCCCTCTAACTATAGGTAGTCATAGGATCCTATATACGTCCTCTAGGGTGATTGTGATCTCACCCATCGACAAATGACATTTTTTGGTCGTTGAATCCCATCTTTCGATGAGTGTGACCATCAATCTTGGCTCTTGAACTATGTTCCTTTAGCATTGGACTCAATCAAGCCGACGTCTATCACATGCATTCACTCCTCGGTGGTCACGCTCGACCGTACCGCTAGTAACATAGGCGGTACTCTATCCCACATCCATAGTTGGTCCGTAATTTACATCCAACAAACCATAACATTGTTAAACCTTGACCATACCCAACATAATTCTTAACCAACCAACCTATTCCAAAAACTCTCACTAAAGACTACCCATTCTCCCCCCATCCCAATTTCTCATCACTCAACAAGTACCTATTTGAACATATTACCCTACCCATTCTAACTAAACCTACTGTTATACCTCATTACCTACCTTTCCCTCCCACCTTGTCTCGTTTATTGACCTATTTTCCCCTAGATCCGATTGGCATCATTCACTCTTGACTGGCATTAGTCCATCATCACCGACATTGGTCATTTAATACTTGACCGATGCTGACCAAGGCTAATCAATGTCGGCTAATCCTTGACCATCATTAGTCATTGTAGCGGCATCGAAATCCACAAACCCCTACCCCATTTCTCAAAAAAATCTCAAATCTAACCTAAATACCTACTCTAACCTACCCAAACCTATCCTAGCTTCATTCCCAACCCTATTTAACCTATATTGGACCTTCTTACCCCTCGTCTCCTTCATTTGTACCCATAATTTCAAATTTTGAATTTACACCCAAATTTTCCACCAAACCAATATGAACAGCCTATTTCAATAAATGAAGGATCAGGATAGAATACTACCTCATCTCGGTGCCCGTTGGCATGGTGGTATTTCTAGACGTTGCATCAATGGCCCACCTAATCCCTCTCCCACCTCTATTTTCACCAAATCAACTCCCCACCCAAAGTGAATGAAATCACTCAAACTGATCTCATGGACCCACCAACCAGATGCCAATCACCTATTACGAGCCTCACCAACTCATCTCTTCATCTCGTTTTGTCACTTTCCAACTTTCCACCTCTCCTTTGTTGTTTTCTAAAATTGGTAAATGACAAATGATTCTATAAAAAGAAAAAAATTCATTTTTTAACCCCAATTCGACATGAACGACGTCGGTCATATTTTTGCCCTAGCCAACTAATGTCAGTCACCATATAACCAGCATTGGTCAACCCTTATAGTTGTTTGTTCATGTTATGCCTCTTTTTCTTGCAACCATTATTGCTCAAACACCTTTTATCAATCCGGATGCCTATTGAACCATACCTACAAACCCATACTACCTGTACATTTCCCTAGTTGCGTCTTGGGATTTTTTATTTTACCTATTCCTTGGCCTTACCCATATAATGACCTATTTGCCTAAACCTGACCTACTTGGTGTGACCAATGACCTTATCTACTCGATATGCCTTGCGATTTTGTTACTTATGTTGTTTTAGCCTAACAACCATACCTTGCCTATTTTCATTTCATTTATCCTAACCAAACCTTTGGTGTACCATAACATACCTAAACGCTCCTACATCTAACCTAAGTTTTGTTTTCTAGACCATATCCTATACCTTGGATACCTTAATCACTTCACCCTTATTTGGATAAACCTATCGACCTTGGACAACCTAGATTTTACAAGCTCTTCAACTTGGTACTATTTTGCAATCTATGTGTGTGTGTGCATTTGATTGTATCATTTTTAGTAAACCTAGGATTTCCCACCTCAATCTATGTCAGTCAACCTAAAACTGATGATTTTTACCCTAAACCATTGTCAATTACCATATATTCAGTTTGGTAACCTTGTTTGAGAGGTTGGAAGAATTATTCAAGTTTTGGAGAGAGATCTGCATGCAAGCACACACCAGAGCACTCCTACACATCCAGACATCCTGAACCAGCACCAAGCATTGATTTAAAAGGAAAGCATTCACAATAACATTCTGGGAAGCACAACTGTGGTACTGACCACCAGTTCCATAGATCAACCATCACCTCCATCTAAACACTAGGTCTACAAGTACAAGTAAGTACATTTAGATTTTTTCTTTCCATACTTAGTTAGATCAGTTTTTTTATCTTTGTTTAGGATTCCTAGTCTCCTTTGCATCTCATCACCTCTCACCTTTGTGCCAATACCTTGACCTAATCACCTACAACCTATCATCCCTCCCTACCCGATTCTAGACATCTATGAGTATTCCTAGCACTATCATCAATCTCACCCTTTCTCTGTTTGTTCTTTTTGTAATCATAGAGAATCACCAAAACCAAACTTCATTAATTTTCTATCATCCTGACCCTACTGATTCCGGTTAACTTAAACTATTTTCAGTTTATCCTCAACTGGCATGGGTCATACCAGATCAACGTCACTCTCTATGTCTAGTAAACCTACCTATAACAACAACCCAATAACATTTACCTAAATAAACCAAATCACCTAAAGTTTGACCCTAACCTGTCCCAAACACCTTATTTACCTGTCTGACTTCTAGATCTGATCATAACCTAGCCAATTAGATTATATTTTCTTATTGTACTTGAATGAGACACCTAAATCATATCAACTATAGTATGACATTATTGGTTTACATCATTTCTTACATTAAGTTATTTTAGATAGTGGATTGACAACCATCTAGGAAGTATCACACTTCCCAAATCTAGCATATGCTAGGTAGTCCACTGACATATATTGTTTAATATTCCTCTTTTGGTCTTGTTTTCTATTCACAAGTAGTTCCTCCTAGCAAAAAGAAAGTTCTCGCGATTAGCATTGGATCGGAAAATTAGAACACGCAAACTCTACCTTCCACCTTCATTCATAGGTATTCCTCCTCACCCTTACCTTATTTATTTTTCTATATTACGTACGCATACTATTCGGAAAAACAAAAGTACTTAGGAAATTAATATAAATGTTTTAAAACTATAGTTTGAACTTAGGTTAGGTGGTAATTTTATTTTAATTATACACTCACTATTTAACTTAGGTTATAGAACATGATATGTTACAACACATATAAATTTAGAAATATGTCAAAATGTAAGTATCAAGTGTTTATGATTATAACATTTAATATTTAACATGGGTCACTTAGCATATGATAGACATCAGTTACATAACCTATAGTTCAAATATTAATAGAAGTATTAGAATTGAATTTTGGCCTCATTTAAATTACCCTTGTGTCATAGACCAATAGGATAAAATCAAATTCATACTCTCAAGGAGGGTTTTCTCTCTGTGGGAGACATTGGTGTAATTTTAATATTACTTGTTTTACCCCAACTAATTACTTCCACCTGTTCACATTAGAAAACTATACAACTTAAATAAAATATTTCACATCATATTTAACCCTTACCTTACCTTTATTTATAGGCATGCGAATACTTTTTCACACACAGTAAAAAAAATTGGATTGCTTTGGAATATTTTTAACCTGTGTGTAAAGTAAAATGAATTATATGTTTGAGGGAAGGGGGTATAAATAATTTCAAACCACCTAACTAACCAACCACCCCCACCAACACATGGATTGGTCAATTAAATTAAGATTAATTACTTCATTCTCTAGTACCATGTCAGAACCTAAAGGATAAAACCAACCATATGAAATAATTTATCAAACATAACATCAGACATTAAAGTAAATAAAATAGATGACATGTGGAAAAACCCATGAGGGGTAAAAAAATAGACAAATTTTTTTCCATTATATGAGAAACACATTTATAGTCCAGTAAAATCCCCTTCCCTCACTTCTCTCCAAACCATTCACCTGAGGTGAAAAAAATATGAATTAAATCGTACCCAGATTTAATATAAATTTCTTACTAAATAACTAACTAAACACAAACATAGATTATATATTAAATAATTAAGAATATAGCCTAATCTAAATTATTTAATTATAAAATAAAGCTTATAAGCACTTAATATTACATTCTAACAAATTTTGTATGCCTGAAAATATTACAATGAGGATTAGTTATGTCTCATTCTAGGATCCATTCCAATGTTATAATTCTTTATTTTTTCTCACACTACCGATATCTGAACATACATGTCATCTTCCATTCTTAAACACCAAAAATGTTAGGTCCAATAGTTCACAACTTTGGCTAGAAGCACCACAACTCTATCCATCAGACATAAAGTGAGGTATGCATGAATAAGTTGCTTAACCCATTGAATTTCTTCCTATCTATCATTATTCTACCAATTCTATCTCACATGAAATCTAGACAATGCAAAGGGGGATGATTTTAACTCAGAACACCTTTCATGAGGCTCATGTTCTTCTCATTGAGGTGTTTTTCACAAGTACAAAAATTAGGGTCAAAATAATTTGATCTTCTCTTAATTTGGTATAACAGAGATGTTTGACTAACACATGAGTGTGACTAAGGAACATCACAAAATTTCGCATATCACTATGACCAAAATCCATTCTCTTTATAAGGTGATGTTTCTAATCAAGATTTTCACCAGGAACAAAACATTCCAGAGTATAAGGTACTCATTTAAGGTTAACCCATGAACATGGGTGATAAAGAAGAACACTTATCGAGCTACTCAAATGCCTATGGAACTTCCTTTCACGAAAAAAGCTAAGCTTGTCCCAAATATGTCCTCACACATAACTCTAAGCCCTCTAATGGCACAATAAGGAGACCAAATCTCAAGTATTAACATATGACCATGATTTCATTTGCTTGATGGATATGACTACACCATCCTCAAGATATTATTGGAATCTTACCACGTAAGCCACTAACAAGGATGACTAACTCCTTTCTTAAGAACATGGAATTATTTTCCATTATGTCCTATAAAGGCATTACCTAAGGAGAAGTTGCAACATTAGCATACCAACATTGAATGGTCCTTTCCTACCAATGGTGATGAATAGGTCTTGAAATAATTTACCTTGGTTACCATGCACTATACACACAATTATCAGTTCCTTCCAAATCCTACACTCGGGTTAAACTTGGATCCAAAAGAATGGATTTTTTGTTCAACATGATGGAAGGGTTCCCCTACTTCCAATTGCTTCTAAGACCGATCCAGGATTGTTTCATTATAGCAATTTATTAACATATTTCATCATGAAATTTTTTAAATTCCACCCATTTAACTATACCTAATTTTTTATTAAATGAGACCATTATCCCTTGGTTATCTCTTTAATTAAACTTAAAGTCCCACACACACATATTATAGTAACTAACTAAGAAAGAGGAGAGGTATTTGTAAGATTATCATGACATATAATTGGATTGTTTAATAATGAATGCAATACTTGTGTGTCCCATTTATTTGGTTTCTTTTGACTAAATGGTCCCCTCCTAAATTATATTTCTCAACATGGTTCCATTTACACACATATATAAGCAACATTTCCTTGCACATATCGTTAAATAATATAACATTATTCCTTCACTATCATATATTTTCCTTTTTCTTTATGTTAACCAAAATTAACATGTTATTCTCTTACACTCAAGATGACACCTCATTTGATAATTGTCTCATGTAATCTACCAAGTCCTTGAGTTGGATGATTATCTTGATTTTAATAATACCCATGAGTTCATAAAATTTCCACACCAAAGAAGATTCATGTAAGGATGAGGCCACTAAGGATCACCTAGATGAGGAGATTCCCACTAGCTCTACTTCATAATTGAGACAATATAGTTTACCCCACAAAGTGAGGATGTGTCGATGTCTATTATAGAAAGGAAAAACTATTTAAGAGCAACACAAGGTAACCTTTATCAACTATATATCGAGTGGCATAACAACACATATCAATTGATTATTCACCTTACCATTTACAAAATTAATACTATGAATGATATGCAAGAAGATAAGTGGACTAGCAAGATGGTAAAGGTGAAATTGTTTTTTAAGGGATTGGCACAAGCCACGTTATCAACAGAAACCCTATTTTTTCTTTATAAGCTTACAACACTAATACATTTAAAGTTTTATCTCGCTTCCATACAGCATTCAAAATTATAAGGATTTACCACAATTGATGAGTTACACTATTCTACAATGCAGATGAATTGTAAGGTTACAAAATGAAATTTCATCATTTATTTATTTAACACACATGCATAATGAAAGGAGTTATGCTTTCTTTAATAATACGACAGGTACTATTGTTAAAATAAGATATATTTCTATTCCCATATTGATCACAAATTTGTAGTAATGAGCATTAAACTTATATTTCCATCATCCATTCTAATCCTACTTACGCTACTTGCAACCTATCGTGCTAGTGTAAACATGGTTAGCTAAATAAACATTGACATGACATCTACCCAAAATCTAGCATAATTCATGTTATCATAGTTTTCAAATTCACATGATTATAATACTTAGCATGCAATAAAAGAGGATTAGTGATACATTTATTTCATTTCATTACATTTCCTAACTAGAGGAGAGAGAGAGAGAGAGAGAGAGAGATGCCATTTTCATGACATCCAAATTTTTCAATACAAGCCAAAAAATAGGGTTCCTTACATTCATCTATAAGTTTCTACAATTTTCTCATCACTTATTTAACCTATGAGGGCTCAATGGCAATCTTCCACATTTACCTACTAGTTTGCAAAAATGACCAAGTTTATCCCAAGGGCTAAGGAGTTACGTTTGAAAACTAATCTTCGATGGGTGAATGTACCATAAGACAAAACCTATACACTCTCCTATGTGCAATGAATTCACTGGAGTTGACAGAACTTAGAATTTGAAAATGGGGTACGAATGATGACTACTTTTCCAAAGCCACCGGTCGTAATTGGATTAGTTTGACTTGGTCTCTCAGTAACCAGAGGCCTACAAAAACCCCTTTAAAAACTAAGTGGTGAGGTGTTTCTCTTAGAACTAAGAGTTAAAATAAATTTCCATAGAAAACTACTAGAGGTTTACGGAGGCTGATATTTGTTTCTTTAATCGGGGAAAAAACAACAAGTCAAAGCCAAACCCAACTTTAGATTTTCAGCATCTTCCCAACACTCCAAGATGGGTTAACAGGGATCCTAGAGGGATGAATAAAAATGTAGATAAAGTCATTTAAGGTTGATCTAGGGTTAGAATTAACACTCCACATGATAGGGAACACAGTTATAACTCAACTTTCACTTTCCGGGGTTTTGAGAGGTGTTTTGTGAATCACTAAAAAATGTGTTTTATTACCTTACAAGCTAAAGAAAAAAAAAATTGTTTTAAGATAAAGATCAAGTTTGAACTCGTTATTTTTGTGTTTTTTTTTTGTTATCCAGTATTGTTATCAAAGTGATCTGAACGTCTAAGGAGGTAAAACATGAACGATGTTTTCATGTAACACAATTTCCTTATAGTAGTGTAAGAGGGGTAAAAGTATTTTAACACATAGTGTTGCAACTCATTAAAAATTCACTAAAACATAATCATGATGAATTTTATTTCAAAAACCATACACAAGAAAAAATAGGAATGCATAATTCAAGTAAGAATAAGGGATATAATCATGTCTGCATCTGATGAGGTAGTGAGGGGAATGTGTGTTTAATTGGGAACTCGAACACAACTCGCCAAATCTAGTGGTTACAGTTATCCATTCGTGTTATATAATATTACTGCTAATCTCTATGTGTGGTTCATTAATAATGTTAATGCATTCAAGATTCATTTTGGTTTCTAAATATATGAAGGAAAGAGGAGGTAAAGTTTGATTATTTAGTACTACGGTTCATTTTAACCAACTGAAAACATATTCTTCCTTTGATTTTATTTTTTAATACCATTAAAAGGGAAAAATAGAATTACTAAAATCATGAAAGATGGGGATAAGATGACCATGATTATTTGTGAATGAAGTGGGGTATGTGCGGGATCCAAGTTGGTTACACTCATGATCCATTGAGTCCACCATTCGTTGTCACATATTTCCAAACAGTTTGCATGTAACACAAAGTTGTCCATTTTTAACTAAACCTCGTCACAAACCCTCCATTTTCACATGGGTAAACAAAAACACTCTCAATGGAAGAAGGATTGGGATTTGGGACTACTAATTACATTTTATTTGATGCCCCATTTACCTTCCAACAAAAATTTGTGTAAACTCACAGCCATTACATTTCATGGGGACACATTCCTTTGAGACATTTTGTCAAATAGTTCATGTGCCTTTTCTAAGTGCCCACAAGCCTACATATTAGTCTAGCAGAGAAATTTCAACTACCTAAATTACATACAACCTATCCTCCTCTTCACTCTTTTTTGGATGCCCATATTCTATTCCAAAGAATCCATTGGTGTACACAAAAGAGGATTATGGTCAAAGGTTGTGGAGTTTGATTTTACACTTGTTAACTATATTTGCTTAAATGCCTCCTTGGTCTTCTCAATTAACCCATTTTGTGCATATCTTGCAACCATGGCACTCCATGAGATGAAATCTGGTTGAGTATTTTTTTTTAAATCCTTTAAGCATCATTAAGAATACCATTTTGTGCATATCTTGTGATCATCGCATTCCATGAAACCACATATTTGAAGGCATTGTGTCAAACATTTCACGTGCCCTATATATGATTCCACAATTGCATACATATCTACAGGCACTTGAAACTCCAACATTGGAACAAATTTTGCTTCTAATTATTCTTTTATGGATCTACGTACCCTTTTTGAAATATCCCACTTTGACAAAGGTTGGGTGAATGTCGTAAATGGTTGTGGCATCTAGCTTTACACATGTCAATTGCATATGGTTGAAAGTCTTTAAATATTTTCAATGCCTCCATTTTGTGTGGGCATGCGATCAAAATCAATGCCATCCACTATCAATCTCAACTTTAAAAGAGGGAAGAGCAGCCAATAAGGGATTTAAACATGCATCTCCCTTTTGCAAAGAAAAACCTGCCAATGTACTTGTAACAAAACATAGAAAAGGTCCCTTCTTCATGTTGTCTAGTGGGAATATAAAATTCCATTGCAAGCTCCCATTTTGGCTCAGGAAGGGAGAAGGTTTGCAATGGTGAACTAATTGATTGGAATCATATTGGTTGAAATTGGTGAAGGTGCGTAAATGCATTGTGAGGGTGCCAATGCTCTATCACACCTGACAGGCCTAGCCATCACACACACACCTCCATCCCTTCCACACCAAATGCGACCACCCTTCATTTACAGCATTTCTAATAAGCATACATTCACTCCACGTATTTACCTTGGTTTGTATATTATATATTTTAAAATCTTTGTTTGATCTTTTATTTATATATTTATTTATTTAATATTTTATATTATTTCATTTATTTTTAAATTCATTTCAACTTCTCGGTCTATTATTATTATTATTATTATTATTATTATTATTATTATTATTATTTCATTATAAATGTACTCTAATTGAATACTCTTATTGGTAACGCAAGAAAATTTTTCCCTTTCACCACATGATGCACAGTGTAACAAGAAACACGACAAATAACGACATTCTAAAATTATTGATAAGGCCCGAAGGTAAGGGAGAACCACTACAATCTAGGAAGGGGCACTACAATACGTTAGAGTATGTTGTCTACCTTAGTTCATGTTCACCTAGATATTTTATTTACATTCTATTTTATTTATCCTCAACCACTTATGCGTTGATATTTCTTTTATCTTATTTATATATTAGGAAGATATTATCTAGTTGTTAGGTATAATTTTTTTCTTAATCTATGGTCTTGACGAGTTCTTTCCTACATATATTGTCTTGACTAATTTTTTTTGTATAGTTCTTTCCTTGTTTTATGGATTTATCTATGGTCCTGACTAGTTCTTAGATTGATCTCTCTTTCATATATAAGTAAGGCCTCTTTTCATTTTACTGTATAGAGTTCCATAATAGTATATGATATTGTTTTTCATTTGTTTGCAATGGTTTTTATAAATTTATTATGGTGAATTGCTTTCATCTTATTGATTGTGATGTTTTATTAGCATATGAGTTCGTTATGGCTCATAATGATCTTGTTATCATTAATTTTATAGTATACACCTTATTTTTCAATATTACTAACAATTTCTCTTTATAGGTTTTTTGGCACATTAACCTCCTTTAGTGTGTGCCATAAGGGGCATACTGAGAATGGGGTTAATTTTTTTGGTGATATCTAATGATAGATTCATTGTGGCACTAACCCTAGCATTCCTCCTTTCTACTTTCCTACTATATTCCTATTATCACTTTATGACTACTTGATATCCTTGTTGTTACCACCTTCACCTCATTTTTATATATCATATGCATATCCCCTTCATAACACCTTGATACCTCATCTAGGTATCTTCTACATTCTCTCTCCTGCCATTTTACATTTTTTTTATTATTTGTTGTTAATGAATATATTTAGTATAATATGCTATACTATTGATCGCATTGCCCATAGTTAATTCTATTGACTAAAAGATATTGTGACTTTAGGATATGTTCTCCTATTTATAGGTTTCATTTATGTCATTTACCTATATCATCATCACATAATCTATATTTATTTCACTCTCAAATATTCCCTTAAAGTTTTGATAGGATTAAGTTATAATGGAACTTATACTTGGAATTCCACTTTGAAGCATGCGGTTACTAAGAGTAAAAAGAATAGGAGTTATACCATCAAGGTCTACCATGTATTTAGAGTCATTAACTTTGTCTACTTTAGAATTCTACCTATCCCTCTTGTGATCCACCTACAACAACTCAATCACAAGGTGTTACTAATACTGATGGAGGTTTATCCATGAATATTATCTTCACAAAGTTAAGTAGCATATACCCTTCTCATTCCTTTCTATTGGTATGATTGATTATGTTTGTTCCAACATGTATTACACTAGGATAGTTTAGCATATCTTTGTCTATTTCATTATCTCTTACAACCCATGCTTACCTACCAAATAGAATTACATCCTTGCTACAACCCTTAGCCTAGATATCTTAGACATAGGATTTGGAAGACTATTCCTTTGATATAATTGTGGACTACTATTTTATAGATCCATGCACTATCCTTGACTTATGTGTTTTCCCTATAATGGTCATATACTTATATCCTAATCTATATTATTGAGAAGAGTGGATAATTATATTGATCATCTTATCTAACATACACAATGTACATCTCCACTGAACATAAACTACAAGTCCAAACTTCATTGGTATGCTTAAACTTCTCAAGTTAATCTTGTTTCCATGAATATCTCTTATTGAGGTTTTATCTCCATCGTGAAGAATAATCTAATAATTTTTAGATGTGATAAGGTAATGACATAAGTAAATATTAATATAATATACTTTACATATCTTCTTACAACCATCCCTTTGATTTCATTCTTTTTTGTCGCTTTTCTTTCTAAAAAAAATGCATAGAGATTTATCCTTAACACAAGCTTCCACTTGTTCCAGTGTTATATGATATGTCATGAGACTTACTGATCTTCATGAACAACTCAAACAACTAGGTCCTAGTAACATACCTAATATTTTTCCTTTCATTATCATCAAGTTCTAGCTTTGATATACATGACTTCACTCAATATATAGAAAAATATTGAATTATCATACCACTTGAGATAAAATCTCAAGCACTCACTCAAGGCACAATGATTGATCAAAAAGGCCCATGTTTTGAGAGTAGAACAAAAAGACACCATTTTGTGTGACTCTTTCATTCACACCTTGACATATCACTATGAACATCACTCTAAATAATGTTTAAAAAATAGATTGCAATACACTCAATTTTTTTTAAAATCAACATGCATTCAATATCACCATATAATCATTGCTTTTGAAAGCATTACAAATCATTACACTCATGTGTTTATTATGTGTCAAGTCTACATAAAAATTGCTGATGAAAGAATTGAAAAATCATCACACTTGTGTCTTTATAACAATATTATCACTCATGCATTTTAGATGAATCAAGTCTACATCAAGAGCACAATAAATTTGTGCAATATTGATGGAAATCAGGTAGACTAAAACTCAAACCATTTCAAAGTACACAACAAAATTTACACAAACTAAATGTTTATATTGATTTCAAAGGTTTGTTGAATCTAAAACAATTACTCCCTCTAATGGGGTGGTTATAAAAGGATAATAATCTCCAAAAACTAGTGCAATGGTGGTGTGTTCATGGGACTACTTGCAGGATTTGTCTCTCTAGATCTTAATTAAATCTCTCTCTTGATGGGGTCCTTCAAAATATCTCTTCAAAAACACCAAAAAAATCCTCTAATAATGAACTTGGTATTTTTTATACTTGTTTAGTCCCACTCTTCCTTCCATTCAAATTCCTTCTAGAAACTTCGGCATTTCTCACTCTGATTCAAATTTTAATTAGATCATTAAATGCTCTGAGCTACCACTCCATCTATATGTTTCCTTTCCTACACATTTTCAAATCTGATAGTTGAGGATTATTTGTCCTTGATATCATGTAAGATAATTTTTCATGTACCTCTTCTAATACACCCATGTGTTGGCTTACTCACATGGTTGACACATGTCCCTAATAATTGATCCTCATTCATTCATTTTTCACATATGACACATCATTTAAGCAGTTACTTTATTACATGCTCTTATCACACTCTAGTCATGTGCACACCCAAATGTGTCTTGCCTTTTCAAAACTATTCTAACCATTATGCACACTTCATTATACAATTTATTTTTCACCATGTAATTATTATCTTTTGCACAAATATTTTACACTCTCCCACATAATCACCACACTATTGCTCCATGATTCTCCTTATTTAACCTTTATGCTCTCCTTATTTGTGCACACCATAATTATCCAAAATTTAGAAACTCGTGTAGAATAGCTCATTTGCATCTGATTTCTTGTATAAACACATTCCTATTGTCTACCCTTTCGACATGGAAAATTTCCTACTTAAGGGGAATAATTATATTTGAAGAGATGCATCAAAATAAACTCATAAATAGAGGCATAGTTATTATCCCATCAACTCTATCTTAGGAAAACCATAAACTTCCAAAGTTCACTAGTCAAAGGATCCTATATCGCATTGCAGGATGTATATAATTTAGACTATAAACAGGCTCGCGGATGAACATTTGTGGTTTTGGTGCTTCCAAACCACACTTCAAGGAATGATAACTAATTAGTATATAGATTCTTTGGCCATTTATTAGTATGAAAATGTATTAGAACTCATGTATATGGAAATTCTAAGCCAAAATTATACAATTATTAATCATTATAAGTGATTGTGTGATTAATGCTCTTCTAGAGGATAATTTGAATAGTTTCAACTGGTAGAACAAAATCAAATGGAAGGTGAAATTTTTTATGGCTCGGTTTAGTATAAGTTCGCATCATCTTAGACGAGGAATGGGTAAGTGGAAATTTCCTAAAGAAGAGTGAAAAAAGAGAACATATTTTTTTGTAATGTGGCAGTAGTGGAGATATAATAGCACTACATCATAAAGTACACAACTTATAATGACATTAAAATAACGTATGAGGATACCTTGAATATAGATATCCTAATTTACTTGTTTTCTGAAAATATATTTTATGAAATAGGAAATTTCCAAATCACAATTCATAAAAAAGATGCAGCATCATAAAAAGAATGGACTTTTCACAAAATTAATAGGGAATCCTAGGGAAAAGTGGTCAAGAGGTTTTTTTGGCTTGGAACATTTTTTATTATGACTCTTAGTCCCATAGACTACTTTTTCTTATGGACATTATCGAAATCAATCAATCAATCAATGTTTGATTAAGCTATTCAGAGTCTTAATGGGATAAAGGCTATTTATATGATCCTAAACTCTTTTGTTTAATTTTTTCATCTCGTTGAAAACAAATCCCTATCATGTACTATGGGTCAAAGTTGGCTAATATCAACCAAATTCAACCATAACTAGAAAAATAATCCAATATCCATAAAAACTAAAGGATGAAATTATGTCACATATTTCAAGAATCAAATAGTTGTGAGGAATAAACTTCATTAGAATTAAAATTCAAAGAAGAATTCTCAGTTGATGTGAACTAGTGTATGATTGATCCAAATCAAGAATGAATATTTGAGTTCGATTTTTCTCGAAATATGTGATAAACTCCCTCAATGGTCCATAAAATTTGTAATTTGGAATTTATGAAGTTTGATAATCTTATTTTATTAGCATTGAGATTATGGAGATTGAAGAATACCGAGAATTGCAACAACATGACTAGAATTAAATTTCAGTTATGTTGAGTTATTCTAAATTGTCAACAACATAGTCATCTTACCCATAAAATTTCAAAGAATATAATGTGATGGGTGAAAAAATAAATGATAATATGGCATACCAGTTGGAATGGGCATCCAACATGACATCCAAAGATCCAACGTAATTGAGCGTGAACATAGGGTTTGATGAAAAAAATAAATTAAATTTGAATTCTAACCTATTTTTTAAGTATGGTCGGAGATGATGAATATGTTCCTCCTACATGAACAAAGAGTTAAAGCACAATGGTCTAATGAGGCTAAGTCAAGGCACAAGAAGTGTTTGTTTACCAATACTTGTTGAATGTGAACTTTAAATAAAGGGAACTTGTGTCAAAAAGATGACGAAAGTAATGACATGATAAACACCTCCAATGATTGAACTTAAAAAGTAGGAACTCTAGTCCTAAGATATGAGAGACATGAAATAAACTAGGGAAGTTTAAAATGATATGTCATGGGGTATTTAAAATTTTAGATATTTTCAAGAATGGTGCAGTTTAGTTAGAGTAATTTGATGGAAACCCCGTCAAAGACACACTAAATATATCTAAATTAAAATTGTTTCAAGTAAGGAAAAAAGTGTCAACGTGGTTAAAATTTTAATTCTATGTATGCAAACATGACTCGCCAAAAAATAAACAAGAGTAGAAAAAATAAAAATATTCATATTATGTTTAAGTAAGAAGAAATTGTATGACCAACACAAAAACGAAATATTAGACCCAAATAAACATACTTAAGAAGTTGAATTATCAAATCTATATGACGAATGTAAATCCAAATTCAATCTAATCATAAAGACATACAACCACATCCTTCTTTCCTCATATGGCCCTCTATTCTAGAACCAACTGCTATACATATTTCCAAAGAAAATATTGTACAACCTACTTCATAACCAAAAGTTTTATGTCCCATATTACAAAATAAAATGATGTACGATATGATGCACAACCCATTGTTCCACTGTATGACCTACTTTCATAGGATAGAAGGGAAGAGAGCCAATACTTGAATAAAAACCAATAATTGTGATGCATCTTGTCATAGAAACATTGAATAGGTGATTTTTTATTCTTTGATACTTGTCATAGTAATATGTCATATTGCCCAAATTTTATCTCATAAAAACCAATCACATCATAACATGACAACAATTTATTAATTAATGCACCAATGTGCAACATTTGTACACCATATTCAACTATTGGGAAACAAGTTATTTACATGAATTCAACATTCTTATTTTAAATTGATTCAAATTATGATGTTCCCTTCATTTCAACATCTCAAAAAAAACTATAAATTAAATTTTTTAACTTTTAAATAAATTAATTTTTACATTCCTATGTCATGTGAACTCATAAACTTAGGGGAAACATCTATTGGAACCTCTATCTTATTTTTTTCACTATTATTTTATGTCCTACATTTGTAGAACCAACAATCATTGTTCCCATTCATGTATGACCATTGTATTCCCAATTGATTAACCACGTGTATGCACATCGATATAACTACACCCAACACCATTACTTTTCATCTTCTCGTACAACCACCATACCCCTATTCCACATGTACAATCTAGGAGGGAGTGGAAAATACTTGAACATGGTCTAATAGTGGATATGATTCTTGATCACACAATACCCAATAGTTTTCATAATACCACCTAATAGTGTTTATAGTATTATCCATTGGTTATTTAATTTTTACATAATAATGGTTTTGAGTAGTTAATCACATCATGGCATGTAAGACTTACAATTTTTTAAAAATCAATGTAAAAAACTTATCACTCATGTACAAGGATTGATCTCTGTCATGGTTTTAGTACAACTCAAATTTGTTATTTTGAATCAATTTAAAATATGGCTTTCACTCTAATTAAAAATCGAAGAAAAAATGTAAGCTACAAAAATATTGAGCTACATATTGGTGTAAAATTTGTGACCCTACATGGCATACAATTGGCATTGTGGACCCCTACAATGAGTTTGCACCACTACTTTCCCATCTCCCCTAGATGAATTAAAATTTGGAAGTGCACAAATCATACAAAGTGTGAAATACATCTAACAATTCAAACTCCAAAAATATTCTACATTAGTGTTAGTTCCATCCATAAGTTCTTTTGTATTCCCTCTTCATTGTAATTTTTATCATGTTATCTATGAATTTTGTTAAAAGAGGCTCCAACTTGTTTATAAGTGGGAGTGGGGAGGGGGAGGGGGAGGGGGGATAATGTATAATATCATATTAGTATTGTCAATGTTATCAACATAATTACATATGTTAGTAGTTGGCATTGTTATGTGGTTGATGGTCGTATTTTTAAAGTTAGGTAGTTTGTAATGACTCTTATTGGTTGTGTTTATTTATTAATAAATGTTTCAACTGGAAACCATTAATTTATTTACATCATAAATAGAATGTACATTACAATATGGGTGTCTAATACCATGTCCTCTTTGTATTTATTGTATTGAATTGATAATTATGTATGATTGAAGTATCATATTCTTCTATTTTATAATGTAGTATGTATATACTAGTTATGCTTAATGTTATTTTAAGTGTAGTTTCTTTATAAACGGTAACCAAAATGTGTAACTTATCATTACATTCTCCAAAAACTCAAAATTCTAATAGTCTTTCTTCTCCAATCCCTAAAACAAAAGGTCAAAGTGCTTATTTATAGTACATTCCTCAAACCTACTTACCTATTAGTCATTGGTTAGTTGGATCTAGCTATAGTACTTATAGATTTCTCTATAAGACTCCCCACATTCATTCTTGCTTTCTCGATAACCAGTCATCTATAACTCCTTTGGTCTCATTATCATCATGTAACCTTCTGTGTGGTTCTCATATTTTATCTTGTGCATGGATCATTTTTTCCTTTCTTATGTGTGGGGCTTCCTATAAAAATTACACTTCACTTGCACAACCTAGTGGTCTCTCTTATACTTCTTCATGGAACTAAGTAAGATTTAAGTTTTGTGTCATATCACTGATGTGGTGTTATACTTAATTAACGTGAATGTTTCCTGATGGACCTTTCATAGTGTAAACATGCCAAAAGTTTCCAACACTCATGACATGTGTCTTGAGCATATTAAAGTCTATCGATCCTTATTTTGGTTTATGCAACATGAACATGTCCCCTTTATCCTATATTTTTTTCTTATATTCAATTGATTTTGTTTTGTAATCTAATAGTGTATTAATTTGAATTTAATTGTCTATAACATACAAGTATTATAGTTCATTTAACATAAGAGATTGACGTAATATTGTTATCATTCTATTGGGCACTGATATACATTTAAAATATATCAAAAAAATATCAAAGCATTTATCATTTATTGAATCTAGCATTTTTCATGGTGTAATTTTGCAACACAACCTTCATTTGTGAGGTTTTTTTACGCTCTTTATATTTTGGTACCTGCATTTAGTGACATGATAATTAGAGGGTTTTTTAGCCTTGCTAACCCTCAACACATGCCCCTAAGATAATGTTGGTTTTCTTAATTTTTTATATATTGCAAGTGTAATCAGAGTATCCCTGGGGCAAGGAATAATGTGTGTTGTAGATATGCATGTGTCAAAATGCATATAGTAGACTAAGGAAAAATATATCTGAACCAGGTGAACCCAATTGTCAAGTTATTTCAAATCCTTCTTAGCACGTCTAAAACATTAGATTCTCCTAGGAATTTTATGAAACGAGGCTCTTGATGCTTTATACACTAAATCTTGATTATATCTATACACTTGGATGATATTTTTGACATTGTTGGGTGCACACTTTCATATTAATATATACATGTGTGTTTTGTGATAATCCATTACTTATTACATGTATTAAAACCATATATTTTTTCCTTACTGATTGATTACTAAATAATTAATTAAGTATCATTGTTGTATCTATTGCATTTACATATTTACTACAATATTTAATTAAAAATAATTTGGCTATTAGAGTCACAAGTTGAAAAACATGCAGTTATATTACAATTATCAACCATAGAGGTGTGGAGAGGTAAAATTTAGGTGTGAGGTAATTTTATATAGGGAGTATAGGTCAAATAGGGTTGAAGGGGCTTAAATGAACATTATTGGCATTCAACCTAACAAACATACCATATTAGAATTGCAGTCTTCACACAGTCCTATATTACTTCTATGTGGACCTATAAATACTTGAAGTTAAGGTGACCAAGTACAAGCCCCTCTCTCCCAATTTTTCTTGGATAAATGCATGAGCATGATAGATGAAAAAACCCTTTATTTTATTTGGAGCCAAAAAATATCAATATGGAATGAAGTGGTTGAAAATGGAAAGGGGAATGGAGGGATGATGAAATTGATAAAATAAAGATGTGGTAAAATTATACATACCGTAAAAAATAACATATCAAACCATACATTATTATTTAGATTATAGAAAATAAAATAATAATAAGCATGGTGACATGTTAGGAAACATGTTATTTACTTACACAACAATTTAAAAAATTGTGGAATAAAATGGATCTAAATTGTGAAGTACTATATAGAATTTTAGGAAATCACATCTCATTTACAAAAAATTAGAAAGGTAATGTTAATATGTAATTTCAATGCAAGTACATAAAATGAGACATATAACACCCTAAGAAAAAACAATGATACAAATTATAATCCAATATGGTTAGACGAAGAAGAAGATTGTATAAAAGGTGGTGAGAATATGGAAGAAAAAATAACATTGCCTACTTTGCAGAAGAATTGCTTAGGTTGTGCAACATACAAAATATTATTATATGCAATGGCATGATAGCATGGATAAATTATTCCTTACACATGTATGGATTAACATGGAAAAAGTGTGGCATAATATGTTTGTTAGTTCCCAGAATTGACATGTAGGATTCTAGAGATGGAAATTCATGCATCATTGATAAATCTCAAATCTAATCATAACCTAATATAGATAAATATCAACATCCCAAGAATTAAAAAACATAGATCAAATCCAAGGAAACAAAAAGGATCAATATGATAAGGGAAACACATGCAAGACACGAGAAGGTCAAGAACTTTTGAAAAAAAAAAAAAAAAGTTAGTTTATATGCATTGAAAGACATCATACTAGATTTCACATGAGTTACATTGATAATAACAAACCACTGAAAATATTCTAAGAAATACTAAATGTGTATTTTAGACACAAAATCATGCACTTGGGTACATTTCTAGGTCTTAATTACATACCATATTTCATATGATTCCTAAGCGAGAAAACTACTAATTAACATCTATCTTTGGCCTCTTTTATGTCTTTATGGTTTCCTCTTTGGTCTCACACACCCCATAGCCCAGTATGATCTTCATTGCTATATATTTTTTTACTCTAGAAACCAAATCCCATATGCCCTCATCCCCTCTAGGTGCCCCAACCTCTTTGTATCTTACTTGCCTCTTTTGGGTTTCTTTTATCTTTTGGGCATGTCATTTTCTTATGTGTTAGACTTTTAGTTGTCAATTAAGAAATTCAAACAAGGTAATCATATAAATACAAAGCTATGTGACCATAATAAGGCACCAAGCTCTAAGAATCTATTTTCACCACCTAAGGTTGCATGCAAAGGCATCTAAGAGCACCAAAGGTATCCATATAGATTTATTTTGACATCCACACATATATCTATATTGATACATATATATATTGCTCGTTATCAAGTGCATATTGCACAAGAGCTTCCTAGGGCACAATTTCTACACACACACACATAAGAAATACATGGAATTTGAGATGTAGTGCAGTGCTCAGTCGTAAGTTAACTATGTCAGGTGACCGTTGGGGTCAGTTTGACTCCCTATTTGCATCTTTTTCTTTTTAGGATTTGATGTGTTTTTGGACTTTGCAAGATATCCTTTGTTTTGCAGACTATAGGTGAATTCTGCAATCATCTGGTGACACACAGGTGACCAAAAAAAAAGTTAGCAACCATCTTGTGACACAACAAAAATTAATTTCTGAGGTATTTCTCAGTCACAGACGCCTAGAAGCAAACTCCGGCATGCAAGCACCCCTAACCCAGTCTAGGTTCCCTAGTCTAAGATTATTTGACAATTATAGGATTTTTTGTGTCCAGTTGTGACACTTTCTTCCACTTGTTTATCATTTTTCAATTCTAGAACTCTTCAAGATCTATTGTAAAATCAGCTAAGTATTTTATCCTCACTTTTTCACCTAGGGTTTCATTTTTATCTATTTGATTACTTATGCCAAATATATGATTTAGCATTAATTTATTCATATGTGACTCTGAAATATCTTAGGGTTTTACAAAAATTCCATATTTTTGTTAAATCATGCATATAGATATAAACCCATGGGGGGAAAGCAAAGTTGGCTTTCTATCAACCATATGGTTAGATGAAACTCTATGGTAGCAAGAAGGAGCTTAAAGAAACTAGAGAAGGAGAAGGAAAATGGAAAAATATACATGCAAGTGGTGAGAACAAAGAAAAAATAATAAATGATAACAAAGCAAGAGAAGCTAATGTGGATAGGGAAGCATGACTTAAATCAATTTTGTAAGGACTTGTGAAAAATTAAAAAGTAATCATAAAACAATATCACAAATAAATGAGTATAATATGTGAATTGATTATATAAACATAGAGAAGATAAAGAAGTAACCTCATAATTCAACCCAAAGGAAAATATAATCACCACCAAATATGTTAATGTTAGGGTAAAATTAGTTTACTAAGTTAATTTGTGCATTTACCTTAGTTAATTATTACATTATGGTAAGTTGTTATAGTTTGGTATTAACCATAAATTATTTGTAATTGGGAATTTTATTCCCGTAGTAATTTTATGTCATTATTGTAATTGTTATATGGTTACATATTGTTAAAACTATATATTTGGAGTTTTTATACACATGATTATATTATTGTTGCATAGTTGCAACTCCCTATTTTTTCTATACATGACTATGTAATATCTATAAATATTATAGTCATTCATTTTGTAAATGTTTTGATTTATTATTAATAAAAGTGTGAGTATTTCATCCCTCTTATACACTTTCATTTGGTACTAGAGCAGGTGACCCTGTATGTTGGAGAGAGGTTGCAGAAGTAGAAGTGTCTTGGAGAAGAAATTTACTTTCCAAGAGAGAAATTGTTGCCTCCAGTAGCTTCCCAAACATCCCTACATCCACATAACCCCCTGTCTCATTCCAGGTGTTTGGAACACAAAAAAAAAAATTATTGGTGCCCCCCTGCACCATGAAAAAAATTCTGCAAATATTAAAAAAATTCATTTCCCCATTACGAGATTATCCACTGCATTTTGTGGATATTCTAGTCATTGCTAGAATTAGCAGATTGACAAGCTTGAAGGATCTCAAGCTATTTGTAGAGCTCTCCATTGAGCTCACACCGAGTTTCTCTACATGTTGGCGAGTTGCATCGATTATGATTTTTTCAAGGACTGGCTGAGTTATATCCTACAGCGAGCCCACTGATCTGTTCCCACACATCAATCTACCTTCTACGAAAGGTCATGCCATTTCCATTTGAGCCTTGGGTGAGTCAAACAGGATGAGCCACCCCATGCCTCTGCACTGATTGTTTTCCAAGTACACCAAGCTAAAGGTCGGGTTTTACATCAACCGTCGGGTCAAGTCAAGCGATTCAAATGAACTCTTCAGACTGACTGAGATGTTTTTACATTGGGGTAATGAGGCTCCATCGACCCCTACATAGATCATGTTGATCCCCTCTCCAACGAGCCCTACATGCATGTCAACCAATTTATAAAGCGGTACCAAAATCTAACGTCGCCATCCAAAGTAACCTATAAAATGGTGGAATCACACATTGACCACTTTCGAGGTTTATTTACAATGATCCAGCCATTTGACAAAGCATATCATTTGAGCTCTAAAACAAGAAAAGAGATAGTATAGATTGGTAATCACTATAAAATATTGCAGAGGAAAATACCAACGAAGAATTCAATCAAACATGGCGGAATAACATAAGAAGTGACCAATATGAAAGCAAAAATGGATATACCAACTCAGATCCGTTTTTCAAGTGGTGAACCCTAAAACCATTGATCAGGTGGATGTAGTGAGCCTCCCAACCATGTCACATTTGAAAATTTTAGGTCTTTAATTCTTTGTTCAAATAAAATTTGCTACAATTGATATGAATAGCACATTTATCGATTTTGGATAGTGCAAAGGAATTGGGGCGGTGAGGTTCATGGCTTGGCCCCCCAAAAACTCATTGTTTTTTGAAATTATTTACATTTGGAGGAGAATTAAGCTGAACTTCCATATTTAGTAGTGAAAACAATGGAAAAACCACTGCTAGACTCACAAGTTACAACTAAACTACTAACCAAAATTAGCGAGAAAAATCCTAGTTAGGGAAAAAAAATTCTCCTAATCAGTTTATTTTTGCATTCTGAGCAATTTTTCTAAAAGAGGGAACATTGAAAATTACATTTTTAGCTTTATTTTTGCATTTTTTCACATAGTGAGCCATACTGAGCTCTGAAGGCCAACAGGGCCTCGCAAAAAACAAAAAAAAATCCTACAATTCAATTTTTTTCAGAATTTTGGATATAATTGTATATTTCAGTGTATTATACTAATTTGCAAGTTGCCATATTCAACCACAAACCATTGTAAATGCTTTAAAATTGGCAGATATTTATACTCAAAAATAATAAAAATTTGTTTTTTATCACTCACGAGATCTTTGGATCTTATTCGCAGTGTTCGGTATAAACATTACCTCTGGGAAGCGCTTACGGGTAAAGTCGTCGCAACTACTACTACACTTAACGCCTTATATAGCTGCAACAATGTCATCTAGGCATCGACCCTTTAAATCAAAGGGGAGTAATAAGGACATAGCACACACACTTTGAGCCCTCCTATCCATATGTGAGTGATTTCTCGACTTAAATCTAGACACTCAAATTATCTGAGTCTATAGCGAAGTTACGCACACGTATGAGGATATTTCTTTGAGCTGGTATCAATAATTGTTGGACCCCTAAAAGTAACTAAGTACCTAAGGTGCAAAGCTTTGTGGCAGGAAGAAATAGGGTGTGAAGGCATGCACACAAGTAATTCTTGGAGAGATGTGAAGGCTTGCGCCAGGGCATAATGGATTCAGGACTTAGTACATTTTGGATAATAAGAAAATATGTGCATAGGGAGTGAACGGAAAAGTGACCAGATACAAATGTGGATAATTTATAGAGACTTGCAAATCAAGGAAAGGATATTCCTAGGAATCAATATGGTTATCATGAAAGGATAAGTAGTCAAGGTTGTTAAGGATTAACTGGAACATGCATTCTAGAAGGCACTCGATTGAGGGAAATACATGGCAACACCTGGTATATTCTAGGGTAGTGGTAGAGAAATGATGAAGGGATTCCATTAGGCTTACGTAGATAATGATGAGTGGTTAAGATGGAAGGAGAATGATTGTTCTAGGGATATGATGGTCTTCTCAAGGGAAAAATAGAGATAAGTAAGGATAGATAGGGAGTAGGAGATTGTGTGAAAATTATGTAATGGAGAGCTATGTGATGTAAAGTAATCTCTTTTAGTGTGAACATTCAAAAATAATGGAACTCTCTTGATGTAATATTTGCTGCCATATTTTGGCTTATGAATACAATGAAGTGATTCTAAAACACTCATGTGATGGATCTTGATTTGTGTATTTTTCCCTTATGTTCATGTGTGTGTTACGGGTTTACTTGATGATGCTCATGGGTTGATCCCACTTGACAAGTTACATTTTGGAGTACACAATTTCTACGTATTCATTTCCAAAGATTGTTGAGTTAAAGTTTTTGAGGGATCCAAGAGGATCGTTCTTGTGTGCTATCCCTTTAGCTATAAATATATTGATCATTACACTTAGTTTGGAAGCATTTTCTTTGGAATGTTAAGCTTATTTTGAGTGCTAGGTGAGGAAGCTAGGGTGGAGGAAGATGGCGGACCTTGTGGCTGAAAAGGAGAGGGAAGAGAGATGGCTCAAGTATAATGAACCTCGTGAGAGGGAGTTAGATAGACAACACAAAGTTATATAAGTGATGGATTTATGGAGGCAAACATTGTGGGAAGGAATAGAGGTTCACGCAGAGGACGTGGAGCCTGAGAACTCTATGTTACCTCATCTTGGAAAGTGCAGAAGAGAAACCCCCTCGACTTCTGGAGAATACTCGTCCTATGAAGAAAGGAGAGGATTTGTTGGCACAAATATGAATCCACCTGGTGACCAACCCCTGGCGCTTAGTTTTCCAAATCCTGAGATAATTATTACTAATCTAGTTGGTATTGGTGGAAGTGACCGATCAACACCGAGGAGGTATAACTTTTCATTTCTCACATCTATGGTTACACAATCATTTCCTATGTTTAGAGCTATATTTTCTAGAAAATGTTTTGGGGAAAGTATGGGTACCCAAATTTTGGGTATCTGATGTAGAAGTGGTGTGGGACACACATCTGTTAGCAGTGTAATATCACATACTGTTGGTGCATAGTTTAGTGCGACATTGGGGACACAAGGCGTGACCACTTCAAGACCTTTACCAGCTATGGGAGGTGGATCTGGTGGATCGGGTAGAATAGGAACTAGTGGACCTGGTGGACCTAGCAAATTTGGAGGATTTGGTGGATCAGAAGGAATAGGTGATAGTGGATCTAGTGGATATAGTGGAGGGAATCAATGTTCTGGATCAGGTAAACAAGGGCCTCAACCACCTCAGCAAGTATTTTTTTAAATGTCTTTAGATCTACTAGATTACAAAGGTGTTAAGGATGTTGTAGAGCATGTACATAAATGTGAGTTGATATAGTGCATGAAGGGTATCACTACCCCAAAATGGAAGGAAAGTAAATTTGCAACAACATTGCAAGGGTGCATGTATACTTGGTACCGGAAGCATGACCCCCACCAGATATTAGTAGATTATACAGTGCTGCGTAATACATTTTTAACTAAATTCCATATTCCTGAGTTTTACTAGAAGAGCATTAGCGCCTTGAAGGAGATTCAAAAAGGTATGGAAAAGAGTGCGTGGGAATATGATGCATGTTTTAAGACTCTTTTATCAAAATTTTCTTATGATATTCATCCTTCTCAGTATGCTCAATGGTTTATTGGAGGGTTGATAAAAACCTATTAAAAGAGTGCTTTCCCACAAGACTTTCACAGACCCACACGAGGCCTAGGAGGCTACCTTACACATTGAGGTTGTAGGAAGTGCAGATATCGGTGTTAACCCTATTCTTGAAGCTTAGATTGCTGCAATGTCAAACCATTTATAGAAGCTATCTATGAACTCTCCGTATGAGACTCATTGTGGCCTATGGTGCATGGATTGTGAGGTAGAGGGGAATATGAAGGACAGTTTCCCTAAGATATCAGTACATGCCATTATAATAGACTGTGAAATTTTGCACAAATATCATGATGCAAGTAGGTGTCCACTACTACAGCGTGTAATCCATAAGAATGTTTCTTGTTATTGCAATATTTTCACCTCCACTACTCATGACACCAAGGATTGTAAATTGATTGACTAGATACATGATGTCATTGATATTGGTGTGCGTCAGACCAGCATTGAAATGAATTCCAAGGAAGATGGTCATCACTATGAAGGTGCACGAATGGAGGATCCTGTGGAAGAAGCTTCCATGATAGATTTTGAGGTTGAGGAAGTCATGGAGGTGGAAGAATTTAGTTCTTGCGTGGAACTTGTTACAACTGTGGGTCTACATATCACTATAAGTGTGAATGCCCTAATCTATTATAATTCTCTTTGTGTGCTAAGAATCATAAGTATGAGTAGTGCCTAGATTTATTTGAACATATGAGCCAGCAATAGTAGAAGGATAAAGGCGTAGGAGTGGTAAGCTTAAAGAAGGCCAACTCGCAATATATGCCAAGGGTGGCACGCAAGTTAGAGTTAGAACCTGTACTGGTGACAACATGAGCTGAGACTACACACACGAGGGAGATACCAAAGTAGAAACCACTGGTCACAAGAGAAGAGGTGGTGCACGGGAATTATCCAGACCCTAATCATTAGAAAGAGGTTTATCAAGAGACTTTGGATGTAATTCGAATCCTATAAGGAGAGATCTAGTGCCTAAAGGAGCAGTCACAGTAGTTAGAGAAAAGGAAGAGCACTAAGGCTCCACAAAAGGATCTAGATGAAGTCAAGGAAGTATGCAAAATACTAAGGCAAGAAAATATCATCCCTTTGCTAAGGGAATGGTTACAGGTAAATGTACCAGATACTAAAGGAGAGCATGAGTGATAGGTCCTGCATGCTAACCTTCCCCCTCACGCCATTGATTATCATAAGGAGATTACCTTGAATGCAGTAGTCAAAGGATGGCTCCTAACCAATATTCTGATAGATAAGAGTGCGAAAGTTAATGTTCTCACCCTGGATGCCTAGAATAAAATTTGAAGGCCCCTATTACAACCATCTTTAAATGTGTTGTCTATGGCTAACAAGAAAAATGTGATGCCCATTAGTGTCTTAAAGGATGTTGTTATCACTATCCAAGGGGTGAAATTCACTAGATATTTATAGGTCTTGGTGCTAGCTGAGGCGGAAGAATTTCTGATGTTACTTAGGCAATCCTAGTGTTATAAGAATAATGTTGACCTTCGATTCAATAAGGGGTACACAAGTTTTGAGAATAAGGAAGACCAAGTTATTATCCCTTTAACTGGTGGGAATTCAACACCCTATACTGAGCCCTCTGGAGAATAAGTCCTCGATAGAATCTATGTGCGCACTATCAGGGACCCTGAGGTACTTAATCCTACAGAAGGATTTATTCAGTTTGAAGATGCTCAATCTATGACTGATACCACTACTGTAGCATGTGACAATTGGGTGCATAGGACTTATGAGTTGATTGGGTGGAAATTTAGAGGATCTATTATAAGAGTGATAAGGGCATGCCCACTTAGGCACCTGATAGGTAAGTAGTTACCAAGAAACACTATAGACTACAACCCTGATGTTTTCCTATGAGCCATGGAAGCTCAATGGAGATGTTAGATTGAAAGAAGGATTATGCTTGTCTACACTTTACACAAAACTGTAGCACGTTGGTAGATGGTGCATCAAGAAAATTTTCTAGGGTGGCATGATGTGAGGATTGCGCTCTCTATTAGATTCTTCATGAGCAACACACCCACTAAAATTTGTGTCTATGATGGGGAAGGATCCACCTCAGATCATGTCTAGGAGTGCTAGAGGATTTGGATGAAAGGCACAGAGGCTTTACCTCCTTCCCTCTGGGTTTGCAAGTTCTATT
Organism: Taxus chinensis; assembly: GCA_019776745.2. Classification (NCBI taxonomy): domain Eukaryota; kingdom Viridiplantae; phylum Streptophyta; class Pinopsida; order Cupressales; family Taxaceae; genus Taxus; species Taxus chinensis. Next base: position 433,037,813 of record CM034153.1, on the reverse strand, counting down.
CCCCACTACAAGGTTATGCACGTGCATGGTACATTCATTCAAAATTACACCATTAAACAAGGAACTGGTGGTAGTTAACAGATGACTTGATTCAAACCTTTGATTATCAAAGTGTTAAGCGATTGGTAAATGAGGTACTACAGGTTGTTAACTTCCTAACTATGGGAGATAGTGTCATGTCGAGGGATAGAATACTGGAATTATAGAATGAACCTAGCTTAGAATCACACTATGATGAGGAAGAATCAGAGGAGATATAGCTTGATCATTCTTGCATGGAGAAAGAGAAGGGAAATTTGGTCTATGTGATAGATGGTGAGGAAGTGGAGAACTTGGGTGTTAACCATACTATGGGTACGTGTGAGGTAAAAAATAGTGTTGATGAGCAAGAGCACACCTACCATTAACCTCTTTAAAAAATAAGGTTAACATTAGCTCAGAAACGGAAACTAAGGAGGCTACTATTGGGGACTATTGGTCAGAAAAGGAGGTTTCAAATATCATTGATCCGTTGCGGGAATTTCAATATTTATTTCTGCACAAGTACCATGAGCTTAAAGGATTTCACCACTCTTTAGGAGAGATGTGGATCAAACTAAAGGAGGGATCGTGCCCAATTCAGAAGAGACCTTACCGAATGAATCCAAATCTACACATCTAGGTCAAGGAAGAGATAGATAAAAAGATCACATAATGCATCATTGAAGCTGTAGAGGAATCAAAATAGATAAGCCTAATGGTAATTAGCATTAAAAATTGATGGCAAGATAAGGATCTATGTTGATTGCATAGATCTGAATGCAGTATGTGTCATTTAGCCCTTTCCAACCCCTTTCATAGAGAAGATCCTAGAAGGAGTAGCCAGGCACAAGATCTATTCTTTCATAGACAGATTATCAAGATATCATCAAGTTACAATTGCAAAGGAGGACCAAGAAAATACAACTTTCGCCACTGAGTGGGGAAGCTTTTCCTACACATTCATGCCTTTTGGACTGAAGAATGTGCCTATTGTGTTTTCATGCATAGTGGTCTAGGATTTTTAGGATTTTATCCATAAGTTCCTTCAAGTCTACCTTGATGACTGGACAGTGTATGGAATAGTGAAAGACCATTGTGACAATTTACGGTTGATGTTTGAGAGATAATGGTAGTTACACATATCCCTCAACATTAATAAATTTCTCTTCATTACTCCATTTGGAACCCTATTTGGAATATCATATGTAAGGAAGGTTTTCTAGTGGATCCTGCCAAATTTGTTGTTATTGTGGGATTGGGGTAGCAAAATAGCTAGATCCCAATGTGCAGATTCATTGGGCATATAGGGTGTTACTGAAAGTTTATAAGGGGGTATGCCAAAATTTCCACACCAGTGTAAGGATTTTTGAAGCACGAATTTACATTCCATTGGGGAGAGGCACAACAGACAGAATTTGACACATTGATGAATAAGCTTATCATTGCACTCATATTACGCTTTCCTTCTTGGGATAAGCTATTCCATATACATGTTGATGCTTCAGGGATGGTAATTGTGGAAATCTTAGCACAACCCAAATAAGGAATTGTTGACCACCCCTTTTGTTTTTCTAGTAGGAAGTTGACACCAGCAGAGAAAAACTATACTACTACTAAGTGCGAAGCATTTTCAATTATCTACGCACTACAAAAATTTAGGTAGTATCTTCTAGCAACACCCTTTATTTTCTACATGGACCACATGGCACTGAAGTACTTGGTAAAAAATCTCATTTTGTAAGGTCTCATATGCCAGTGGGTCTTGTTGTTTCAAGAATTCAAGTTTACAGTTGTTGTGAAACTAGGAAAGAGTAATTTGGGACCTAACCATTTATCAAGGATTAACTCAAGGGAGGACACGCAGAGCATTAAGGATACAATATTGGATGCATAATTGTAAATATTGTGGTGCGTGCCCTCTAACTTAGAAGATATTGTTTTTTTTATCAAAACGGGTGTGGCACTGGAGGGAATGAATACCATGAAAAGGAAATAGTTAGCCATACATGCCACACCCTACATGTTAATTGGTTGAGACTTATACAAGCTACTCCATGATGAGGTTTTGCGCCGGTGTGTGTTAGAAAATGAACACATTGTAATCATGGAGGAAGTGCATGGTGGGATTCCAGGAGGACACTATGCAGGGAATACCACCGCACAGAAGACTCTACTGGTAGGGATTTCGTGGGAATGCATCTACAAGGATTATATTGAGTTTTTCAAGGCCTGTGAACATTTTCAGTGCCTTGGAAAATGAGAAACAAGAGATGTGATTCCCTTGAGACTAATAGCTAGTGCATAACCATTTGAGAAGTTAGAAATTGATTTTGTATGACCTATTTCACCTATCACACGAAGGAATGGTTTACTCTATATCATTACTTGTAATGATTACTTAACGAGGTGGGCAAAGACAACACTTACCAGGGACTACACAGTGACCACAGTGGCAAGGTTCTTGTTAGAAAATATAATCAGTAGGTATGGGTGTCCTTTAAGCCTGACTAGTGATAGAGGCACACACTTTTTGAATTAGATGGTCAGGATTTTGTTAGCAGAGTTCATGTTGTCTCATCACAAGACCACCCCTTATCACCCCCAAGCTAATGGAACTATTGAGGCATTTAACAAGATACTGAGTCACATGCTGACCAATAATTTTCATGTGGGAAGACATGATTGGGATGAAAAAGTTTCAGCCGTACTATGGGTGTATAGGATGACCTACAAGATATTGAACAAGGCCACACCATTTCAATTATTTTTTAGCATGGAAGTTGTTTTACCAATAGATTTAGGATATCGTTTATGTTTATTACACACACAGGAGGATTATTTGACAAGCAAGCACTACAAGAGTACATGGAGAAGTTAATGCAGGTGGATGAAAGATAATCACTTGCTAGTTAGAGTCAGAAGATTGAAAAGGCACTACAAAAAACATGGCATGATTTTTATATCATAAAAAACATTTCAAGGTTAGGCAGATTGTCTTGCTTTATGAATCTATATTTCTATGCCATCTTGGGAAACGTAAATTCAATGTTTTAGGACCATACATCATCTCATACATCCTCAATTTAGGTGTGTGCCAGTTATAAGCACTATATAGGACGAGGTTACCAGGTTACTTCAATGGGAGTAGGTTGAAGCCCTACTATGAATAAAGCTTCTATGTAGTCAACAATAAAGCAATTTTACCAATTAGTTTATATTTCTTTTAGTCCTTTTGGTTGTTTCCTTTGTCTTCGTTTTTGGCTTTGTATTATGTGTTTGTGCGTTGATGGCTAATTACATTGTAAGAGGTTCTATGTGTAGGGGACTGCGCATACATTTTTGTGTGGGGTGGGGTAGCAGATATATTGAACACAGTGAACAACAACTTCAACAGTGGACTATTGGGAAAATTAACGCAAAGATAGAAGAATGAGAAATGTAATGGCTAAGATGCATAAATTTGTGCATTTATGAAGGTGAGTTGAAAGAATCTAAAGACCACAAGAACATAATGATCGTGTGGTATGACATAAGGTAGGCAACATTATAGGGAACTACTTAGTAGATAGCGCAGATCTTATATACTTTGGCATGGAGATGCGTGCGAAGGAGTGGGCCCTTGCTCCTCCTCGAATTAGGATTTAACAACTATCATGGTCCTTTAGGGAGTGGGCCCTTGCTCCTCCTTGAATTAGGATTTAACAACTTAGAATTCTCTCAAATGGTAATGGTTATTTTATTGATAAAATATTTGATATTAAAAAATGTACTGGATCTGAGTACTTAGTCTATATTTCCCTTCTCTATTCTATATCTATCTCATATCATATTCTATCAATTACAGGTTTACTTTTATATACATTTTACAATCACAGTTGTCTCAACGATTCTGATGAAATCAAATCATGCCTAGAATAGATGCTGAGTTGGATTACAGTTGATCAGATAGTTGTAAGATAACTCTCCCTGAATTTGCATTCAGAAATCTTCTCATCCTTTCCTGATTGAAAGGTTCGTAGATGTAAAATATTTGGATGTGGTTAGAATAGATAACTCCCATAAGTTTTGGAACTTCAGAGAAGTTCCAGAACCATAGGAAATCATTTAAGGATTACCACCGTGAGAGTTCTAGAGCTATACCCAGGAGTTCCAGAACTAAGTCCAAAAATTATGGAACTAAATACTGGAGTTCTAGAACTAAGTCTGAAAGTTCTAGAACTAAGTTTGAAAGTTCTAGAACTAGATGACGACTGTGTGATGGAGTTCCAGAACTAAGCTGTGTGGGAATAGATGTTACTAAAAACATATTGAATGCTTCCTACTTCATTTCCTTGACTGATTAGACATGCCTTATTACAAAACTAAATTCAAACACACACTTCATCAAGAATTCTAAAGCTTTTAACATTAGAATCACAATAAATCAAAAGATAGACAATTACATCCTAACTCATATCAAATCAACTAAAAGTCACACAATGCAATCAAACTTAATAAAAAGGAGAGTAATATGAGATCATATATTATACATTAATTGGACATATTCTACCCTCATTATTTCCCCCAAACTTACTTGTTTATAAGTCCCTTTACAAAATTCATTCTTCAAAAGTGGGGTTATATGTTCTGCATTCCATTTGATTTCTCAGATCAAATGGCTGAAACTAGATTTTCCAATGTTTAAACTTAGATGTATTGTACCCTAGTCCTGCTTCTATTTTCCTCTCCCACTATTCAAATTTAGTAGGTTCTTGAGGTTCTTTGTTTTTCCAAGGAGACATGGGGGTGAGAAGTAAAGGGGGCCTTGTTCACACTCCCATCCATATTTTCCCATAGGTTTCATTAACTTAGGGAATTATTGTGCATAACGATTTTGCCCTTTCTAAACTCCAAATCAAATTTGTAGGGGAAATTACTTCCCTTCTTCTCAAGGAAATAGTAAGGAGTTCCTATTTCACCTGATTCTTAGACATTTCTTTGAAATATTGATGAACCAGATAGGGTGACGAGCATAGGCGGAATACCTGTTGAAATGCCGGTTGATGGGTTGCTATGCGCATATGACTTCTGAATCCACAGCTGATTGTGAGAGCTTCTTTTTGGCTAGGAGGAACTACCTGTAATGGAAAATAAGACTACCAGAAACAGTTAAACAATATGTGTAGTGAACTGCCTAGCGTGTGCTAGATCCGAGAAGTGTGATACTTTCTAGACGGTTTTCAGTCCACTGTTTAAAACAATTTAATGTGAGTAATAAAGTAAATCCTATCGTTATTGAAATGATTTGGGTATCTCATTCAAAATAAAATAAGGAAGATATAATCTAATAGGCTAAGTTAAAATAAGATCTGAAGTTCAATTAATTGGTTTTGGATCTCTACAGGTCTGACAGAGGTCTCAGGTAGATCACAAGTGAGTAGGGGTGATGTGGGAATAGGTGGGTAAGTCACTATTCTAGGTTGTTTGGGAAAATACAGAGACTAATGCCAGTTAAGGGTCACCGACACTGGTTGGGGAAGACTGGTGCCAGTTACTATGGAAAACTGGGAATGCCACAGAATGAGCTTTGGGTCTCCCTTATGGTTGCACAAAGGAATTAGTTAGTCAGAATGAGATATTAGATTGTGTAGGCGGGGTTTGGAGAGGTTTTAATGGGTATATGGAGGGGTGAGTGTTAAAATAGATAAATGGGTGAAGACATAATGATTAAATGAATGAACCATAGGAGTAAACTATTCTACTTATTTGAAATCTGATTCTGGGTGCCTATCAATGATGAATGAAGGTGTTGGTAAGAGGTTGAAGGCTACAGAGGATCATCAAATGTTGGGGAGGTATTGCATGTGCTACATGTGCTCTCCTTATTTCCTAATTGGATCAAATATTTGTTGGGGTGAGTACTAGATGGTTGCTAGGTGAATGTTGGATATCTGTGTAAGAGAAAATGCTTGATCTCCTTCCTTGCATGTGTGATCTTGTTGAAACTTGTTCTTAAAAGATGTGATATCTCTCATAATTGTGCCAACGTTTTCCCATGTTTTCCAACCTCAAAAATAAGGTTGTTTTTGGATTTAAAAGGTGACCGATGGTGGTTCTATCTTAATCAGTGATGGTTAAAGGTAACCGGTGTCAGTTAGGTTAGGATTTCCTAGGTTTACTAAACTAGGGATATCCTCTTGATATTCTTAGAGCTCGTGTCGTTAACCCGCAGATTAGACTATAAGCTTCTTGTAAGCATATGGGAATGTGGTTAGAGGGAATGTAGGCATTGATTTTTAGTGTTTGGGTAAGACTTAGTTAGTTATGGCAACTTACTAAGAATAGGTCTTAGGGTGAGTTGGTTTGATGAGGTGTCTAGGTGAGGTGTATGTGGACATTATTTAAATTAAGATATTTAAATAATAAATATGGAGAGGATAATGAATTAATTTAATTAAATTAATATTATAGTGAGGTGAAGGGGGCCATGGCTAGGTGAATGTGATGAACGTGTTTATTTTTCAAGGGGCCAAAGGGGAGAGTGACATAATTTTAGTGTCTACATTTTTCCCCCTTTTGTTGCGTAGCTTGTATTGGTAAGCAACGCTAATAAAAATAAGATGTGGTTGCCCCATGTATGGGTGAAGGTGATCCCCCTCAAACTAGGAACTGATGAGGTAGAAGGCAGAATTGGTGAGTGGTTTAATAAAAGGTAAATGTTAGAAAGGGGAAGGTGGTTAACAGGTGAAAAAGTGTTCAAGGTCTACTCACGCAATCGAGGTAATGGGACAGGGTCAAAGGTAGCAACAGTCAAATGCACACACACATATAAACTGCAGCATGCTACCGGGTTGAAGAGTAGGAAAACTCTACATCGTCTATGGTCAATAGGTTTATCCAAACAAGGATGAAGTGATTCTGGTATCCAAGGTGTAGGATATGGTCAGGAAACACAACGTAGGTTAGGTTCATGAATGTTTAGGTATGTTTTGGTACACCAAAGGTAGGGTTAGGATAAACGGTCATGGCAATAGGCTAGGTAAGGTCATTAGGTCAACAACACAGGTAACAGTGCCGCAAGGTATAGTGAACACATGAGGTCAAAGGTCACTAGCGATGGTTCAAGTCCAAATATCTAGGTCACAGCATGGGTTAGGCCAAGGTATGGGTAAAATAATGTTTCCCCAAAGGAGGACAAGGGTAGGGAGTAAATGATGAGTTTTGTAGGGTGAGGTAAATAGATAGGGTAAAGGTTAGGTGAGGTAAATGGTCAGGGTAAAGGAGGGATAGGTAGGGTAATGGGGTAAAATGTTGGGTTTTGGGCAAGATAGGGTGAGCGATGCCAGTTAATGGTAACCGACACTGGTAGAGGGAAACTGACCATGGTGAGGTAAGGCAAGAGTGAGATAGGGTCCCGCGGGACAGGTAAAGGGGCCGAGACCTTTGGGACCACCACAGACCGTGCCTATAGCCAGGTTATGGGATGCCCTAGGTGAGGCCAGATACTAACAGGACCAGATGATGGTAGTCGGGATAGACTTTCTATCCTATGGAGATTACCGGGCATAGCAGACATCGAGTGAGAGGACTAGATCCCGCACTCATAGTGTAGAGAGTACAAGAGGCCATCGAGCTCTGAGGCCAAATCAGGGAGAGGCCACCAGCTCACGGAGACCAGCTCTAGGTGAGGCGCTAGTAGGGACCCAACCACCACCACTGATGGGTGGGGAGATGTTAGCAGGTCACTAGACAGGGGTAGAGGAGGTAGAGGGTACAGGTGATATAGAGATTGAGGATATCCACTGAGATGCTTGATATGGGGATTTTGATATTTGATGTATGATAGTCATTTTTGTGATATATATCAGCATGTGTGCTGAGAGATAGTTATATTTTTTATCACATACTAGCCTACGTGTCGAAGATAGTGAGGATGTACAAGAGGTTTTGTATATTTTGAGCATATACCAGCCTGCGCACCAAAGAGATTTTGTATTGGTTTATTCTTTGAGTGTATATGATACCAGCCTGCATGCTGATGACATTTTGTATTAAGTATCGACCTGATGGGATATCCATGTATATTGTATTGAGATACACATTTATTTATATGATGAGATACATGAGATTCTTGATTTGTTGATGTTTCGATGAGACTTTTGATTTTTTGGTGCTTTGATGAGATTTTTGATGTGTTGTGGTGTCATGGAAAAAAATCAGGTGAGTTAGGCATGATGGAGTCAGGTTGGTTTAGGCATGGATCGAGTCAAGTCATAGGCATGGTTGAGTCAGGTCATAGGCATGGTTGAGTTAGGTTTTAGGCATGGATTGAGTCCGGTCATAGGCATGGTTGAGTTAGGTTTTTTAGGCATGGTGGAGTTAGATTTATTTAGGCATGGATCGAATCAGGTTTTTTTAGGCATGGTGGAGTTAGGTTTGTTTAGGCATGGATCGAGTCAGGTCTTAGGCATGGTGGAGTTAGGTTTGTTTAGGTATGGTTGTGTTCAAAGTAGGTGAAGTTATGATTTATTATTTTGTTCAATGAATAATAATATGGGTCATATGTAAGATGATTTATAATACATGTATGATGATGGTAGAGAAATGGTAGTCAAAATAAATGTATGTTGTGATGAGGATTAATAAAAAAAATTAAGCAACTTGTTATGTATATGGTTTAATTTCTAATTTGGGATATAAAAGGGAAACTAAGTGGGGCATGATGTAAAATGAGGAAGATGAAAGATGAATTATGTAGGGTAGAGAGTGGCTGAGCTAACCTCCAAGGCCCCAATACCCACAGAGTGCTACCTACATAGTCCCAGTGAAAAGGGACCTCAGGCCGATGTAGTTCTCCCATAAGCTAGGGAAGAATATGAGGAGGTATGAAAATGAGTTGGTAGGTTTTTGCGCATGTTGTGGGTTTAGGTTTGTTAGGTTTGGGTTGGTTATAGGTAAAGTGATATAGGTGATGCCAATTGTGGCAAAAGTAGAAAAATATTACCCAAAAGTAAGCGTCGAGGACCAAATCCTATAGAAGGTAATAAAAACGTAAATAAAGACGGGTAAAAGATAAGAGAGGGCAATAAAGCCACCTGATTGGTTAGGCTCATACCAATTAGATCACATGTTGGAGGAGGTTATGAACATAAGACCCTAAAGACATTACATGATTGATTGTTCTACGGTGAAAAGTAGTCACATGATCACCAAATGTCATAGTTCCAAGAGGTCCCTTGAGGTAGTAGGAAATGGGAGTGGGAATGGTGAGAAGGGTGAAAGGTGGTGAAGTTTTATATGGTATGAGGTGGCATGCTCTTTGGTCAAGAGATTCAAGGTCACAATGGGCAATTCCATGACTAAAAAATTTTTTTGTTTGACTTGTAGTTGAGATAGACTTATCAATGCGGGAAGTCTATATGGGATGAATAAAATTTAACTCCTTGAGGTCTTCATGAAGCTGATTGATGTCGGAAGCTTCGGTTGCTCTCATTTTTTTTTTAAAGATCTTTATATAGCTGTCCTTTGAGGGAGCAATCTATTTATAGCAGCAATTGTCGAGAGGAAGATGTCCTTTTGAGGGAGTCATCTTTTGAGTAGAAGTTTGACTCAAGGAGTTGTATCCCATGTGAGGGCTTGGAATTCATGGACAAGACCAAGGTGGAGAATAGGACTCTTGTTCAAAAGGCAAGGTGAAATTACCATGGGTTCTCATCTAAAGGTTGACGAAAAGTATCCATGAGAATCATGCTATGTGCAGAGTTGTGGTACACACATTCAATAAAATATAACAAATGAAAGGTATTCACATGATTCTTGTTTAATCATTGGTGAGGTGTATGAAGTGGATAGCACTCAAGGGACGAACATGGAAAGAGGAAAAAGGTGAGGTACGACTAAAATTAAACAATAGAATGGTCAAAGATGCAAGGTGTTAAGGGGCTCATGTTCGGGTTTGCCATCAAGTGAAGATAAATGATAAGCACCTGAACCATAAGTATGAGTCACGATGTATGGTCGAATTCAGTTAGGAGAAAATTTCCTTTGTTTACTTTTTTTTCTTTGGTTACATGTTGATTTTCTTTTAGCAAAAGGTCACCAACTTGGAAGTTTCGTTCATAGACACGTTTTTTGTAAACTTGAAGATAATTAAGAGCATTAAGATGACATTCATCTAATAACTCAAGTTGTGCTAAATGGTCCTAACATCCATCTTGAGTAGATGATGAAATGGTTGGCACCAATCAGATAATTGTGAAATGAAACAGTGAATAGCCTGCAACTTACCTTACAAGATATGAAGTTGTCTAAGGTTAGTGAGTGGAGGCATTTCGAGAATGGCCTTGACTTTAGAAGGGTCAACTTCTATACCACATAGGGAAAAGATAAATCTCAGGAGCTTTCCTTAGAGAACTGCAAAGACACACTTCTTAGGCTGAAGGTAGACACAGTATTTAATGAGGCAGTCAAAAATGGTTTTGAGGATGGAAAGGTGTTCGGAGTGGCACTTAGATTTTTCCAAGAGATCGTCGATGTAATCTTCCAATATACGATGCATGATGTTATCGAAGATATAATTCATAGCTCACTTATATGTGGCACTAGTATTTTTAAGGCCAAAAGGCATGACACGATAGCAGAAGGTCCCCCAAGGGGTGATGAAAGTGGTCTTGTGTTGATCTTCTAGGGCAAGCAAGATTTGGTTAAAACTTGAGAAGCCATCCATAAGTGATAGCATCTCGTGACCAGTGGTAAGGTCAACCAACTGGTCAATACCGAGCAGAGGGAAGTCATCTTTTGGGCAAGCTAGGTTGAGGTCACAAAATTCCATGCAAATGCGGAGTCCCCCTATCACCTTAGTGATCAGGGACAATGTTATAAATCTAATGAGGATAATCAATGGGTAATATGAACGAAATGGAAAGAAGGCATTGAAGTTCTTCTTTGACAAGAAGGGCAATGCGAGGGTGCATTTTCCTCATCTTTTTCTCGATGGGCATGAGTAGTAACATGGATCATGTTCATCTGAGGTGGGGAGATAGGTGAGGTAGGTGAGCCATGAAAGGTATAATGACATGAACGGAAAAATCCAAGTGGAGGGAAGGAACCTTGTGAAATGAGTTGAGCACACCGGCATTTGGGTGGAGGTTTGGTGAGTTATCTAATGCGAACCATGTTAATTTCAAATCTTGGGGGTGGCTCTAAGAGTTATGGTGGTGGAGGTCTTGGTTTTTGAGTGGGTAATGTGGGAAGCACTGTGGGAACGGGTGATGGTGAAATGGGGTCCTCATCGAGAAGGTCATCATCGTCAAAGTTTTCTTTAGGAGGGCATAACTGGATGAGGATGGTTTTCAAAGCCTTGCATTTTTCCACATCGTGTCCTAGCACATGATGGTAGGCATAAATTTTAGTGTCATCAAACCCTTTTGGCTTTGGTTTGAGAGGATCATAAGGTCTGAGTGGTGGTAATGTGATGACAGAGATCTCAAGGAGGTTGGTTAAAATTTTGGCATAGGACCCTACTAATGGGTCACAATGAGAAGTGAAAGTGGGTTTGGGTGTAGGTGCGACTAATTGTGGAGGAATGTTCCTTACATGAGGGGGAGTAGGTCAGGATATGGTTTTGGATGCTGGAGTGGTATTAAGTGTTGGTTGTGTTTATTTAGGTAGGGGTATGGTAGATGAACTAGCAGGAGGGTGTGTGGTTGTTTTAACTACCTTATTGTGGGGTAGTGGAGTTCTATTTTTGGGTTTCACCTTCTTGGGTAAAGGTGATATGGTTATACAAGGTCTATAAGGAAAGGTAAATGGGGGAAGAGGGCAAGTTACCCATGGGGATAATGGAGGTGCTGTGAAGGTAAATGATGTGGGTCATGCAAGGGGTGTGAGGGAAGAAGACTGAAGTGTAGTGGGTAGTGAAGAAATAGCTAAGGGTATTGGAAGTATGGGGGGTAGAGATGTTGTAGGTGTGGGTGTAAATCGTGTCAGGCACATGGGTATGTTAGAGGTTTGTGAGGAAGGAATGGGCTATTGTGTTTTTGGTTTATTGACGGACGGAGGTCTCTTAACCATGTTGGGAGGTTGAGGTCCTAAGACGGATGAAAAGGGTGAAGGTGATGAAGGTGTGAGTGGCACAACTAGGGTATGAGTTCTATGGGCTTGGTTCTTCTATTTGGGTGCCATAATAGGTGTGGTGTTGACTTTGGAGGATGTAGCCAAATCCAGTTTGATAGGTGGATGAGTAAGGCTGGTATTTGGGGTGGCCCCTAAGGTAGAAATAGGTTTAGGTGAGGAAGAGGATGTAGGTGTGGGTTTTGATTTAGGGATATGTTGGGTTATGGGTAAGGTTGTAGTGAAAGAAGTTGTGATAGAGGTGGTTGTGCTCAGTTTGAATGGTAGAAATATTTTTGGGTAGATAATGGAAGTATCAGTAAGTGACATCTACATCTATGTTGAGAAAGGAAACAAGAGGCACCCCCAAAGTAAGGCTCTATCCACATAATCTAAGTGATTGGCTAAGCACGAGAATGGCATGGTTGTAGGTGAGGTTGATGAGGACTTAGTGGCAATTCCTGTAAAGTTTGTCTTAGAGATGGGGAATTGGCTAGCTTCAGCTTGTGTGGGTAAGAGAGCCAAAAGTATATCTGCAGTATCTTGGGTAGCTAATGGAGAATGCTCACCAAGAGGAAAAGGTATATCAACTGGGTCTATGATAGGGGGAAGAGGTAATGGGTGCTCCTCTATGGGCTAAAAGATTACTGTGGGTGATGGTTCTCTAGGTGGAGAAGCCAAAGGTGAAATGGTCTCCATGTTAGTAGAAGGCTCCTCCATAGGTGAGGAAGGACCTGAAAGGTGTTCCTCTATGGATGAAGCAACAGGGGAGATTGGTTCCAATGCAGAAGGAGGACTTCAAGCTAGAATCTCCTCTATGGAAGGAATATGGGGTAATTGGGAAGCAACAGGTGCGTCACTAAAAATAGTGTGGACCTCATGGGTATGGGTATCATGAGTTAAGGTCTCACTAGTTTGATTAGATGAAGGGGCATGATTGGGAAATGGTTTCTTGAAGATGTGTAGGTTTTGGTTGGCCGGGGCATTAGGGTTATCTATGGTTAACTTACCTTTCTCGAGAATATCTTAGACAATATTTTTTAAAGTGATGCAATTGTCGTCACTATGACCCTTTACTCGATGATAGTTACATAATTCATGTTCTTTATCCATGCGGGCATGGGGTGAGCAGGGTCAAAACCATTGTGTGGTTTTATAGGTGGAAGGGTGATGGCCCCAACTTTCATAATATTTTCTAAGACATAAGAGTAAGGCTCCCCAAGTGTGGTGTATTTCCGTTGTTCTCATCTAAATTGAAAAGTCTAGATGGGTGAGAGATTAGATGAGGGGGTTTCCTGATTTAACAGATGAGCTAGGCTGGCCTTGAGTACCACTATGTTAGCAGTTTCCTTGGCCTTTGAATAATTTTTTTGTGGTTTGGAAGAAGAAGAGGTATCATTTGACTTGAATTCTGAATTCTTATTGCACAATTGGATTTTCTTTTCTTCGATGGCTGGAATTTCTAACTTTCGTGCTATGGTGAATGCTTCATCGAATGTTCGTAAGTTTTAGACCTGCAAGGTCAGTGAGATATGTCTAGCACAATCCCATGTGAAGATCTCGATGATTTCTATTTGTGGCAGTTGGAAGGTGAGTTGGTTTATTAGGCTACGCCAGCGAGTGACAAAATATGAGATAGATTCATCTTCATATTGATGCATGGAATATAGGTCAGTCATGGTAACCTTCTTGATGATGTTGATGGAGAAGTGATCCAAGAAGGCTTGGGCTACCTAATTAAATGAAAATATAGAGTTTCTTGGTAACCCACTATACCAATCTAACACAGGTCCAATCAGAGACATGGGAAAGGTCCTCAAGAGCAAATCATCATCATGAGCGATTAGGTAACACTCGTGTTTAAAAGACCACAAATGTTGTTATGGGTCTTCTTTTCTATTGAAACGATTGAATTTCGGCATCTCCCAATGCATGGGATATGAGAAGATAGGAATGGATGGGTGAATAGGCTTATTACAAATCTCATCGTAGGTGAGAGTGTTGTGGGAGCCAGAAATCAATGCCTCTAATGTTTGCATCTTGTCCAACATCAATTTGATTAGTTCATTAGTAGGTTGCGATGATTGGGTGCCTCCCATAGCGTGAGAGGGTTGGTTTTGGGCATATAACGGGGGTGGCATTCCAGTATATGGCATTTTTGTGTAGGTTGATGGAGAAGAAGGAAGTGAAATAGGGGGTACGTACCCATAGTGAATGATAGATGAAACGGGGGGTTACTGATAATATGTATATGGAGGTGGAAGGGTCATGGTAACCCTAGTGGCAATGGGGGCTAATGATTGTGGAATGGAAAGGACCATGTTCTAAAAAGGGGTAGGGGTCACCGAAACCAGAGGTGGTAGTGTAGCTACAGGTATATGCGAGACATTAGGGGCAGATGAGGTTACGTTTTGGGTAGTTGTCGAAGGTATGGTGGATGTGATGGGTGCAACAGAGGTAGCAGATGCGGCAGTCATAACGGGTATAGGACCTAGCTGTGAAATGAATTTTCGTAAGGTGGAGGTAGGTAGTGCGGAACTAGATGTGGCTGATGCAGAAGTGAGAATGAGAGCCAGGGGAATAGATACATGCATCTCGAGTGGATGAGTGGGAAAGGTAAAACTGCAAGGTGACAGGGTTTTGGTCAAGGAGTCGTGTGAACTCCTCATCTCTGGAAGCGATAGTGATAGGTTGAGTAGGATCCATGGTTGGTGATAAAATGGAAGGTGGTGAAGGACTAGGTGGGATTGGTTGACAACTGGCATAGAACACGAGTGCGCTTGCTTGTATTCAGGTCAACACCATGTGAACCAGTATTGATCAGGTTGGCATACTTCTATGTAAATGACATAGAAAAAATAGCAGGAATAGGTGAAATAGGTGGTAAGAAGTGGATTAGGTACCAAATGTTGGCAGGAAAGTGACACAGGCTAATCAATGCCGGTTAGGGTAAACCGACGCCAGTCACAAGTAACTGCTGCCAGTCACTGTAGAAAATGGACAATGAGTCAAAAACAAGGGTATAAGGCCAAATTTAACAGGTATGTAAAATCTGATGAGTTTTACAATGTCAATGGGAATGATAGTAGTGACAAGGACTGTAAAAAGTGGAAAAATATGAATAAATGTCCTTTGGGTAGGTTAATAAAAGGACCTAGAATCGACACCGGTTGGGTATAACCGATGACAGTCAGAGGGTAACCTATAAAAGTCGCTAGAATTACAATAGTGATGAAAGGAAAGTGGTTGTGAATTAAAATCTGGTGTGGAATCAAACCCATAATTCTGAGAATGATGAGAATATGGTCTAGGCACACTCAAATGAATCCAGAATACACCAACTATGATGAGGAGCATGCAAGGATGAACAAGAAAAATGAAGAACGTGACCTCTCACCTCAAAATGCAAGCCAAGTAGAAACACTAAGAAAAATGTGATCCTAAGAGTGCCTTTTCTATTATGTTTGTTTAGCTTATGCTATTTAAGGACTGACTCATGAACTGTAGAATAGAATTTTTTTGTAAGGATGGCACCCTACAAAGAAGGAGATATAAAAGGTGAGTGTAGTGCCCACTTCCCTTTGACACTTGTAGATACTGATCTTGATACTGTTGATCTTATTATGGACACTATTATGTTTTGTTTTAGTATGATGGTTAGATGTTAGATCAGGGATTATTATTGTTCTAGAGTTATTATGCATGATGATTACTAGAGACATTTTTTTTATATATGTGGATGATGATATACTGTTTGACATGGACATGTGACATTAGATATTGTGAGTAGACCTAGTATGGAAGAGTATTGATGATGATATAGTTGATTAATTAATTGAAAATGACAATGTTGAATTCTTGATGTTGTTGTGATTTATATGTTTAGATGATCTTGAGATGTTTTTTATATCATTTTGGATGTTCTGATATCGCCACGTCACCGAAGGAGGTATTTGCGTTTTGCAGGGTAAAATATCACAATAATGTCGGGGGACTGGAGACTAACCATATTGGAATTCTTGGTGAATTCAACATGGCAACATGTTTTGTGTGTGTGTTTGTTGTATTATGTTAGGGATTCCCATGGGGGGGATTAACTTTAAATGTGACCATGGGGCTTTATTTTTTGTTAATGTGGTTTCTTTATTAACGTTTGCATGTGTTTATTTTGTGATGTGTTACCCTTTTCATTAGTTATATATGTTGTGTTAATGTTGTGAATAATCATGTGTTAAAATAAATAAATCAATATGTCATAAGAATGTAATTAATGAAGTTGTTTCTATTAAATGTAATGTTTTAAGAATGTGTAAGGGATATGTAAGAGAATATAAGATAGATTTTGGAGTGTAAATCACTTTATCCTCTAGGGAATTCGAATTTTTCCTTAGAGGCTATATTTGGAGGCTTGTGGGACAAGTTAAACTTGTCCCACACCTCTTAAAATTATTGACCAACCATACCTATGGTTTGAAGGTTAAATTTAGACATTTTTTATGCATTTTGAAATGACTAATTTTAAGTTTTAATTGCACTTCTCTTACTTGTTTTAAATTTAGTCCTTTTGGGGTATGGGTTATTTTGGAGTTTGTAAGTTAATTTGTCATTTTATTTATTATGTTTAGGTGAATGATGTTGATTTTGTTTTTGGGGTTGATGAAGAGTGATGTGGCATCCCACATGGATCCACATCATCCTCTTCTCTTCCCTCTCCTTTAAAATTTTAACTCCTTTCTTGTTTGGGGGTTGTTGAAACCTTACATACTTCCCTCGGGGGTGAATTGCTTGTTGTTTTAGGAGTTCTTGCTTGTGGAAGGAGATTGGAGACCATTGCATGATTGTCTGTTGCTGATTTTGGACTACATTTTAGCATTAGGAAGCTTGTTAATATTGGAACAAACTCCATTATGGAGAGTTAGGAACTTGAGCTTTTTTTAAATGCTTATTCTCTTTCTATGCATGGATGAAATGGTGAATGTTTTATGTGTGTGTTGGCTGGTTGGGTAGAATGCTTAGGACATGGTGTAGGAGAAGGCTATGGGAAATCCATGTGGGGGGGGCATAAGGAATGTCAATGGCATCAGTTTTATTGTGGAGGGAGTTTGGGATTGGGATCCACCATGGAAAATAAATAGCTTGCATTTATTAATTTGTGGGGGGCATAAGGAAATCTATGTGGGGAACAAGGAGGGATTTGTGGGGGGCATAAGGAAATGTGTGTGATGTTTTATTGGTAGTTTGTTCTTGGTGGATGCCCAATTCCCAATTGGGAGGCATAAGCAGATTTCCCCATAGATCCTTGCTCTTGTTAGCTTGCTTGATGAAGCCTCAATTTTGTTTGCACTTGTATAATGTAGTTTTGAACTACATTCTTCTTGAAATGTGTTTTGAATGTGAAAATGTTGCATGTTTTTTGTGGAAGCCTTTGTTGCAATGTGTTGTATTGCATCTCTTATTTCAATATGGTTGGGGCTCATGGGCCAATGATGAAGGATGGCTTCTCCCTTCTCATTGGATATCTTGGTTGGCTGGAGAGCATTTCCTTTGTCCCTTCCTTGTTGTGATCAAGATGAAAAGATGAAGAAACTAACATGTTGCTGTTTTGGAGCAAGAGGAATATATAGTTTGACAGTCCCTTCTTGTGAGCAAGTTTATTGTAATCCTTCCACTTTGAAGTGGATGATTTGTATTATTATTTACAATGAAAATATGCTTGCATTGGTGATGAAATATTGAAATGTGAAATATAAAGAGCTATATTCCATTCTCTGTTTTGAAAAGAAATGTGAAAGGATGTTACATGCATTGCATATTGTATTTTAGAAATCAAATGGAAAAGAGAAAATTGTAAAGTGTTATTGGAAATCAATAAAGGATTACATTCTTTTCTCAAAATTGTATTGTGTATTGGATTTGATTTGTTGTTAAGGATTGAAACCTTTGTTTGAAAAGGAAAATGCATATGAAGGAAAAATACAATGTTTTGTTCTCTTTGAAATGAGTTGAATTTAGAAATGAGACTTTGCATTTTGATTCTTGGATGGTTGATTCACTCAATTGAATGCATTAGACTAGAAACTAAATGAAATTCCCACACTTGGAGGATGGAAAAAAATTTAAGTACCTTTTAATGTTTGATCTTTGTTTTATTTTCCAAACCTGATAATCAAATTTATCAAAGAAATGAGCAGTTCAAACTTGCACCAAGAAATAAGATATGAAACATTGAAATTTAGATGTAACAAGTCCTAAGGAAATAAATTGACCTTAAAAATTAAGAAAGGACCCTCAGAACTTTATAAAAATCCAATTTGAACTTGCACAGTTGTTTTGCTGTCAAAAGATGGAGAAAAATATATATAAATAAAAAATATAAATAAAAAATAATATCAATTGCAACTTAATCAACCAATTTGAACCTTGAGAACCCTCTTAAATTCATCTAAAAACAAGCCTCTATGTCTATTTGACATGTTGAGCAAGTAGGAGATCAAATTTGAATAAAAATTTATAAGTGAACTTCTCCCAGTTTTGTTCTGCAATATCCTGTAGATTGTTTTCATTAAATTAACCACCTAAAATTCATAAAATTCAAAAATTGATGACTTTTGTGTGAAGAGGGCTTCGAGAGATTTCCATAAATTCCTCATTTTCCCAAATCTGAGCTTCCTATCAAAATTTATGCCATTTGAAGTTTTACCTCAAATTAGCATTCAAAAATAAAATAAATCTAACTGTTAACTTTAATTTTTGACTTTGGAAAAATTTCCACAAAAAGTCTGCGGCCCCGCCATCCTGCAACTAATTGAGACCTATCACATGGCACCTCGGAGGGGTGGACCAAATTTTAAACTTGTCTTTTTGAAAATTTTACCTTGGTAAAATTTTCCCACTTTTCCCTACATCCCCACCGGCCCACAGCCAATCACGTGCTAACACATGGAACGGCAGAGGGGCAGACCCTTTTGAACTTAAACTTCTTAAGATTTTCAACCTCAGAAAAATTTCCAAATTTTTCCCACATCCTTGCTAACCCATGACCAATCACATGCTGACACATGGCTAGGTGGAAGCACGGAAGGTTTTTAAACTTAGCGTCTTTTGTTTCCCCTTTGGCAAATATTTCATTTTGCCTCTGCGTCCCCGTACCAGCAGGCTAGAGACTGAGTCTGGGCCCTCTTTCAGCAAATGTAGGATAGTAGATCAAGGGGGTACCCCTTCCTCATGGTGGCCAGGGTACAGCATAGTCATCTTTTAGGCCACATCATTAGAAGTAACAGTAGTCCAGCCCACCTCATAGACCTCCATAGAGAGCTGATGCACAAAGAGTTCGGAATATAAGGGCCTCCTCCTAGGGGTCCCATCCGGACACAGGGTGGACCTAGAGCTCAGTCAGCTAAAGCTCGCTAATAGAGACCTCAGCAAACCATAGCTGGATCATCAGGGTCCATGCTACAAGCTTCCAAGGCACCTACTGGAGGTGTTACTCATTGGGGAGGATCAGGAAGATGTTTTAGATGTGGAGTTACGAGACATTTTTGGACATATTTCCTTCAGAACCCTAACAAGGGTAAGGCACAGATGTTAGAGCTGCCTGTAGGTGATATGGGACGCAGCCACAGGATTTATGCAATAGTTGAGGACCGCCATAAAGAGCATCAGAGCATAGTCATTGAGACCATAGGTAGCATTGGTGGTATTCCTACCTCTGTGTTGTTTGATTTTGGTTCTTCTGATTCTTTCATTGCACCATATTTAGTAGAGTGATGCAGGTTGGTGGTTTTTAGGAAGGGTCATAGATGGGATGTCGAGATGGATTTTGAAGCCAAGATCTTGGTAGATTCCTTGGTCAAGGAGCGTGTAGTGGATTTGGGACCTTTCACCACTACCTCAGATCTTTGTATCCTTCCTTTGGGCTCGTATGGAGTCATTTTAGGTATGGATTGGTTATCTGCACACAGGGCCAAGATGGATTGTTATCACAAGACTATATCTTGTGCAAATGATTTGGGAGTTGAGTCGGTGATCTCGAGGTTTAGGAAACTTGTTTCTATTTATACCATCTCAACTATGTAGCTTAAGCGGTGTGTGTGATGGGGTTGTCAGATGTATGTTGTTACGGTTAGTGATAGATCATAGGATGGGTCTAGTGGACCATCGCTAGATGATCATACCATTTTGAGAGAGTTTTTTGATGTCTTTCTAGGGGAGCTACCGGGGTTACCACCCCCACAAGAGATTGATTTTCATATAGATCTAGTTCCTAAAGCAGAGCCTATCTCACGAGAACCTTATAGGATGACCACCCCAGAGCTCTATGAGCTCAAGTTGCAGCTTGAGGGCCTTTTGGAGAAGGGCCTTATCCATCCTAATGTATCCCCTTGTGGTGCACCGGTGATCTTTGTAAAGAAGAAGGATGGATCCTTGTGGTTGTGCATTGATTACCACTAGTTGAACAAGGTAATGATCAAGAATCATCATCCTCTTCCTCGCATTGATGACTCCTTTTATCAGATGAAGGGAGCCATAGTTTTCTCTAAGATTTATCTTAAATCAGGCTACCATTAGTTGAGGATTTCATAGGTGGACATTCATAGGACCAGCTTCTGCACAAGATATGGGCACTATGAGTTCACAGTGGTGAATTTTGGTTTGACTAATTCCCCCGTAGTGTTCATGAGTTTGATGAATGGAGTATTTAGGACCTTCTTAGATCGTTTTGTGCTCATCTTCCCAGATGAAATTTTTATATACTCATGTACACATGAGGAGCATGAGGTGCACCTTCGACAGGTTCTTCAGTGTTTTCGTGAGCAGAAGATTTACAGGAACTTGGAGAAGTGTGCTTTATTTCAGATAGAGGTGTAATATTTAGGTCATATCATTTCCGGGGAATGCATTACCATTGATCCTTCCAAGATTAGAGGAATTACGGATTGGCTAGTACCCACTACAGTGACTGAGGTGTGCAGCTTCATGGGATTAGCAGGCTACTAGAGGAGATTTGTTCAGAACTTCTCTCGGATTGCACACCCCATCACTTCCCTCTAGAGGAAAGGGAAGAAGTTTGTTTGGTCAGACAGATGCAAGTAGGCCTTTAAGACACTAAAGGAATGCCTCACCACAGCACATATTCTTGCAGTGCCAGATCCACAGGGTGATTTCTTTGTTTGCCAGATGCTTCATTAGCAGGGATTGGAGGTGTGTTGATGTAGGATGGTAGAGTAGTAGCTTTTGAGTCTCTCAAAATCAAATATCATGAGCTTAATTATCTGACCCATTATCTTGAGCTTGTGATAGTTATGCATGTTTTGGTTAGATGGAGACATTTTCTTATTGGACGGAGATTCACACTTAGTATTGATCATTTGAGTCTTTGTTGCCTCTTCACACAGCCCAATCTCAACGCTCGTCAACGGCGTTGGATGGAGTTGTTTCGTGAGTATGACATGGAGATAGAGCATGTGAAGGGGAAGGAGAATGTGGTAGTAGCAGACACTCTTAGAAAATAGAGACACATGGCTATGGCAACCTCAGTCAGCATAGATTTATGGAACATATTCTTCAGTAGTTTCCTCTTGATAGCGTCTACATCGCAGTACGATCAGATATAGAGTCACAGATACCCCTTGAGGAAAAGTTTGATGGTTTCACCTTAGAGGCAGATGGTCTTATCAGACTCAGAGGCCGTATATATGTTCCCAGATATGGAGGCTTGAGGCAAGACATATTTGCAGAGGCACATCATGCACCCTATTCAGCCCATCCTGGGGTTAAGAAGATGCACGCCAATATGTGACAGTTGTATCATTGGAGAGGACTTCATCGAGACGTGGCTCAATTTGTTTCATGGTGTTTGGAGTTCCAGAGCATTAAGCCCGAGCATTAGCATCTAGTTTGCCTTCTTTATCATCATGCCATACCAAAATAGAAGACACCATTTCCATGGATTTCATTATTGGGCTACCTATATCAAGATATCACCACGATGCCATCATAGTCACGGTTGATAAATTGATAAAAGTGGCTCACTTTTGTCTAGTAAAGACCACTTATACCACTAGAGTAGTGGCACAAGTATATTTGGATGATATTGTTAGGTTGCAAGGGATTCTGTGGAAGATCATTTATGACCGCGATCCCTTGTACACTTCACATTTTTGGACTACCATGCAGTATGTCCTCGGGACGAGGATCAACTTCAGCAAATCATATCACCCTAAGACAGATGAACAGACTGAGCGAGTGAATCATATTTTAGAGGATATGCTCATGATGTATGTGATGGATCACCAATCTAAGTGGGAGGAGTACCTGTACTTAGTAGAGTTTTCTGACAACAATAGTTTCTAGAGTTTTATAGGCATGACTCCTTTTCAGGCGTTGTATGGTAGAGAGTGCGGGACACCTCTTAGCTGGGATAGGTTAGAGGATAGGGTATCTCTTGGACCATCTCTTCTACAAAACATGGAGCAGAAGGTGGTGCTGATCAGGAAGAGATTACAAGAGGCACAAGACAGGTAGAAGAAGTATGTGGATCAGTATAGGATTGACCGTAGTTGTGATGTGGGCATGAAGGTGTTCCTTCATGTTAGGCCACACAAAAGCCCTATCTGTTATGGAAAAGGTTCTAAGTTAGCTCCAAGATTCATTTTTCCTTTTGAGATCTTGGATCATATAGGCCCTTTGGCCTAACGTCTAACATTGTCACCTAGCTTGTCTCGCGTAAATGATGTGTTTCATGATTCGGTTCTTAAGAGATATAATGTAAATCCCTCTCATGTGTTGGATTGGACATCATTGTAGGTGCAATATCAGGGGTAGGTGATGGTGGAGCCCATCCGTATCATAGATTGTAGGACCCTAGGCCTTCGAGGTAGAGAGATTGATTAGGTACATGTGCAGCGGGGAAGATACGACGATACTGCAGCCACTTGGGAGGATGTCAGAGTATTACAAGTGCAGTTTCCACATTTGTTCCAGTGACTTCGAGGAGGAAGTCCAGTCTAAGGGGAGGGGGATGTAGTGCCCACTTCCCTTTGAAACTTGTAGATATTGATCTTTATATTGTTGATCTTATTAGGACACTATTATGTTTTGTTTTAGTATGATGGTTAGATGTTAGATCAAGGATTATTATTGATCTGGATTCAGTTATTAGACATGATGATTAGTAGAGACATTTTTTTATATATGTGTATGATGATATACTGTTTGACATGGACATATTATAGATATTGATTTGGACATATGACATTGGATATTGTGAGTAGACCTAGTATGGAAGAGTATTGATGATGATATAGTTGATTAATTAATTGAAAATGACAATGTTGAATTCTTGATATTGTTGTGATTCATATGTTTAGATGATCTTGAGATGTTTTTTATATCATTTTGGATGTTCTAATATGGCCACAAGACTGAAGGAGGTATTTGTGTTTTACAGGTTAAAATATCACAACAATGTTGGGGGACTGGAGACTCACCATATTGGAATTCTTAGTGAATTAAACAAGGTCACCATGGCAGCATGTTTTGTGTGTGTGCGTGTTGTATTATGTTAGGGATTACCATGGGGCTTTATGTTTTGTTAATTTGGTTTCTTTATTAATGTTTGCATTTGTTTATTTTGTGATGTGTTACCATTTTCATTAGTTATATATGTTGTGTTAATGTTGTGAATAATCATGTGTTAAAATAAATAAATCAATATGTCATAAGAGAGTAGTTAATGAAGTTGTTGCTCTTAAATGTAATGTTGTAAGAATGTGTAAGGGATATGTAAGAGAATATAAGATAGATTTTGAAGTTTTAAACACTTTATCCTATTGGGAATTTAAATTTTTCATTAGAGGCTATATTTGGAGGATTGTGGGACAAGTTAAACTTGTCCCACACCTCTTAAAATTATTCACCAACCATACCTATGGTTTGGAGGTTAAATTTATACCTTTTTAATACATTTTGAAATGACTAATTCTAAGTTTTAATTATATTTCTATTACATGTTTTAAATTCAGTCCTGTTGGGGTATGGGTTATTTTGGAGTGTGTAAGTTAATTTGTCATTTTATTTATTATGTTTAGGTGAATGATGTTGATTTTTTTTTTGGGGTTGAGGAAGACTGATGTGGCAACCCACATGGATCCACATCATCCTCTTCTATTTCCTATCCTTTAAAATTTTAACTCCTTTCTTGTTTGGGGGTTGTTGAAACCTTGCATACTTCCCTTAGGGGTGAATTGCTTGTTGTTTTGGGAGTTCTTGCTTGTGGAAGGAGATTAAAGAACATTGCATGCTTGTGTGTTGCTGATTTTGGACTACATTTTGGAATTGGGAAGCTTATTGATCTTGGAACAAACTCCATTATGGAGAGGTAGGAACTTGAGAATTTTTTTTAAATGCTTCTTCTCTTTCTATGCATGGATGAAATGGTGAATGTTTTATGTGTGTGTTGGCTGGTTGGGTAGACTGCTTAGGACATGGTGTAGGAGAAGGCTCTGGGGAATCCATGTGGGGGGCATAAGGAATGCCAATGGCATCATTTTTATTGTGGAGGGAGTTTGGGATTGGGATCCACCATGGAAAAGAAATAGCTTGCATTTCTTACTTTTTGGGGGGCATAAGGTAATATGTGGAGGGAATAAGGAGGGATTTGTGGGGGGCATAAGGAAATGTGTGTGATGTTTTATTAGCGGTTTTTTCTTGGTGGATTCCCAATTCCCAATTGGGAGGCATAAAAAGTTTTCCCCATAGATCCTTGCTCTTACTGGCTTGCTTGATGAAGCCTCATTTTTTTTTTTACTTGTTTAAAGTAGTTGTGAACTACATTCTTCTTGAAATGTGTTTTGAATGTGAAAATGTTGCATGTTTGTTGTGGAAGCCTTTGTTGTCATGTGTTGTATTGCATCTCTTATTTCATGATGTTTGGGGCTCGGAGGCCAATGAGGAAGGATGGATTCTCCCTTCTCATTGGATATCTTTGTTGGGTGGGGAGCGTTGCCTTTCCCCCTTTCTTGTTGTGATCAAGATGAAAAGATGAAGAAACTTACATTTTTTTGTTTTGGAGCAAGAGGAATATATAGTTTGACAGTCCCTTCTTGTGAGAAAGTTTATTGTAATCCTTCCACTTTGAAGTGGATGATTTGTATAATTATTTACAATGAAAATATGCTTGCATTGGTGATGAAAGATTGAAATGTGAAATGTAAAGAGTTATATTCCATTCTCTATTTTGAAAAGAAATGTCAAAGGTTGTTACATGCATTGCATATTGTATTTTAGAAATCAAATGGAAAAGAGAAAATTGTAAAGTGTTATTAGAAATCAATAAAGGATTGCATTATTTTCTCAAAATTGTATTGTGTATTGGATTTGATTTGCTGTTGAGGATTGAAACCTCTGTTTGAAAAGGAAAATGTGTATGAAGGAAAAAGACAATGTTTTGTTCTCTTTGAAATGAGTTGAATTTAGAAATGAGACTTTGCATTTTGATTCTTGGATGATTGATTCACTCAATTGAATGCATTAGACTAGAAAGTAAATGAAATTCCCACAATTGGAGGATGGAAAAAAATTTAAGTACCTTTTAATGTTTGATCTTTGTTTTATTTTCCAAACCTGGCAATCAAATTTATCAAAGAAACGAGCAGTTCAAACTTGCACCAAACAATAAGATATGAAACATTGAAATTTAGATGTAACAAGTCCTAAGGAACTAAAATTGACCTTAACACTTAAGAAAGGACCCTCAAAACTTTATAAAAATCCAATTTGAACTTGCACAGCCATTTTGCTATCAAAAGATGGAAAAAAATATATAAAAAATAAATAAATAAATAAATAAATAATAACAATTGCAACTCAATCAACAAAATTGAACCTTGAAAACCCTCTTAAATTCATCTAGAAACAATCCTCTCTGTCTGTTTGACATGTTGAGGAAGTAGGAGATCAAATTTGAATAAAAATTTATAAGTGAACTTCTCCCAGTTTTGTTCTGTAAAATCCTGCAAAATTTTTTCATTAAATTGACCACTTAATATTCATAAAATTCTAAAATTGATGACTCTTGTGTCAAGAGGGCTTTGAGATATTTCTAGAAAGTCCTTGTTTTCCCAAATCTGAGCTTCCTATCAAAAGTTATGGCCATTTGAAGTTTTACTTCGAATTGGCATTCAAAAATAAAATAAATCTAACTGTTAACTTTAATTTTTGACTTTGAAAAAAAATTCCACAAAAATTCCATGGCTTGGTCATCCCACAACCAATTGGGACCTACCACATGGCACCTCAGAGGGGCGGACCAAATTTTAAACTTGTCTTTTTAAAAATTTTACCTTGGAAAAAATTTCCCACTTTTCCCTGCATCCCCACTGGCCCACAGCCAATCACGTGCTGACACATGGCATGGCGGAGGGCAGACCCCCTTTGAACTTAAACTTCTTAAGATTTTGGACCTCAGAAAAATTTCTAAATTTTTCCCACATCCCCACTAGCCCACGACCAGTCACATGCTTACACGTGGCTAGGTGGAAGCGTGGGAGGTTTTTGAACTTAGCATCTTTTGTTTCCCCTTTGGCAAATATTTCATTTTGCCTACGCGGCCCCACACCAGTGCCCTACCTTGTAAATTCCTCCTTCGTGCATGTGCGGGCCCACGCAAGTTTCTTTGGATTTTCTCCCTTTTGGCGTAATGCCTTAGGTTTTTCCAC
This sequence comes from Taxus chinensis, assembly GCA_019776745.2. Taxonomy (NCBI): domain Eukaryota; kingdom Viridiplantae; phylum Streptophyta; class Pinopsida; order Cupressales; family Taxaceae; genus Taxus; species Taxus chinensis. The sequence continues at coordinate 433,010,985 of CM034153.1, read as the reverse complement.
TCCCCATATCCCATGCCAATCAACACACAATAAGTGGAATTTCTGGCGTCAGCGTAAGCGTAGACCAATTCGGTCCCCTTGCTATTTTAGTGAAAGAGACTTAAAGTCTCAACCCGCTCTGTCGGCCCGCCGTTTCTCCCAACCAACTAAGGAGCGACACGTGTCTCCCTCGTCGAGCTCGTGGGTGCACGAATGAATTTTGCACTTTTGTGCCCAAAGAGGGAAAATGTGCCGAGTTCCTCCTCGCCTTGCCGACCCGCACATGGGGAAAAATTTTCTCCCTAGGCCGCGGACTATCCCTTGGTAAAATTTCTCCCCTAAAGTCCGCCGGCCCATAACTTGAAAAATATAAGGAGTTAGGAGGACTTCTTTATATCACCGGAAAGGTGAGAAATTTTCCTATCCAATGGAAATGATTTAAGGAAATTTTGGAAGCAATAAGTATGAGAAATATTATGTTGAAACTCTGAGGCTGCTAGAGACCATGCATGGGGGTAAATTACTCTGTGAACCCAACTAAAACATATAACCCTAAAATTTGAACCTTGTGAACTTGTTATTAGTTAATGAAGGGAAAATATGTTGTAGTACATTTGTCTTGTTCTAGAACCTATTAGTGAAAACCGATGTCTTGCAGCCTAGTTGTAGACACTTCAAATCAAAAAAATTATCCCATAATTTTTCTAGCTAACCCTAGGTTGTTTCTTGGGTCTCAAGTGGTTTTTTTAAATGGGCATCGCAATGAGGTTTCAGGTATGTTATGGTGGGGATGGGATTTTCTCTAAAGTATGAATTGACAGAGAAGCAAGCTGGGGAGTACCTGTCAATCCTCAAATAAGTGTGATCATTGACAGGTGTTCCCTGGAAAGATTATGTTTAAGAATGTGTAATTGTTTTGAATTTTTGTAATTTGGAAAGACTCGAAGAGAGAGAGTGAGAGAGAGATGTGCTTTCTATGATTTGTTTGTCAACCATCAGCTGGGAATAACTTCCAGCGTATAGGTTTCCCACAATTAATGTGAGCTAATGCAATAAATCAGAATGCAATGCACTTATTTTAAGCCCAAATCAAAATATGAAGTTGGATGAAACAAATAGATGAATAGGAAGAAGGATTATCTTTCACTAAAATTCAAGAAACAAGAAGAAATGGTTCTTTTTAAGTACACAAAAAGAAAGTTTTCTTTTAGAGAAAATAGAAAGAAAAGTAGGTTACCAAGGAAGAAAATTAATGTGTCTACTTTTTAGAAGGGAAACAAACACCAACTTTTCTTAGGAATGAATAAAATGCAAGGAACCCCGGATGGGTCCCACCGGGTGTGCCAAAATGTTTCACCCAATTCTTAGACGTTTCTTTGAAATATTGATGAAACAAATAGGGTAATGAGCGTAGGAGGAATACCTGTTGAAGTGCTAGTTGATGGGTTGTTGCACGCGTATGCCTTCTGAATCCACAGCTGATTGTGAGAGCTTCCTTTTGGCTAGGAGGAACTATCTGTAATAGAAAACAAGACCACCAGAAAGAGTTAAACAATATGTACAGTGAACTACCTAGTGTGTGCTAGATCTGGGAAGTGTGATACTTCATAGACGGTTGTTATTCCAGTGTTTAAAAAAATTTAATGTGAGTAATAAAGTAAATCCTATCGTAATTAAAATGATTTGGGTATCTCATCCAAAATACAATAAGAAAGATCTAATCTAATAGGCTAAGTTAAAATAAGATCTGAAGGTCAAGTAATTGGTTCTTGATCTCTACAGGTCTGAAAAAGGTCTCAGGCAGATCACAGGTGCGTAGGGGTGATGTGGGAATAGGTGGGTAAGTCACTGTTATAGGTTGTATGGGAAAATACAGAGACCGATGATGGTTAAGGGTGACTGACGCCAGTTGGGGAAGACTGGTGCCGGTTATTGTGGAAAATTGGGAATGCCACAGAATGAGCTTTGGGTCTCCCTTGTGGTTGCACAAAGGAATTGGTTGGTCGGAATGAGGTATTAGACTGTTTGGGTGGGGTTTGGTGAGGTTTTAATGGGTATATGGAGGGTGAGTGTTAAAATAGATCAATGGGTGAAGACATAATGATTAAATGAATGAACCAGAGGAGTAAACGGTTCTACTTACTTAAAATTCAGTTCTGGGTGCCTTTGAATGATGAATGAAGGTGTTGGTAAGTGGTTGAAGGCTACATAGGATCACCAAATGTTAGGGAGCACTTGTATGTGTTGCATGTGCTCTCCTTCTTTCCTAATTGGATCAAATATTTACTGCGGTGAGTGTTGGATGGTTACTGGGTAAATGTTAGATATCTGTGTAAGAGAAAATGCTTGATTTCCTTCCTTGCATGCGTGATCTTGCTGAAATTTGTTCTCAAACGATGTGATATCTCTCATAATCATGCCAACGTTTGCCCATGTTTTCCAACCTCAAAAATAAGGTTGTTTTGGGAGTTGAAAGGTGACCAACGGTGGTTCCATCTTAACTAATGACGGTTAAGGGTAACCGGCATCGGTTAGGGTAGGATTTCCTAGGTTTACTAAACTAGGGAGATCCTCTTGATTTTCTCGAACCTCATGTCGTTAACCCACGGATTAGACTGGAAGCTTCTTGTAAGCATGCGGGAATGCGGTTAGAGGGAATGTAGGTCTTAGGGTGAGTTGGCTTGATGAGGTGTCTAGGTGAGGTGTATGTGGACATTATCAAAATTAAGATATTTAAATAATAAATATGGTGAGGATAATGAATTAATTTAATTAAATTAATATTATAGTGAGGTGAAGGGGCCCTTGGCTAGGTGAATGTGATGAAGGTGACTATTTTTTTAGGGGCCAAAGGGGAGTGTGACCTAATTTTAGTGTCTACAGTTCCCACCTCTTTGAGCATCCTTCATAAATATCTTTAAAAAATTCCTCATCATAGGAGGTGAAGGCATCAATACTCTTAGAATGGCAAGATAGTGTGTCTTAAATCTCTCATCAAAGGCATGAGTTCTAAAATGTGTGAGGAAGGAAGAAGTTTTACCATAATGAGCTCTCATACAGAGACCTATTGAGCTAGCTTTCAATAAAAAATCAGATTTCGTTTCCTTCCATGCGATTTGGTTTTGCAAAATAGAGACAAATACATTGAGCTGGCTCTCCCCTACATACAAATTGATCATAAATCCTATGTTTTTCTCTAGCAAAAAATTACAAAGATAAAATTCACATAGAATACTTTTCTACTTAGGACTGGATAGAGAGTAAGCTACCATGAATTCAGATTCACCTTTTAGTTCATGTGGAAGCCCACATGCAATTCTTAACAACTGCCAGTGAATGAACTACTCTTCTAAAAACACACTATATGCAAGAGAGGGCCTTCTGTAGGTAATAAATTTTTCACTCATAATACACACCATATGAATTTTTGTAAGACATTTATATGTATTTCCTTCCTCCTTATAAAACTTGTCTTCCCATTCTTTTCTTGCCTTCATCTCTTCTTCCATCTTGGTCTTCAATTCTTCATTTGATGTTTTGGTTTCTCTGAGTTCCCTGCAAGTTTCATTCCATAGTTGTTTGAGTGGAAAATAGGTTAACTCAGTCTATGCAAAGACTGTGGACACAGCACTCTGTTTTCTAGAAGCCTAAAATTCTTCCTCTTTTTCTATCAGTTGTTTCTTGGTTGCTGATAATTCCTCATTCTTGGCTACAAGCTGAGTTGTTAGCTCTCCAATGAGCACTTCCCTTTGTTCCAATTTGAGTTTGAGGAAATCCAATTCCTCATCCTTTTCTCTAATAATGATCTCTGCTCTAGACAAGAACATAGCCTGTTTAACTTGATGTATTTCTTCTTCCTCTGAAATTACTTGAGGAGTTGGGCATTCTTCCTCTATCAAAGGAAATTTTCCTTTTCTTCTCCTAGATGCCAAATCTTCTTCTTCATGTGGCAATGTTGATGGTTCAGAAAATTCTTGAAAATCCTACTCTTCAAATATATCCTCTCCTATGTCCATTTCAACTTGACTTGGCTCAGGAGGATTCATGGCCACCCTGCCCAAAATGTCAGCAGCTTCCTTTTCCATTCTTTCCTACTCACTCTTTCCTTCTGGGGTTTCCCTTAACCTCTTATGAATTTTTCTTCTCTGGGGAATTTCAACATGCTCAGTGGTGGATTTCCTTCTAGAGCTTCTTCTTACTATTCTTTCTTGTTCTTACATGGATGAGCTATCACCATCAGAGATAGATATTGGCTCCCCTAAAGCTACTGTAGAAGAAGAAATTTCCTTCAAAGGTACAGAAGGTTTTGCTATTTTGATCTTTCTCACAGACCTTCTTCTCTTTGGTATATTCTCTCTTTCTATTTCCCTTTGTTCTTCTACAGGGGCATCAATTTCTAGATTAGTTGAAGGAGAGAATGGGGCTAGAATTGTCCTTCTAATAATATTAGGGTTTTTCTTGAACTTGCCAAGAAACTTGTCCCAAATTTCTTCTCCATTTTTCTTTGATAGAAAATGATACTGGCATATTAAATGAATTAGATCGTGATGCCTGATTGTCCCAAAACCCCAAGAATACCTCTGAGCCATGGTTTGGATAGAATCAAAAAGAAACCCTGGACGGTTTATTATGTACTCAGGTTTTGTGGCTCCATACTTCAGATATATGAGCATTTTTAAGACTTCTTTTCCCACATACCCAAATTTACCATCATAGGTTAAATATTTCACTATCCAAAATGCTACCCTATCAAAGGGTTTGGGAAAACTGGCCCTTCTGACCCCTTTTATGATTTTCTTTGTATTGTAGATGTACTGGGATTCTGTTTCTCCTTCTTGCAGTAAGACTTTAACCAGTTCTTTCAAATTCCCCTTGGCAAGTTATGGGACATGCACAATTGACACTCTAGACACATTACTTACAGTATTTACAGAAAAATGAATAAATATATTTCTCACCTTTGTTCTAGATTGTTCTAGTTTTATGACGAATTCTCTTACCAATTCGTCATTATGCCTTAAACATTTCTTTAGAAACTCTATCCATCCTGCATGCTCAAAGATGGATGTCACTTCTTCATCTGCGAGCAGCTGGGAATCGTCCTCTAGTTCTAATTTCTTCTTAATCCCCATATCGGCTTGAGTTCTGTCTCTTTTGATTTTGTGTGAATTGGTTGCAAGCCCTCTTGCTTAGCTACAGAAATGACAACTTTGGATGGGGAACCTCTATTCTTAGCTATGGAACCTCTTTTCTTAGCTACGGAACTTCTGAATTCTCTATTCTTTGTTACGGAACACAAACTTAATTTGATGCTCCTTCATCAAAATATCTCTGCAACTTATTTCACTTGATTTTTGTAATAATTATTACTAATAATAACCATGCCACCACTTATTCCATCCAAATCATCTTCATTATTACACACTTGTAATCATAATTTATAAATAGATGACTCATCATACCTACTTTTAAATTAAGTCGAATCACACATGCAAACATTTAATCAATCCTAAATAAGTTAAAAGATATAATTACCGTCCTTGATGATGTAATCATTTTGCTATGATGACTCGTCATTCCTACAAGTGGAACAAAACATGATTAGATAAGACAACTATAATTCAAAAGAATTCCCTTTATTTGAACTAGCCAAAAAAGGAGGTCAACCATCATTTGTTAGTTTTCAATTTACCTTTGAGAGAATTATATATATATATATATATATAATTTTTTGGGGAAGAAAATGCCATTTGTTGGTTTTCATATTCTTCCCTTTATTCTAGATCTGTCATCTGGTTATTTGATCATTTTGGAAGAACTGGGTTCTTCCATATGATCAAATTCTTTGTCTGGTTCAATCTTCCTCAAGAATTCATCCTTAATGGGAGGCTTCCTATAGAGTTTCAGCCTATGTCCATTTACCAAGAATGTTCTATTACTACCATCAATGGGAAGTAACTGAATAGAACCATTGTCAAATATCTGCTTAATCTGATAGGGTCCCAACCATCTGGTTCTCAATTTTCCCTTGAATTTTTGGTACTTAGAATCGAATAACAATGCCTAGTCTCCTACTTTGAATTGTATTTTCTTGATATGTGTGTCATTCCATTACTTCCTTTGCTCTTTAATTATCTTTGTCTACTGAAGTGCTTCCAACCTTAATTCATCCAACTCATTGAGTTGAACGATTATTTCTTCCTGAGTTGCATTCAACTCAATTCCCGCCTTCACTGTTGTCCTCAATGTCTGAGGTTTAAACTCTATAGGCAACAAGGGATTTTTCCCATAGACTAATTCATATGGTGAAAACCCTGTTGTAGTTTTCCAAGTTGTATTATAAGCCTAGACAACTTCAGGTAGTCTCTTTACCCAATCCTTTCTCCCAGCTTCAACTATTTGGTAAGAATGTTCTCCAATTCTCTGTTTGTTACTTCAGCTTGTCCGTTTGACTTTGGGTGGTAAGGATATGAATTCCTATGATTGATTTGGTAATACATTTTGAAAGCTTGGATCATATTAGACATAAATTGTGGTCCCTGATCTGAAACTATGCTCCTTGGTGCTCCAAACTTTATCATAATTTTTTTCCAAAGGAAATCAGCAACTGCTTCCTCAGTGGCATTTGTCAATGCCTGCACTTCTTCCCATTTTTTCACATAGTCAATACACACAAGAATATATTCCTTCCCTTGTGAAGGAGGATTAAAGGGACCAACAAAATCTAATCCCCATCTCTCAAATGGTTCAACTACAACTTGAGGCTAAAGAGGCATTTCATTGGTGAAAGTTGGTTGTCCCATCCTTTGACAAGGATCACACCTCTTGATATATCTCTTCACATCCTTGTACAGAAATGACCAATAATAACCAGTGTCAAGTATCTTATGAGTTGTTATTTTCATTGAATAGTGTCCTCCACTTGGTTCATCATGACATGCTCTAAGGATTTCAAACATTTCATCCTCTCTTACACACTTGTGTAAGAAAAAATTAGGACCACACTTAAATAGCATTCCATTTAACCATTTGAATTGTGAATTGGTTTTAATTAACTTATTTATTTATTTCTTAGTGAAAGAAGGAGGAAATTTCCTTCTTGTAAGATAATGTTCCATATCAACAAACCATGGTGTACTTGCTGAGATTAGTTGTTCATCTAGAAATTAATCTTTGATTGGATCTTGCTCCCCTGTGGTGGTTATTCTTGACAAAAAATCAGCTACCACATTAGATTTACCTAGATTTTCCACAATGGTAATATCAAATTCTTACAAAAGTAATAACCATCTAATTATTCTTCCTCCAACCACTGGTTTGTTCATTAAATACTTAATTTCTTAATGATCTGTGTGTACAAATATCTTGTACCCTGTAATGTAATGTATGAATTTATTGATTGTATAAATCACAGCAAGAAATTATTTTCAGTGGTGGTGTAATTATTTTTAATGGGAGTAATATTCTTGCTAAGATAATAAATGGCATACATCTTTCCTTGCTCATCTTTCTGTCCCAATACTACACCAATGGAATAATTTGAGGCATCTGTTTGGATATGAAATGGATTTTCCCAATTAGGTCCTCTCAATATTGGAGCACTGATTAATTTTTCTTTAATTTCTTCAAAAGCATGCTGAAATTTTTCATCCAAAAGAAATTCATAGTCCTTGGTTAGAAAATTAAACATGGGGGCAGCAATTTTACTGAAATCTTTTATAAAGCGTGTATAGTACCCAGCATGCCCTAGAAATGATTTGATATCTATGGGGGTCTGAGGAATAGGTAAATCTAAAATGATCCTAAATTTTTTTTGATCCACCTGAATTCAGTTTTTTGAAATATGGTGTCCTAATACAATCCTCTGATCCACAATCATCAAACACTTTTCATCACTAAGAGACAGGTTGTGTTATTCACATCTTGTTAATACTCTGTCTAGATTTCTGAAACCATCTTCAAATGTATCTCCATGTACAGTGAAGTCATCATATTATACCTCAACATAATCATTTGTTAGATCAGTAAAGATTACAAGTACAACTCTCTGGAAAGTTACAGGAGCATTGCATAAACCAAATGGTAACACCCTATAGGCAAAGGTTCCCCATGGACATGTAAATGTAGTTTTTTCATGATCTTCTACAGAAACCCTGATCTGATTGTACCCACTAAATCCATCCAAGAAAGAAAAGTATTGTTTACCTGAAAGGTTATCTAGGACTTTATCTATGAATGGTAAGGGGAAATAATCTCTCATTGTGGCTTTGTTTAGTTCCCTATAGTCAACATATATTCTCCATTTTCTATTCTTTTTTAGAACAATTACAAGAGGAGATACCCACTGGCTATCTGATATGGGGTAGATGAAAACTACTTGTAATAGTTTTTCAATTTCTTATTTAACTATATCCCTTAAAGATGGGTTAATCCTTCTTTGAGGCTGCCTAACTAGTTTAATGTTTTCAGTAAAGATGTGATGAGTGCAGATACTTGGATGAATCCCCTTCATGTGTTTTTTAATCCCAAGAAAAATCTTTAGTATGATTTTTTAGAACATCAAATAATTTAGCTTCTTCATCCTCCTTCAACCAGTTGTTAATGTTTAAACTTTTACCCGATTGAATTTCAACATGCTTGGTTCCAATATGAGATGCACTGATTTGTGGGAAGGGTTTCATTAAAATATTTAATGGGCATGCATATGGTATGTAGCAACATCTCCAAAAGTTCCTTGAGACATAATACTGGAAAAAGGACAGTAATAAGAATTATAATACTTATCTCTTTGCAAGACAAATTCTTCATCACTGCTACTTTCCAGAAATTCTTCACCACTTCCTAATGTACTTGAAACTAAAGCTATTGATTCATCCTCTCCCCATGACAAATCTCATTCCTCCAGAGTGAAATAATTTTCAATCAAAGAGAATTATTTTTGACATGGTTCCGAAACTAAATGTGTGGGTTCCAGAACTAAGTTCATAGGTTCCAAAAAATATTTCTGATTGCTTCGAGGATAGCAGGTTCTCATCTAATGGTGGATTAATCATCTCTTCTAATTCTCTTACATGATCATGCAATGTGATCATAGAAAAAGAAGACAATTTTTTTTTATCATTTTCAAGAGAATCAACCCACAGTTGTTCATGATTGTCAATAAAAGGTCATGCAGTAGGATATAAGGAAATTTGTTTAGAGTTCTTACCATTTGAGATTGTCATATCACTTAACCTGCAATCTATTAAAGCAGTAACTGTAGCTAACCATGGTCTACCCAAAATAATGGGATAACCCAATGTTTTACCTTTTGGCTGCAGTATAAGGAAGTTAACTGGATATTCCCATGACTCCAACATAACCGTCACGTCTTCAATAATTCCTTCTGGTTTTTATACAGACTGGTCTGCCATCTGCAATATGGTATTAGTAGGTTTTATACTTGTTAATGGTAATTTTTTCAGAGTATCCACTGTCATTACATTGATAGACACTCCCAAATCTACCAAAACATTATGTACATCCTTATTTCCTATAGAGATAGAAATAACAGGACTTCCAGGATCTCCGTATTTGGGAAGTAAAAGTTTTCCTGCTAATAAATCAGCAAGTTTCCCATCTACTTTGATAGTCTTGGGGTACTGTTTCTTCCTTCCAAGATTTTTCATACATAAAATTTTGATTAATTTGTTCAATTCTAGAATATCTTTAATTGATTGTAACAGTGGTATTTCAATATTTAATTTCTTTAGTTCTTGTACCAATTCAGACTCCTTGATTTCTATAGCTTCTTTGAATCTCTCTAGAAATGGAGTCTTAGTAGTGTTGCTCTATGGATCCTTTTCTTTTATTTCTATATCCTCTTTTGGAACAACAGTACCAGGGATTTCATTTTCTTCTGTCATTTCAGTGATTATAAGGGGTGGATTGTTAATGATTTTCCTATATCTAGTTTGAATATCTTTACAATCCATAACATAAATCAACTGATTTTTCTACTTATGTTCCATAAATAGGAGTTGTTTGTTTGTTTATTGGATTTTCTATTGGTTGTGCTGGCATTTGCGTTTGGACTACCTTCTCATTTTGTGAATTTTGTGTAGGAGATCCCATGATGGCTTGCTGCTTTTGATTTGGATATGTTCTTCCTTAAGAATAATTACTAGGGTTCCATCTAGGTTGTGACCAAGCATAAGGATTTCCTTGACCAGCCCATGGTTATTGATGTCCCTAAGCATACCAATCTTGATTTTCCCAATCTTGAGGGTTACAAGTTGGTTGAGGTACCCAAGGTGGTTGTCCCCAATTTTTTGGTATTGACTGAGCAGCCCATGGCATCATCTAGGGATTAGGAGATAATCTTGGCATAAAATTCCCTTGGTTAGGTTGTCTCTAAACAAAATTCAATTATTTTGTTGTAGATGATGCACTAGTTTGTTTAAGTTGATTCTTAATAACGGGAAGTAAAGAACAAACATCAGTATCATGTTCTGTAGATTCACAGATAAGACAAAAAAAAATGTATCCAAAGGACACTCTCTTAGTGCATGCTTCTTCTTGCATCTAGGACAATATATAGCCAATGGTTCAATTTTAGAATTTTCTTTAGCTTGTAATCCATCCATAGTAGAGGTTAATTGCACTAAAATGTCTGTTTTAAAGTTTGCTAACTCATTCATTAGTTTGTTCATATCTGGATTTAGACTTTTCACTAATTTTCCTTTTCTATGTCCACCTCTCATTCTGGAATAGCTTCTACAAATCTCCTTAATTCCATTCATTCTTATCTGATCAATGTCTCCCCATCCTATCAAGTTAAGAGCTTCCCTAGATTCATCATCCAAGCCTTTAAGAAAAATGGTTTTATTTAACTCCTTTGAAAGTAAAAATCCACATCTTTTGCTAATAAAGAGGAATCTGTCTAAATAGTCTTCTATGTTTTCATCATCTTCCTGCTTGGTTTTGAAGAATTATTCCTTCCTATTTCTCCCTCTACAATAATCCTGGTATTTATCTAGGAAGGCAGTCTCCATTTTTTCCCAAGTGCTAATAGAGTTGGATGGTAATGCCATGAACCACCTCATTGTTGCATCCTTCAAAGTGGATGGAAACAACTTGATTTTTTGATTATCTATTTTATAATCATAGGTCTAACATGGTACCTTGAACTCAAATAGAAATTGGTCAGGATATTGAGATGGCATCCCTCTAAATGTGGGTAAATGTGCAGGTGAGATATTTTTCATTGATTTATCATCATCTCCCAATTAGATTAGTTAAGTAAAGGTTTTATCAGGTACTCCCTCATCTTCTCGTGCCATTTTAAAAATATTTTCTAAATTTTCCTCCCAATCAATGGGGTAAGTGGTATGCCTTGGGGAAGGTGAAAAATCAAGAGTAGGAGGTTGAATACTCAATTGAGAATCAAAACTTTCCCTAAATGGATCTTGAGTAATAATACTTTTCCTAAAAGTTCCACTCCCTTCAGATGACTAATCTAAGAATTCCATAGGTGGTAATTCTATTCCTTGTCTAACAGGGGGTGGTGGTGCCTCCAATTCTTGATCAATTTCCTTACTTTGACTAGAGGATGATATGAATTCTTGTGAAGATTTTTTTGGGAGGAATCTACCCTGTGAGTCTCTTGGTCTACTCATATATTTTGTGATATAGCAGGGAAGATCCTTCAACTATTAGATGTATGATTTGTTGCTCTTGCTAACACTTAATTAGAAGTTGCAACTAGTGTTCCCTAACAACGGCGCCAAAAATGATGGGTTTCATTATTCCCTTCATTTAATCAACTTCTTGTTGATTTCATATCAAACTAGGGGTGTGTCTAAAGCTATATGCAAAAAGAGTAATTTTATTGATCTAGTAGTTGATTGTAGTTATTTTTGTATTTTCTAGGGGATCTCTTCAATGTCTTAAGGACTTCTTGGTAAAACCTTATTTAAATAAAACTATGAAAACTTTATGAAAGTAAACACACTAAAAGCTTTGTTGAAAGGAAACACACTATGAATAATGGAAGCACACTTGTTGTTAGAAAATAAACACACTTAATTTAGAATGCTTGAAAACAATTACAAGAAATATAAGAATCTATCTAAACACCTGCAGGAACAAGTATACAACAGAGTTTAACTGAAAGAATTAAAACAATATAGAATTAACAGATCTAAGCTATTTGCTGAAGAAATATAAATACCAAATAAATGAATATCCTGGTCCTTGGGGGAGTGGGCCCTTGCTCCTCCTCGAATCAGGATTCAACAACTCAGAATTCTCTCAAATAGGAATGGCTATTTTATTGATAAAACATTCGGTATTACAAAACCTACTAGATCTGAGTACTTAGTCTATATTTCTCTTCTCTGTTCTATATCTATCCCATATCATATTTTATCTATTACATTTCTACTTTTATATACATTTTACAATCATATTTGTCTCAACGATTCTGATGAAATCAAATCATGCCCAAAATAGATGTTGATTCAGATTATGGTTGATCAAATAGATGTAAGAGAATTCTCACTGGATCTGCGTTCAGAAATATTCTCATCCTTTCCTGATTGAAAGGGTCGTAGATGCAAAATCTCTGGATGTTGTTAGAATAGATAAATCCTATCAGTTTCAGAACTTCATAGAAGTTCTAGAACCATAGGAAATCGTTTAAGGATCAACACCGTGAGAATTCCAGAGCTATATCCAGAAGTTCCGAAACTAACTCTAAAAATTCAGGAACTAAATACTGGAGTTCTGAAACTAAGTCTAAAAGTTCTGGAACTAGATGATGACTGTGTGATGGAGTTCCGGAACTAGCTTGGAAGTTCCAGAACTAAGATGTGTGAGAACAGATGTTACCAAAAATATACTGAATGCTTCTTGCTTCATTTCCTTGACTAATTAGACCTACTTTATTACAAAACTGAATTCAAACACACACTTCGTCAAGAATTCTAGAGCTTTTAACATTATAATCACAATCAATCAAAAGACATACAATTACATCCTAACTCATATCAAATCAAGTAATAGTCACACAATGCAATCAAACTTAATAAAAAGGAGAGTAAGATGAGATCATATATTATACATTAATTAGACATATTCTGGCCTCATCATGTGTGGTAGTCACATTCTACCTTTTCTGCAACAAGATTTAGCCTACGCGCATCAGTAAAGTGATGGAATAATGCCTAGAAGTAGTGCATTGTTAAGGCATACGACAGTTTACACCAAGGGCTCCAAGTCCCATATTTCATTACAAATCATGTGATGCACAAGTGTTGGTACACAGCGAACTACACTACCTTTCCCACCACCAAAGGTAACTCCTTGGGGATGCATCACTCCTCTTCAAATGTTGCATGGAACCGATCAAACCACATCTCCGCCCTCTTCTTGAATGGCCCCACTCATTGACCCTTCATAAAATTACTTGTCAAATATTTCTGTAAGGGACTTGTTTTACATGGGATACTCCCAGATCTTATTCTTTGGCCCATCGAGCACTCTGCTCTCCATAAATACAAGGGATAATAAGATAGCGCCAAAATTTATTTTCTCACCTATGTGTGCTTCCTTGATTATAGTCTCTGCAATATAGTCTAATATGTTGTAAATTATTCCCTGTGACATTCTCCTTATAATGTGTAGCCACATTGTATTCACCTGTGACCATCTCTCTTGATCATTCAATTTGATCACTAGATGTGTAGCTGCCTGTACCACTGGGTACTTCTTTAATTTTTTGATATCCATTCTGCGTGGACCCTTAGTATACCCTAACTCCTTCTACATCTCAAGGATTGTTGTTTTATCTATCAAGTCACTATCTAGATCCACTCATGTGCCCTTTAATCCTATTATTGTTGAAATCAATGTGGATGTAATCCTTACCCTACGTCTGGTGAAATAGAAAAAGTCTTCATGTACTTTTCTCATCAACCACTAGTACAAAGGTTCATATTTTCTGAAATACAGGAGCACGTATAACTGGTAAACTCCAATCTGCTTTAACAACTTATCTCTAGCATCATCATACACTAGTATGTCCTCTGTTATGCGCTTGTTTTTCTTCGTACTCAATAGCACATCCAATTCATTTTTATTATCCGATGTGTGGTGGTTGTAATCACTTATCTTGAAATTATGAATGTGAGAATCCCATTCTTGTCCCACTATCACACCTTCTAGGTATTGCATCTATGAGAAATTACTCTCGGGAGAAATTTCAACCTTTTCTTCCACTTTTTTCTTTCCCTTGGCTCCTACGGTAGGTGCTTTCTTTGGTGTTATCTGTAAATGGTAACTTTTTGTCCTCTGTAGTGTGTAAATGCTTTCCTTATATCTTATGTGACGAATGAGTCCAAACCCTATCTCAAATCTTTGTGCCCTAGTTGAAATCACGTACCCTAGCTCTTTCCCAATGCTCTACTTCACTCAAACCCTTCACCAATGGGGACGTAAGCTTCTCCTATGCACAAATCCACTCTCCACGTCTAGTTTCACACTCTCCAGACCTCAATTCGCTCAACTCATTTTGCACTTAGCTCATTAAATTTTTTATGATTACAATGGTAAAAATGAACTCGCATCCCATCCTTATATATATCTTAAAAAATTTAGAGCATTTATTGCTCCTTCACCTACCTACAATCCTCTCATTAATTGACCATTTTCACAATTTCTGTGCAGTACATATTTGTGCCTTAGCTATAACCTTTTAGCACGCTTTCCTACCTTCTAGCTACATACTTCTCTTCAACATGCTTACATGCACCTGAGTACCTCACCACTACGCCTTCTCTTGGTAGTTTCCACGGTCGTTGCTTACCTCGCGTTATATTGTTCCTTTGTTTATCTCCATCTATGGTCCTTATTTGGAAGCATTCTTCCATCAACCAACTCTCCAAACTTGAATAGCACATGTAGCAGTTTGTTCCTTTATGTATACCCATTTTCCAATGACCACCCCATACAAATGGTATGTGTAGTTATCTACGTGTAAAAATACTACAAATTGTAATTAGCTTCTAGCACGCAAACACGCTTATTTCACAAAACACCAACTAAATGGACAAAGCATAGTGACAAAGAAGGAAATACATTCAGGGAATACATAATTGAAAACCTAACCTAAATGGCAACACTACCTTATTACAAACACCAATAAGGCTTATTTATAGTAGGGCTTCAGCCTACTCCCATTGAAGTAACTGGGTAACCGTATTCCATCAAGTGTTTCTAACTGACAAGCTCATGTTTCAAGTATGTAAGTGATAACATATGGTCCTAACCAATGTTCTTTAAGTTTACTTGGATTGCGCAGAAACTTAGAATCATAAAGAAGCACCATCTATCCTATCTCAATCTTTTTGTCCTTGATGTGCCTGTCATGCCATGCTTTCTGCTAGGTTTTTTCTTGCTTCTAACTCTAACGTGTTATTGCTCATCGCTCGTCCAACTTAATTAAATTTTCAATTTGTTCTTCTAAGGTTTTTTGATTAGCTAGACCTCCAACATGCGTAATACACAAAGAAGGTAACATGAATTCCATAGGAAGGACTTCTTTTGTGCCAAACACTAATTGAAAGTGTGTGGCCTTGTTTAATCACTTGTATTTTGTTCTATACGCCCAAAGCACAGTAGAAACTTTATCATCCCAATATTTTCTTCCAACATCACAAAAAAATTTCAATGTATGGCTCAATATCTTGTTGAAATCCTCAGCAGTCTCATTTTCTTGAGGATGATATGGTGTAGTCTTATGGTGTGCAATCATGAATTCATCCAAAATAATTCTAATTGTCTCATTCAAAAAATGTGTGCCCCTATCACTTGTCAAACTCAAAGGGCATCCATACCTTCTAATAATATTTTTCCATAAAAACATGGTTGTTGTAGTTGTTTTACAATCCTTTGTAGGTGTTGCTTCTTCCCACCTTGTCAAATAATTTGTGCAAGTGATGATATAGCATAATCCAGTTCTATGTATAGCTAGTGAAATAGGACCCACAAAATCTATAGCCCATTTCTCAAATGGTTCTGTATTAGGAATAGGTTTTAAAGGCATCTCATCTCTTTGTCCTGGTTTTCCAAGGCACTGACAGTGATCACAAGCCTTGCAATATGCCTTACTATCTTTATACAGGGTCTCCCACCATAATCTAGTGAGTAGAATCTTGCGTGCAATGGCATCACCTGCTTAGTGCCCACCTGCAATACCACCATGAGCCTCTTCCATGATATATGTGCGCTCATGTTCCAGTACACATCGGTGTAATACTTCATCTTGGCCTAACTTGTATAGGTCTCTGCTAATCAACATAAATGGTGTTGCGCGAATGGAAAGTTATTTCTTCTCTAAGGATTTCATCATTTTTGGCATCATACATGTACGTAGAAAGATAGCAATGTCCTCTAATTTTGATGGTGTGTGTTGTAACCTGTATAGTTATGCATCGGGCATGATATCTTTGATTGCCTGTGTGTCTTCTCCTGACTATATTCTTGATAGATGGTCTGGTCCAAAATTACTTTTCCCTAGTTTTACCACCACTATGAAATCAAATTCTTGGTAATATTACCCATCGGCATATGTGCCCCTATAAAACAGGATTATTTACCAAATACTTCAATGCCATGTGATCGGTATAGAATAAAAATGGTGTTATTAGTAGGTACTTTCTAAGTTTATGTAACACATTGATCATTGGCAAAGCTTCATGCTCTATACTTGTATAATTCTACTCTGCAAGAGTCAATTTTCTATAAGAAAAATAGATAGTATAATCTATAATACCTTCTCTAGGTTGAGCCATTTCTAGAGGCGTCTACATGTACATGAAACGGTTGGTCCCAAGATGGGAAGCACAGAATAGGTGTTGTTGTAATTTTATCCTTCAATGTCTCGAATGCGTGCTACTATGATTCTCCCCAGTAGAATGCCCCTTTTCCTTTTAGTAACTCGTCCAAGGGTGTGGCAACCTTAGCATACCCTTTAGTAAATTTTCTATAATACCCAGTGTGACATAAGAATCTATGCACCTCACTTTGACTGGTAGGATGTTCCAGGCTGACAGTGACTGCAAACCTTAGCTGGATCAACCAATAAACCTTCCTTGTAGATGATGTGCCCTAAAAGGTGTGCCAAATGGTGTAGCGAATATTAATTTCTTGATGTTCAAAGACATGCTTACTAACTGGCAACATATTTCAAACATTAGGCGTAAATTGTCACAATGATCCTTAACAAGTCCATACACCATCCATTCATCTAAATATACCTGCAATAAGTTGTGAATAAAATCCTTGAATGCTTGGACAATTATGCACAAAAATACAATAGGTGCATTTTTCAAACCAAAAGGCATCACCGTATAGGAAAAACATCCCCATTTAGTAGTAAAAGTAGTATTTTTTTTAACCTCCTGTGCTATCCTAACCTAATGATACCCAAAGATTCCATCTATAAAGGATTAGATCTCACGCCCTGCAATGCCTTCTAATATTTCCTCAGTGAATGGCATAGGAAAAAGATCAGTCACACATGCAGCATTCAACTCCATGTAGTCTACATAGATCCTAATCTGACCATATTTCTTTATATTGATCATCATTGGGCCAACCCATTCTGACTCGTCCAGGGGCTTGATGATTCTATACTTCAACATTTTGTCAATTTCTTCCTTGAGCTTTTCATGCAAGTTTGGGTTCATCATGTAGGGTCACTTCCTGACCGAGAGAGCACCTTCCTTAAGCTTTATCTTCATTACTCCTAATGATTCATACATGTCTTTGAGTTCATGGTATCCCCTAGGAAATAAGTTCAGATAATCTCGTAGTAACTCAATGATTTCTACCACTTCAGATTCAGACCAATAGTCTCCAATTACAGCCTCCTTAGGCTTAACATCTGATCCAATATTTACTTTTTTTTTTTAGAGGTTCATGATAGGCACGCATGGTCTTATCCACATTGTCCAAAACTTCACGCCTACCTATTGAATGATCTACATCCAAATTTTCCACTTCCTCATCATCCACTAAGTAGACCATCTTTCCTTTTTCTTTCTCAAAGCCAGCGCGATTAAGTAGTATGGCATTTGTCTTTGTTTCTTCAGCAAAACATGCTCCCGAGTCATTTCCATCAAATAAATTCTGAATGAGTTCTTCTGCCTTTACACTGTCTCCCATAGTTAACCACTTTATAAACCTTAATGCCTCTTCTACTAGAAGTTTAGTAGAGAAATAGTCAAAAGTTTGGATCATTCCTGTAATCAAATCCTACCAATTTCCATTCTCTCTATGGATTTCTGCATATGCATACCAAGCTTGCGCGCAACCTTGTAAAGTGGAATGAAATTTGTGCACCCATATTGAAGGTGGTAAGGCTTCCTACCCCTCTATCTAGAGCCTCTCACGCTATTGAATGTGGTGTTGAATAGGTTGATTACTATGATAAGTGTAGATTTGAGTAGGTGCATTTCTCTTGAAGAACCGAGTAGGGAGAACAATCCTGATTTCATTCCATCCTACAAGATTATCCTTATGAACCACCCACCAGCATGATGTTGTCCTGCACAGGGTATATGCTAGCATATTCCATCTCTCTAACTGGATTATCCATTTTTCCTCCATGACACGCATAATGATTGTAGGATCTCCTTCTCCAGTGTATCGAGGTACTGAGTTGTTACTTATTCTCCTGATATAATGAGGTATGTTTCTCCATTCAAATGTGCTTCTTACTTCATGCCCTATAAACTCATAAGTACTATGAGCCCAATCATCACAAGAAACACTTGTAGTATCGCTCATAGACTGTGCATCTTCCCACTGAAGGATTCCCTCTTTAGATGGCTCAATCACTTTTGGCTCCTGGATGGAACGTACAGAAATCCTATTCAGATCTTCCTCACTCAAAGGCTCAACATAGGGTGCAGATTTTCCATCTGTTAAAGGGATAATAACTCTTTTCTCCTTATTTTCAAAACTAATATAACCCTTTTTGAACCAAATATCAGCATTATTTTCATAGCACCAAGGGCGCCCAAGTTGAGCTGGGAAGCTATCTGCCTCTTCAAGCACTAAAACCTCAAAATCCACAGTGAACGTGGCTCCCTATATAGTAATGAATACATCTTTTAAAACTTCGATGGGAGTGGCCTTAGTTCAGTTAGCCATGAAAATTACATTAGAATATGGTCGTAATGGGGGTCTCCCCATCTTTACCCATGCATCTAAAGTAAGCACATTGACTTTTGTGCCTATATCAATAAATATATTACTCAAAAGCCATCCATCCACAATAGCATTCAAATTGATTTCCTTGTCAAATTCTAAGCTATGAGGAGGGATATTTTCATTTAGGATCTATCATCCAGTCTCAATACTTACACACAGAGTGCTTCCCTTTAGCCAATTTCCTAATAATGGAATGATATTCTCCTAGTGCAATACTTTGCACACCTCCTTTAAGTCATCAATATCAGATTGGACTGTCTCTACTGCTTTCTTTTGCTCCATCCTCCATGATTTATCCTTTAAAAATTGTATTTCACCTTAAAGATTTATGAGTACCTCCATGGTTTCCTGATAAACCTCCTTTTGATGGACAGGATATGGGTATTGTGCATGTAGAACCTCCTCCTTAGTGATGGTAGGATTTTGCTGCAATGCTTCTTTGGTGTGCGTCGCTTCAGTGCAGGTAATGATATTTACAGGAAATACCTTGGATTTTGGTTCCAACTTAGGCATACACTGATTTTCCACAGCACGTTGTATCCTAACCATCCATGTGCCTTTGTTTTCTTATTTATGCTGCTTACTAAGATGCTCTTATAATTCTAGTCATTCCTCATAGCTATGATTCTTTCCACAGATGGAATAAGTAATATTCTGAGGACATTCACACTTGTAGTGGTTAGGAGATCCGCATGTATAACATGTTCCATGAGGAAACTCTCCTTATCCACCACCACGGCCTTAGCCTCCAAATCCACCATGGTATCCTCAACCTTTGTCATGACCTCCTCTAAAATGCCCTTCATTATGTTCATAGCACACTTGATTGTGATCCTGATCCTGATGCTCATTCTTTCCTTTAGAGTTATCTAAGACCCATGTCTATCGTACACCAATATCTATAACATCATGGATCTGGCCAATCAATCTACAGTCCTTTGTATCATGATTCGTGGATCGAAAAATCTTACAATAGCAGGATATGTTCTTCCTTATTGCACATTGCAGTAATGGGCAGTGGCTAGCATCATGGTTTAAATGACATATCTCACAGTCTAGTAATAATGAACGCACTGATCTACAGGGAAAACTATCATTTGTGTGACCTTCCACTTCACAATTTGTACACCAAATCCCTGTGCGCGTCTCATGTGCCAAATTTTTCGATAGTTTCTCCAACTGTTTTTCCATAGCCACAATTTGTGCTTCCAAAAATAGACTGACCCCAATGTCTATACTTCTGACTGCCTCAATGCATGAAGCTACTTCAAGTGCTTCACGTGGATCAGTCTATGTCTTATGTGATAGCACCCTTCTAAATGGCATAATCAAACCTCCAACAAACCATTGTGCATGCTAGCTTACGTGAATTCATAAGAAAGCTTAGATAAAAGTGTTTTAAAATGGGCATCATACTACTTGACACTCTCATTAGTACCTTGTTTAATATCCTTGAGCGTGCTTATACTCTTATGTTCGAACTTAGGGATGTGAAACTCTTTAAGGAAAGCATATTTTAATGTTGCATAATCTATGCAAGTTTAATCAAGGTCAAACTTTCTATACCAACTGTGTGTACGTCCTTGTAGCGTAGTTACAAATTGACTTGCCCTGCGCTCAGAATCCGTGATCCCTTTTTTACACCACAGTATTTCACACATGTGCACGTGTTCAACAGCATCTTCTATGCCACTATATTCTGGGAGATGAAGAGACATCTCCATGTAAATATTCTGGGGTTGGTGTTGACCTTGCCCACCTGATCCAGAAACTCTTGTGTTTCCTCTACCTCCAGAACCACCTATACCTCCTGAACCTCCACCTGTGGCCAAAGATAAAACAAAATATGTACTTCCTTGTGTTCCACAGTAGTATAGAACTACACCCCTATAGTATGCAAATTGTTACCACTCCTAGAAGTGAGTCCAAAATTTTGCGCGCTTGAATTCTGTGCGGATGATGCACCTGAAAAGGTACCCCCAAACAAAAATGAAGATGTTTGTCCTATCATCGATGTACTTGCTATGTGACTTACTCCTTCTCTCCCATTTCCTAAATTAGCTTGTTGACTGTTTGTTGAACTAGATACTAGAAAACCAAGCGTAAGGGCTAGGTTGCTAGGTAGATTCAGATGCGTGCCCATGGCATAGGTCGTCCACGTGAGGTCGAGGGGGTTTTCCTGTCATGTTTTCCAGAATGGTGGAGTTTCTGATGCTCTAGACACCTTCTACATGAGCTCTAAATCCTTCACGATCCATCTCTCTCCTCAATGTCATTTTCTTTGCAACATCCTGTTGCTTCTCTATCTCCCTATCGTGCACCTCATTAAACTTAAGCCACATTCCTTCTCTCATTCTTTTTTCTACTATTCCTACCATCTGTCATCAAACATGCTCCTTCCCTCACGCGTGGTGGGGTTTAGTTAGCCATCGGTCTTCTTTCCAATTTCAAGGTTACCATCAATATTTTGATCGCCAGTGGAATGCCTAGCAAGTAAGTTCCCCTGAGATATCATAAAAAAAGTAATTATGCTACCTCTGGGAAAGAATAAGTGGAAATTGATTACTCCATAATATATTTGTTCAGAACACCATGAAACCAAGTATCCACAATGCGTGTCCAAATTAGATTATCATCATAGAGGGCCTGAAACTATTCATGTGTCCAAACAAGTACGCGATACCTCCAATCCCTTTTAGATGTATAAGAAACCAACCACTCGTACAGTTCTATCAGAAAAATAGTGAAGAAGCTCTCATACAAAATTTCATACATATTATGTTCCACTCATGTGTGTGCATTAAACTCAAATCTGATGTTAAACCTCCATGCATATTCTTCTTCTAGATCATGTATCCACTCCTCAACACTTGCTAGGGTCAATCGGTATGTCTTCATCACGAACCATCCTAAAAACAACTAAAAAGAGGTCCCGGAAACGAAACCAATGATGCAACCTAGAATTCACCAGTAATAACCTAGGTGCATTGGCACATCACCCATCCTAAGCGTAAAGGTACCAGGCCTCTCTTTAGGGTTACTTATGTAGGATGTTAGCAAGATAAAGAGTTAATGTATTCAGATCCATAATCAACATAACATTCTACATGGCATATTCTAGATTTATATCTAAAGAGTAATGGATTCAAGTAATAGCCATAATGAATTCTACCATGCAAGATCTAGTTGTAATCATGTTTAACACCTTGGATCAATCAATATACTCCATTATATTAAACTCAATAAATACACATAAGATTCTTACAATAAGTAATACCATAAGCTCATACGGACATCAGATCTAGCAGCATAACTTCATAATAGTTCATATCTAGTTCCTACATAGTCATCCTATTCTACGCAAATCACTACATATTTATAAGGGTGGGGACTTTCCCTTCACCACTTGCATAATTCCCAAAATAGGTTGCATGTTGAAAATAGCTATGTGCCTTTACAATAATAAACACACATGCAAGTGTGCAAACAATAGATCTCTTTCGGTTAACTGGCAGTAGTAATTCTATTATTATCCCAAACCCATGCAAAGTGCTTAGCAACCACTCTTCCCAAAATAGCCTATGTGTGTCGCATAAGTCTTTATCCAGTTTGTGTGCTTTGCACGCTATCTCCAAAAATAGCCCATACACGTGAAAATAGCTAAGTCCCGAATATGTCCTTGTCTTACATGCGCATGTCCTTCCCTATCCTTCTACACCTTTGAATGTGCCATGTTCTTATGCGTGAACCTTCTGTGTGCCTTATGCTAAGTATTATACTTTGTCTTCTCAACATCCCAGAAGGAAAAAATTAAGATAAAGCTCAAAAATTTGGATTTCAGAATCGATGAGTTATGAGACTCCATCACTGAACGAATGGATGAGTTAGAGGGTTCCTACGTAGAGCTAGGGGTGGCTATTAACATGTTGAGAGGGAAGGTGGAAGAAATCACCTCATACCAGGTACCAAGTGTCATAGGTGAAGCGTCAAGTAAGGCCTTATCAGATTTGAAGGCCTGGGAAAAATTGAAAGATGAGATAGATGTGGAGTTCCCCGAACTCCTCTAATTGGTCAAATAGCATCCTTGCCCCATTCCTCAATCCTTTATTTAGATTCTCTCCCAACATCTATTCTTTATTCTTTTCAACAGTATTCTGGTTCACAAAAATTTTATTCGGGAAGCACGGAGGTTTGTCAGGGCGGTAACCAGTTTAGTGTGGGGTGATGTTGGACCCCTTAAAGTAACTAAGTACCTAAGGTGCAAAGCCTTGTCATGCACAGAAACAACACACGAAGGAACGCGTAGAAGTAATTCTCAGAGAGGTGCGAAGACTCACATCATTGCAGAATGGAGTCAAAACTTAGTAATTTTTTGACAACAAGAAAAGATACGCATAGGAAGCAAATGGAAAAGTGTCTAGATACAGATGTGGATAAGCTATGGAGACTTGTGAATCAAGGAAAGGATATTCCAGGGCATCAATACGGTAATCATGAAAGGATAAGGAGTTGAGGTTGTTAAGGATTAGCTAGCACATGCATTCTAGAAGGCACTTGATTGCGGGAAATGCATGGCGACACCTGACATATTCCTAGGTAGTGGTAAGCAATGATGAACGGATTCCATCAGGCCTACGCAGATGATTATGAATGGTTAAGATGGAAGGAGAAATATTTTTCTAAGGATATGATGGTCTTCGCAAGGGAAAAACAGACATAATTAATTATAGATATGGGGTAGGAGAGTGTGTGAAAATTATGTAATTGCAAGCTCTGTGATGTAAAGTAAGCTTTGCTAGTGTGAAAATTCAAAAACAATGGAACTCTCTTGATGTAATCTTGGATACCATATTTTGGCTTGTGAATATAATGAAGTGATTATGAAACACTCATGTGATGGATCTTTATATGTGTATTTTTCCTTTATGTTCATGTGTGTGTTACGGGTTTTCTTGATGATGCTTATGGGTTGATCCTACTTTCCTCTATTCGATCATGTTAATTTATGCTTCAAATGCATTAGGCTAGGATTTAGTGCTTACATCTTAAATTCCATGAATGAATTCACTTGTTTCCTAGTTATATTACATCTTCATGTTAAGAAGGAACCTTCTCATGAAGCTCACATAAAGGAAGGACTCGGTGCCTACGTGTGCCTTGGGTGAGCTTCCAAGCTAAGACTGGATGATATGCCAGCGTGCTTGGGATTTGTTGTTGAAACAAGTGGTGATAATAGAGACTAAAATAATCACACAGACCCCTTTTAGTATTGTCTTGGTACCACGTATCATATTCTTTCACGTATCACGTAGTACCGAGTATATAGAAAGGGAAAGCTTCTTCCACGTACTGACAGGTATATCAGAATGGCACGTATATAGAAAGGTTTTGTATATCGGACTGACGGTATATAGATTGGGAGACCATATACATGGAGTGATAAGAGCCTTACCCTTTGTCAGTTGATTCTGTAAAATGGGCACCAATGCCCCCAAGTTCTTTCTTCTAGATTCTCAACTTCTAAGAGGAAATAACTATGCATCATGGAAGACAAAAATCAAGACATAGATTGAGTTTGAAGAGATTTGGAATGTTGTGGATGGTTCAGTAGCCAGCTCAACAACTAATACAACACAACAGAGATAGTTTGATAGATCCAATCAGAAGACCAAGCTTATAATCTTGTTTGCAGTGTCTGATGATGTGCAACCCCACATTCAAGATGTCAAATCTGCCAAAGAAGTGTGGGATAAGCTGAGCACAGTGTATGAGACCAAAAACAAGAATGTCATACTGAATTTGTAGAGTCAGTTACACACACTGAAATTCAATCAAAATGAGAAAATAGAATCTTTCTTGCAAATAGTTGCAGAATTAAGGGATTCACTTCTAGCCCTAGGAGAGGAGGTTATTGATATAGCTCTCGTTCTCATTGTTTTGATAACACTCCCTCCTTCATACCACATTTTTGTGACGACACTAAACTTGTTAGATCAAACAGTCAGTTTCGACAAGTTAGTGAACCTACTGTAACAAGAGGAAGCTATGTAGAATAAATATGATGAAGAGGAGCAAGCACTATCTTCTCATCAAAAATGGAAATGAAAAGGAAAAGGAAAACCTAATTCCTATCAAAATTCCCAACATCAGAATCAACATCAGCAAGGGGACAAGTAACAAAAGAAGAAATGTCATGTCTGTAAAAGACGACATGAGTTAAAAAGATTGTTGGTTCAATACCTATAAGAAAGGTTCATCAAGCAACTCTAGACCTCAAAATCAAAATTATTATAAGGAACATTGTAACTACAATCAAGGGCAGAATAATGGGAACTGATGAAGAAACCCCCATCAGCAAGGAAATATAGCTGAGCAAGAAGACCATTCGGATAATGAAGACTTCTTGTACATTGCTCGATCAAGTGAACCTTCCACGTCATCTAGTGATGTTTGGTATGTTGATTCGGGAGCCACTCGACACATGAGTGGCCAAAAAGACTGGTTTACCACAATAAGGGACACACCTTTGAAAAATCATGTTTCATTGGGTGATGATTCTTCATACACAATATAGGGGATTGGGAACATTTCTATACCCCTTGGTTCATGCAATTGTAGATTTTCATATGTACTATATGTCCTTGGGTTGACAAAGAATCTGTTATTAGTCAGTCAACTCCTAGATCACAATTTGAAAATTAATTTTGATACTCATTCCGATGAAAAAATTTGTTTAATTCGAGAGAAATCACGAGGCTCAAAAATAGTTGAAAAATCCTCCAATGTGGGACGAATGTTCTAGCTTGATTTTGTCCATAGAGATGATCAAGCACTTGTGGCTAAGAACTCTACCTCTACACAATTTTGGCATTAGATACTTGGTCACATCAGTCTCAAGTATCTTGACACACTTCGCCAATAAAATATGGTAAAAGGATTTCCATCTCTCCAGAAGGATACAGATAAGTTTCCTCACTGCCTAGCAGAAAAACAACACAGAGCTTCATTCCAGAAGAGTACTTATCGAGCTCATGGTAATCTTGATCTAGTTCATGTCGATATTTATGAAGTAATGCAACCAAGTCATTTTGGATTCCAATACTTCATGCTTTGTGTTGTTGACTACTCTAGAAAAATGTGGATATATTGTCTTCGTAAGAAAAGTGAAGCTTTTGAAACTTTCAAGAAGTTCAAAGTGGTTTTTGAGAATGAAATTGTTCATCACATCAGAACTCTCTACTCAGATCGAGGATGGGAATTCACTAGTAACAAGTGAAAATCCTACCTACAAGCTCACATAATTTGTTGACAAATGCCTCCTCCACACACACTGTAGCATAATGGTGTTGTTGAGAGAAGAAATTGTACTATCATGGAAATGGTGTGATGCATGATCGATGATTCTGCACTAGCGAGGACATTTTGGGTAGAAGCAGCAAAGACAACAGTATATTTGTTGAACAAAGTGCTCACAGTTTCTCTTGATGGAGTAACACCATATGAAGCATGGTCAAAGCGGAAACCATCTGTTGCACACCTCAGAGTATTCGGGTGTAAAGCAAGTATGCACATACCCAAGTAGAATAGAAAGAAGTTGGATATGAAATCACAAAAACTCATCTTCATTAGCTACAGTAAAGAAAATCTTAGGTACAGATTGATGGATCCAAAGACCAGGAAAGTCTACACCAGCAGAGATGTTGAGTTTTTTTAGAATAAGGAAGCAGAGACTCCTCTGCACTCACCTGATCTAGATTTTTCACCTGTTGTAAAAATAGAAGTTGATGTTCCCAGAAATGATGACAGTGATGATGGTGATGATTAGATAGAACCATAACCCACGAGAGTAGTTCAGCATATGCCCAAGTGGTATAGTAACATGATACGAGATGTAAAATTGGATGCTCCACTGGACCATAGACTTGCAATAAAGCACAAGAAGAAGTAAAATTACTTTGATGAGTAGAGTTATTGAATCTAATGAGCCTTCTATAGTCTAGGAAGCCCTATAGTCAAAATCTTGGAAAGATGCCATGGACGTTGAGTATCAATCAGTGATGAGAAACAACACTTGGCAGTTTGTTGATCTTCCACTAGGAAAGAAACCCATTGGTTGTAGATGGATATTCAAAACAAATTACAAATCAGATGGGACCATAGACAAGTATAAAGAAAGACTAGTAGCAAAGGGGTACGCATAGAAAGAAGGCATAGATTATGAGGAGACATTTTCTTCCATGCTAAGATCAAAACGATCGGGAATATCTTTTCTATAGCTGCATAATTTGTTTGCAAATTCCCTCAAATGGATGTGAAAAGTGTCTTTCTGAATGGATATCTACTATAAGAAGTCTACATGACTCAACCTGAGGGATATGTTATACCTTTTCAAGAAACAAAGGTATGCAGACTTAGGAAATATTTTTATGGCCTTAAACAGGCACCCCGAGCTTGGTACATCGAAATTCATGAGCACCTCGTATAACATAGATTCGTCAAAAATCCATATGATCCCAAACTCTACCTCAAAAAGCAAGCAAGTGAGATTGTGATTTTTGTTGTCTATGTCGACGATCTAGTCATCACTGGCATTTCAATGAAGATGATCGATGCAACGAAGAAATATATTAATCGATCGTTCAATATGACAGATCTCAGGCTAATGCACTACTTTCTTGGATTAGAAGTATGGCAGAAATAAAATCACATATTTGTTTCTCAGTTGAAGCATACCAAGACGACGCTCAAGAAATCCAGGATGATGTATTGCATACCTATTGCTACACCTATGGAGATGAAACTGCAATTATCTCATTCAGATCCATCTCCTGTGGTAATTGCAACTCTCTATTAGCAGTTTATCGAGAGTCTCGTTTATCTCACATACACTAGACAAGATATCAGCTTTGTAGTGAGCTATATTTCCAGGTTCATGCAAGAACCCCAAGTTTTTCATTGGAAGACAGCAAGGTGAATCTTGAGATATCTCAAGGGAACAGTGGATCTTGGTCTAGAATATAAGAAGAAGAACAACTTCTTATTAACTAGATATTCAGATTCAGATCATGCAAGAAATATTGATGACAGAAAATCCACTTCAGGGTTTTAATTCTTTTTAGGATATGGAACGAAATCATGGGGAAGAAATAAACAACATTTTGTATCTCTCTCTTCTGCAAAATCCAAGTATCATTCAACAGGTGAAGTTGTCTGTGAAGTGATATGGCTACGTCACATACTTGAAGGTCTTGGAATACTACGGGACAAACCGACCACCTTGTATGTTGACAATGAAGGTGTTCTCAAACTTGTTCGCAATCCAATTTTTCATGAAAGAACAAAGCACATTAAGGTACAAGTACATTTCATACGCAAGAATGTCTTGAAACACAATATACAGCTTCAATTTTGTCCAAAAGCTAAACAACAAGCAGATATTTTCACAAAGTCACTTACACATGAAAATTTTGAGTTGTTCAGAGAATTCCTCTCCTCATCCCTTGAGGCAATGCAAAATTAAGGGGGGGAATGTTAGGGTAAACTTAGTTTACTAAGTTAATTTGTGCATTTACGTTAGTTAATTATTACATTATGGTAAGTTGTTATAGTTTGGTATTAACCATAAATTGTTTGTAATTGGGGACTGTATTCCCGTAGCAAGTTTATGTCATTATTGTAATTGTTATATGGTTAAATATTGTTGAAACCATATATTTGGAGTTTTCTGTACATGGGGTTATATTATTGTTGCATAGTTGCAACTCCCTGTTTTTTTCTATACATGACTTTCCAATATCTATAAATATTGTGGTCATTCATTTGTAAATGATTTGATTGATTATTAATAAAAGTGTGAGGCTTTTGTCCCTCTTCTACACTTTCAGTTAAGAAATGTATTAACATGTTTCCACATGGTAAAGTGTGCTATATAAATGATTGCAAGGTGAATATTTAAAATAGGTGATCAACATCTTCAAACCAAACATAAAATACATTTAATGAGATCACTCTAGAACCTGATATAGTGAAAAACTAATGTAGGCATTCTCATTATCATGAGTGAAGACACTTATCCACTCATGGAAAATGTTTTAAAGTATTGTTGAACGCAAAATTAGTTGTTCAATTGAAAATAAGAAATTGGGATAAAAGTACGAGTAGGTTTCAAACCAAAGTGTCCAATAATAGATAATTGCATCACTTTAATTGAAAAGATATGGGATATAAAATGGGTAGATATTTATTCCTCCTTCATTCACTTTAATAAATAAATTGCCACAGTTTCTAGAAACAAATTGTGGGTTAGAATGAATGAACTTAGAGTACCAAAAGATTACTAGGGAGTAGTCTGCAAACTATATGAGAAAGATAGAACCAGAATAAGAACTCATATAGGGTTATCAAAATGTTTTGATAATGACATGTATTAAGTATGGAGTCTCAATATCCCCATTCTATTTGGCCTTTATATTGAAAAATTAGATGCATGTGTGTAAGAAATAGGGGTGGCAAGGTCCACTTGGCTAGGTATATTATAAGAAAAAATTACATACTACTGATATTATTTTTATTATAACAATAGCCCAAAGTTTAAGATATCATTTAAAATCCTTAAATCTCTTTTGCAAAGAGATCAGGATGCAAGTAAACACCATCAAAACTAAGATTCTAGTCTTCTTGCGTCGAAAAGAAAAGAAACATGTAATAATCATATTTAAGAGGAGCCCACTTATTATTGTCAAAATACAAATACATTAGGCTTAATTTCACTAATAATTTGAGTGGCTACATCTATAGAGAGAAGTTATCATGAAAAATGGCCCAAACAAGACTAGTACTCTTCCAATCCCATAAATTTTTATCTCTACACATGTTTTGAAGCGAGTATAGTGTTTTCCAACCTCCTTGATGTAACGAACCGTTACACCAAAACCTCCAAGCGTTAATGAATCCACACACCAAAATCATAACATCCCATCATGCTTCCGAAGATCCCAATCTTGGGTTGGGTATGCACCCACACTCCCATACGTACGAGCCCCACTTCACCAACGGTCAGGCACCCCACGGGCCTTGGCTACATGGCGTAACCAACTAAGTGGGATTTCAACACGTGTGGTCACTCTGATACCAAATGTAATGAACCATTACACCAAAACCTCGAGGTGTTAATGAATCCGCACACCAAAATCATAACACTTGAATTGTCTTCATCTTGCCTATATTATACCCTAAAACTAAGAAAATAGAGAGAATTTAGAAATGTTAAACCACGGGAAACTTTAGAATTAGATCTTTAATCACACATGAGTTTCTATTTTCAAAAACATGTGTTTTTCCCATAGAAGTGACAACTATGATGCATTTCCTAACTTTTCTTAAAAACATAGAGAGCATGGAAGAGGATAGGTGGCCAAAAGTAATATTTAAAGAAGAGATAAACAAAAGAAAAGGGACATGTATGAAACAAACAAGATATGAATGAGAAAGTGGGGCATCCACCTACATGAGTGCCCAAATACTGATCAAGAAATTAAAGAACTATGTGACACTATAGTAAAAATATATTATTGGATAAGGTAATTCAAGAGGAAAAATCAATAATGTGTGATTGAGTTTAACTTCGCCTATAAGCATGACCAAATATCTAACTCAGGGGCAAAAATCAAATGGAAAATGAAGATGCTTATAGCCAAATTGAGGACCAACCTACACCAACTTAGATGTTAAACATGTAGTTGAAATATCCCAAAGGAAAGGTGGGAAGAGATAATGTCAAAGAGACATAATGGTGTTATATCATGGAATGCTCTACATATGACAACATTTGAGCTAGCTACTAGAGAAACTGGGGGGGATTGTCTATATCTACCATCTTTGAAGGTTCGAATCTAAGAAAAATGGGGAACTTCTAATCATAATTAATAGCAAGAGGATGATCCTTAAGAAACATAACATTAGCAGAGACTTTAACTAGAACCTTTCTTTCCAAAGCTTCTCTCTAAGAAGTTTCCTATTCTTTAAAAATGATTTATGTTCTTGTGGTCCCATATATTATGGTCTCATTAACATTACTAAAATATCTATCTATATACCTATCTTAGTTATCTTATATATGTGTTTAAAAAACTACCCCTACCATTTTCTCTCTTTCATTCATTCACTTTTATTTTAGCTTTGATGTTTGAGTTGGATTACAAAAACTTTTAAGAGGGATTCAATTAGGTAGGCCATCAATTATGAGGTAAACATGAACTTAACAAATTTGTAATTTGTTAAGTTCATGTTTGAATTTTATTTAAATGAGTCGCATTCTAATTTGATGTATAAGTTGCAATAATATTATCATTGTTTCATAAGACCAAAAAATAAGGAAACAAAACCATGCATCAATTGTGTCACCTTTGCTACAATAGATTACAAATCCTTAGCTCCAAGACAATTGTTCTTCGCCCTAAACTTTAAAAGATAATTCAACATGTAAAATTATTTTCTTAATTTATAAACAAATATATTTACTTTATATATTGTTAAATTTGTATTTAATTTTTAATTTCAAAACCATTAAACTCCACATAAAATGAATAATCAAAACAATAAACTCACTAAAAAACTATACCTTACCATTAAGTGTCATTTTTAATTATAAATTACAATACAAGCTTTTGTATTATTCTAAATAAATAAATTTAGATATTCATAATATCAAAATGTGTGGTCCTTTTGTAATTGTTTGGGACCGAGGCTTTAAAATCGTAAACATATGTTCTTTTGTGAGCACTATTATTTGACATGTATTAATATGTATATGTGATAAATAAAGATAAAAATCTAATTAAGTATTTGTTTTTTAAAACAAGGAAGAAAATAATTACACTCATAAAACAAAACTAAGATAAAAAGAGGGTCCTTCTCTCCCAATTACCCATTGTGGTTTTGTCTTTGTCCTATTAATCAATGTCACAACATTTAGATATTGGCCCCAACACTTTCAAATGTTTTCTTAAATTATTAGAAAACACTAACAATAAAATACATATATATCAGCATGTAAATACTTGCAACACCAATATTGTAAAGATTATCTTTAAATTTGTTAAATGAACTTTTTGAATTTGTTATCAAGTTGCGACAAATAATTACATGAAAATCACCAACATATATGAAAAATCAAGTGCCATGTTTTTCTTGATCATAAAATAAACCCAGTCTATATTTTAAAACATTAACCTAGTCTAACACGGATAAGAAGATGAAATTAACTCAAGCATGCATGAATTTAATTTTAAAATTATGGATAGGCATTAATCTTATTGTTTTTCTTTTCTTGTTTACATCATCTATCTACCTCATCCTTAATCAAAGCTATTTTTAAATTATTACGGTCGATAGATGAATAATGATCTCATGGAAACTCTAAAGTAAAGAAAAAAGAATGATATTGTTGTATAAAGTCTGATTACATCAAACTAGAGTGTAATCCTCACTTCCATCATCACTTCCAAAGTTATTTAAAAAGTTTAAATCATTTCAACAATTAAAATGTCAAAATATGTATTGAAAGCTTTGATTTATTAAGAAGGAATGAATAAAATCTCAATCATCACAAGAAAAACATTTTGTCACCACTATTGCATTAAGGTCAACTTCCATGATAGCATCCGAAATTTGAGCCTTATTGGACATGCTTTGTGTGTTAATCAAACTAGCCTTGTTCAAGCTACACATAAAGAAGTAAATGAGAATTTTAACTAACATTATAGACCCAAAGCCTTTATCATGCAAAGCTACCCTAATGTAATGCCCGCAAAATCAAGCACACAAATACAACAATAAAAAAATACCGGAATAATTTTTTTACTTTCATTACTTGCTACATGACACCACATGGGTACAATTAGGATGACTCAACATCACACAAGACATTATATTAACATGGATTCACATGTACCACAATATGATAAATGATTGACTTCACAAGGAAGGACAACACACATGACAAAGCCTACCTAAGAGGCTTATATAGGGGAGAGTTCATCATTATAACTACCCTTTATCCCTCTAAGAAGGGATCCTGGCTAGCCTTTGGTTCCTCCAAAGTAAACACACCACATCAACTTCGACAGACCTCTTTATCCCTCCATTATAACATGCTTTTATCCCTCCACTAAGACTAGCCACGAATCCCCTTGTTTCCTCCAAAACAACACACGCATTTCACTTATTCCTCCCTTCACTAGCTACACCTTATTCCTTCAATACACAATGATGAAAAATCACCCCAAAAAAAGAAAACATAACCACACGAAACACATGATGCACATCATATCTATATTTCCCAAAACAAAGGGCATACAATGATCACATTTCCCAAATGGCAAGGATAAACAACGATCCAACTACAATATAACTCATGGTCAGGCACTTTCTACAATAAAACACTTTCATGTTTCATACTTATTATAATCATGTTTCAAATATTAATTTTAAAGATTTGGAGAACACTTAATACATGAACATACCTTGTTTTTTTGTTCTAGACTAAATTTCCTTTACATCGTTTAACATTCAACTTAAGATGGTTTCATTTAATTTGGTTTGTATACCTTATTGCAATTATTTTTATAACTCATTTGTTAATAGGGACATTAGTATACACATGAGGGTACTAGTTCTTGTCTCTATGATTCATTTTAAAAGGGCATGTGTATTTAGTGTAGCATCATATATTCATTACACAATATGAACTATTGTGAAAACAAGAGGGGAAAACTCTATCATTAAAAGGTCAAAGGCTCACGATCCTCTTTTTTTTATTTATACTTTACGACTTTGGTAGGTTCATTTTTCCATTTACACAACATGAATTTCTTTTCTCACAACATAGAGAGCTTAACCAAGTTACAAGAAGATCTAATTTCACTTTTCTTTTAGAATATCTTCTCATGATTACATTGTCAAGACTAAGAAAAATTTACAATTTTGTTATTTTCCACAATCAAATCTTAATATCGTACTATAGGAAACCATACTGATAAATGTGTTAAGGATTAGGATTCATTTGTAACACAAATCCTAGAAATGTCTTTCAATATTAATTCTAACCTTAACAATTAAAACCCTTCATTTTACACATGTGCCAGGTCAGGAGGGTTTACATTAAGCATTATATCAGAGTCACATGAGGTACTAACTGAGGAGAACTTATTCACCTCTTTACACATACGAAAACAACCTAGGAGGAAGGACACATACTTAAGACAATATCTAACCACTATCGTTCTTACCAGATAGTTTCGCGATAATGTCGCTAAGTGCACAAGGTATTACGGTAACTAAAATTTGGGCTCTTAATTCCCTTAAGCTAAGAGATATCGCCGAGTACGAGAAAACTATGCTCAACCTAGACTTTCAGTCTTCAACGTCATGCAAGTGGCCGTATAAAGAGGTAATTAAGCACAAGAACCTTATTATGATTTTGACCGTTTGTTTAGTTTCTCTTCCTACAATTTCAAGTAAATAATACAATACACAAGAGATTAAATTATAAGGTTCACACTAAACACACTATAAGAGATTAATTCATTTTCAATAAGCATAACATATATAATCGTTTTGCAATACATAATTCTAAATCAAATTAACACCCATGATTGTTTACCCATTTCTCCAAACACCCCAAAACAATAACAACTCATACTTATTACAAAATTTAATAATTAACATTTCAATATATCACAGAATGTTGATTTAGCCTTTTAGAATTTCATTGTTCCAAATTACATGCTAATATGATATTATCAATAACATTTCATTTCCTCCATGTCTCGGTACCTACAACCACTGCATGGTCAGCACAAATGTTGGCATGGCATCCACCTAAATATAGCATAATTAATGGGTTTAATTTTTCATTCACATAATCAGAATAATTCACACATAACCAGAGAGGGTTATGGATAAATAATCATTTCATTACACTTCATTTCTTAACTGAGGAAGGAGAGAGAAAGAGATAGAGAAGAGAGAAAACATTATTTTTCCAAAAGTCAAATTTTTCAAAACAAGCCACAAAATAGAGTTTCATACAGCTATTTATAAGTGTCAATAAGTTTTCTCGACAGTTTGTTGACTTGATGAGGGTCCTACGGCCTTTTACATTTTCTTGCTAGTTGCATAAACATCCAATTTTGGCTTGAAGGCTAATAAACCGCATTCAAAAATGACATCTAATGGCAATCATGCAACAAGGAAATTCCTACACGCTCTCCTACATATCAAAAATTCACAGGAGTTGACGAAACTTAGAACTGGCAAATGGTTTACAAATGGCAACTAGTATTCCATAGCCATCAATCATAACTGAACTAGTTGCAAAAACACCCAATTTCAGCTCGAGGGCTAAGAAACCATGTCCAAAAACTGACTTCTAATGGACAAACGCACAACGGAAAAATTCTTACACGCTCTCCTATATATTGAGAACTCACCAAAGTCGACAGAATTAAGAACTAGCAATCGGGTTACAAATGGCGACTAGTTTTCCGAAGCCACCAGTCGTAATCAAACTAGTTTGACCTAGACAAATAGCGACCAGAGGCCTACAAAACCCCTTTGCAAAACTAGCTAGTAATGTGCTTTTCCCTGAACTAAGGGTTGCAAGAAATTGTCAAGTAAAAATAATATAGATTTATGAAGGCGAGTAACCATTTCTTCATGCAGGGTCCAAAGGGAAAGCCAAAACAAAACCAAACTTTTCACTTTTAGCAGCTACCCGATGTTGCAAACAGGGTCAACATGGCTCCTAGCGCACTACGCCAAATTGTCAAAAGATCAACTTATGGCGTTGTAGAAGTTGTAGTGTCTCGTGATGACAAAGAACATGTTCAACCCTGACATTTTGGGTGGGGGTCCCAGAAAGGTATTTTTCATGACAAAGAAAAATCATGATTTACTAACTTTTACAAAGGAACGGTTAATAAGTTTACAAAGAACTCAAACTCAACTTGTCAATAAAAAGGGGGTTGCAGCTACTTGGTTTGGTCACAAAGTTGTCAAATCATCTCAGAATGAGGGTTTAAGTCTATGGTTGACTACCAAGGGTTATTTGGATTGTGTAAGTTACGAGATGACTTTTTATTGTTTTGCAATACAAGTTTGTTAAAACAACCAATTGTACAATAATCCAAGGGTTTAAAATTTTATTTCATTACAAATGAAGAACTAAAAATACGATAATTATGAAAGACAAGGGTAAGATGAACCATGCCTAGAATTACTAGCGTCTGCAATGTATGAGGTACTCCAGGTGGGTTCACCCACATTCCACAAGGCTCCAACTCTCTTTTAGCATTCCGTCAAATAGTTTGTGTGCATCCACAACCCCCCCATTTTGCACCATTCAAGACAGCATCCTTGTCTAGGAGATTTCAATGCTTCCAACCACCCTAACCAACACTTGTCATGTTAATCTATGTTGCCACATTTAGTACACATATCTCATTGCAAAGCTCTTATTTTGCACACATTAGAAGTATAATGGTAAGGATGAAAGATTTTCTCCTCGTCACGTTCCAAGAGACCATATTTCTTTAAGGTATTTTATCAAGTAGTTCACATGTCTAAAATGGCACCCCTTGCTAGAGTGCAACCATGCATCTCTCTACTCACAGTGTGTTTCACTTAGCAATGCCAATAATCCCCTCAAGACCCCCTTTTTATAGAGTTATTTTGCATAACCCACAACAATGATTGCAACCTGTGAGACTATGCTTAGTTGAGGCATCTCTTTGAAAAGCCTTTAAGCCTCATCATGAACACCATTCCCAGCATATTAAGCAATCAACGCATTTCCATGAGACCGCATTTTTTTGAGGTATTTTGTCAAACAATTCACGTAGCTTGTGGTTTCTTCCACATTTTCATACCTGTCAACTAGAGCACTTGCAACTACAATGTCCTGGAGGCTACTAGACCTAGATTTCAAGCTCTTGTTTGGTGTCGGTAAGGGAAAAGTTGGCAAAGAGGATTGTGAAAGGACAAACAAAGGGTTTCACGGAGAGGAAGAGTTAAAGAGACAAATCTTGCAAAGACATAAGTGTGATAGCAGAAAAGGGAACTTTCAATGTCTTAATCATTACAACTACTACTCGAAATAAAAGATAAGGAGCAAGAAAACAGAGTGGCATCCGTCATCTACCCCGAGAATGGTGTTGGTAAGGTTATAGTGCACATAGTATAGGTACTCGGAAGCAGAAGAAGCAAAAACAAAATTGCTAGACATTACCCCTCAATGAAGTGCCTCCTAATCCTCAATCTTCTTCTTCTTCTTCTTCTTCTTCTTCTGCATACAACAACAAAACAACGACATGCAACAACTTCATTTCCTCTCATAGACAATTGAACCCGCTTTAGATATAGATACAGATCCAGATCAATCAATTTGTATGTAGTAAAGTGAGGAGATATTTGGGTTACAAATTTATCTCTGTGTGCAGGGCTAATTTAACCCATAATGGTATTGATTTTAGGACGACTATTGGCGAGAGCTCCATTTAGAACAATTCCCTACAACGATCTATTTATTTAATTATGAGAGTACAAAACCATGCTTTACCATTGTTAGTAAAGCAGAGCTCCGACTTCTGCACTCGTAACTATCCAATTACTGTTAAATTTACAATGTTAACTTGGGTTTCCACAAGGGTAACGCCTTTGGATCTCAAATAAAGTGCTTGTATTAAAGGAAAATGACAGGTATGAAGGGTCGTTTAGGATGTGATTATCTCTATGATCTGCTTGATGGATAACTTTACCTTGTTCCAAGGCTACTAATTTCACGCGGCTGGGCAGAGTATACTAACAAGGTGAATTGACCAGGTTGGAGGCGTGTGGCTTTAGGCCTGTCACGTGCATTTGCTTGAAGGCTTCCAATGTCTTTTCAAAAATAAATTTTGAGCAAGTTTTAGCAGAGCTCCACCACCCATTCTGTTTTTCCCCAACACGCCGCGGCTCCACCAAACTCCATAACTTCTCTATACCAAACGCATTTACTTTTATTTATATTTTAATTTTTTTTCTACTGTTAATTTTTGTTTAAATTTTTTTTATCTATTTATTTATTTATTTTATTCATTCGATTTAAATGATATTTTATTAGCTAGTTTATCTTGTTTAAATTTGTTTATTAATCTATTTATTACTATTATTGTGTCTGTAAAAACAGTATCTTATTCTATATAAGTTTATATATATACACAAATACAAGGGTTTTGATAAAAATTATATTATTATTATCCAACCAAAACGAATCAAAGAGATAAATAACCTTAAGTCGAGGACGACATTCGACAATCAACTTAAAATCTCAATTAAGGGTATTTGTATTGCTTATTATTAATATTAGATTATAATTCTAAAATTTGATAATAGTTTTCCACAATTAGGATACAGATAACACGTAATTTTGAATTTGAAAGCATAAGATACAACCAGGGCAGAAATTGGTGTCCAACGAGGTGTTCGGAGCTTCATGTTAGACATTGTGACTGGGATCCAATACGTCCCGGAACGTCCAAGAAATTGGCGGAATACACTCGTATCGACAATCAAGTGTGAAGGTGGGATCCACACTTCACCGGTTAAGGGCGACGAAGCGGAGCATTACACCTAACATGTTGAAAGTAGGTTATTCAAGATTCGTGAAAGAGGCATGCAGTACAAATTGTTGAAAACCATTATCTCATTGGTAAGCACTCTCTAAATATGTAAGTTCATGTGTTGATTGCAATCATAAGAACCATGGCTTAGGACTTATATGCATATGTAAATTCTCTAAATTCCATAAAAATGTAACAAGTTGCAATAAAAAAATTAAATTAATCTCTTTGCATAGAGATAAGAATTATTCAAAGAGTTGAACAAAAATATGTTTATTTATTTATAAACCAAAATAAATCACAAAATGTACAATAAATTAAAAACATCCGTTGAAAGAAAATAGGTCATTAAAAAGTATGATTCAAATTGAAGCACTTACCTACAAATGGATATGTAATAATGACATCTAATTCAGATGAGCAAGCTTGAATCTAAAAAAGTGGGAAATTATTTAATCATTAAAAATCAGTATAAGTGTACTCAGAGATCAATAAATCAATCATTGAAAATAAACTGATTCCAAACCACCCCTTCAATGATAAATTGAAATGCAAATATAATAAATTAATGAAAGTTGTCCACGTTATTTAATCTAATTTACTCCAGAGAAAACTAAATCCATGCTTGAAAGGAAAGTTTTTGAATGTGATTATGGAGGGGATTTTTGTTTGAGAACTCTTCTACACTTTGGTTTTGGTGCTATCAAAAAGAATCTCTTAATAAAGTCCAATTGTGGGGGACCAAGCGTACTCTTCACAAAAGCTAATTTTTTATAGGAAATCAAGTAAGCTTCTATGCTTATACCACATTATTTTCACCTTATGATTTCTTATTTAATGATTTTATTGTGTCAAGAATCCAATCACACTCTTCCCTATGAATTTAAAAAAACGTAGTACAAATCATTCATTATTTTACGGTTGTAAAGTTTTTATTTTCTTGTTCAACTTCAACTCAAGTCTAATATTTTTCAAACTTGTGTTTGATATGAAATTTAAAACAAACATAAAATGATCTCTCCGACTTCATTATAATGATAACTTTTATATGGAAATCTTGCATTAGCACACAAGATTGGAAAATGTTTTTTTTGGCTCTTTTACTTCTACATATAGAATTTTTTTAATCAATAGCACGCTTCTGCCATGTCTGCATTGTAAGAGGGTTCAAAGCTTGCTATAGAAATCAAACTTTTTGTGAAGTTATCATTCCCATCTAGTTCCAAAGTTACTCAACCGTCCCAGCCCTAAATAGAGAAGCAAAACGAATTCCCTTTTTAGTTCCAAAGTTAGACCACAATGAGCACCCGTTTATCATGTACCCGAAGTGGCCAAGGCTAGATTTGCTCCCAAGCTTGGCCATGTGGTAAAAACTAAGGGATCTAGAACTTGAATAATATATATAAGTGAAGTGAAGAAAATCCCCTTGACTCCACAAGGAGGGTCTCATACACTCAGGAAGCATGTTCGCCAAGTCTGGGACATAAAAAGATACCTTGACCTTTTTACATATAGCCATTTTCCTGCTTCAAGCAACTTAGGCCAAAGATAGTTTAATGAGCAAATATCTTGGTAACATTATAGCTATTTCTTAGTAGAACATTTTGGAATTTTCTTAAAAACAGTAATCATCATTACAATCAGCAATCATTTCACTCAAAAAGAACGGAATACCACCTTACTCCCTGAAACAAGGGCAGACAAACAACATTGCAAAGCCAGTTGCCAGTTTGTCATCTCACATGCTACCTAGATTTTATTTCATTTCAATCAAGCGTATTCAGTCCAGATTATTGAAATTCATACCCAATTTATCATTTCAGTTTTTGCCAAGATTTAAGCTCCATAAAAGATTATCCTGTGTAAGTATAAAAAGTAACTGAACATATTATATGAACAATTTAGAGATTTCCGTAGAATGTAGACATATAGTACTATAAAACAAATGCATTCAACCCATCCTTTCAGCATGTATTTTTTGATAGATCAAAGGAGATATTTAAACAATGAGTAGTCAGAAGGTATTGTCTCCATGTTTTAAGAATTTCATGCATAATGGGGTAACAAGTGAGCTTATCCTCATTTTACTACAAAACTCTAATCTCAACTTGTGATAAGTGATACAATCAAAATGAAAAGACGCAACAACTATAGTACCAGGAAAATAAGAAGTCATCTAAGAAAACAATCATGGCAAATCCAAGCATAGATTTCCCCAAGCCAAGATGTTCACAGACCAGGATTAATTCATTTGAGCATTGGTGCCTTCCCATCTATCACCAACAACTTCATTAAAAAAACTTTTTGGGGAGCTAACAACTAACAAGGAAACTATTGCTTCCAGGCAGAGAGCACATCTTCCTCACAGAAATAGATACCATCTGGATCACACTTTGCTTGCTTCATTGTTGAAGAGAAACCAACCATGTATCTTTGAAATTTGCCACAACAGGAAAATACGAAAGAAAATATAGGCAACTATACTTTGGGCAAATGACGGCAATGTTACACATTGCCAACATGAATGTTCCCAAAAGGCTCAACATAATGTAAAAACGCTTTCCAATCTTTAATATTGTAATATATTAACATAAAATACAATAAAACCTGTATGATAAAATTTGCATGAACTCGGTCATTTTTGTGAATTCCATGGATCTGCGGAAGCATAAAAGAAATTATAAATGTAAGTAAAGCGCAAACAGTACAGGCATTGTAATATATTAACATAAAATACAATAAAACCTGTATGATAAAATTTGCATGAACTCAGTCATTTTTGTGAATTCCATGGATCTGCAGAAGCATAAAAGAAATTATAAATATAAGTAAAGCGCAAAC
The DNA here is from genome assembly GCA_019776745.2 of Taxus chinensis. Classification (NCBI taxonomy): domain Eukaryota; kingdom Viridiplantae; phylum Streptophyta; class Pinopsida; order Cupressales; family Taxaceae; genus Taxus; species Taxus chinensis. The sequence continues at coordinate 432,969,250 of CM034153.1, read as the reverse complement.
AGTACAGGCGTTAAGATTGTAATCAAATAGATTGCAATGGTCACTGATGCAAAGTTTAAAACATAAGGTTCCCATCATCTGATCATCATGTCAGGTCAAGCAAACAATACACATGATGTCAATATAAGGAAAAGAATAAAACAGTCATAGATGTGTCTTTTATTTCAGAAAAGCATGCCTTTTACATTATAGCATATCAAAAAACTCAAACCACATTGAGATCCGCAACAGGTTTATTTAAGGCTTGAATTTAAACAATGATAAACATTATTGTAAACAAGACTAATGATAAAAGTTTGAACAATTTATCCCACTGTAATGTCCCCTTTTCCAAGCTAGTTCAATATGGAACACCTTATGCCCAATCCACTTCCTATGGGCATCAAAAGAGGAGCTAAGGAGGGAAACTCGTCATGGTTGTATGTATTATACTCTAGTAATTAAGTATGTTATTTACTAATCATGGCATTGGAGTGGTTCGACTAGGTGGTGGAAGACTTGTCCAACAATGCAAGGAAGATTTCTATTTCTTCATTATGGAGGTCGGTCTTGTGGATACCTGCGTGGTGACTTAAAGGTTCTTTTCCTTCATTAAGGAGGGGTCGGCCTCTCTAGAGGATTATATTTGCCCATAGACATCTTTAAAGCCTATATAAGGTGGTTCGACTTGCTAAATGAGGGTTATGCTGATTTTGATATTGATTTCTTTTGAAGGTGGAGCAAGTAGCTTCTCTTCTTGCCATTTAAGGACGGAAACCCTTCCTTGGTCACCTATTGAAGACTAAACCCTTCAATAGGATTACACTAGGGGACAAAAAACCCTCGTGTGTAAGGGTGATCTCACACGGAGGTCACATTGGTACTTCAAAGTGATTTTATGCAGCTGATCTACATTTCCAGCCCAAGGCGACTTACTTGAGGGTTGAGTTCGGTGCCTTCTAGGGCACATTTTGGTATTTTGTGTTGGTATTCTTGTTCTTCATAATTTATAAGGCCGGAATCTACATTTTGGCGATTTTAGGAGTTTATCTATTTTTTTCCAGCCCTCGGTTTGGTTGTATGGTTGTTGTAATAAAAATTAATTACAGCAGTGATTTATCATTTGTTTCCCCATATTTTTTATGTATTTGAGATTGATAAATATTGCCGTGGTTGGATAAATTATTTTGGTGGCACTTCAACTCTATTTGCATGGTTAAATGTTGATGTGAACCTAATATGCAATTTGCTGCCCTCGAGGACTGATTTATATTGTGTGTTGATTGTTTGAAGAGCATTCTCAGCTATTTCAATTTGATGTTTGTGTGTTTGAACGTGCAATTTCATATTTGGGTTTAAAGCCAAACCCTCATTTCCATATTTAGCCCTAGAAAGGGACATTATAGTGGTATCAGAGCTTCGATCCTCCCAGCTTGGAGGGTTTCATTGTGAAGAAGAACTTAGATCAAACGGTTGAAGAGCTTAGCATGGCCCACCAAGATTCACAAGGAGCCAAAATCAATAAGATCATTGAAGGGCAAGTTTGATTGACGGACACCATGGACTTGTTGGCTCTAAACCTACAAAAATTCCATGAAGCAAGGCCTCTTTATGGTGAGGGCAACTTATCCAGAGTTAACACTTTGCTAATGCATAACTGCCCCCACCTTTGAAAAATGATTGCATTTTCTTAAATGGGTGGGGACCCCCTTTTGGTTTATACAAGTTGGTAAAATTGAAATATTTCATTTCTTCTTCCTCGCACTCGCACTCTATGATTTTCTCGCACTCGCACTCGCACTTTATAAAACTCTCGCACTTCAAAGTTTGAATTTTGGCTAACTATAAGTTTGACTTTTCCTCGCAGGTCAAACAGCAAGACCTCGCACTTCCAAGTGCGAGAATTTCCAAAGCAAGAATTTCAAAGAGCGAGAACTCGCACTTCCAAGTGTGAGTATCCAATAAGGAAGAGCTCGCAAATGCAAGTATTCAAAACTCACACTTTCCAAGTGCGAGTGTTCAAAAGACCGAATAGTAAGATGCGAGTACTGAGTTTTCAAAGCTCGCACCTCACACTTCATGTTAACATCAACTTGCACTTCCAAGTGCAGGAAGAGTCAAAGAAGGTCAAAATCAAATAAAGTCAAAACATGTCATCAATTGAAAAAGGCACCAATTCCAGTGTTACACGTGGCATCCCACATGTCATATATGTGGCTCCCATGTCCCAAAAATCAAAAGGCTGATTTAAACTGACGGCTATGATTTAGCCTAGGCTGCATGGATGTAAGGCCCACATTTAAAAGGCTAATCAATTCAAAAAAGCAACATTCCCTGAGGCATAAAAACATCAAGTCATACATTATGTTCCATTAATACGGAGCACGCCATTTTAGATGAAAGATTGCCCAAATTATAAGAATATTGTGTTAACTGAGGAAATTCATTTGAGCCTTCAAGTTACAAGATTGCATGTGAAAGTTTAATCCCGTTTTCACCCATTTTCAAGCAGATTGTTTCGAAGAATTCATTGTAGCCTTTGCAAGCTGTTAATCTTCAACCATGGCGGGAGAACCAGGACCTTCAAACGTGGATGCATTTATGTATTCTTATTCCGACACGAGGGTAATACGGGATAGTGTTCAACTCTACTTCACTTGACCATGAATTCCAACATTATTCAGTTGTTTTCTCAACCATTCAAAGGGAGAGACTCGACACAAACACCATAGATGAAGTAGGATATGGACGACCAATCACAAAGGGCCAAGACATTAGGGAATTAAAAAGGGTCATATACTCCATTTGAATTGCAGCCAAACCCGAGGTATTCCCGTGTCTGGAATCGCTCTCCTTCCTTATTATTCATGCTAAGGCAAAGAATTGGGCTTTGTTTTCTCAATTTGAAACAAATAGAATAGCTTTCTTTGTTGGATATGCCTTTAAATCCTATTATAAGTTTCCTGACTCTGACACTATCTATAATTCAACCACAATTGAATCTTGGATGGCCACAAGGAAAATTAGAAGTATTTTACAAAGTTGGACCAAGGACCCAATTAACAATATGGATGATCCTCATCTAAATGACATCCTTATTCAAAGATTCACGCTTGGAGTCCTCATTGGCATGGCACTGATGAACAGGTTATATGGAAACCCTTTCATTACTAAGCTTGATGTAGCTTGGCTTCCCCTTCTTGTAATAATTATAGATGACCACAAAATTCCTTCTCTAGGACAGTGGTCACATCTAATCTAATCTCCCAAAGAATTTCCTTTATTGATCATAAGAAGCCATTCTTTATGACCACCTATCTATTGGATGTGGTCTACGAAGTCCTCCAATGTCCTGAATTCTGTAACCCATGGTCCCCATCATGCCTCTCGGAAGTAAACGAGCTTTACTCAAACATGTATGCCCATAGATTCAAGGCCCATATTGAGGATTTTTGCACATCCTTTTACCCCACACTTTACAAGGAAATGCATGAGTCACCAATGCCCAAAATCTTTGAAATGTCCTTGAATCAATCAGACAAATGGGGGCTTCCTTCTTCTATCTTGAGCATACAATAATTATGATTGAAGGGTCGCTTACACCACCATTGCAGCTACGTTACTATGTGCCTGATAAGATGGCTACACAAGAAGTTGCCTATCAAATTTGCAATGGCATAACGGACCAGGCAAATGCAAGGACAAAAAGCTTAGGCCTCACCCTCTATCAGTTACAATGGGATGTAGGGAATTCAAGAGGTGGTCAGATCTTAGAACTGCAGCTGGCCACCACAATTCCTTCAACCTGCCCAAACACCCCTTGAGACAATATGACCCAAGAAAGAGACTGGCAAAGCATTTGGAGTCACTCAAGGGGAAAATCAATCTAGCATATGCTCATAAGGTTGATGTTAATGACTGGGTGTGGATCACCCAAACAGATGACAACCTTGTCCAACAAAACATGAAGACAACAAGGGAAATTCCTCTACCAAGAGGGGTAATTAAAAGAGAATTCACAAGGAAAGGAGAACCTGGTTATTTAGAGCCTCCAAGGCAGTCCCAAGGCACAGCTTCTCCAACTCCTCTAGAACCAAGAGGAACAAGAAATATCCCAAAGGTCCAAGAGATCGTTCCCGAGCCAAGCAAAGGATCTACCTTAGTAGCATATGATTTATCTAATTCAGATGATGAAGCTAGACAAATAGAGGCCCAAACAGAGAAAGCACGAATTGAGTCAGTTCGGACAACCCCTGCAAGTGTTCCTCCAACAGATCCTCAACAAGATTGGGTTGAGCAAGCCATGATCACCCATAGGGCGCAACTAGATTGGGTAGCCCAAGAGGAACCCTTGATAAAGATTGAGTATAATCCTAAAACAAGGACTTTAAGAAGGGTGACAAGGAAGAGGATGTCCACACAACAGGCCATCATTTGGCATGAAACATATGAAGACCTCTTCTCCCTCACCAAGAAAAATAAAGGCCAAGGGTTCTCAAGTAGCACAATATGAGGAGGATTCAGTATCCTACATTAAGGCCTCAACAGAGTTGGCAGCAGAATTAGTTAGAGGAATGCAGGACAGAAACAAAGAGCTAGAAACTCAAGCCAAAGCCACTGTCTCCGAGGGTATTGCCTTAGATGTAGAAGAAGCCCTGCTCAGCCTATATGATGTGGTCAAGGAAAGCATTGATGCCGAGAAGAAAGAAATGGCTTTCTCCAAGAAGACCAATGCAGTCATTGAAAGAATGGGCGTGATGCAGAGGATGTTAAGAGTCATGGCCAAGGCCATTGAAGAAGGAATATGCAGAAATCCTACTATAGTTACCATAGAAGATATTGGTATATGCCAAACATATGTCAACTATACGAAGCAGTCCTTGAAGTTATGGGCAGAACAAATAAACAGACTTCCTCATCAACTTGATGATGAGATCTCAAGAGGAAGTCAACTATTTTTAGAGGCAACTCTCACAAGGGTCCTCAAGGAAAGCCAAGAGTTAGTGCCTATAGATGAATTTGCACGATTGCTCAACCAATTCTTAGCAAATTTTCAAAAGAATATAGCAGAAGCCAATGAGGTAGAGGCAGCCCAAGTCATTGAGATTGTTTCTCAAGGTTGGGAAAAGGTCCAAAAGATGGAAACATTGAAGGAGATCATGGGAAAGGCCATAGCTTCACTAAAGACCCTATTGGATAAGGCTCCTAAACTCTTTAGGAAGCCCATTGTTGACCTTACCCAAGAAGGAAAGTTGGATGAAGACTACAAAATCTGCATGGAAGTTTTGATTGCAGTAGGAAAGAGGCCAACTCCATCTGATCCAACCCAAGAAGGGCCCACACAGGCAGACCCAATTCAAATGGGGGTCGTGGTAAAACAAGAACCCAGTCATTATATTTTGTTCTCTTAGAGAAATGTTGACCTCGTCCCCATTATAATCATCCTAACAAGAATTAGTTAGCATATTTCATGAATGGCTAGCTATCTTTGTAATATTCTTTAATTTTGTAATCATTTTTGGGAAAGGGCGGTGAAGTGAGACCCCCAAATCGTATAAATATGTCTACTCCCTCTCTTAAAGGGGGGGTTTCATTTTTCATAAATGAATGCGAGCCAATTTGAAACTTAACTCATGCAAGCTGAAATTTGTCTAATTTACATTTTCCCATCTCTGTCTTAGACATTATGTGTTTATGATCTTTATTGCTTGATGTATCACAAGTTAACTTTCCTTCAGTAATTTGTTTGAATTGTGCATTTGCAAGTTTAGATTTGATTACTATAGCTTTCTGCAGGTTAAGTTTATCATTTACATGTGCATTCAGCAATTGATATGAAAAATTCAATTTACTGTTCATTTGTTTTCATTCCCTTTGAATCCATGCATCAGTGGCATTAAAATTTGAGTAATACTTGAGTTTTGTGTTGTTGGTTCAACAAGGAAAGCACGCTATTTCCCAAATCATGCACTAAAGATCTCATATGCATTTGTCTCAGCAGATTTCTTCTCTCTGCCTTTTCTTTTCCCTTTTTGATTTATTTGAGTATTATCCTTACATTAAATTAGTTTAGGAAGCCTTCAAAGATAAATCGGGTGAAGAAATTGCAAGAGTGGCGCTACAAGCATTAACAATCCAGCAATACACCCTTATTATTGGTTTAAATGATCAATACCCTGCAACTCATTCATTGAATCACACTTTAAGTGATCCTAAAATGAGTAGGACGTAAAAGCCTGTCATTTCTCCCTATTGTTGTGTCACTTTGGTGCATCAATGCACTTCGCGACAACCCCAAGGATCAACTAATGGTTCAACTACTAGGCTTACTTTCCTTCCAAGGAAAGAAGTCATTCCGAAGGTGGGAACAAGACATTCAATAGGGCAGATTATTGCTACCATCTATGAGGAGTACATGGCTCTTCCAGATGAGATTTGTGATGTCATGTCACTCACTAAGTTTATAGGGTTGAAGAAAGGTGAAATGGGACTTAGATCAAGGTTTAAACCCCAAGCCATGCCCAAGAAAAATGCGGAAGATATTACAACCCTAAAGGGAAAGAATCCCTCCATCATGATCAAAGAAAAAGAAGAACCGAAGTTGATGAGCATTGAGAGGGACCAACCCATTGCAGCCCTAGAAGCACCCATCACTCTTTTTAAGAACAAGCCATTGACTGATTTTTAGAACAGCAGTATGAAGGGTCAAAGGTTTGATGAAATCTTGAAGCACGAGCCAAGGAAAGAGAAGGAAATCATGAAGCATGAGTTGGAAGGTAAAAAATCCTTTGATATTCAAACATGATTCATTGATTTCTAATGAAGGCACGTGGCAGAAAAATGGAAAAGAAAAATCAGATTTGCATGAAATATATGAAGATGACATTAGGGAAGGGTACGTCCATTTAGGAAGGGCATTTGTGGTTCCTCATGATTACCTTCAATTCGCTGGGGCATTATTCTTATTTTGGTGAAAATTGGCTCGAGTAGCCCTTTTACTCTCTCTCTCTCTCTCAAGGACGAAACCCCTTGGGTTGAGAATCTCATCCAAAGACGAAACCCCTTGGGTTGAGAATCTTATCCAAGGACGAAAACCTTTGGTTGAGGAACTTGTGATGGACAAAAAACCCTTCATGAGATTTTGATGTGTGCAAGCGGATTTGGAAAGCAATAAAGTATCTCTTCTTACATGTTTTGATCTCTTTGGTGCAATATTTTATTTATTTGGAGTGGAGCGACCCACTTGGTGATAGATATTTGGTATGTGTGATGTGCATTTGGCAATTCTGAAATTACTAGCTTATTCACCATAATTTATAAGGCTCGTATCTGGAGTTTCATGATATTTGGTGCTTCCGAAGTTGAGTTATGAATTTTTAAAATAACGCTGCAAACAAGGGTTTGTTGAAATTCATATTTCCATATCTAGGGCATTAAAAATCAGATTTCTTGCACTATATGATTGTTGAGGATATAATTTTAGAAATTCAAGTGAAGTTGACTGAAAGGTTTTTTAAGGCACGAAGGAGGGGTTGAAACCCCAAAACAAGTTGCTGCCCTAGACGGGTGTAGGTTGGTAGTAGTTAAGGATTTTTATATATTTATTTCAATCTCTAACAGCTCACTAAAATCTGAAAATTGTTGTTTATCTTCATCTTTTGGTCATTTCATGAGGTCCCCCAAAAAGGGACATTACAGTGGTATCAGAGCATCATCCTCCCAGCCTCCGAAGCATGGGAAAATTCGAGATGATTACGAAATCCCAAGATGGAATGGTGGATGCATTGGACAGGCTTGTCCAAGCCATCCAAATTATGCAAGGAGTTGGTTCGCTCAAGAAAGAAAGGGTTTCAAGGAGTGACAGCTTGGCAGTAGCGTATCGAGCTCTTCCAGAGATGGTGCGCAATGCCCTTTCCTTTGAGGATTTTGTAGAAATAGAGAATCATAGAGAGGGATTTGGCACAAGGCATAATGCCCTAACCCCATCAAAGGACCTTGGCAGAAAGGTCTCATCCATTGAGGGAAGGAAACCCTCCAGTGTGAAGAAGCAAGTTAAAGAGCATGTAGCAGATCAACCACAACAAGGAAAAATCATGATGAAGATAGAAGAGGCAACTTCCTTTTATAGCCACCCTTCCACGGTGACAAAAGAGGAAGAACCATTGCAGCAATTGTTTTGGGTGAAGGATCAACCTTTGGGAGCCCTAGAAGCACCCACCGCCATTGCCAAAGGCAAACCCTCGATTGATTTTTCTTATAGCCCTAGGGAAGCAAAAGAAGGGGAAGAAATGGCCAAGCAAGAACCAAGAGAAAGGGAAGGTAAAGAATTTTTAATTGTCAATAATTTTCCCGTGAATTCTAATGGTCACATGTGGAAAAATACTAAGGGAATTTGGAAGCATGAGCGGAAGGATGAAGGGGAGCTTGAGGAGCAAGAGGATGAAGTGAATAGCTCAAACAATTCTCATATGACAATAGAAGATGGAGTCATTGAGGAAGAAGATTCGGTGGTCAAGAGATCTAAGGCCCTGACGCTTACACCCGTTGTAATCCCGAAGGGTCAATTATGAGGTAATCAATGATCATTGTTTAATTAATATTGATGATATTTTGGCATGTGATGAATCTAGGACTGAAAGGAAGGGTGAGGAGCAAAAAGGGGAAGCAAAAGGAATGGTTGGAACCTATTTCTCAAATGGACATGATAATAGTCAGCTTGCTGGTCTATTTATGACAGCAGTCAAAAGGAGGTCATTTGATGGAATACTCGGCCTTTACAAGAAGCCCGGGGTTACACAAGACAAGTACCGACAAATGTGGAAGGGAAAGATCTCATCCGGTGATAAAACTGCCGAGGAAGAGTGCTGATTTGAGCTTAGAAATTCTGAGTCATAAGAGTGTCATAGGCAGCCCACGGTATGAGAGTATCTTAGTTTTTGCCAATATATCATTTTAGATTTGTTACCATGGACAGCTGGTTAGGGAGAGAACTCGTGTCTCATGGGTGTTGTATCCTCCTATGTCACCACTGATTGGATATCATCATGCACATCAGACTTCACGGGGTAATGAGGTAAGAAGTACTTTTTGTAGTAAAAAGGATATAGATACTTAGGATCAATTTGAAAGGTGTTTCCGCATATGGCATATAGGTGATATGTTGAGATTTACATGGTGAGGAATACCTGATTTCAAAATCATTATGGAGGGAAATGATGGTGATTCAAATTTTCAGTTTCATATGAGGTTAAACCATGGTTCCATAATAATGGAAGAACTATAAAGAATGGAATGGATGGGCAGGCAGCATTCTTACTTTAGAATGTGGCACACATCACCCATTCCAGGTGAGGGGTTTTCTTCATGACAAAAGGGTCATCATGCTTATAAAGAATGGAAATATGCATCAGTTTATTGAAGAAGAATTGGCAAGGAGGATGGGGCCAAACAAAGTTGGTTTCAAAGGCTTCACGGTCACCATAACTTATGGAACATATCCTCTTTGCACAAGAAAGATACCACAACTCACTATTCCCATGAAATGGTATGGATTTTGTATTGACTTCTTTGTTCTAAGTTCAGCTGAGGCACATATCGTTTTTGAAGGTCAAGAGCTCCAAACTTTAAAGGAATTTACCCTCAAAATCCACAAGAAGGGGTCGAAGTTCCACTTACAAAATGGAGAATTCAGAATTCATGAAATCAGAAATGGAAATGATGGGCATGTTAAGCAAGGAAAGACTGATTTTATTTCATTACCAGCAGTAGAGAAGGGACTGATCATAGCTAAGAATACAAGGAGGAATTTGGCAAACAACATGAGGATAAAGAATGAAGGAAAAATGAAAATAGTCATTGGAGCAATCATGTCCATACATGTGCAAAGAAAGATTGTACACTTTTTACATATTTTAGAATGGATATAACAGCTGATTGCATATTCTCAGTCCTTCAGAGGAATTTTCAGTTTTTACCACCTTCCCATCATGTATGGACCTCATATTCGGTAAGTGCTGAATTGGTGTTTATTTTCTTTGATGATCTTGGGATATAGCAAAACATGGGTAGAACATCTACAACACCTTGATATGATGATGGGAGTTTTAGAACAGTAGTCCTTACTTGCAAAGAAATTCAAATGTGGATTTGATTTGAGCAAAATTATGTACCTAGAATATATCATAAAGTCTCAAAGGGTACATGTGAATCAACAAAGAATACATGCCATACTTGCTTGGCCTCCTCCCATCTCCGTTTCACAATTCAGAGGGTCCCTTGGGTTGTGCCGCTACTACAGAAGGTTTGTGCGGGACTTTTCTCAGCTTGCAGCCCTTCTAATTGATTTAACTAAGAAGGTGATGTATTCATGCCAAGTACTTGTTGTACCTAATGCTTATTTTCCATTTATGATGGAATTTGATGCAACCGATGAAAGAATAGGGATTTTCCTAATGCAAAATCAGCATCCTATTGCATTATAAAACAGGGAACTCAAGAAACATGAGCAAAATCTTCACATTCATGATAATAAGGTGTTGGTCATTATGCATGCCTTGGTCAAATGTAGGCAATATCTTGGTTGTGGGAATCTTATAATGAAGACCGACCATGAAAGTTTGGGTTCTTCCTTTAACCAAAGAACCTAAACGAAAGGCAACAAAACTAGATAATCAAGATACAAGCTTTTGATTTCGACATCGAATATGTCAAGAGGAAAAACATTGCAGCAGCGGATGCCTTGTCACGAAAACCAGCTCTTCACGGGAATCAAGAAGGATCCTCACAAGAAGGGGTCAAGGATTTGGAGCAGCTAAGTTCATCATTGCTTGGGGACGAGCAATCTTGGGAAGCAAGGACTGTCAGGTCCCTTTTTGGAGGCTAAATTCTAAATTCCTTAACCCATTCCTTCCCTGTGGGTCTAAGGAGAAGAGCAAGGGGAAATTTGGATTATATTTTTATTGTTGATTAGATAGTCGTTTTCATTGATTATCATTTATCATATTGGAATCCTTTTGCTCCCATAGAGGAATTTAAGTACTTTAGTAATTAATGTATTATGAGCATATAGGCTCCAAATACCTTTTATAATATTAAAAGCACTTACTTAAGGGCTTCGCCATGATGTTTATGACTGTTTAAGCACTCTTCATGGCTATTTAAGGAGGTCGCTTGGGCATTAATGATTCATGTTTTGGAGATTATTCTTATTTTGGTGAAAGTTGGCTAGTGTAGCCCTTTTACTCTCTCTCAAGGACGAAACCCTTAGAGTTGAGAATCTCATCTAAGGACAAAAACCCTTGGTTGAAAAACTTGTGAAGGACAAAAACCCTTCATGAGATTTTGGTGTGTGCAAGCAAATTTCGAAAGCAATAAAGTATCTCTTCTTGCATGTTTTGGTCTCTTCGGTGCAATATTCTATTTATTTGGAGTGGAGCGACCCACTTGGTGATAGATATTTGGTATGTGTGATGTGCATTTGGCAATTCTGAAATTACTCGTTTATTCGTCATAATTTATAAGGCCAATATCTTGAGTTTCATGGTTTCTGTTGCTTCTTAAGTTGAATCATGAATTTCTTTAAAAACGCTACAGACAAAGGTTTGTTGAAATTCATATCTCCATATCTAAGGCATTAAAAATCAGATTTCTTGCATTATATGATTGTTGAGGATATATCATAATTTTAGAAATTCAAGTGACGATGATTGAAAGGTTTTTGAAGGCATGAAGAAGGGGTTGAAACCCCAAAACAGGTCGCTGCCCTAAAAGGGTGTAGGCTGGCAAGAGTAAGGATTTTTATACATTTATTTCAGTCTCTAGCAGCTCACTAAAAATCTGAAAAGTGTTGTTTATCTTCAGTTTTTGGTCATTTCCCAAGGTCCCCCAAAAAGGGACATCACACATGGTGAAGGATCAATGCTTCCGGTTAATAAAACACTCTTGGGGGGCGAAGTATTACGCGTGAAGACAAGATCGTAGGGAATGGACCAAAGAAGATAATTCCAGCTAAATACCTAAGGTGTAAAGATAGTAAGCAAACTAGATGTTATTTTCAAGACTGTATGAAACATCTTGCTATGGTTTTGTGGGACTCATGTTACTTTCAAGATTGCCACTTTTGGATGTATGTGAAGGTGATGGATAATTCATCCACTGAAAATATAGATTCAACCCCATGGGATATAAACTCAGCTTGCTACAAGGTATGCAATAATTCAATTTTCATGAACCAAGGTGGAGTAATATATCATGTTATTGTTTGGGATTGGCTCTCTAAAACACGCCTAGCAAGAAGGCCTAATGAGACATGAATTCCATGGGAGCTTTGGGGTGTAAGTCATCTTTCTAACATGAATGAGATGAATTTGAAAAATGTGGATCATTAACCCCGAATCATTATGGGAGTTGTTTTAGACCTTGTGGCTGTTATTTCCAGCTGGTTCCACATTCTATTTACAGCCACCATGTGGATTTCGATCACAAGGAAGTGGTCCTCTTGTTCTAGTGACATTGACAAGGTAAGGGTAACTCTCACAAGATGTTTGTTGGCCACTACAATTCTGAATTTGAGTAATGAAATGTTATGTCACAACCGTGATGAGGTGTTTTTCTCAATTTTATTTGTTGGGTTGTGCATATCTTCTTGGGACAGCAATAGAGGGTTAGGTTTGAAGACGTTCTTTTCATTTGAAATTGTGTGTAAAAAGGTTCACTCATTGAGAACAAGGCCAATGTTCCAACATATTTGGTATTGTTTGGGAAGAAATTCCGGGCCAATTATGGTTATTATACTTATATACCAGCATTCATAAGTTTTTATTTGAGTCAAATTTTGAAGAGATTAGTTTGAGGCAGCTTGGAATCATCTTTTGGAGGCCAAGTTTCAGGTATTAAAATAAAAGGGCAGCTGAGTTTGTTTCTCACCCAATCACATGGGGGAGCATATGGGATTGCAGCTGAAGACGGAGAGTTTGCAATCGTTATATGGGTACCTACCACCTCTATATCAATCATATTACTAAAGCTTGCATGGGTTTGTCATATTTGTATCATTTCTATATTGTTGGTCACAATATTTTCAGTCATGAATAGAGGTACCCTTGTGCAATTTAAGAAGGTTTCCTTGCACGGTAATGATAATGGTGAAGCTCCACTAGTGAAGACACTCCTAGCCATCCTAGTGCTGAATTGGATGGAATCCCAAGTGATTTATGGCTTTCATGACTTATTTTAAGCTTACATGCAAGCTAGGTTGAATGATCTTCTCATGTTGTGGGTAGAAGGCTTCGTTAAGGAAGAGCACATAGATAGCGGTGATGGAAGGAGTAGACATTGCGACCATTGTGGGCAAGAGTTGTTCCACTTGAGAGCTATGGGATTTAGTTAACTTGGTATAATGGTAATCGGGCATATGAGCTTTTATTGACAAGAGCTCTTTCATTTGACAAGTACAGGATCCAGGTTATTGGATATCCAAGTTTGCAATTGCTTGAGGGCAAGCAATTTTGGGAAGGGAGGACTATAATGTCCCCTTTTCCAAGCTAGTTCGATATGGAAGACCTTATTCCCATTCCTCTTCCCGTGGGCATCAAACAAGGAGCTAGGGAGGGAAACTCGCCATGGTTGTAAGTATTGTACTATAGTATTTAATTATTTTATTTACTAATCATGGCATTGGAGTGGTTCGACTAGGTGGTAAAAGACTTGTCCAACAATGCAAGGAGGATTTCTATTTCTTCATTATGGAGGTCTGTCTTGTGGAGGCCTACATAGTGACTTTAAGGTTCTTTTCCTTCATTAAGGGGGGGTTGGCATCCCTAGAGGATTCTATCTGCTCATAGACATCTTCAAAGCCAATATAAGGTGATTCGACTTGCTAAAGGAGGATTATGCTAATTTTGATATTGATTTCCCTTGAAGGTGGACCAAGTAGGTTCTCTTCTTACCATTGAAGGATGGAAACCCTTCCTTGGTCACCTATTGAAGACAAAACCCTTCAAGAGGATCACGCTAGGGGATGAAGACCCTCTTGTGTGTAAGGGTGAACTCACACAGAGGTCATATCGGTACTTCAAGGTGATTTTATGTAACTGATCTACATTTCCAGCCCTACGCAGCTTGCTTGAGGGTTGAGTTCAGTGTGTTTTAGAGCACATTTTGGTATTTTTAGTTGGTATTCTTGTTCCTCATAATTTATAAGACCGAAATTTATATTTTGGTGATTTTAGGAGGAGTTTATCTATTTTTTTCTAGCCCTCGGTTTGGCTGTATGGTTGTAATAAAAATTAATAATAGTTGTGATTTATCATTCATTTCTCCATATTTTGATGAATTTGAGATCGATAAATATTGCCGTGGTTGGATAAATTATTTTGGTGGCATTTCAGCTCTATTTGCATGGTTAAATGTTGATGTGAACCTCATATGCAATTCGCTGCCCTAGAGGAATGATTTATATTATGTGTTTATTGTTTGAAGAGCATTCTCAACTCTTTCAGTTTGATGTTTGTGTGATTGAAGGTACAATTTCAGATTTGGGTTTAAGGCCAAACCCTTATTTTGAGATTTAGCCCTAGAAAAGGACATTACACCCACCTGCGCCATCGATCTTAAGATTTGATAATACGTTAAGAGTGTAGTGTTGATATGGGCATAAGTTGTCATCACTGTAAATACAATAATAAGACAAAATCATTGCTTGCTAAAGGAGCTGTCATAAATGTTGCAAAGCAGTATGTTGCAATGCGTTTCATATTTTGGGAACTAACTCAAACTCAATTCCAATGAAAAAGCTAAAACTAAAAGGTAATCATTTACAAGTAGAAGAGTGTGTATTTAAGAATCATGAAGGTTTGGCCTTATTGGAAAATTTTAAAGATTACAGAAAAGAGAAAGCCCACCAATAATCAAGCAAAGGACAGAATTCTATTGAAAGTTGGATAGAAAGAGCTAGAAGTGGAAGTAGACTCCAAGCTGATCATTAAAGCAGCAAAAAAGAAAAAATTCCCCAGTTGTTGACTTACAAGCTAGACTGTCAGGATACGGGTACAGGTACGGGTTTTGTACACTGAAATGGCAAGTTTTTTATACCCTCGGGTACGATACGGTGTGGGTACATTCGTACAACATATTTTTAAAAATTAAAAAATATAAATATATATTAAAATTTAAAGAAAACACCAAGCTTATAGTCCCAACAACCTATAAAATATTAGAAGCAAACATCAAGCTTATTATGAATTAGAAGCCATCTCATCCTCCATAATTAGTTTAGTAGAGGGAGTTGTGAAAGCATTTCTGAGCATGGTATACATTTTGAACTGAGATTGAGGAAACTTATAGAAAACTTTAAGGTCTGTCCATTCCATCCACTTCCCAAACTTGTACAAGTCATGAAATATTTTAATTCCTTTCTCAAACCAAAGGACGGCAGAGAAGCCTCTTGTCAAGGAAAGGATCTTGTCATAACATTTCAGATTCCACCAAATCAATTTGTAGGCTTGGCACCTAGTGTCAAAGGAAGAGAAGATAGGCTGCCCAACCACCAAGTGCTTCACTTGTTCCCATGCCTTCCAAATTAACTAAAGAATAAAGGACCCTTGAGGAGCAACAAGCAAGCCCCCAAATAGTAAGTCAACCAAATACAGTCCTTATCATCTCTCTTGACCCTTGGGAGCCTATTGGCAACATTGAATCTCGCATGAACTTTTCAAGGTTCAAATCCAATCAAAGCCCTCAATTTCTTTTTTGCACTAAAAAAAAAACCTGTGTGGGTAT
Organism: Taxus chinensis; assembly: GCA_019776745.2. Lineage (NCBI taxonomy): Eukaryota > Viridiplantae > Streptophyta > Pinopsida > Cupressales > Taxaceae > Taxus > Taxus chinensis. The sequence continues at coordinate 432,953,494 of CM034153.1, read as the reverse complement.
GTGTCAAATTCTTGTGCCTCCCAACAGACAAATCTTCAAGAGGCCATATCTTTTGATCCAAAGCTCCAAATCAGACAATTTATATTGTTGGAAAGATCTCCTCGAGCCCTTCAACTTGGGATCAGCAAAATCTGGTTTTGGTGTCATTTAATGAGTCAAAATGGAAAACACGGCATCTAAGAGAGAAGAGCAGTCCTGGGCACGCAAACAATCAAATCAAGTAGCTCAACCACCAAAATTGATGAAGTATGGCTTCATTTCCTTCTGCAAGACGAAATAGACATAGTAATGACTTTGTAGATTGCCCATGTGCTTTGCAGAAGACTTTAATGTAGATTGTTGGTGGTTAAATGATCAAAAGTCGTGCCCTTCTCTTTCCTCTCTCTTCTCTCTCTTCTCTCTCTTTTTCGTCAAGCTATATATTGTAAAATCTTTCGTTTTGAAAGGGGATGGACATTCTAAACTGCAAAGGAACCATGTCAAAATGGTCTCCCAAGCAGCTATGAGCGGCGAACCTTCATTTTGGCCTCTATAGATGTTTTTCTTTCCTTTTGTTTCACTTGTAATCGATTGTGCATATTTTAAGGCAATAAAATATGTTTTGTGGCATGTTCTATCTACCTATCCCGTTTTATTTGCATTCTTGCCTTACTTTTACCATTGTGATGTGTTGTGCATGTCTTTCATTTGCAGGCTCCAATTTTGATTGTGTTTCTGGCGAAAGTGGCAAGTTAGATGCTATTTTGGGTTGTGGCACGTTTGTCTACCCTCTCTCTGCCCATTTTTCCACATCTTCCCTCATAAGAGTACTCATCACCTCTTTTCTGGTGTTATCACTGCCCTTTTAGCTTAGGATTTCCCTTTTCATGCATCCCCTTCTAACCCTGGTCCCTTGGCATGTTTAGTTTAGGATTTTTTGTCTTCATTAGGAGTAGTTTTAGCATTAGAAATAGGTAGAGAAACCAGCCTTCTCTGGAGGTCTATCTCACAATATAAGTCCCACAACTTGGAGACAGTCCCGTGTTTGCTTCAAAATCCTAAGTTGTCTATGACTCAGGGCAGGGTGCAATTTTGAGCTCCAACAGGTACGATGTGGGTACGTACCCACAGGCCCTGGGTACATCTTGGGTACGGTTTTATGTACCCGATACGTACCCACAGAGTACCCAGGGAGTACTATTACCGATTTCCATACTAAGTACGTTTCAAACCTGGTACGAGCCAGTACTGGACATTTCAGTGCAATCTAACTACAAAGTGTAATCATAGATGTTGAAGAAATCATTCATAATTTTACCCTAATAAGGCTTCCTACAATGGAGGTAAACTTTGGAAGCTAAAATTTTAACAAAAGGAAATTGGATGCGTAATGTTTAATGTAAATGTACGACCCTTTCCCAATGAACCATTTTTCAATGGTTGTGGGGAATAAAAATTCTTATAATTAAGAGTAGTCAGGGAAGTTGATAATTGCACTGAATGACATTATTTGACTCAATCACTCCCTCGATAATATTTCTATCTACTTTGTAAGCAGCTTTATAAAGTGGCGATGGAATATTTACGGTAGCTTCCTTATGATTTAATTCATCTCTACTTTGTACATAATTTGACGAATGGCTATTGCAACAGGTGTTAGATTCCCATCTATCAGTGGATTAAGGGAGGTAATTGGAGAATGAAGGGTAGCCACCCTGCACATGCTACATGTCAGTATCCTCCCTTGGATTTGTTTAATAGACATTTCTCATGCCCTTGACTTTCTCTGCTTCGCATTCATAGTTGCAATCTTTCAACGGTCTTTGTTTTACTTCATTGCATTTCCTTTCCAATATGCCTCCACATCAATTAACTCGAGAACAATTAGAAGCTTCATTTCAATAGTAGGAAGAACACCATCTTCATGTGGATATTAATGTTAATGTTTGTTCTTTCAAATTTTTTTGGGAGTCACATTGTGATCATTTTTTCCATGAACATATTTATGTTTCTAACATGCCTCTCACTCAAGAATTGCAAAGCCTTACTGTTAGGATGAATTGTAAACTACATTGGAGCATTTTAAGCTCTACGAGAATCAAAAGTTGCAAGTTGGTGAACTAGTGAGGGCACACGCCAAAATATTGGGAACTCCACTCAGCAAACACTGGGTCACTAGTAGATAATGTCAATTTTATATAGAAAGACGTTTTTCTTCAATTCGTTGGTGAATTTATGATTTTATTTTCATGTCAAATACCAAGGGTGACATTATGGAAGTGACAATGGCTCCTGAGTTCATTTGGGATTATGACCTTTCTCAAGATGGTAATGGTTTCCCTAATGGGAATGGTTTTATCTATAAATATTTCTGACTTTTATACATTTTCCTATTATGTGTGCATTAAATATTAACATTTTTGAATCATAGGTGATTCAATTTAATTTTATATTTTTATTTTGTTAAAGTGACTATATAAGGCCCTAGTTACTGTTATTGTCGATTTATACTTTCAAATGTTGTTGCTCTTTATTTGACTAATAATAGGCAATGTTTGGCTTCCTTGAGAGGGTCTTGTGTTATCTTTTTCTTTGTGTCTTCTCTCTTGATAATCATTTATCAGAGCTACATTATTCTCTACGAATAGTTCTAACTATTTTCCCCGTATGTGTGCTTTGAAGATTGCACTCTTGCAGTTATACCTATGCTGCCACTGCCCCTTCTGCTACTTCTCAATCAAAATCTACTATCTCCTCCATAAACATGGGCTCCACATCCTCAACAATCCAATTTGAGTAATCAATATCATCCAAATCAATCGCATCATGACTCCCTTCCCCTCCACTTGTTTCACACGAAGATGAAGATTGTACCACACAATAACAAGATCATTTTGTGTGAATGGCCTCATACATGTTCCAATCATGTTCACAACCAAAAGAGCTACATGGCAAGCACAAAATATAGATGGCTAGCCTTTGCATATTTGGTATTTGGTGTTTTTGCACCATAATCTTCCCACCACAAATTTGCAAATGGACATTTAAAACTTTGCTTGCATTTAAAAAAGAAGTCTAGGATTGCATTTAATAAAGAAGTCTATTATCTACGAGTAACGAGACTATAATCAAAGGACTCGATTTGTTTTCCCTAGATGTTGGGTTATTCTCCTTCAACATGTAGAACAGAAAACAAAAAGATCCTACTCTCTACAACCTTGTAAATCTACAACTCATCAAGAATTGTCTCTAAGGGCTTACTCGGGCGTCATCCTCTCTATACATGTGTTGATGCCATACACAACCTCCTCGTCTTTCTAAAATGAATCAGAGAAGAAAATTTTGGGGTTCAAGTAGTAGGTTGCATGTATATGTCAGTTTTTTTCTAATAATGAAAAAAAATATAATATAATTAAATTGAATTAAACAATTAATTTTTCTTTAACAAATGGGAAAAGCACGGCCTTATTGATTTGATCCTCTTGTCTTAAAATATGATATTCTCATACTCCATCCTCATCCACTCAACTTGGTAGACAGACTTTTAGAGGCCATATGATTTTGGTACCCACTTCGGCATGATCACCTGTAAATTGTGTGCCTTACGAGGTGCAACTTAAAGCTTTCTTCCGCCAACCACAAATTGCCACCCCAAAAATATTTACTGCTTTCTAGGATAGTTGTTTTTTGCTCTTTGATTTCAAGTAATTTGCTTTCATGCAAATAAGTGAGCTATATTGTGGTATTTCATAAATGTAGTACGTAATTATGTAAACCTGCAAAAAGGAAAAGAGATGAGCTGCATGCATAAGAAACAACGTGCACGAGACCCATGGAAAGATGGAAAGTAAAATCCATTAAAGGTGTAAATATCTAGTGAGTCGCATTTTGAGTCCCTGGCAACAAAATGGTTCCCTCGCAAGTCTAGTACTCTCCAAATATTATGCAGAACAAACCCAAACACATCAAAACAACTTTGCTTGCATTAGCATATTCACTCATGCTTGCACCTAAGAGTCTCACCCAGAACAAAAAAGAGCAAACCGAAATCCTCATTAGAGGTGAGTATCACAAAGATTGGCCAAGCATATATGCATTTATCCATGAAAATAACATATAAAACTCTAACACATCAACCATACAAAATATACACAACAATATCATCATACAAAAAGATAAACACAAATTACTCTCTTTACGCTAATCATAACCATCTAGATCCACACAGACACATCTTTCATTAATCACATCAAAGATGATATAAACACATCAGTTTGTGTGCCTTGCGCTAAAATCATAGGATTACAACCACTACAGTATCAATGGATGACATATGTGAGATTATTACAATACTCAAAACTCCATGAAACCCTCTGAACTTTCTTGACCCTTCTCCGAAGCATCCCGCCTATAGAAATTTGTCGAATGCAAGATGATGATATTAAAATGAAGGTCAAAGGGGTTATTTATTGTATTCACAAATAGCATGGCCTTATCAATTGTCATGTAGATATTCTTTTATTCTCTTCTAGATTCCTTGGAGCTTCTTGGTTGTTGCTTAGTGTAGACACCTAAATTTGGTAATTAGGTACTTGACAATATTGATTTGGCTTATATCCCTTAGTCATGACTTGGCCACACAAAAAGAGCTTATACGCATTATCTCACTATTTCCTAAGGTTTGCAACACTTCATCATCTCACACTTTGTTGCTTAGACACCTACAAGACTGATCTAAGTACTCATGCCAAGCACTTCCAGAACTTCACTTCTAGTGTTTGGCCCTCTTGGACACTACCATCCAGTTTCAGACATAAGCATCAAACGGTTTTGTCCGTTGTTTGATGGTAGTGTTTGCAAAGCTCAAACGGTCCGATTTCTTACATTTATCTTATTTCCCTTTAGTAGGTCAGCCTTAATGCGAAATCATATTCCTTGGAACGGTATACAAGCAAGTCTAACACTCTCATTTATTCACTTGGCAGTCTCAAGAGCTCCTCTAGCAAATATCTATCAAGTCTAATGTAAAGTCGCCCTGAACTTCCCTAAATCAAGAGCAGGCATTAGGTGCGGCCTCTATACAAGTTTGAATCACTCCAACCTAGGTTGGGAGTAGGCCTAGCCAATTCAAGAGCATCTCAAAGTCAAATCAAGCATTGTCAAGTATCCACTTATCAAAGGGGCACTTCAAGGGGTCTTTTTTCTAATGTTTATCTATCTACAAGCACTCGATTATAACACTCTATTCAACACTCACAAAAGGTACATTTTATCTACCTAGTTAGCCCTTTATTCGTAAGGGAAAATATAAGGGGATGGACCAGTGTTTTAAAAACCAGTCAAACCGGAACCGGAACCGGCCGGTTTGACCAGTTCGACCAAAAAAAATTTGAATCGGCCTCTAACTCGGACCGCCCGACCAGTTTGGGCTAAAACCGGCCGGTTCGTACTTTTTTTCCTGTGCGCGGCGCCAGCGTGGAAAAAACGCGTTTTTGAATGTTTTCTTTTATTTTTTAATGCTTCTAAACCCTAATTTAGTATGATAAATACACCCCCCCCCTCTATCATTTCACACCTCTCTCATTGAGCATTTGTGAGCATTTGTGAGCATAAGATTGAAGAGTTTATTTTTTGTAGTGAGCTTGGAAGTTGGAGGCTTGGAGTTTGTTTGGCATTGCTTGTGGGCTCTTTGTGGTGATATTGGCATCCATTTGTGAGCACCTCACCTCTATTTGTGAGCACCTCTCTTATTTGCAAGGATTTGAAGGATTGGGGTAGCCTTGAATAGTGTTCATTTGGAGTTGTTTGGTATCAAGTGTGGGCTCTTTGTGGTGGCATTTACATCTACATTTGGAGTGTGGGCTCTTTGTGGTGCTATATACAAGCTTGGAGCATTTACTCACCTCATTTGTGTGCACATTGAAAGGTATGTTACATTTTAAACTTGCCTCTTATTTGTAAATTTTATTAAAAAAGAAATAGGAAATTTATTTATTTTTTATTTGCATTTTCAGATTTGTTTGCATTTGCAATGGCCCCCAAATCAAAAGACCCTACATGGGCCCATGCAGACGTAATTGATGACCAAGTTTTTTGTAAATATTGTAAGAAACACATCAAGGGCGGGGGGATTCATAGGTTGAAACAACACTTGGCTGGTCAAAGAGGCCAAGTTACCCCATGTGAGGCACCTGGTATTGATGACATTAGGTTGGAAATGAAAAACATGCTTGAAAAACATAGAGAAGAGAAGGCTAGGCAAAAAGAGATGGAAGCTGAAATAGGGAGAAGGAGGGAACATGCCTTGAGTGTTGAAGGATCTTGCTCAGACCCTTCTGTGACTGTTAGAGACCCCTTTCAATATATACCTCCCCCATCCACTCATAGTCGAGAAAACCGGCCTCAAAAAAGAAAGAACATTCAAAGTTTTTTTCCATCTTCCACACCTGCCACTGCTAGTGCCTCTATGCCAACACAAAATCAGCCTACCTTGGATAACCATTGGAAGAAGCAATACAAAGAAGCAGCTTTTGAGTACATTGCTAGATGGTGGTATGATGCAGATATCCCTTTCAATGCTGCCCGCTCACCTTATTACCAGCCGATGTTTGATTCCATTGTTGCTGCTGGTAAGGGCTTCAAAGGCCCTAGTATGCATGACTTGAGAGGATCACTTTTGAAGAAAGAAGTTGCATCCATAGATGAATATTTGAAAGGTTGCAAAGCTTCATGGGCCAAAACAAGATGCACTATCATGTCAGATGGGTGGAGTGATGGCAAGAACCGCACAATAATAAATTTTCTTGCCTCTTGTCCACAAGGTACCATGTTTTTGAAATCAGTAGATGCATCTGATAGGGTAAAAGATGCAAATTTATTGTTTGAGCTTCTGGATGAGATTGTTTTAGAGGTGGGGGTAGAAAATGTTGTACAAATCATAACAGATAATGCATCTAATTATGTTCTTGCTGGTAAGATGTTAGAGGCTAAACACAACAATATTTTGGACTCCATGTGCTGCACATTGCATAGACCTCATGCTTGAGGATATAGGGAAAAAAGATTGGATCAAGAACACTGTAGAGCATGGCAAGAGCATCACCAAATACATCTATAATCACTCATGGGTATTGAACCTAATGAGGAAGAACACTGAGGGCAGAGAACTTGTTAGGCCAGCCATCACGAGATTTGCAACGAACTTTCTCACGTTGCAATCTCTTATTTCCCAACAACAGAACTTGAAAAGGATGTTTTCAAGTGATGAATGGAATGCATCAAAGTGGAGCCGAAAACAGGATGGGAAAGACACAAAGAAGAAACTTTTTGATAATTTATTTTGGAAAAAAACAACAGAGATTGTGAAAGTTGCTGAGCCTCTTGTTGAGGTGTTGCGGTTGGTGGATGGGGAAAAATTAGCCATGGGCTATATTTATGAGGCTATGGATCAGGCAAAGGAGCAGATAAGGGCAGCATACAAAGACAGGGTAACTAAGTATGGGCCTATATGGGAGATCATAGATAATAGATGGAACAATCAACTCCATCGACCTATACATGCAGCTGGGTATTTCTTGAACCCAAAATATCATTACAGAGCTCAGCTTGGAGAAGATCAAATAGGAGAAGTAAAAGATGGTTTGTACGAGTGCCTAGAGCGCATGGTCCCTGATGAGATGCAACAACTTGAGATTCACCGACAGATCAGCTTCTTCAGCAGAGCCACAGGAACCTTTGGGAAAAACCTTGCAAAGATTGCAAGGGATGTGGACCAACCAGGTAAGAAATTCTAAGTTTTTTGAAGTTCATTTGATTAAAATTTTTAATGAATAATCATGAATTTTTAGCATAAGACGATATTTTTCTAATTTGTTGAATTACGCTTTAACCTTTAAGTTACAAGTTTATGTTTTACTTTTAATTTTTAACTGTGTTTTTAACTTTTTGTTGTCATTGTTTACTAATTAAACATTTACATTTTTTATCGCAGCACATTGGTGGGATTCATTTGGTAGTCAGTGTCCTCAATTGCAAAAGTTTGCAATTAGGATCCTGAACTAAACTTGCAGTGCTTCGGGGTGCAAGCGCAACTGGTCTGTCTTTGAGCGGATTCACACGAAGAAGAGAAACCGTTTGGAACAACAACGGTTGAATGATCTTGTCTTCGTGCAATACAACCTTCGGTTAAGGCGTAACTAGTTGTTGAACCGAAGACCTGATACTGATCCCATTGTCTTGGATGATATAGATCCAACTTCAGAATGGGTAGAGGAGAGTCAGCCAGCAGAGTTTGATCCCGATGACTTGGGGTGGATGGGTTTGGATCAAGAATTTGATGAGCCATTAGCAGCACGGCCGCCATCGTCACGAGACACAGCAGGCACTAGTCGCACTCGTGCTACTCCCCAACCCCGTGCAGCTCCAGTTGTTGCAGATGTACCTGAGGATTTGGATGAGTCCGAGTCAGAGCCAGAGGCCGGTGATCATATTGATGAGGATGACCTTGAGGATCCCATTTCCAGCAGCGGTGCAGAGTTTGATCATGATGATTGATCATTGATGTCATCTAGTTTATTCTAGAGTTTTGTAACTTGTAGTATTTGTAATGTATCAATGATCATATCATGTTGTTTTTTTGGAGACTTGAACTATGGAGATTGATCATTGGAGACCATTTAGAGCCTCATTGTCTATGTATTTTGTTTCGAAATCTCATCTATGATACATGTATTGTGTATTGGACTTGGAGTTCGTGCCATTTTGCTATAAACACCTTTCTTGCATATATATAAGAGAAAACTTTGCATATACTGTGTGTACTTGTTGGAATTATGGTTTTTAACCTTTCAAATATATTATTTTCATTAAAAATATAAAATTTTATGTATTTTTTAGTAAACCGGTTCATTAAGTTTGAACCGGTCCGGTTTCGGTCCGGTCCGGACCTCGGCCGGTTCCGAGTCCGGTTCCGATTTTTAAAACATTGGGATGGACGTCAATATTTGCATACACACTTGCACCTACACTAGGAGAACTACCTTGAGTTTGAGACCCTCATTTGGGCAATGTAGTGCAGCACTTGATCAGAATCAACAAAGGGAGATCGCCACAAAGGGCAGTCCAACTCAACCACACACAAAACCTCGTTTTATTATCTATGTACTTGAGTGCTAGTGCAAAAAATTAGACTTTTGATCATTACAGGTGCATGTGAGAGGGTTTTGGAGGAAGTGAAAGTGTAGGAAGCAACGACAAATAGTGACGAAGCAACCCAAAAAGGACCAAAAGTATCTTCAAGGCCAGATGCTGGCATAGGGAAGCACCAGACGCTAGTGTCCACTTTGGTGCTAGCGTCTGAAGGGGTTTCAAAACCTCAGTTTTGAGGCCAAGCACATTTGACACAATCATAGTTTGTTTTCCCTAATTCGACAAAACATTAGGAAATTTCCCTAATCCTGAGGTTGTGCATAACATAATCACTTAATCTGACACCGCTCCCATTCAACAAAACATTAGGAAATTTCTCCCTAAATTTCCAAACTCTGTCACAAGGAGCTCGTCTAACTTCTAGAAGCTATATTTATCCGACTGGTTGACGATTCTAAATGGGTCTCCAACATTGTACCCGTTCATAAAAAGGCCACCCTAGCCACCATATTTGCATCTAATTCCATAACCTTAACCTAGCTTGTCCTAAGGATAACCTCCCTCTATTATCCATCAATGTCAGTGCCGACGTTACAGCTAAATATAGATGTTATCCTTACAGATGGGTTCTCAGGCCACAATCAAATTCACATCGCACTTGAAGAACAACACAACCACCTTTACAATCAAGTGGGGCACACATTACTATGTGAAAATGCCCTTCAACCTTGATAACACTAGGGCAACCTATCAACATGCAATGACCCACATCTTTCACGACCTCATCCATAAAACTATCAATCTACGTAGATGATCTTCTAGTCAAATCTTGACTTGCAACAAATCATGTTCATGACCTTATCAAAGCCTTTGAACACCATCGAAAATACAAGGTCGGCCTAACCCCAAAAAGTGCATTTTCTATGTCATCCAAAGCGAGCTCCTAAGATTCCTCATATCCAAGTGATAAATTGATGTAGATCCTACCAAAATACAAGCCATTCTTAGCATGCCTTGTCCTACTTCAAACAACTTAAGAGAGAATTGAGAATGCATAATTTTATTAATATGAAATCAAGCATTACAAACAAATGAGAGAGCTGCAATATTTATAGATATTGGACAACTTCTATCTCATCCACAATATATGGAAACAAATCACCTAATCTGAGAAAATATGCAAAAATAGCATATTGCCCCTAATTGCCCTATTGCCTCTCATGGAAATCATCTGGGAACAAAATATGCAAGATAGAACATGATCCCACAAACATTGGGATGAGAACACTATCACGTAGTTAACTAACAACTAAGGATAACTAATACCTATTGACATAAGTTTAAAGTATTTAAATTAAATACTTTAACTTATTACATTTATTCAAATATCAACTAATGATGAATTAAGCTAAGTTTGATTCCTAACATTCCCCCCCTTAATTCAGCATGGTCTCAAGTGAACAGGAGAGAAATTCTCTAAAACCCTCAAATTTACCTCGAGCAAGTGACTTTGTGAAGACATCTGCACGTTGCATATCTGTTGGGAAATATTGGAGCTGGATGTTGTTGTTCTGAACATGTTCATGAATGAAATGTACCTGCACCTCAATGTGTTTGGTGCACTCATGAAAAACTGGATTCCAAACAAGTTTTACTACTCCTTCGTTATCAACATGTAGGATAGTTGGATCTTTCTGTGGTATTCCCAATCCTTCAAGTATACATCGGAGCCATATCGCTTCACAGACAAACTCCACCTGCTGCACGATATTCTGATTCTATGGAGGATCTTGAAACACAAGTCTGCTTCTTACTCCCCCATGATATCAGTCCAGATCCCAAAAAGAATACAAATCCTGAAGTGGATTTCCTATCATCTATGTTTCCTGCATGATCTGAATCTGAATATCCTGTCAAGAAGAAGTTATTATTCTTCTTGTATTCTAGGCCATAGTCCATAGTTCCTCTGATGTACCTCAGTATCCACTTTGTTGCTTTCTAGTGAGAAACCCTTGGTTCTTGCATGAACCATGAAAGATAGCTGACTGCATAGCTGATATCCGGCCTAGTGTAAGTCAAGTAGATGAGACTCCCGATCAACTACCGATAGAGAGTTGCATTTACTTGTGGTGATGGATCTGTTCGAGACAGTTAAAGTCTTGTCTCCATAGGTGTGGAAAATGGCTTACAATCCATCATATTGAATTTCTCGAGTGTTGTCTTGGCATATTTCAATTGTGACAAAAAGATATGATTTTCTCTTTGCCAAACTTCAAGTCCAAGACAATAATGTAGAAGCCCGAGATCGGTCATGTCGAATGATCATGTTAGATCTTTCTTTGTTGACTCAATCATCCTCACTGATCCTCCAGTGATGACTAGATCATCGACATATACTACAACGATCACTATCTCCCCCCTTGCTTTTTGAGATAGAGATTAGGATCGTATGGACTCCTATTGAATCCATGTTGAATGAGATGCTCATCAATTTTTATGTACCATGCCCTGGGAGACTGCTTTAGACCATATAGTGATTTTATGAGTTTACATACCTTTTCCTCTTTACCTGGTATGACAAAACCTTCTGGTTGAGTCATGTAAACTTCTTCCTGTAAATCACCATTAAGAAAGGCACTTTTCACATCCATTTGGTGTATTTTCCAACAAAATTGTGCAGCTAGAGAAAATATTAACCTGAAAGTTTTTATCTTAGTTGTGGGAGCAAAAGTCTCCTCATAATCAATGCCTTCTTTTTGAGCATATCCCTTAGCAACTAGTCTAGCCTTATGTTTATCAATTTTTCCATCTGCTTTGTACTTCATTTTGAAGATCCATCTGCATCCAATCAACTTTTTCCCTGGTGGAAGATCTGTAAGTTGCCATGTATTATTTTTCATAAGTGACTTATATTCTGCATCCATAGCATCTTTCCAAGGTTTAGACTGTAGGGCTTCTGAAACTGAGGAAGGCTCAATAGTTTCAACAACTTTACCCATTAAGGCCAAATTGACCTCATTTCGAGCCATACTATGAGTCCTCATTCCAGTGGTAGATGTGTCGGGGACACTATCCAATTTTGCATCTCTAATCATACTTGTATACCATTTAGGCATACTTTTTGTGGTTCCTGTGGGAGGTTGAATTTCACCATCTTCCCCATCATCACTGTCATCATCAAAGTGATTACCATCCTCTGTTTTCACTGTAGGGATGATTTTTTCATCATGTGAGTGTATGGAAGGAGCATCTGCTTCTTTCTTCTCAAAGAACTCAACATCCCGACTAGTGTATACCCTCCTTGTTCTTGGATCCATAAGTCTGTAGCCAAGTGCTTCATCATTGTATCCCAAGAAGATAAGTTTTTTTGATTTCATATCAAGCTTAGTTCTTTGTTTCTTAGGAATGTGCATACTTGCTTTACATCCAAAAACTCTAAGGTGTGAAATAGATGGCTTATGCCCTGACCATGCTTCCTGAGGTGTTACTCCATCAAGAGCTGCAGTGGGAACTCTATTTAGTAAATAGACTGTCGTTTTAGCTGCTTCGGCCCAAAATGTTTTTGATAAACCTGCATCATCAATCATACATCACACCATATCCATGATAGTATGATTTCACCTTTCAACAACACCATTTTGTTGCGGTGTGTGAGGAGGAGCCATTTGACGACGAATGCCATGTGTTTTCAAAAAATCATTGAACTCATTGTTGGTGTATTCTCCCCCTCGATCTGAGTGGAGTGTTTTTATTTTCCTACCAGACTCTGTTTCAACAAGGGCTTTGAACTTCTTGAAAGTTTCAAAAGCTTGGTATTTTGTAGAAAGACAGTATATCCACATTTTTCTTGAAAAATCATCAACAAAGAGCATGAAATATTGAAACCCAGAGTGGCTAGGTCTCATTGGTCCACATAGATCGGTATGCACCAAGTCAAGTTTTGCCTTAGCCCAAAATGTACTATGTTTGAATGGTGCTCTATGTTGTTTTCCTACCAAACAATGCTGACATTTATCTGTACCCTTTTTTAGAGGTGGTAAACCCCTAACCATGTCGTATCGACGAAGTGTGTCAAGATAGCCAAAACTCACATGTCCAAGTCTTTGATGCCATAGTTGAGCTGATGATGTATCCTTGGCTACAAGTGCTTGATCATTTCGTTGAACAAAATCCAACTGAAACATTCTTCCCACATTCAAAGCTTTTGCAACAATTTTGGAGCTTCGTGACTTATCTCAAATTAGGCACATCTTTTTACCGCCTTTACAATCAAAGTCAATTTTGAGATTGTGATCTAATAATTGACTCACGGATAACAATTTTTTTGTTAAACCAGGGACATAAAGAACATCTGTAATTTTACAATTATGTTGCCCAAGTGGTAGTGAAATGGAACCAATGCCTTCAACACTGTATGATGTATCATCACCCAAAGAGACATGATTTTTGGTGGGTGTTTTACTCATTGTGAAGAACCAATCTTTCTTTCCTGTCATGTGTCGAGTTGCACCCGAGTCGACATACCAAATTTGATTTGTAGAATTGGATACTTCATTTGACTGTGCAGAATATAGGAAGTCATCATCATCAAATTGATCTTCCTGTTTGGCTACATTTCCTTGTTGAGTTGGTTTCTTCTTCCACTTTTGATTATTTTGTCCATGTTTACTCTGTTGTTGGCCTGATTTTGTTTGTTGGTAATCAATCTTTTTACCACTTGATGATCCTTGTTGGAATGTGTTGTACCAACAATTTTTTAACTCATGTCCTTTTCGACCACAAATAAGACATTTTTGTTGGTCCTTTTGGCCTTGTTGAGTATTACCTTGCTTCTAAGGTTGTTTACTAGACTTAGCCTATTATTTTTCCTTTTTGATTAGAAGCAAGTGCCTGCTCTTCTGTTTCAGTAGTTGAGTGAATAGCTTCCTCTTGTTGTAGCATATTCACTAACTCTTCAAAAGTTGTTGTTTGACCAGTTATGTTTAACGTGGTCACAAAAATCCTATAAGAAGGAGGAAGAGCTCTCAATACTATAGGCACAAGTGATGTGTCAGTTACTTCTTCTTCCAAAGCTTGAAGTGATGCACACAAAGTTGCTACTCTTCTCAAAAACATTTCAACTTTCTCAGTTGGTTGCATTTTCAAGTTCAATAGTTGACTCTGGAGATGAAGTATTGTGTTCTTATTTTTTGACTCATATATTGTTTTCAACTTGTCCCAAGATTCTTTTGTTGTTGTGGTCTCACGAATATGAGGTTGTACCTCATCTGAAACACTAAACAAGATTATTAACTTTGCTTTTTGATTTGCACGATCAAATGTAGCTTGTTGTGTAACATCTGTTGCAGATCTTGTTAATGTACCAGAAACAACAGACCATAGATTTTCAAAATCAAGTTGTGCATGAATTTTTGTTTTCCATGTTGGATAATTATCAGAACGCAAAAGTTGAGAATCTGGAAAAAAGAATTTTGGTGCCGTAATTGCGGCCATTGTGAAAAGTGATAAATAGTAGAAGAAAAAATTGAACACTTTTCCCCCCTTAAAGCATGCACACCCCCCCCCCCAAAATATTATTTTATTTATTTTGGGCTCCTTTTCAGCCGTGTACAATGAATTTTTGGCACTATTGGCCCTGTTACAAATTTGGCTCTGTGGCCGATTTGCAAAAATAAAATGGCTCTCTTGGCCGATTTGAAAAAAATAAATTTTTGGACTCTTTGGCCTCTTTTGAAATACAAACAATCTCTAATTTGTTCAATTTTTACAAAACAAATCTTATTAAAAGTTAGACCAAGACGTAGAGCTCGTAAAAACACACACTTTAAAAAAAAATGGCACCTCAATCCGAGGTACCAGTTGAAAGTTATGACTTTTTTAAATTACGATTTCAATATCTTTCCGGGCCCCTTTCCAAAAATGGAAAAAAAAAAAATTGCTTCTAATTTTTTTTCAATTCCAAAAATCCAAAAATGGAAAAAAAAATTAAAAGCAATTTTTTTAAAATCAAACGCAGATAAGGACTTACGTGCATGCGTAGTGCGTTTTAGGGCACAACTGCAGTTCAATCGCTTTGCGTGAGCGTTATTATAACCCTTCGCCACAGTTTTCTTTTATTCTTTCTCTTTCTACATAGGGTATTTTTCATTGCAGACAGCTTTTTCTTCCTTTTTCCAATTGTTTTTTTGGTTGCAGTTGAAAATCTTCTCCACGTTCAATTTGTAGTTTCTTTCTGCAGGCACGTTGGAGATTTTCAAATCCTCTTCTACTCCTCTACAGGTGCAGGTTGATTGAGAAACTTCTACGACATGATTGGATCTCCTTTTTTTAAATTCTTCAAGTTCTTCTGAAAAAGCTTGGAATATGAAGAAGACAAAGTACAGAGAAGAGGAAGAAGAAGTAATGTGGGGAGCTTGAAAAGCTTGGGTCCCCACAATACAAAAATATTGTATATATTTTTTAAAAATGCTTCCAATTTAAAAAAAAAAATTGCAGGTACAGGTAATTTAAAAAAAATAGAGAATGAAACAATGTCACCTTTTGCAAGAGAGTTACATCCAGGTCTGCAAGGGCCTGTGATTGCACTCCAGGTGTTCTTCAACTGCAAATCAACGTTGAACTGGGTGTGGATTCGGGTAGGGGCTGTGAAATGGCTGGGGGCATCTATGGCTCCTCCTAGCTCTGTAATTTCTCCAGATCTCCCTAAACTTCCCTAAAACTTCCTACACTCCTCTCTGGATCAGAATACTGCTCTGATACCAAATCTTGTCTGCAAACCAGATTTAATTACAGAAAACAAGACGATGCTTGCATAATTTTATTAATATGAAATCAAGCATTACAAAACAAATGAGAGAGCTGCAATATTTATAGATATTGGACAACTTCTATCTCATCCACAATATATGGAAGCAAATCACCTAATCTGAGAAAATATGCAGAAATAGCATATTGCCCCTAACTGCCCCTATTGCCCCTCATGGAAATCATCCGGGAACAAAATATGCAAGATAGAACATGATCCCACAAACATTGGGATGAGAACACTATCACTTAGTTAACTAACAACTAAGGATAACTAATACCTATTGACATAAGTTTAAAGTATTTAAATTAAATACTTTAACTTATTACATTTATTCAAATATCAACTAATGATGAATTAAGTGGTTGTTAGAAGTGATGGCAGTCTTGGAGCATGCCATAAACCATGCAGAAGAGGACAAATGTTGTCCAAAACCAATAATGGAGGAGATAGACAAAGAAGAGATCATACTTGAGCAGAAAGTATGGATGGTTTAAAAATTTGGAGAGACCCAAGTGTCTCCAATTTTTGCTTCTAATTTTTCTTTGGATGGTGTATGCACAGATCTGGTTGAGAAGGAGATGAAGATCTTGAATCAAAAAGATGAAGGACAAAGTGAAGAGGAAGCTGAACTAGCAAAGATGAAGTCTTGTTTTAGACTATTGTGTACAAAATTATTGACAGAAAGCTATGGAGAAGAGTACAAGCAAGAAAAAGGAGTTGAAGACAAGCTAGAAGAAGCAGATGAAGAAGAAATCAAGAATATAGTTGTTCAACACAAAGTGCAAAAGGATTGGAAGAAAAGAAAGAAGAAGCACAAAATATTCCATTTGAGCAAGAGAGTCTGGTGTAGGAGCATCAGGTCATGACTAAGTACATGATGTAAATATCATAGTTTGTATGCATTATGAGGTTTTTGAAGTTAATAAGAAGCCATTGAAGCTTCATTTGTCCTAGATCAGGTTATACAAGCATAGTTTGGATTTTCCCTCCAATTAGCAAAGTTTGAAATTTTAAATGTTGAAATATGAGGGATATAGTCATTTAGGGTCATAGGAGTTGTGAACATAATTTGGAATCATTCCAATCATTTGAAACGGTCATGATACTCCTCAAACAAACTACAAACAAGGATAACTACGTTTGAAGAAGGCTAGATAAGCAATTTGACCAAGTAAAGCATTGTTGAGAAGATTTGGGAAGTTGTTTCAACAACTCCTAAGCTTGGAAATATTGTTCTATCTTGGAGGAGTTCGACCCCATTAGGCTAGGAGGATGGAATAACAATAAATGGAGGGTGATAGAGTTGTTTGAGTAGGTCTTTGTAAGGAGAATAGAGAATTCTTAAGAAAATAAGCCTTTGATAGGCACTTTGTACATAGAAGACTGTGTTTCAAGAGGAAATATTAAGTAATTGGGGAAGTTTCTTATTTGTTTGTGTTGCAATGGTGTTGGATAATGTGTATGAATGGAATAGAGGTTAATTTTGAAGTGGTGGTATACAATACTTTTCAAATATCACTGAAATTACCCTGTTTTCTCTAATTTGTACTGTGTTTTCAGTAAAAGCTTATTGTGTAGGGTTGGAAAAGCATTTACAAGATTAACTAAGGAAGGATAAACTTGCATGAAGGTCCCAAAGAGCTTCCAGAACAGGATTTGGGTCTTGAAAAGTTTCTAAAATAAAGATAAGTTTATTTCTCTCTCCTCAAGCTCTTACAAACCCTCATCTAGGGTTTTTAGGTAAATCTCTCATATCTTGGTTATTCTTTAGAATCAAGAGCTCAAATTAGATACAAATCATCTAAAGGGGGTATATTTGATGTTGAAGAAGGTTTTATAGTCTTTGATGCCCACACGTGTCAGTTACAACTGACAGTTTGGGAAGAGGTAGCCAAAACTCGCTGGAGACCTAATTGATCTCATATAATCATGAACCGTGTAATTTCCTTGAGGAATCAGAATCTAAAACTTTGGGAGCATCAATTGGAGGAAAAAGGGTATTAGAAAAACTTTACAGTGGATTGTGAAAGTGAATCTAGTGAAAATTACACCAAAAATTGACGTAAAACAGGGCTACAAGACTGTGAAGACAAGGTAGCAAACTAGGTATGGAGATCTAACTCAAATACCTTTCAATTGTTTTTCCATCTCTAAATGCATGATAACATGAAGGGAGTCGGGTGAATATGGTTCTAAACCATTAGGTTTTCATGTTCTTATAACTTGTTTAAAGTCTTATGGCAAAACAGTGATGAGCATAGATTGAGGAAACTTATGAGTAAAACAGATATACTATAGGAAGCAATTGGATCTAGCAGGTATAAAAAGGAGTGGTATATAATCTAAGGACACCTACAGGTGTAACTAATCCCCTAATAGGGTAGTCAGACCTTTGTCACTGTCTTAAGAATGATTGTTGTATACTAGTCTTCCTTTTTCAAGAACATTGAAGTCAGAACCATAAAAGTGATTGGTGATTAAATGCATGAAGAATCATCTTGATAGATGAAGGAATGTCCATAATAATGAATGATTTCTTGTATATAAAGGTGAAATACAGTCTTTAACAGTCTATAGTCCTAATACAGTCAACTAAGCAGGTGAATTGATGTCAAGACAGAATTTGTATCCTTTGAGATCACAAGAAGAAGGAAGTTGGTTTAAGAATCTTATAATCAGAACCATGATGCATTGACCTTGAATGTTGACATCAGGATACAAGGATAGGTCATAAGGACAGTGAATAAGTTAAAGCTTATGATTGGGCTTTATCTCATCCATGAGTATGCAAGGTTAAGAATTCATACTAGAGTTTTCATCATTCCTTTGTGAGAACTGTGCAGGTCAGAGACCATAGAGAAGGTGAGTTCAAGAACCATTCTTGAGAACTTCATAGTATGGTGATAATCTTAGACAAAAGACGGTGAAGGAGCTCAAACCAGAGCTATAGGTGATGGTATGGTTGGAAACATCAACCAAAGTTGAATTCTTTACTCAAATCTCAAGGAACCAGTAATGAGTAAATTTGTTCTTAATGATGCAAGATAAACATTGCAGAACTATAACAAATTGTCTTGACCAAGTGAATGATTCTTATGATCTAAAAAATGAAGAATAGGACTGATTTTAAGAAATCAGTCATAAGTTTAAGGTTGCTATAATATATCATACTTTTACCCACCTTTTGGTTTTTTTATGTTACCTTGAGTTTTTCCCTTTTGAATAGTACTACCTACTATTATATCCAGATTATTATCTTTATCGACTATTAGTTTGTGTGTTTGCATGGTAAAACCTTTGGTCCCTACTCACGAGCGACCATCTACTATGATTGCCTATTTGTTACCTTGGGCTCCCTACCTCAGCTAGGCATCCTCTTAGACAAGAATAGAAATGGTCGAGTATCATTATGTCTACTTGAGTCAGTTGTGCTTCTTGTAGCTCAACTCTAACAGCCTGTCTACTTGTCTCTCCCATCCACATATTATCCTCTTTTTTAACGAACGTAATGAATCTGTCTTCCATTGCATCATGCTCAGGGCAACCCAAGCATAGCTCACTATCTACCTTTTATATCACGCTTCTTATCAGGCCCACCAAGGTCTATTTCGAGACAGCATTCTTTTCTAAGGCACAACTTTGGTAGTATATAAGGGTCATGGTTTGTAGGTTCTCCTTTTATAGTGGCCAAGTGTAAGCTCTCTAGTGTTAGTCATCTTTTATTCCCATTTGATCGGCCTTCCAAATCAGCACAAAGGAGGAATAGAAAAAGTTAAAAGAAAAGTTAAAATCCATATTATCACAGAAAATTCAAGCATTATTACAATAAAACAGTTAATCACAAACAAAAAAGGCATGATATAATCATTTGGCACACCACTATCCTAGTTGAAAGCTCAAACTCCATAGTTGGCCTTGTTACAAAGCTTGAGGTCCTTTGGAGTGCGGTCAGTTTTTCTGAGTTTGAAGGTCTCATATCTACCATTCAATGTCCCTTACATTTCACATTAGTGCCTAACCCTCGTAGTAGATGTATAGCTCCTTAACTAAGGTCCTGAGGAATAGGGAAAACCGTTGTGGGAAGATAGGATACATCATATACTATCAAAACATCTCATACCTGACATGGGATATTCTTATACTTCACTAGTTTTTCTTCACTAATACCTACATATTCAAGTTCCTTCACTCCTTAATGTCAAAAACTCCTAGTCTTTCCAATTTGATTAGCATGTCTTGATTTCGGTACAAAACTTGTTTTCGCATTGGTGGTGCCCATCTTGCTTCCCTTTACATCATTACATCCCCTTATAAGACAAGCTAGGTTCTCAGTCTTTCCCATTTTCTTTGCATCTTTTTTCTCCATCTCTTTTCAAACATGTTAGAATTGTGACAGGCATTAGGTTTTAAGGATATTCACTTATACTATCTCTACTTGAGTATCGTTTACATCTCTTGACTTTCACAATGTTCTCTTTTGATCATTTCTATCTTGTCTCTAGGATTTCTCCTAGCTAAATTAAGGACTCTTAGTATTACATCATGTTAACCTCTTTATTTACAAGTCGATCAGCCCAAATTTTCTGGCTACCCCGTTACATCCTTCATTTACAAACCTATTAGTTCGATCAATTCCTTTCCCAACTAACACCTTACATCCTATTTATTCACAAGTCAATTAGAACGAGTTTCTTGGCTACCCCTTTACGTCCTATTCATTCATAGGCCGATTAGTACGAATGGCTAGATTGGTTGATTAGTTTCCCTACAAGCACCTTATTATCTCCTATATACTACCTAACCCTATCCTAGCACATTCTTATCTCCTATGAGATTTCTTCCCCTATTTTTTGTATACCTACGCATTGACTACTTGTGTACGCTTGCATTGTTTTCCTCTCCTTGTTAGTCTTATATCTTTAGGGTTCCTTAGTATATTTGCACCTGCCACACTCAAGGTGAGAGGCCACATCTGCCCCTAGTTGTGGAAAGGTATGTATGAGGTAAGTATATTGCAATTGGGTTGAGTTCATATTTTTATTATGTATGTTGCTACTTCATTTTAGTCATTTTGATTATGGTGTTGCATTTTTTCCCAAATACCATCTCATGTACACTATTTGTGATACACGATGATCTTTGGTTAGGGCATATGTATACACCTTATTTTTCACTTTTAACAAATTTCTCTTTGCGGGTACTAATGGCACATTAACCTTCCCTAAGTGATATCTAAAGGGGTATCACCAGGAGCAGGGTGGTCTGGTTAGTGGCGGTACTTGTGAGAAATACTTGTGCATTCAATGATAACTTAGATACGCTATGCTTTACACTTCCTAGTCATACTTTTACAGCCTCCTACGACATCACTTTACAACCTTCTTACAATCACCTTCGTATCCACTTACAACCCACTCATACCTCCTTCGGATTGCTTTTTATCAACTCAAGAATCTTCCATCTACTGAGCCTTCCTTCTAAGACCCCGTGATATGTTATTACCTAGAGTCGACAACCATTTGGCTTTCATTCCACATGGCCGACATTCGTCGGCTGTAAGGAACTGTAATAGCTAATCATGTTCCTTATTTAAAGCAGATTTGAGTGCATTTATGATTAGATCATCATCAGTCATTCGATCTTCTTGCACTCGTCAAGCTACCCTTAAAGGTTTTAAAGGTTTAGAAATTGGTATTACTTATATTTGGAGGTTTACTCTTGAAGCATTGGGTCCAAGACACTCAAGAATAGGAACTGCACTCATTATGGCCTATCAAGCCTTTGGAGCCCTCAACAAGTGGTTTCCCTAGGTCTTCTTCCTATCCATCTTTTGGTCCCCCGCATCGAATCTCTCATAAGATGTTGCTAATCCTGGGGGAAAATTGATGCAACAATGGTGTTTGAATGAAGTTAACTATCTCTAACCTTTCTTTTCCTTGATGTTATTTCATATTTACATGATTGTTCAATTGGTCATGTATATAGGCTAGAATACAGTAGTATATTCGTAATATATTGCATTATCATCTATCAGTCCTTACCTTACAATCTGCCATTTGGGCTTTACAACCTATCGATCTCTATAACCCTGGCATGGATATCTTCATTTTGTTTACAATCCTTAAAGTCCATTTATAATCAGGATACCAATAGGATGCCAACCTTATCTTAGACTTAGGCTTTGAAACCCTATGCCTTTGATAGAGTGTGGATTATCGTCTTCTAGATCTGCGGATTTAATGCTTTATAACCCCATTGTGTGTGGCTCTAGAATGCTCCGCTTTTTATCCTAATCTATATTATTAAGAACAGAGAGAATATTCTACAGCCATTCTTGGCTTGTATACACCCTACACTTTTTTGGACCCCTTGCACAACCCATTGCATTGATCTCCTACTTGAGGACATGGGAAAAATTGCTTGGGTGAAAATTGTGGTTGAAAAAATAAACAATATCACAAAGTTCATGTACAATCACCTTTGGGTGCTATGCTTGATGAGAGAGCACACCAACGGAAAGGAGCTTATGCGAGGAGTCACACAATTTGCCACAACCTTTATCGCAATGCAAAGCATTGCAGCCTAACCAACATCTCTTAAGCAGATGTCTATGAGCCCACGGTAGTTGTAGACTCCTTATTCTAGGAAGGCCAAGGTGTGAAGTGTCATGAAGGTCGTTTTTTATGATATGATTGCAAAGAACATAGATGGAATCCTTAAGGTAACTTTACACAACTGTTTTTTACTTATCATTTACTTTTTATTAACAAAATTGTTCCAATGTCTCTTGATTCTAATTTTAAAATTGGTCGTTATTTTGTTTTAGATGTTAGAACCTTTGGTTAAGAGTTCTACACTTGGTGGATGGGGGAAAAACCCAACGAGTTATCTATATGAGGCCATGGGTGTGGCCAAGGAGGCCATAACAACTTATTATGGAAAAAAAATGAACCCATTTAGTGCATAATTGATTAGAAAATGAAACAAGCAACTCCACCAATATATACATGTAGGGCCCTACAACCTGAACCCTAATTTTTCTTCTCTGATTCATTTAAGGCCAATGAGGAGGTTATGGATGGCCTCAACACATACATAGAGAGGATAATCCGTGACTAAAATACTAGAGAAGCAATTCTTGATGAGCTACAAATTTATAAGAGTGTAGAAGGGAGGTTCTTTTCTTTAGCTCTAGGCATTTGAAGGAGAAACACCCAACAACCATGTACAAATGAATTGAGTCATTTGTTTTCAGTCCCATTACCCATAGATGCTAGAATTATTTAATAAATGCATGTCTAGTTCACATACAAAGTTATAGATGCCCTATTTGAAGATTTGTGGTGGTAAGATTATAGTTCAAAAACACCAAATCTTCGTATACTAGCCATCTGCATTTTGTGTCAGCCATGTAGCTCTTCTAATTGTGAACGTAATTGGAGCATGTCTGAAGATATTCACGCAAAGAAGCACAAGAAGTTGATAATAAAATGCCTCAATGGCATTGTTTTTGTGCAATATATTCTTCGTCTTTGCGTCAGACCAATGGAGGGACAAGAGAGTCATGAGACAATTGACTTGAAAGATATCAATCAATATGCAAATTGGATTGTTAAGCCTCAAGGTGTGGATGAGCATCTCGTGTTTACCAAGGAGGAGATCGCAGCTTTGGAGAGGGAAGCAAAAGAAGCGATACGTCAAGGGTAGCAAAGGCATCAGGAAGGGTTAGTGAGGATCCAGATGATATCTATGTAGATGATGTTGTTCCAGAGGAAGAATCTTTACCTTCCACTTCTAGGGGGCGACAGACAAGGTGTTGAAGATCATAAACATATAGTATATTATGGTGCATTGATGGCTATAGTCAGTGAGCATTGTAGTTTGTCCTCTTTTTAATCTATAATTGAGCATTCTACTCTTTTTTGGTAAGAAATTAAGATAAAATATACTTAGGCATTCTCTACATTCATTTCTCATGTCATTTAACAATTTTTTACATGTTATTTAAGTTTATTTTATGAATTTATATTTTTTTAAAGTTTGAGCTGCCAAGTAAAAGTTTTAAAACTATGGTCTGTACTATTCATTGATCATTGTTCTCATAGGGAGATCAAGTTTACTTGTTTTCCTAGGGCTTAGCCTCCTTTTGGAGGCCAGGATATGGAGATACAATTGGGCAGAGCATAGCTACCATTGCAAGTTAATTAAAACAAAATCTACATCAAGACTTCTGCATAGATTATAATCATGAATCGAACTGCATATACATCTTCCCTTGATTTGACAAGGCAGTTATAAGTTGTATTGATGCTTAGAGAGTGAGGATAACTCTTTGCAGTCACACTGTTGAGAGTTCCCATTTGAGGAGACGCTATCAACAATATAGCTACAAAGAGACATCCCCTATTGGAACCAAGATCAACATGATCTTCGACTGAGATAGTACATGATTGATCAATCAATTTGTCGTTAACTATTAAGCATATTTACCAAGTCTGGAAATCCGGATCCGGATTCGTTTGGGAGGGCAAAACAATACCAAAAAAATTGGAACTCTTGAAAAAGTTCGAAAAAATTTGATATAAAATATAAATATATTATATATGAGCATAATTTATAAATATGCAAAAATTGACAAATACTGAGAAAAACATTAATAACGTTATATTAGGGTGTTGGGTGTCTTCTTATTGCAAAAAAACTTTACAAAAAAAAAAGACTGGAAAAAAAAGAGGGCCAGCCCAAACCAAATTTATTTGGGTTGCCTGAAAATTCTAGATCCTGCCGGATTTGGTAATTATGCTATTAAGTCAAGGACTGTACCTTGCAAGAAACATATGGGCTTGGAAAGTTGCGGTGGATATGAAAACACTTGACAAACCATATAGTCTCTTCATGACTGGTGTGTTTGGAATGAGCTGGAAAGGATTGTTGATATAACATTGTTCTTGTTTATATGTTGTACTTGCTCATGATGCATGTAAAACTTCACGCGGTTCTATTAGAAAGATATGACCTTAGTGTTTAGTTCTTAATATTCTTGGACATTGGATAGTGAGCTATATAGATGCAGCTGTCCAAGCTACTTGACATATTTAGTCCTGCACATTATACCATTTCATTGGTGATTGTTGATAGGCAGAAATATGTACATGCATGCTGTCTTCATCGAAACTTATCTTGTAAGAACACAAGTCAGCTCTTTTCTTTCTCTTGAACTATTAATAGGTCTTGGTAATTGACTTATCTCCTTGAGTGAATATGGACACTCTTTGTTGGGATCCAAGGGTGTACTTGGACGCCTCTTGCTCTTTTTCGGAGCTGTTTGAAGGTTCATTCAAACAATAGACTCTCAGGGTACATATGTTTTTTGGGTTTCTCTTTAATTCATTGGCCAACACATTTGTGTTTTTAAATTTCCAATCTTATATATGATTGTTTCCTCGTTAAGAACATGTAACAGCGGTCACATTTTCACCCATTTTCTCGCATGTTGGCACCTGTATTGTTACCCTCATGAATGGTAAGGCCACTGGGGATCCCATACTCTATGGCTAGAGGAAAAGCACTCCCATAATGTTCTCTCTCGTTGTATCTCTCTTCTCTCTCTCCTCCAAGTTGACAGTTTTGGCATGACTACAAATTACTATTCTTTCAGATGTATATCTCTTTGCAAACATTGCATTAGACACATAATAACATTTATGAACAATGGCCCAGCATGTGCTTGATTTCACTATGACTGATGAGATCGTATCACTTTCATAACATTTGCTCCTCTTATAACTAAGGCAGCATGTACTTAAGAATTATATTTATGAATATGAAACTTCTTTTACTATGACTTTTACATGAACGAAACACATGCATGATATAGACTCTTGTATGGACCGTCTTTCATATCATTTCAGTTGACAATAAAATTGCTTTTGAGACTTGTCACACCTCTATTGTATGATATCCCCAGGATATGAAATCATTGTTTACATTGAAACTACTTAATGGCCTGATAGGATGTTGTTCAGTAATGTTTTAGGAAACAGAAGCTTTCGTTAGAGTTCTATGCTTGGTGGATGTTGAATAAAACCAAATGGGTTATCTGTATGAGGCCACGCATGAGGCCAAAGAGGCTATAGTGCATTTATATGGGAAAAATAAAAGAAATAATGAACTCATTTGGTGCATAATTAATCAGAGATGGAACACGCAGCTCCACCAACACAAATATTCAGCGGCCTACTATTTAAAACCTATCGTTTCCCTTCTCTAATACATTTAAGGCCGATGAGGAGGTTATGGATGGCCTCAACATATGCATAAAGAGGATAACGGCTGAAAAAAGAACCTTAGAGACAATTCTTGATGAGTTGTAGATTTACAGGGGTGCAACGGGGATGCTATTTTCTTTGCTCTATGTATTCAAAGGAGAAAGACCCAAGAACTAGGTAAAAACAAATTGATTCCTTTGATTTTAGTCTTGTTAATCATTGATACTAGAATTCTTTATTAAATGCAAGTTTAGTTTACTTGCAAAGTTATAAATGTCAGATATGCAAAAATGTGGTGGGAAGATTATGGTGCAAAAATACTAAATCTTCAAAGGCTAGTCATCCGTACTTTGTGCCAGACATATAACTCTTCTAGATGTTAATGTAACTAGAGCATGTTTGAGGCCATTCACACAAGGAAGCGCAATAGGTTGACAAGACACCGCTCCCAATTGTATTGTTATTGTATGATACAATCTTCATCTTCACATGAAACAAGTGGAGGGGCAAGAGAGTCATGATGCAATTGAAAAGGATGATATCAATCCATACTCAAACTACATTGCTAAAGATCTTGAGCCCATGTACACTAAGGAGGACATCACAGATTTTGAAAGGGAAGCAGCAGAAGGGGTAGCAGAAGTATCAGGATAGGTTGGTGAGGATGATATGTTTGCAGATGATTTTGTTCTAGACGAGGAATCTTTAACTTCCACTTCCAAGGCACAATCGATGAATACAAGGAGCTAGAGGGAGGCAGAGAAATTTGGAAAATATTTTATAGATTTGTAATTTCCTATGATGATGATCAATTATCATATGATATTATGGTGCAATGATGAGCATCATACTATTTTTTAGTCTAAAACTAATAGAAAATATACCTATGCATTCTCTAGTTCATTTCTTATGCTTTTAAATAGTATTTTACATGTTATTTAAGTTTATATTATGAGTTCATATATCTTTTTTAACTCAGCACAAAATTAGCCAAGTTTAGCCAAATCGCGAGTCTGAGTAAAAAATTTTGCCTGCCAAGTACAAGATTTTAAAGTATGCTTAGATAGGATGGCAGATGATGAGTAATAAATATGCAGTTATCCTTGTGAAATCAGAAACGAAATACAGGTGAAAATGGTGATCAGAGCATACAACAAAATTACAGTATCACAGTTGCTACATGTCTGTTATTATTGTGCACTAAATAGAACATTAAACAATAATAAATGTGTCAAATCAGCCCCCATGAATAGTCATATACATGACTGTTAGGTCAGATAATAGCCCTCAAGAATTGCAAAGAAACTGTTATCATAACTTCCTCATATAATCAGCCTTCAGCATTTCCAAAAAATGTGGATTTGTGATCCCTAGTCTGGTCCATATACCTAAAGATGCAGTTTCTTTGGTAGTTACATGTATCTGCAGTCTGGAAGGTTAAGGTGGCATTCTTCAAATATTGCTTATTTAATTTAACATTCTTTCTTTTTTGTGAGTTTGAATACGCATGGGGCCACTTCTTTGGTTACTTGAGGTCTGTCATCCTTGATCATAAAACTCGGTTTGTTCAGTTTACTCCTCAGCTTGGTCATGAGGTCAAAACCCACAGATACAAAATTTGAACAATATATAAGGTAAATGGAAAGAAATCACCTTGGGCTTCCACAAGGGGGTATCTATACCAAATTAGCCTGTTTTGGCCATGACCTAAAAATCAACCTTTCTTTGAAATTCAGAAATCCAATATGTTCACTATTGCAGAACTAGAAATTAATTGAAGACTATCAGTCTTGTGGCAGTAAGTTCATGAAAATCCTAGTTTAATTTAAGATGGGGGAAAAGGGCAATACTCAAGATGTGATAAATATTGAACAACCTACATTGTTATTACATAGATTAGACTCTTCATGGAAAATAAAAACTTGAGGCATTCCCAAAACTTCTGACATGATTGAATGATTGAATTTCAAGAACCATTTATATATAATAAGCTAGAATTATTTTTTGAACTACTAAGTCCTTTCCAAAATTAAATAAATAAAAGCAAATAAATGCTGGAAATTTGAGAAGAATCCACTGATTTGGACATAAGTTATAGTAAACAAGCATGTGAGCAAAAAAATATCTTTTGATTTAAATGTTTCCCATCACAAACTATTACTTCCTTGTTTAACGTAATTTAGAAATTAGAACTAAGAGTTGCATCCTTTAATATTTAGTATTTACCAAGCTCTGATGGAATGTAGGAGATACAGTGCCTTGCTTAAATGCAAGTGCCTTTGTCCATGCATCCTCCACCAATGGTTCTCTTTCCAAATCTTCCTTCTGGAATGAAAAACGAGAACAATGCACGACCAACCCTCTTAAAACTACATGATTTCATGCATTGCAATTATTTCAATGTATAAATGATTTTAGTATGCACTCACCAATTTTCTTTTGCGGCCTGACCGGCCTAATCTTCCTGTCCGATGCACTCCACTTTGCTGACTCCTGTTGGCTTTATTTTTAATACTGATTTTCTGGAGATTAAATGACATGAAAAATTAAGTAACAATAAATTGTATACATACTGAAAAATTATTTACAAGAGAAGCTAATGACACAGAACAAATAAAGTACAACAAACAATTCATCAGGTTTCTAGAAACCTACTGCAAACTCTTCATCTTTTGTTTTTGCAACAAATGCATCCCAATCTTCTTGTTTCACATATGCTGGTTTCTCAGGTTCTACACCCCTGTCGATGTCTTTCTTAATTTGTAACATTAGCTTGTATTTGTGTTGCCGATAGCAAGATGAAATTTTTTTCCTAGTATATTTCTTGTTAAGGTCAAAATTAAATCTCTCCTGCAAACAAAGCATGTAAAAATTCATGAGTTTTCAAGTTGGCCATTCTTCAAATATGACGCAATCCATCTCCTACCCAAAATAAATGGCTGGATAATAAGTCAATTATCACAATATACTCCATAAAAGTGGTACTTACTGTCAATACGTTTAATACTGCTTTGTAGTCTTCAACTGGAACATCCCCAATCTGTTTGAAATTAATAGGCATAAAATGGCAAACATAAGTATTAATCGACCTCTTAAACCCTCCAGCATTAGGACCAACTGGATTTCCCTTTTCGTCAAAATCCACTGTCAGTTTTCTTGCCAGATGTCGGCAAGTAACTCGGCTTGTTCTTCTAGTTGCCTTCTTCCTTTTGCCTGTATCAAAATCTTCAGAAAAGATGATAAGCATGCAAAAATCTCTATAGTTAACCAAACCTCTTGGAGAGAAAAGTTTCATAATACAATAAGCAAAATGGCATCATATAAATAAAACCATGAACAAATCATTGAAGAGATGTTTACATTGTGCTTCTGAGAATGTTGTCTCGCAGCTTTCCCTAGCGCAATCATGATCCCGAATGATATCTTTGTTCAGTTCAGATGCCATTTTGCTCATGGCAGCATCATCCATAACATTATCCTTGTATTGAAAGCCAGTGTACCCACCATTGTGTTCTGGGGTCAAAAGGTCATCTTCTGGCATATCCAGCCGACGCACCTTCAACTTCCGCAAAGGATGCTCCTCTTCTACCCCTTCCTCTAAGTCGTCATTCTCTTCCTCTTGCACTTTTTCATTGTCTCTTTTATTAGAGTTGTGCATGAACTCGCAGTTGTCATCATCTCCACTCGATATTCCAGAACTTACAGAAACATTTGTCATGCCCTCAATTACTAACTTTCCTGCTGCATGATCAGTCTCAAATAAATTTCTGTAAGACAATGTGATGCATGATTCATCAAAGATCAACTGAAATTGCTACAAATTAACTTCGTATAATGCTAAATGTTCTACCTGAATTTCGTGAGCATGATCTTGTTTCAGCACTCGACGCTCGTCTTTCCTCAATTCTATCTAAGACACCAAGATCTTGAGAGAACGCGTCCTTGTGACAACCTGAAAATATTACGACTGTTGTGATGCCCAGATATGAAACTACCAAACTTTTTGTGCAGAGCTAACTAATTACTAAAAAAAAAATCTTCAAAGCTGATACGGTTCTTGACCAATGCTATTTGCATTCTTATTCCCAGGACATATTCCAAACTTCAGAAGGAAAATCGATTTGCCTGATATCTACTGAAAAGTGGTGCATCCTTGCAAGAAAGAAGATTGTTAGCATTCGGCAATGTTGTAGAATGAAGTTCTAAGTTATTATGGCAGCCGAGGAAACTTTTTAAAACGGCTAAATTTGATATCTGCTAAGCTGGCGTTGCATGATTTAAAAAAACATATACATGAAGTACAGAAGCACATTCATATTATTTATCATACAAACTACACTATCAAAGGAACGTTAATTACAGAATACTAAATGCATACCACAATGCAGCATAGAAAAATATGAGGGTAATCACATTTTTATTCTATAAGTAGTGCTTAATACAAGTTGTTCAGTACAGGGAGGACCTGATACTCAGCGCTTCTTCCCCAGTCTACATCATTCTATTTATATGACAAGAAGACCCATCGGTTGTTAGTTTAACACAACCATCAACATCTGAATATACTAACGAGAATCATTACAAAACTACCTAAGTGGACAATACAATAATTCACAACATAATTAAATTGGCTACCAACCATGTGACAAGAAGACCCATCAGTTGTTAGTTTAACACAACCATCAGCATCTCAACATACTTACGAGAATCATTACAAAACTACCTAAGCGGACAATACAATAATTCACAACATAATTAGATCGGCTACCAACCATGTAATCAATAATACACTGATAACAATGGCAATCTATATTATCCACCCCTTGAGAGTCCCTTCCAGTACAACCCAAATACAACATGATAAAAAAATGAGAATAAAAGGAAAGACGGAAAACATCGTGGCAGGGTGAGTGATGTTGTAGAGATTGTGGCTGAACTGCAAGAAACCCTTGCTGATAATACTTCTGTGAATATTCTGAAGCTTCTAACAAGTGTGGCACATTGCGCTTGTCCATACAAAAACACTCCCCCATATGGTTCGGAAAACCCGCAAATCCAATCATGGTCTTTTTTTTTGTCTAACAATTCCTCAGTTGGGGTTGATAATGTCAAGTGGGATATCATTTGATAGACCACAACCTATGACCCATTATTAAAAAGTTTATTTAAATAAACTTAGTCGGTCTTTCACAGCTTTGAAATAGAGTGAAATGGCTTGATCGTTCACCCATCCTATATATATAGGATGACCCAACATGGGATTGGATATACTGAGTTGATAAATACATGCTCAAGCTATTTTATATATGTAAGCTATTATATTACAAGACATTGGTCTGTTATTGTTATCTGTGAGACCGAGGAGCGAAGTGGAAGTGTTGGGTTAAAGATCTGATAAATTCTTAATATAAGACAATGCTTTATCAGTGGGGTTTTCTCCTTCGGGTTTCCCCACTTAAATATGGTGTTATCTGTCTCCTTTTACTTTCAGTTGTTTACTTTCAGCTCATGCTATTAAGTTTTGTAATTCACTATCTATAATAAGCTAAATCTGTGTTTAAGTTTACTGCACAACATAATATATAATCTTTGGCATTTATTTGTGGATCTATAATTTGTTAATTATACATTCCATCTAATTCCTAACATGGTATCAGAGCAAGTGATTATGCGTGTGCAGATTGGTCTGGAAGCTTTTAATTAGCTAGAGCAAAGAAGCTTCAAGTCTATTTACGGATCTATGAAGCCCTAGTTGTTTCGCAATCGTCTTCAAGCTAATCAAGTTTAAAATTTTGATTCCCACCCAAATATTTATTGAAAATAGTGTCTAAATGGTTGTTTAGATCATGTTTGAGCTTTTGTATGCTTAGATCTTTGCTTATGCATCTAGTTACAGTCATTTTCAGTTTAAATCCGTTGTCTATGAGCTTATTTTAAGTTTTTGTGTCATTTATAGCCGTTAGGGATATTTTTGTCTGTGGATCCAAAAGGATATCCTTAGATCTAGTTAGTTTAGAGTGTTTAAATCCACCCGAATTTATAAATCTTTTTTTTGCTAGATCTATGTTTTGTGAAGCCCAATCCAATCATTGATTTCCAAGTGGCTTCGTTGTGTCTATTTTTATTAGATCTTTTCATTTTCTGTGAAGTTTGTCTTTGCAAAGCTTGGACCAATCATTTAAGTGCCAAGTTGCTTCAATTGTCAGTTTTTTTTAGATCTTTTGCATTTTTGTGAAGCCCGAGCCAATCAGAAGGCTCCATCTTGCTTCGCATTGTCAATTTTATTGTTTATCTAATTGTCAATTGCAACACGAAGGCCAATAAGGGCTTTACACATTTTTTCATGTTGTCAAACTTGTTTTAGCTTTCCTCTGTCATTTGTGAAATCAGATCCAATAAGAAAACTCCAACTCATTTAATATTTCACGTTGTCAGTTTTTATTAGCTTTTTCTGTCTTTGCAAAATTTGAGCCAATAGAATTGCTCCAAGTATTTCACATTTTCAGTCTTTGTTTTTCATTTTTGTCTTTGCGAAATCCAAGCCAATAGCATTTCTCCAAGTAGCTTCTATTTCATGTCATGTTAGTCCTTTCATTTGCTTGCTTCTAACATATGCGAAAGTTGATCCAATAGAATTGCTCCAAGTATGTCTTCACATTTCACATTTGTCAGTTTTTTTTTGTGGCAGTGGCTTATCCAATAGAATTAGCCACCTTTTTGCACATTTTTCAGTCTTTTTCAGCGAAAAGTGAGCCATTTAAAAGGATCCACGTGTGTCTAATTTTTCTTTAAATAGTTTGGTAAGCACTGAAAAGTGTGAACCAATTGCATTTGACACATATATTAATCTTTTGATTGTGTCAGTCTTCACAAGTGTCAGGCTCTGTCTTTCGAGATGTCAGTCTTTGCTTTGGCTTAGCCACTAAGATTGTGACACTTGTCTTTTGATTTCAGACCCAAACTTTATTTTAAAGTTTAGCTTATTCTGGGGACTTTAAGTCCGCCCAAGGCAATCTATTTAAAGTTTGGTGAAATCCGCCAAGTGTCTTTTTTCCTGTTAGATTTTCGACAAGTGGCATTGTTTGACTAAGACTTTGCTTTCACATTTTGTTTGAAGTTTGTCAGAGTGCGAAATAGCAAACCAATTAATTAAAGACACGTGTATACAGTTCTACTGTCTATTTTTCTATTAATTGTCTTCTGACTTATTAGCTACACTGCGAAGTGCAAGCTAATTGAAAAGTGAACACGAGTATTTAGCTTTTCACGGTGTCAGATTTTATTATCTTTTCTGTTGTGTATTTTTTTTGTTTTTTTTAACCCTGTTGCGGACCCGATAATTATTCGATTTAATTAAATTATCTTCACGTCCGCAGGGATCTGCTTTTTTTCTGGAAAGACGAAACATGTACCCTCTTGTATTTTTAATATCGACATTTCATATTGTTCAACGCGGTTTCAAAATTTTTTTGTATGGGTTTAAAATTTTTTTGCAAATTTCTTTGTCTTTTTTTAAAGTTATTTTGTTTTCTAAGGTTTTTTTCAACTTCTTGTTAGGATTCCAAAATTTGATCAAAGCTTAGTTATCTTTTCTCTACAGCCTTTCAATTATTGTTTCATTTTTAAACTGTGTGTAGTAAATTAAAAGATCTATAGCTTGTTTTTTGTCTCTGTTTGGCTTCCTTTGATTCATATTTTTAGTTATAGTTTCATTACTATGAGCATTAAAAATGGCTAGTTCTGCTAGTTTTTCATTGGATAAGTCTTAGTTATTGAATGGAACTAATTATAGCATTTGGAGAGTTCATTTAAAATCTTGTTTTATGGCTAGGAAGCTATGGGATCTTGTGACTGGTGTGGAAAAATGACCCACTGGAAGACAAGCAACCCCTGAAAACCTTAGCTCCTTCTCTCAAAGATCACAGGAAGCTCTGTCCATCCTTTTGCAAAGCATAAAAGATGAATTTTTAATGCATATAGGTCATATGGACTCACCTGTTGATGCCTGGAAGCAATTAGAGACTATGCATGAAGGCAGTCATTTTCAAAGATAATTAAGCTAGTTTTAGAGCTGTTTACAACTCCTATGAAAGGGGATGAGAAAATAGTCAATTATTTAGCTAAAATTAAGAACATTAAAGCTCAATTAGATGGCTGTAACTGTGAATTATTTCAAGATAAGCTTTTGTACTTCATAATTCAGATAAACATTCATGAAAAGTTCAGAAATTATATCTCTATTCTTAATTCTAAGTATCAGAATGAGAATGATCTGCCTGATTTAGACACTTTGTCTTCTCTGTTAATTCAAGAAGAGCGTGTAATGGAGAATTTTGATTCAAAAGAGACTGCTTCTCAAGCATTGTTCTCTCAGAATCATAAGTCTTCTCATAATAGGAATAATAACAATCCTAATCAGAAGTCTAATATCAGATCAAGATTCAAATCAAATCCTAAGTCTAATTCTGCTAAAAACAATCAGAACTTTAAAGTCAAATTTAATGGAACTTGTAACAAGTGTGAAAAATTTGGGCATAAAGAGTCTGATTATAGAGTAAAAACTAACAAATCAGCTAAGAATGCTAAAATAACAAGCCTAATAATCATAAGAAAGATCAGAAGCAAAATCATGCAAATGTTGTTGAGCAGTCTATTGCCCTGTATACTGCCCTTTCAGCTTCAAATGACAATGAATGGATTCTTGATAGTGGTGCCTCTAGGCACATGACTTGTACTCCTAGTATCCTCTCAGATGTAGTTAAATGTGAGGAAAATATATATCTAGGAGATAACTCCATCATTAGATCTGAAAGGTTGTGGAATGTTAAATTATCAAATGGTGTAATTAGGAATGTCTTGTATGTTCCTCAACTGAAAAAGAATCTTTTATCTTGCTCTCAGCTAACTAAAGAAAATTGTAAAGTTGTTTTGTTGCAAGATAAGTGGTATGTAAAAGATAAGTTCAGTAATATTATTGCTTCTGGTATTCAGAAAAATGGCTTGTATATCTTTGATGGTTTTGTGTCTGAGTCTTGTTTTTCTTCCTCTTCTAGGAATGATATTCAACTTTGGCATGAAATACTTGGTCATGTAAATTTCAAAAGTTTGTATGAAATGTCTAGACTAAATCTTGTTGTTGGTCTTCCAAAGATGAAATCAGATCATGAAACATGTGAAAGTTTCCTACGTGGTAAGCAACATGTTGAACCATTTCACAAACATCATGATCCAAATTCTTCTCAGTTATTAGAACTGATTCATAGTGATGTAAGAGGTCCACTTGAAGTTCCTTCTCTTAGTGGTGCTTTGTATGTTGTTTTCTTTATTGATGACTTCTCTAGAATGACTTGGTCTTATTTTATTAAGAAGAAGTTTGATGTCTTGTCTAAGTTTCAGGAATTTAAAGCTTTAGTTGAAAATGCTTCTAATCTGAAAATTAAGAGAATTAGGACTGATAATGGAGGTGAATATGTCAACAAAAAGTTTGATGAGTTCTGTGTGTCATGTGGGATTCAAAGAGAGTTGACTACTCCCTATTCCCCTCAGCAAAATGGCATTGCAGAAAGAAAGAATATGATTGTCTTAGAAATGGCTAGGACTATGATTCATGCTTCTAATGTGCCTAAGTTTCTATGGGCTGAAGCTATGAATACTGTTGTCTATATTCTTAATAGAGTGCCTACTAAATATCTTCATCAAGCTACTCCTCATGAAGTATGGACAAAACAAAAACCAGATATTTCTCACTTAAGAATATTTGGTAGTCCTGCTTCTATCTTCATTCCAAAAGACAAAAGGAAGAAGCTTGATCCAACCTCCTTTTCTTGTATTTTTGTTGGCTATGGTTGTAGAACTAAAGGACTAAGAGTTTATGATCCTTTCAAGCATGACATTGTTGAAAACATGAAATGTTCAAGTCTTAGAAAAGACATTTTGTGATGCTTCTCATGAACCCTCCTTTGTTTCTCCTAAGATAGAGCCTGATAATCCTTCTCCTAACATTATGGAAACAAAAGTTCAAGAGGTTGATTATCCTGATCTAGATATGATGGAGATTGAGGGGGAGTCATCTCAAAATGTGTTGCGTTCCAAGATTCCTAAATGGGCTCAAAGTATTGTTCAAGACTCTCAATCTGTTAATCTTAGAAAGGTAACTCATAGTCAACATTCTTATCATGCCTTGATGACCCTCTATGAGGTTGAACCACAATATTTTGAAGAATCCTGTCAAGATGATAGATGGATTCAGGCTATGAAAGATGAATACAATGCTTTGATTAAAAATAACACTTGGGAACTAGTCCCTCCTCCTTCTAAGAGAAGCATTGTAGGATCTAGGTGGTTGTATAAGATCAAATATAACTCTGTAGGAGAAATTGACAAGTTCAAGGAAAGGCTGGTAGCTCGTGGTTTCACTCAGAAACCTGGTCTTGACTATGTTGAGACTTTTTCTCCTGTAGCTAAGATGAGCACTGTTAGAATTCTTCTTGCTTTGGCTGCCCAATATGGTTGGGAGATTCACCAAATGGATGTTAAAAATGATTTTTTAAATGGTGACTTAAAAGAAGAAATCTACATGAGTCAACCTAAAGGTTTTGAAGAACCTGGTAAAGAACTTTATGTCTATAAGCTGAAAAAGTCTTTGTATGGTCTTAAACAAGCTCCTAGAGCTTGGTATGCTAAAATTAATAGTTTCTTTCAAGATCTTGGTTTCACTAACTGTTGTTCTGATAATGATTTATTTGTTAAGTTTGAAAATAATCATATTATCATTATTGTCTTGTATGTTGATGATCTTTTGATTACTAGCAGTGATAGAAATTTAATTGTTAGAATCAAAGAAAGGTTAAAACAATGTTTTGAAATGACTGATTTAGGTTTATTAAATCATTTTCTTGGCATGGTTATATTTCAAGATCATAAGTCTATTGTTGCATCTCAATCTCAGTATGTTATGAATTTTCTTAGAAGATTTAACATGATTGACTGTAAGTCTGTTGCCATTCCTATTGAAGTTGGTGTTAAGTTAGATCCTAAACCAACTTGTGCTAAATTTGATCCTACTCTGTATAGACAGCTAGTTGGTAGTCTAATTTATTTGACTATTACTAGACCTGATATTTCTTATGCAGTAGGAGTAGTTTCAAGATTTATGCAAGAGCCTTATGAGGATCATTGGAAAATGGAAAAAATAATTTTGAAATATATTAAAGGAACAATTAATTATGGTCTATTTTATTCTTCTTCTAATGATGCACAATTATTTGGCTATTGTGATTCTGATCATGTTGGTGATGTTGCAGATAGAAAGTCTACTTCTGGATATGTTTTCAAGTTGGGTGTAGGTGTCATCACTTGGAGTAGCAAGAAGCAACCAACAGTGTCTATCTCTTCTACTGAAGCAGAGTATAGAAGTGTTATGGAAGCTGCAAAGGAAGCTATGTGGCTGAAAAGACTGTTGGATGAACTGCACATGGGCGTCAAAGGGAGCACTACTCTTCTATGTGACAACCAAAGTTGCATTGCTCTTGCAAACAATCTAGTTCAACATCAAAGGACCAAGCATATTGAAGTTCATATGCACTTTATTCGAGAGAAAGTCTTGAATGGTGATATTGATCTCAAGTTTTGTTCGACTGAAGATCAAGTTGCAAATATCTTCACAAAGCCATTGTGTGTATGAAGTTTTGCAAGTTTCATGCCTTGTTGGGCCTATCAGAGTTTCCATTGAGGGGGAGTGTGCATGACAATGCCACCTCTTAACGGTTGTTGTAAACTTCCAATACTTCCTCCATTTTGTAATAAGTAAATGTGTCACACTATGTGAAGTTACTTGTAAATCCCAGCGAAGCTTTAGTTATGGGTATGCCTTAGTTTATAAAAGGCTCCATAATCTGATGTAAGTCTTCATATGTAAAGCACTGGTCTTAAGAATTTATGTATGGGAAGATCTGTATGATTTCCCTTGTCTGCATGCTAGCCAGGATCCCTATTGCTGATTCATGGATCTGTAAATCCTTTTGTAGAAAAAGGTAATTTGGCATATTTTGTTTTTTGTTCCTTTGCATTAAAGTTTTTATGGAATCCTTGGAGCACTATTTTGAACCGCGGCAAAATAGTGTCTCATGGTCACTAAAATTTTTATAGTATGACATAAGGAACTAATTTAACATGTTTATTCATGTTTCTCCCACTTAACATTAAGGGGGAGTGTTGGGGTTGATAATGTCAAGTGGGATATCATTTGATAGACCACTACATATGATTTATTTAAAGTTTATTTAATAAACTTAGTTGGTCTTCACAACTTTACAAAGAGTGAAATGGTATGACCATTCACCCATCCTATATATATATAGGATGATCCCTCATGGGATTGACTAACTTGATGTCTATCTATTATAAGATATACGCTCAAACTATTTTATATATGCGAGCTGTTATACTGCGAGACATTGGTATGCTATTGTTATCTATGAGACCTGTGAGCAAAGTGGAAGTGTTGGGTTAAAGATATGATAAATTCTTAATATAGATAGTGCTTTATCAGTGGGGTTTTTTCCTTTGGGTTTCCCCACTTAAATCTAGTGTTATCTATCTCCTTTTACTTTCAGTTGTTTACTTTCAGCTCATGCTTTTAAGTTCTATAATTCACTATCTATAATAAGCTAAATTTGTGATTAAATTAACTGCACAACATAATCTATAATCTTTGGCATTTATCTGTGAATCTATAATTTGTTAATTAGGGAAAGCTAGTGCTCACTGCATGAGGAAGGGCGTACGGCTGTAGACAAGAGCATATGGTTGCAAGGATGTACAAGTAATGGACGTGCGACACTTGACATATAGGGGCGAATGGTTGCATGTGTGGTTATACAGCTAAGCGAAGTGTGGGGCATATAGTTGGGAAAAGGTGGGGAATGCAGCTAGCAAATGCATAAATGTGAGCTCTAGGGAGCCATATGGCAGTGAAGTAGAAGACTAAACATATGGTCAAACATGTAAGAGGACAGCTTAGACATATATGAAGAAGCTTTGTTTTGCGAGGCATAAGGTCAAACATGTGAGAGGCCATGTTAGACATGTTGGTCGTCAATAGTACACCCTCTGGTGGCCTGACAGCATTCTTTAGGAAGGGGGATGCTTGGAATGGTGGTAGACCGGGTAAGATGTCATTTTGTAGCCCGAGAGGGGTCTAACACTTTCCTTGGGATCAAGCCTTGGGATGATTGAGGGGCACATACAGAGTGGATGGCCTTTTCCTGCTAATTTTGGTCCTACCTTGAACCAGGGTGAGAGGACCCGCGGTGTAACCTGAAGGTAGAGGAGAGAGACAAATTCTTTGTTCCTCTTGACTTGTCAACTGATGAATTAATCTGAGATAAGCATGGCCATGAACACAACACTCACTCTCACGAGTTGTCACGAAAGATGTTGCATATACTTAATGCACCAGACACAGGTTACTATAGACAACAAAGTTCAGTTGCTCTTGCATTCTCAAGATAATAGAATTAAGGGTATAAGGCGCCTTCAATGATATTCAGAGCAACAAAGTAGTAAATGGACAAATGGAAGTTTAATATGGGGGGGTGGGATCAATTATGATATTTGTAACTTCACAAAGGGGGGATTATAGGCTGAGAGATTCCTTGTAACAGAGCATTTAACACTTAGAGCAGCCTACAATTCTGGAAAGCACAAAAAATTGGATTAAGTAATGATAGTTTCTACAAAGAAAGCTTTGCATTCATTGATACTCAACAGATGCAAAGTTTCAGCACAATCTCTAAAATACTCAACACAAGAGCTCGTGCAAGTATTCTAATGAAGTATTTACTGCTTCTACTCTCATACGCCTAAGATACACTCAAAGGCTAACAAAAATCACTTCAACAAAATGGTTAGAATAAGGATTTTACAACTAATTCCAACATTGCAGAGTAAATGCTCATAGCACAATATTAAACTAATGACCAAAGCACAACCATTGAGGATTGATTTAGTGTACGACAAAGACAAGCAATAAACACAAGACTATAGCAAAAAATATAACTCATCAATCGACAATTCGATATACAGAACTTAGAACACAGAAAGTAAACTCAAAAGCGGACATATTTCATTCAAATCTTGACTTTCTTAACAAGGGAACATCAAGAAAATGCTCTCAAAGTTTGTCAATGGTTGTACATTGCAACCAAATTGACACAAAAGTATGGGAAATGAAATTCTATATGTATTTCACAAAGGAAACATGCACTATTCACAATTATATCTCTCGACCTTTTCAGAAATAAAAAGACTAAGCCCCTTTGATCAGAATACCAAAACTAACTCTCTAATCGAAAAACCCACACTTTGATATGAGGACAAGCCCCCATATTTATACAAATTTGGTATTTCTTACAATTCAATTTTCCCCCCCAAAAATAGCAAGTGATTCATTGCCTTGTTCATAAAGAAAAATCTTTTTAATTAGAGCGGGAATGTAACTTGTCTAACTGAAAATATCCGATTTTCTGTTAGCATTTTGGGATTGATTCCATGTTTTCACTGCCAAATACGCAAAAACAGTTAGTTGATACTGCCAGGTGCGCCTGTGTCTTTTTCTTTTCTCATTTTCTCCCACCAAATGCCATCAATTTTTGAATCAAATGATGTCAAACTGAAGGGCTCGAGGAGACCTTTCCAACGAGACCGATTTTGCATGATTTGAGCTTTGGATTGAAAGTTATGGCCATTTGAAGTTTTGTCTGTCAAGATGAACAGGAGAGTGACACGTGATAGCTTTTGATTGGCTTCGAGAATTGTCTGTCTACGAAATGTGAGACAATAAAAAAATGCCACACATCTTTGCCTTCTTAAACTAGTTGTATACCTGACTGCTTGCCACGAAACATGAGCCAATGAAAAAGCTCCATGTTCTTTCGCAGTGTCGGGCTTTTCTTTTATTTGTACTAGCCACCTCAAAATGTAAGCCAATGAAAAAGTTCCACGCTCCTTCGCAATTCAAACTGTTTGATAACCTTGACTGATCCTAGCAAAACATGAGCCAATGAGAAAGCTTCACGCTTACTTTGCAATTCAGACTGTTCAATAACCTTGACTGATTCCTGCAAAACGTGAGCCAATGGGAAAGCTCCACACTCTTCGCACTGTCAGAATATTTGATAACCTTGACTGACCCCAACGAAACATAAGCCAATAAGGAAGCTCTGCGCTTACTTCGCAATTCACTTTCATTTACAAAACACCTTATTAGAGTGCGAAGCATAAACCAATGAAATAGCTCCACGCACCTTTGCGTTGTCAGCCTTGTCAGAGTGTGAAGCATAAACCAATAAGAAAGTTCCACGATACTTCGCAATTTACTTTTATTTATAAGGACCTTGTCAAAGTGCGAAACGTGAACTAATGAGAAAGCTCCACGCTATTGGCAATGTCAATCTTGTCAGAGTGCGAAGCATAAACCAATGAGAAAGCTCCACGAACTTTTACAATTTCATAGTGTCAAGTTTTCTTGCTTTCGTGTTCACCTTTTATTGGTTGCGGGGTCGGGCCTTTGCATCCGGACTTCTATCTGGGCAGACTTTATCACTGGCTTCATAAAAATGTTGCCACGTATAGTGCCTTGACCGGTCAGACCACCCGGACCTGAAATGCTATCACCCTTGGTTGATTCCGCAGACTTGAAGTCTGCGAAACTTGAACGGCTTAGAGAGGCCCGGAATCTCGCCATGTGTCCTCTCCTTCACGGGCATTTGCATTGATTGGCAATGTAGAACTTTGACGCCCATTTGAACATCCCATTCTTTGCTTAAATGGCTAAGTCCATTTTAACCGAGTCATTTAACCAATCTTGCAGCTTTATACTTTGTGGTCAAGTTACATGTTTTTGGGCCTTCGTATCTTCGAATTCTCAGAGCAATTTGTCATTCAGTGTTGATTGCATGTTCTTTGTGGAAGATGTAGACATATCTCGATCACCCGCAAGTCTAAAGCTTGTATACTTTGATTAACCAGTCCTCCGACATTTCTATTGAATCCTTTATTTTATTTCGACAAGGCACCAAATTTATTACAAATTGATACTTCTCCTTATATTGAACTTTGAAGCACGGGGAGCAATATGAAGCACACATAATAGTCACATTTATGGAAAGTCTATGAAAAAGACCATCTCGATCCAAGGAACTGGATTGAGCACCAACAGGACATGCATGGGAAAGTTTTGTTTTGCTTGGTGTATGGTAGACCTTTACATGGACTTTTATATGTATCCCTTTTATCATTTATTTTGACTTTATATTTGATTTCAACTCCATCTTTATATTTCATTTTTATATTATCTTTTATTTGATCAATATGCAAAACTTCATTAACTCTACGTTGACGCACCTATTAGACTTGGACGCTCAGTATAAATCATATTAATATATTCCATAAGAAATCCTAATACATTTATACCATGTTAATTAGCTCCCATCAATTAAAAGCTAGGCAGCCAAATGGTGGGCTTCCCAAGACTCTTCCAAGTCTCCTCTGGAAGAACATTCACGCTAACCACCATTGAAAATAGTATTTGTCAAGTTCCTTCCAAGGATTTCCATATGCACAATTGTCGGTTATCATGCTAAATACATTTTAAGGAGTATATGATCAATCACTTGATCACCTGCCAAAGGGGGCTCAACTATGGGTTTCTTATTATGCTCTTTGTTTCCCCCGTCTAACACTAGGTGTTTAATGCTAAGATTGCACTAATTATCCTCTTTCTCGTCATTTCCGTAATAATTAGCGTTTTTCCGCTAATTAGCTAACATTCCTCTTCATATTCATTAATTAACGACCTTTCGTTAATTAATTAGTCTTCCTATCATTAAAGATGTCAATTAACGACCTTTCATTAATTAATATCCACTTCTACTTGGGTTAATTAATTATTATTAATTAATTACACTCGCAACTCTAAATCAATAAATTACCATTTATTGGATCAAATTCCTCTCTTACATCCCGCAAATCATACTAATTTTCCTCTAATTAGCTTCTATAAGCTTACCTCTACCTATTAATTAATCACCTTTGATTAATTAAAACATCCCCCAACTCCCATGACTTACTAATGACAAATTAAACTCTTCTAAATCAAGATTACCTTTTATAAAGCAACCTTATCCATTCCTAATCTTGTTTTACCTTTATCCCACATTCATCAATTTGCTAGCCTTGCCTCTTTAGGAAAGCTATATAAAGAACCCTCCTTACCTTTCTTCTTGCACCATGCTTTGAATAGTGAAAGACTATAAGCATTTTGATCTTGAGTCATTCTCCATTGTTGGAAATAGCTTCTCCATCTTGCATCCTTTCACTCAAAATTGAGTAATATGGGAAGATCCAAAATGGTCTTGTAGCCATTCTTGGTGAGATTCCATTCTCAATCTTTGAGATCAAGTAATAATCCACTTTGATTGCTTATGTTCTTCATAGGTTCATAGTTTAAGTTAGCAATCATAGAGAGTAGGAAATAGCTTAGCATGTAGTTTCATTTATGCATTGAAGAAGCATTTCCTTTAAGCTCTTATCTTGATGGTTCATTGTTTAATTAGCATTTGTTTTTGAAGCTATGTAGATATTAGTTTCAATTTATAGCTTAGTTAATAAAACATGAGCACATTTGGCACGCCCAGTGGGACTTACTCCATTGTCCTTTGCACTTAATTTCAAGTTTTTGTAGTTAAGTTTCATTTTTGGTTACTAACCCTCTTTTACACATGTTGATCTAACTTGTTTTTCTTAACTTGTTTTGTTGAGTTTGCATGTGTTGAGTCTTCCTTGTAGGTATAAAGGAGGTGAAGTGCTGTCAAAATTGGAATTGATGGGAAAATTTCAAGATTTCTCCATGTTTTCATTTTTAGAGCTTACTTTTTCAACATTCTACATGCTAGTTTTGTCAATTTCTTGAAAATTTTAAATTCTTGAGCATGTAGGTTAGTGTTTGATAGTGTTGAGTCTTCTTTTTACATATTAATGTGGTGGGTTGCTGTCAAAATTAAATCTTGGTGAGAAAATTTCAAGATTTCATCATGTTTTCATTTTTAGAGCTTACTTTTTCATCATTCTACATGCTAGTTTTGTCAATTTCTTGAAAATCTTAAATTCTTGAGCATGTATGTTAATGTTTGATAGTGTTGAGTCTTCTATTCATATATTAATGTGATGGGTTGTTTTCAAAATTTGACCATTTTGTAGATTAAGGGATGTTTTTTTTGACATTTTTTGAGTGCATGTCAAGTGCA
Source organism: Taxus chinensis (assembly GCA_019776745.2). NCBI lineage: Eukaryota > Viridiplantae > Streptophyta > Pinopsida > Cupressales > Taxaceae > Taxus > Taxus chinensis. The sequence continues at coordinate 432,908,987 of CM034153.1, read as the reverse complement.
TACCCGTGAGCATAAGAGCATATGTGTAACCCATCTTCCGAAGGCCATAACTTTTACTCCCGAAACTCAAAATGACTCCATTTTTTTTGCGTTGGAAAGGTATTGAAGTTAACTATGCAATGAAAACATAAATTCAGGATTTATACTTACAAAAAATTATAGGTTTTTCTTTATTTAAAACTGGTCATTTTCTAACATGTCTAATGTTTTGATGAATGTTGTATTTCCATGCTTTACTTGATTTAGACCAAAGCATGTGTATGCTCTTCTCTTGCACCTTTTGGTGATCTTGAGAATCAAAAACAACTTTGATCTCTATCTTTTTAACATTGGGATTAAACTTGGAAATTTGATTATTCATTTTGCTTAAGGGAATGAACCTTTTACAAAGCATTTTTTAATGGTCCTTTGATTTGAAGTTTTCCATTTCTATATAGTTGGGATAAATTTTGTGTATGCTCTTCTCTTGCACCTTAGGGTGATCTTGAGAATCAAAAGCAACTTTAGTCTTCATTTTATAACATTTGGTAAATTGGAAACTTCATCTTTCACTTTTGGTTTAAGGGAATGAACATTTATCAAGATTTTTGTATGGTTCATTGATTGCAAAGTTTTTCTTTACTTTTTAGTTGGATTATTTGTTGTGTATGCTCTTCTCTTGCATCCTTGGATGATCTTGAGAATCAAAAGCAACTCTTAATCCTCTTTTAAATAATGTGATTTTCTTGGAGAACTACTAACGCTTGAGTGCAGGACCTAAAAACGCTTGTCAAAGAAAGGAGTTCGAAACAAAATTAAACTACTAATACAGTTTTCATGCAGGTTTCCAAAAGGTGTTCAAGCAAAACCACATCCAATTTAAAAAAAGATAAAAAAACACCACATTCAAACACTGTATTTGCAGGTTCAGATAAGGGTACGTCCCATCCGCTTAAAACTAGGACATAACCCCTTTGGCATAAGCCTTAAGCTACAACAATGGGGGTGGTCCTAGGAACCCCAAAGTAGTCCACGCAAGAGGGAACCTTGTGGACGAAACGGGAAGTGCTCCGCACAACCTACTTGACTAGTACTACCATTTGTGAGATTTAGCGTCACAAGTCGTCTGTATGGCGACCCCAGTGAGAGTACACGATGGACGCATTTATTGCCCACTGTGCTTGAAGGGGGTAAAGTAAAGCCGAGATACTCCCAAATTAGTCAGTGTGACTTTTTGGGTAAATCGAGCTCGCTTAAGATGGTCTTGGTGACACCTAGTTGAGTGAACCACCCAGGAAACTATCTTTGACCAGGAGCCCACTTGGACCACATCAAAGCAAATTTTGAGTTAAGAGCTATTGTTCATCATGAAACATGTAAAGCATTACTTTTGCTTAGTTTTTCACTTGCCCTAAGGCGAGGTGAAACTCTGCCAAAGTGAGGCCAACATTTTTCAACCCCAATTGATCTACTTCCTTCACTTTCTTTTGACACTTTGTTGATCAAAAGAAGAGTGACTACCTTTGCGTTATCAATTGATTGTTTTCACCACTTTTGTGTCCATTTACGCCCATCCATGTTTGTGGCTGGGTTGTTAAACGTCTAAAGTGTGTGGAGACATTTTTATATCATTGGTAGCCTTTTTTATCTTGATACCCAAGTCAAGATTGTCATCGTAGTTAGGCTTGGTTCATCACTTTGATTCTCCTTTGAATGGTTATCTTGTTTATATCGTGTCACTACAATTTTGGTATTTACATCTTGTTTCTTGTAAACTTGACCTAAATACCTATATTGTAAGGTTACGCTATATACACTTTAACAATTCCTTAGGTATACTATAGCTTTAGTTTGATTTCAATTATTACCTCATTTTTGAAAAGTGTTAAGTGTTACCACTTGTGCGTGTTATATCAATATCATCTTGATATCAATACCTTACTTTCTCGCAAAGTTTGGTTAACATATCTTGGTGAAATTGTTGTGTCACTCACAATCGTAACTGACACTTTTTGGATATAGGTCTTAATTGAATTTGGGCTTGCTTCTAGTATACTTTGTTTGGAGATCGCATTAACTTCTTGTTATTACTTACGCCTTGTTCATTTCTTTGAACTTGACATAAGTAGGGACATTTTGTTAATCATCTTACAACACCAACTATCATTTGAAACAGACTTAGGAAGTAATTCGATGATTGATTGGTTTAAAACAAACAACTTTGTGTGATTGTGTCTCATTCATCATTTGACTTATCCATTTAGGACAATCACTTTGATCCATTGATTCTTTATCATTCATTATTCTTTGGTCATTAATTTGGCTTTGTGTTTTGAACTTGCGTGATTGTTCCTTGTGTTTATCCATCTTATAAACTTGTTTTTAGGACAATCCTTTGGGTCTTTGATCCTCTTGATCTTCTTGTTTTTGCCTAAGTCTATGGTCATTTTTGAACATATCTTTCAAACCTTAGCAAAAACATTTCCTATCAAGAAACTTTTGCATCAATCAAACATTGGAAATATTTCCTTTGTATCCTTTATGTTGCTAAAATTTTGATCAATCCTTTGACATTTACGCATCTAAACCTTGTTGGATTATCAATCTTGATTCATCACGATGTATGTTTTCCTTAGCTTCCCTTTTGGAAAATCACACAAGCATCCCCATATTTATGAAATGTCTAGTTGGTTGTCATTATGCTGCCCAAATCAACATGAAACCTTCTTCACTTTGAAAAAGTTTGATCATACAATCTAGGTTTAGACCTTTGAACCCAATGCACGGCAACAATGACTGATTATCGCAAGGTCCCTTATACATACGACAATAAGGAATCAAATTTTTGGTGTTCACATCAAAATATGCCCATCATGACCAAACCTCGTTTGGTTCTTCATGCTAGAGAACCCATTCGGGTAACCCGTTCCCCACCTTCATCTCATAGTTGGTGGTATGGTTTGGACACTTCTGATCCAAATTATTATTCGAGTTCCCCCCACTCTTCTTCTGATTCTAATCCAAACATTTCCTCTTCTTCTGAGGATTCCAATCCAAATATTTCCTCTGACTCTTCTGATGATTCAGATCCAAACTACTATTCAGATTCATCTAATTCGACTCCTAAGTCATGGTCCTCCCCTTCTTTGTAGGACCTCTATTATCAGTCACCTAAACAATGTTCTCCTCCTCTAAAGATTTGTGTCACCACAAATTATCTTCATCATTCATCTAATGATATGACCTCCCTATCTTCGCAAGACCCTCTTCATCATACATTTAATATGACTCCTACCCTTCCTCCTTTCTTCGTAGGACCCCTTTTATCAGTCACCTCAATGACGTCTTCTTCCTTTGAAGATACACGTGACTCCAAATCCCTCCAATCAAACATCTAATACAATTCTTGAATCACGGTCCTCTCTTTCTTTGCAGGACCCTTGTTATTATTCATCCAATGTGATTCTTGAATCACGGTCCTCCCCTTCTTCACAGGACCTTCTTCATCAATCACCCCCACAAAGTCTTCCTTCTTTGAAGATTCGTGTGACTCAAATTCCTTCTAGTCAAACGTCTGAATCGACCCATGCATCACAATCTACAGACTTTGGACTTAATCCTACTAGTTTATAGATGATATACCATCATATAGGTAGGTCCACACCACCTTCTTCTACTCCTGAGACATCTAGCTCCACATCTTCTTCATCCCTTGACATCATATTCTTCTATCAATCATCATCAAACATCTTCTAAGTCTTCCACACCAATTGAACCTCTTTCTTCCAATCAACCCCTGGTGGTCGATCAACAACTCATACTGATTGACCTCTTTCAGAATGAAGAAACAATCAGGGCATTTATAGGGGCACATGAAGATATTCCTTTAGAAGATTACGAGACAAGGATTCTCTTTAGACTTCGATGCATCCACATATTGTGAGGAAAAGGTTGATTCCTTTTATCAAGAAATAGAGGAAGAGCCTCAAATCATGCAACTTGATCCTCCTCTTATTCTTCCATCTTCACATTCTTCATTATGTGATGAAACTCCTTGGTCTTGCATTGATCCATGGCCTATCTTCTCATCACCCAATCACTCTTTGTCTATCATAATTCCTCAATCACAATCTCTTATGGGGTCAACACCAAGTATCCCTTCATCTTCATCTAGGTGTGGGTCACCTTCTAGTAGCCCTCCCTCTGCTATTTGTGGGACATTTTCAAGTAGTCCACTATCTTCTATTCTTGGGGCATGTCCCAACTAGCCCCTTGTCTTCTATGTATGGATCACCCCCTGGTAGTCCATCATCTTCTATTCTTGGGCCACATCCTAGTAGCCCATCATCTTACATCTATGGGTCACATCCTAGTAGCCCTTCTTCTTCTATTCTTGGGCCACATCCTAGTAGCCCTTCATCTTCTGTCTATGGCTCACCTCCTGGTAGCCCATCTTCTTCAATCCTTGGACCATATCCTTTTCATCCATCACATTATTCTTCTACCAAAGATTGTGGCAAGCCCACTACCATTCCTCTCATCAATTCTAAACATCCACATTCTTCTCTCACTTCTCGGGATCAGACAAGTCAAGCATTAGCTTATAAGAAACCTAGACATGTTCTTTATAAAGCTAAGATCAAAACTCTGAAGAGCTCCAAAGCTCCCAACAACTCAAATGATTATAAAATTCAAAATCAAACGTGATTCCAGAATGCACACCAACGTACCCATCAAGTATGGCACAAAGTGCAGAAACCTATGGATAGGGAACTCAAACTCCCACATACGAAACCCATGTTTCAAAACAAATCACAGTCATTTGTTGAGTGTGAACTCACCATGATCATCAAGATCGGGATAATATCACTCTTGATAAACAAACGCGCTTAGTCTCCCTTATCAAGGAAGTCACACACATCATTGTTGGATCATATCATGCAGATTGACATTGCTGGTCCCAACTTTCAAAAAAATAAAAAAATCATAAAACAATTCAAAAATAAAAAAAAAAAAAATCATAAAATAGTTCAAAAATACAAAAAAATGAGAAAACATTAAAACATTACAAAAACAAAATCAAAGGTACAAAGATCAAACATTGCAATCAGGTATTGCGTACACATGGATGTTCTTTCTTCCCTTTCTTTCATATTCCTCTACAAGTCATCCACCATTTTCATCCCTTCGATGATATTGTGGTTAGCCTATTCACACACATTTTGTGACATTTATCTCTATGGTATCCATTTGACCTTGGTCTTTCATAACCTTGGTAAATTAAAGAATGACTGACCTCTTAGAGATCCTATCACTATCTACATATAATAAACTTGTTGGGAAGAATTTTTGGGCATATTTGTTGACACTAGCCAATGTCATCATCACAATCACTTCCACATCCTTCCATCAAGCCATCAGTGGTTCTTAACCCCTTGTCAAACAAGAGAGCTGAAATAAGTTTTCAGAAAGCAAAAGAATCAAAATCAATCAATCAAAAAGCAAAAGCTAAAAGCAAAAGCAAATTGATATATAACTCTCTCTTGGGGTATTTCCAATAATCTCTACCAGGGCTATGGATGCCTGACTGGCAGTAGAGAAATGTTGTGATTAGAATCAAATGCATCTCCGTCGGGGCTATGGACGCCTGGCTGGCAGCAGAGCAATGTACGGCTCTCCTTCCACAATCCATTCACAAATCACCTTTCAAACTAAATCATTCCTACACATTGGCTAGTGTCTTCACTTATTGTCTATCAACTCTTTCCTTCAAGAGGTAATTCATTTCCACATGCACACATGGGATCTCGATGAGTAAACAGGATTAGTATGTTACCAAGTGTTACTTTTTGGACCTTGTTCAAACTCTTGCTTTAGTGCATGTCTTGTCTCATGATTTGTGCCTTGGGCTAATCACTTTTTCATCAACCACCTTCTAAATATTTTCATAGCATCCTTTGTTCTTCAAAAATCATTTAGAACATCCATGTGTATAAGATGTCATCTTTTCCATGTTTGTGGACACCTTTTTCCCCCTTTAATAAATCAATCACCCACTTCCTTTCTCTCATGTGTTTCTTGGCTAGCTTACATTGGGGGCATCCTTGCTCCCTCATGATTGAACCTATTTTATATTGGCCTTGATCCCCCTTCTACGTGTGAAGAGTTTTCCTTTGAATACTCCCACCTAATCATTGGGGCATTTTCACATCTTCACTTTCTTGTGCCTATGCATGTCATTCTACCCTTGTACATCCCATCTATCACTGGGGGCATCCACACTTCTTTGTCTTCCTGTACATAGTTTCAGAAAACTTTCAAAATAAAAAACATTCAAATATGTTTCTAAAAAATTAAAAACAATAAAAATCATCCTACAAAATGTCACTCTTTGGTTCTCACCTATTCTTGTGTGTGACTCGCGGATCATCTTGATCTACCTCCATTAAAAAAGTTGGTTTGCTTACTATGTCTGTACTCTGGGGAACATTGAGTTACTTGGTACTATTTCATATTGCACTTCTTTTCATAGGACCCAAGTGTCCTCTGTTATTCCCCTTGCATGTATCCTTGCTTGGGGCACCATCTTTTAACCCTTTTCATTAATTCACACAGGTCAGAATCAAAGCTTGATAACAAAAACATTGTATTATGTTTCTCTGTCAGGTTATCTTGTTTACTTTCTCATATTGCATTGCATTATGTATGTTGCAAGGAGTTAGGCATCTTTTACTTTCTCGTATTGCATTGCATTTTGTATGTTGCATGGAGTTGGTGTTTTTAGCTATGGACATTTGTTCGTATATGGCTTTTCATGTCATACTACACTTCTGTTCATTCTTTTTAATAAGGACCGATGACGTCGATCATAAGCAAAATGATGAAATAAAGTTGGTTTTTACATCGGCAAGATGATAGCTATATCCATCTCTTTTCATCTTCATTTTTCTTCCATATCACTCTCCTTCTATCAACACTTTTCTTCAAAAGTAACTTGGGGCAATAGGGATCAATTCTTCTACTTCTTCTATTATGTTCTTTCATCTTTTCGATCGTCAATCACCCTCTTTCATCACCCCATCGACACTCGAGGGGGCATCCTTCATTCTATTAATTTTTTCTTCTATCTCTTCAAAAAAAAAAATTGTTTGTACTTTTCTACTATCTTTGTAGTGGCATCACTTAAACGCCACCCCAAAGAGGGGAAAATGTAGACACCTAAAATCCACTTACGCAATCTTTAATGCTAAGATTGCACTAATTATCCTCTTTCTCATCATTTCCATAATAATTAGCACTTTTTCTGCTAATTAGCTAACATTCCTCTTCATATTCATTAATTAACAACCTTTCGTTAATTAATTAGCCTTCCTATCATTAAATATGTCAATTAATGACCTTTCATTAATTAATATCCACTTCTACTTGGGTTAATTAATTATTATTAATTAATTACACTCATAACTCTAAATCAATAAATTACCATTTATTGGATCAAATTCCTCTCTTACATCCCGCAAATCATACTAATTTTCCTCTAATTAGCTTCTATAAGCTTACCTCTACCTATTAATTAATCACCTTTGATTAATTAAAACATCCCCCAACTCCCATGACTTACTAATGACAAATTAAACTCTTCTAAATCAAGATTACCTTTTATAAAGCAACCTTATCCATTCCTAATCTTGTTTTACCTTTATCCCACATTCATCAATTTTCTAGCCTTGCCTCTTCAGGAAAGCTATATAAAGAACCCTCCTTCTTACCTTTCTTCTTGCACCATGCTTTGAATAGCGAAAACTATAAGCATTTTGATCTTGAGCCATTCTCCATTGTTGGAAATAGCTTCTCCATCTTGCATCCTTTCACTCAAAATTGAGTAATATGGGAAGATCCAAAATGGCCTTGTAGCCATTCTTGGTGAGATTCCATTCTCAATCTTTGAGATCAAGTAACAATCCACTTTGATTGCTTATGTTCTTCATAGGTTCATAGTTTAAGTTAGCAATCATAGAGAGTAGGAAATAGCTTAGCATGTAGTTTCATTTATGCATTGAAGAAGCATTTCCTTTAAGCTCTTATCTTGATGGTTCATTGTTTAATTAGCATTTTCTTTTGAAGCTATGTAGATATTAGTTTCAATTTATAGCTTAGTTAATAAAACATGAGCACTTAAGGGTAACTGTTCATCATATTTTGTCCAAGCCATACTCTAGAAAGAGTTTGTTGTACAGCCTTCAGGTGCATTAAAGATAATTCAAATCCATCTCAAGCAATCCTTGAGAAAGTGAAGAAAACCTAAATGTTCATCTCGAATTTGGGAATATTTAGTGCATTGAAAGAGTGCAAAGTTATCTAATTCGAAATCATAGATAATCAAGAGCCAAATATAGACTATAGTTAAGCGAGTCATGGTTAAGACATGACACAGGTTGTTCTTAAATGTAATGTCATTTTAATGGAGGCATGAAAAAATTAAAAACCCAGTTTTGGCCTCCACCATTTGACAACGCTATCATTAATCATTGGAAATCATTTAAGTTGACACCATTGTTATGCGTGTTTATTATTATTTTTAACGTAATTAGTTCTCAATCCAATAATTTTGCAAACCAGCTAGGGATCTCCACCAGTGATCCTTTTGTAAGGTAGCTGGTGTAAAAACAACAAATACATTGGCATGTCATTTCCAAACTTAGTGTTTTTCAAGAGATCATAATGCCATCATTGTTGCATGCATGTTTTAATTTTTTAGTTCCAGCCAATAAACATATAATGGCACGGGAAATCTACCTCAACTATTAGGGATTTCCTCATAGTGCATCTGTAAAGAACTGCCAAAAGTTAGTCTTCAAATATCTAGCTAGATTAATTTAGCTCATATCATAAATTTGGAAAAGGGTATATGGTCTCACTAGTTTAGGATACTCTTGAAAATGTCTAAACAAATTGAAATATGCATTAGATAAATTTATTTTAGCCCCATCAACTTTGCCATCTTGGAGGCAAGTAAAATTTTAAACATAAAGAGACAAATACTTAATGATAAGGCTAATCCTAACATTACTATTGATTGGGAAAATCCTACCGGATGCTATAACTTTAATCCATTTTGGAAAGTGGGAGAAAATGTTCTTTTTATTCAATAAAATGAGGAAAATACACCCTTTCCTAGACATTCTGAAGGGATCCAATGATAACTAAGATTCGACATGGATATTGATAGAATAGTTCGGGAGTGTAATAGGACAAATCTATAAAACTATGGGTTTTCCTTGAAAACCCTTATGACAAAAATAACAGCAATCTGAAATTTTCCTTTATTCAACAAATACTGACAAAGTGTAATGTCCCCATTTTCGGGTTCTCTAGCAGTGCAGTTGTTGTTGACATCTTGGGTTTGTGTCAACATGATCCGAGGGGTGTTTTGATATTTCCAATGATCTCGGTTTGTTTAGAGGAGTTAAATGACACTTTCAGATGTTATTTTCAGCTTACGGTTTGGGCTCCAATATTCTTGGAGGGAGCATCTATTTTTAGTAAGTCACCCAGTCAGGCTCGTTTATCATTTTTCATCATCGGGATCACTTCTATGCTGTCAGATTTCAATTTCGATACTTTTTCGAGCCATTTATATACGCATATATCATGGGTGTAATATGGAGCCTATATCTAATTAAATTCATTAAGGTTGCCATTTTAATTAAATATAATTTATCGAGCACCTTAATGTTATAGCTCTTCAAAAAATCAAGAAACTTAATTAATTAATTAAATTTTAAATAGTCCTAAGTCCTATGGGATTACTTATATTTAATTAATTAGTTGTTGGACATACTTTATTTTATAAAGTGACTTTTTAATAATGCCAATGACATATTATAAAGTAAAGTCACTTTCGAAAGGGAAAATAGAATAAAGTATTACTCTCAAAAAAAGGAAAAGGGTTATAAAAGGAAGAAAAAGTGCAATGAAGATTCATTCATGACTTGTTATTTTGAAAGAAACTTTACTTCGAGAGCTTGAGAGCTTTGACTTGTAGGTTCAGGAAACCCTAGGACGAAAAGCCTAGAGGTTTTGGCTATTTGGACGAAAATAGCCCACTTCGTGAATTCATCTCAAGATTCACAGTTACACATCATTGTTCAACTTTCATGGGGATTTGGTGATTTATCTTTGTAGATTTCAGAGTATTGGAAGGTAGATTGAGTTTCATGACAAATTTGTGAGATTGTTCCAATACATATCAATTTGGGGATAATATTGTTCAAGTTTGGACCACAACGAATTCGGGGATAAAAATTCTTTATGCTAGTGCCTATTTTGGAGGGGGATATTTTGTCATGGCATCTATTTTGAAGGCATAAACCCCAATGCAGCTCTACCCTCTTTCGCTATTACAAAGTGATGGATTCAGGTTTGTGGTGATTGCATGCTACATTGGAGGCGCACCCTTGCAACAGCGATTTCAGTCTTGTGGAGCAAACTTGGTATAACAACGACTGCATCATCCTTGGACAACAATTTCCCATTAGAGGCGCATTCTTTCAATCAGTGATTTGCATTTTCAGTTTGGAGTTATCTTACATGTTGATCGGCCTCTTCCTTTGAGCTCCTATCGGCCATATCTCATAATGGTTTGAAGGCATTTGTAGGGAGATTCACTGAGGCATGTTCTGCAAGATATGTATGGTTATTTTATGGACATGTCTAGAATTGTATCAACATTTGGGACAGCTACAACAACTACACCAACAGGGTTCTAATACCTAATTTCATTGTTTAGAAGTTGCCTATTATACACATAATTGTATCTACAAGAGGACTATCTATTCTGGGTAAGTTTTGTGATGCTTGTATGGTGAATTCTTTAATTTGAATTACAAAATTGTACTTGATGATATAAAAGACATTCAGGGAAGATTTATTTATATCAGACCTGATTATTATTGCTCCCAATGTTCCTAATTTGGCAAATAAAGATCCTTGTGGTAGAATATCATTGTGGGTTCAATTGGGAATGTTTTATTTTACAATGTGTTTGCCTAAACCTCTTGCAATAAGTTGCATAACAACAGTATACCAGAATCAGAATTCAGAACTTGAAGTCGCATGACAAGTGTTTGACAAAGAGTCAATACACTAAAACTCAGAAATTGGGATCAAAATTAGATAGGGTTCTTACACAAAGTAAAAATACCCAGAAGGCTCAAAGCATTTAGAAATTCTCTAGGAATATAAATATGGAAGAAAATAATTTTTCCAATGAAAGGCTGAATTTATTTTATTTATTCATGAACTAAAAATGGAAGTTTATTACAGCTGACAAGTTGTAGCAAAACATGGAGAATGGATGGCAGGAAAATGACGCCCTGGGTCCGATTTAGGGCTTGTGCAAGCCCTAATACCAAAAACACTGCTGGAAATAGCTGCAACAGCCCTCTGTGGGAGTCATCCAGCCCTAGAAGGTAGAAGGGGTCCAACCCTAGGGTGGCTCCAAAATGTGATTTAATGCCACCAAATCCAAATCCCAACTGAATATTTGATGCCCTAACTGTAAATTTTCAGAAATCTGCTTTGTAATGTGATGTCGTAGCTGTAAAACTCATAAATCTGCCCTATAATGTGATGCCCTAGCTGTAAAACTCGGAAATATGCACTGAAACTACCCTAGTTTAGCTGAAAACAAATATCCTTCACCTTGAAGCACCAATATAATTCCTGAATGGAATTACTCTTGAAGATTTGAGGGTTTTTTGTCCTCAAATCTGAAACAATGGAGGGTATATGTCCTCTACTGCTGATTACATGGGACGGTTTTCGTCCTCAAATGTAAAAGTTTAAGCATTAGCTCAAAAATCTTCATAAAATGTGGTTGATAGATGATCAAATTGTTTGCTGCTAGATTTCTTTATTTAATACATATTTCCCCTTAGGATCCCAATGTGTGGCATTTCCATGTGATAACATGCAAGTTGAAGTCTAGATTAAAGTGACTTTTAGTTTCTATTCAAGAGTAGAATTCACTTGAAATAGAAAGCACCCTTTCTCTTAAGTAAGATTGACTTCCAAATGGATTGGTTGGGTACATTACTTTTGGCCCAGAACTGTAAGTTCATAGGTATCCAAGATGTATACGACTGTTTATCCCAGTTTTAGCCTGAAGGAACAAGAAGATAAAGGAAAAATGATTATCACATAAGCGTAGCTAAACCCAAGAAGGGGACATTTTTTTAAGTATGTGGATCATAATGAATGGTATAATCCTCTGTAGAATCCAATAATTTGTTGCAGTGAAGACTATTGATAACTCCAACTAAAATTGTTCATGGAAATGGATGAAGCCCATGGTTCTTACTTATAGTGAGGCTCCCATCTATTGAAGGTAGACTACAAAAAATTAGTGGGGGTGGTCTAATTCAAAGATAAGGGATCACATAGTAATAAGGAACTAAACCAGTGGCAAAATAATCCATGTATGTAATGTACAGATGGAAGGAATTTCCTCTGGGATAGAAGGTAAAGGCTCGAGTAGAAAAAACAGGGGAGACAGGGTTAATATGTGAGAATGGAACTATCACAGGGTGACCAACGGTAACCAAACTAGGTCCAGATTTAATCATGAAGAAGACAATAGTGGTAAGCAACTGATCCAAGACTAATATAAGGGTCAAGAGACACAAAGTTCTGCAAATATCATTTTACTTCAATGGGAGATAGGATCCCTAATAGGTGATACAAGATTAACCATGCTTACAAATTTAGATGAAATCATGAGATGTTCAGACAAATTCATAAACAAGGATATGGAGGAAATGTAGCTTTTATTTCTTGATGTGTAGTGATACAAAGCTCAGCATACAGCAATCACCAATTTTCAACCCTTTGGAATGGAGAAGCCATTCCAATTTGTAGCATTACAACTATCTTTTCATCTCCCCACACATGACTTTTCACCTTTCCTCATCACTTATGACCTTCCACATTCCTAGGGAATGAAAGTTAGTCTTTTTCTTACTAGTGAAAAAGAACTCTTACAATGTTACATTAAGTCACTTAAGTGAATAAGACGAAAGAGTGAAAAATTACACTCTCAATGAAGCAATAGAATGTTGGAGAGAGAGTAAGGGAGGAGAGAGAAGAAGAGAGAGAGGTGGAAATCCAAAGATGGGAAAGCTCCTGCTGATGAAGAATCAACTTTTGATAGAGATGAAGCCTCTACCAATGAACTTGTTGATTTGAAGCACTGTGATCACAATCTCCTTCTATGATATATGAAACATTCCAGAGCATCGAATAAATGTTCAGAAACACCGTTATGAGATCTGCATTATGATGGGAACATGATGATCTTTTCCTATCACAAAGTAGGATTTACGATATGGAGATCACTACCTTGCTCTGTAATGTCTCTTTTTTCGAATAAATCTGAAATAAAGAATTCTTTGGCAAGCAATGGTTAAACAATGGAAAACCATGGATTATATTTCAGTTTTTATTATACATATTCATGATTTATTTTTGTATTACCCATTCTTTGTGGGTCAGCTGGGTTTAGTACCTTTAATGAGGCTTAATAAAATATTATAATGACTTATTAGGGGCCGGCCTTACCTTTATGGGATTTGGCGACAAAGAAGGTATAAAAGAAGATTAGAGGAGCTCATTTGGTGATCTAGATTTGGTGCATTTTTCTATTTAGGCATTGTGAGCTTGTTGCTCAATGTTCTTCCACTTGAGGACGAAAACCCTCTTGTGTGTCTTCCTAGAAGGACGAAAACCCTTCAACATTGATTGAGCTTGAAGATTATTGCAGATTTGAGGAGAATACTTAATATTCAAATTTTTATTGGCATTGGGCAGCCTTACCTAGGTGGAGCAATCTACCTTGGAGGGTGGTTTGGTGCCCTAGAGGGCATAAAATTGAGATCTCACTTCATTTTCTAATTTGGCATATTTTATAAAGCCAGAATCTCCATTTTGGTGATTTTTGGCAAGGGTTTACTATTTTTCCTAGCCCTCGGTTTTGGCTAGTCTGCTGCTGATTTTAAATAATTAATTCCATCCATGAAATCAGCTATTCTTTTAATCTTTTGATGTGTTTATAATCAATAAATATTGTTGTGGTTAGAATAATTGTTTTGTGGCATTATTCATTGATTTGCTTGGGTGAAAAGTGGATTTGAATTTCATAAACAGTTCATTGTCCTTGTAGATTGTTGATTTCAGATTTATTTCAGTTTGTTGATTATAAAAAACAGACTTGCTTGTAATGGGGTTTGAGCTAATTTCCTTAATTTTCAGTTTTGTCCCCAAAAGGGATATTACAACATCGGATCTTATGTTCAACGAGATAAGACATATCAAGGATACACCATGGCCCCCCACGAATCCTCTTTGATAATTACAGTCACTATTAGTTATGTAATACGCCACGGATATGTGTCAGTTGTAACTCACGCGTACAACCATTTTGATAACGTCATCTTTTACCCATGAGGTACCCACACGTATCTGTGTAGTATCAATCTACCTAAATGTGTGCATTTTAAAGGTTCTAATTCTTTATTTTTTGTTCTCTATTCACATCGTCTAATCATTGGCATCAGAGCCATAAAAATAAAATGAATAATGTTCTGAGGACACATCTAATCAAATTCAAAAACTCATAAAAAAGCACCCACCCCTCTCATTTCAAATCACACAAACAAGTGGAGTCTTGCAAGTAAGACATTCAAGTATATTGTATGTTTTGAAAAAACACCATTGATCCTAGTATATTTTTCAAATTTCAAGTTTTGTTCGTATTCATGTTGACATGATATTTGTATATCATATGTATGGCAGCCACATGCTCAATAAAAATGCAAAGTCTTAAGTATATTGAATGTTTGAACATTGATTCAAGTTTTGTATTACTATTTCAGTTTTTTATGGACTAAAAAATGAATAAAATGAGTAGATGTACATAATATATATATATATATATTTTAATTTTTTAATATATATGTACAGACGTATCCAAGATGTATCGTACCTAAGGGTTTTTTAAAATTGACGTATCCGCGTATCGTACCCGTACCCGTACCGATACTCGTACCCGATCCTGAAGCAACTTTTTCAAATTGCAATTTACTTGCATCTAGAAAAATTAACTTCATGATGCTCAATTCTTTTTTTTGATTGTCCCTTGTTTGAGTCACTCAAGTAAAGATACGGGCATCAGTCACAATGGAATTATGCTCCCTGGATGAAATACCTTTGCCTTCACAAAAACTGTGTACTGAAATGATGGCACCTGCTTCTAGGCTTCCATCTATGAAGGAATTGAACAATACTACAAGATGGCACGAGTGTTTAGAACACTATTCAAGTGAAGATAACTTCCCATTGTACACAGTTGAATCTCATGATTGACTGTTCAGGCAAACATGAAGTACTGCCAATGAGCAAGATCATCGACTGTGAAGGGTCCTAAGATTCAAAATCCTCTTGAAGTGGCAATGCAACTTGTAGGATGAACATAACCTTTTGCTCATCTTCTTATGGGAACAGTTTTCCTCCTAGATACAAAGGTTAGATCCTATAAATGAATAGATACTTGAAGGAATGTTTGAGAAAACATGTTCCATGTTTTACATCAAACGTGTAAGTTGTAACACTGTAAGTGCCACCTCCTTGGAACTATACAAGATGTGAACACATTACAAAACATTGGTTAAGAGTTTAAAAACAAACTTTCAAATGAAGAATATGCATTGTTAAAGAGCTACTGAGATGAACTGGTGAACAATTCACTCATGGTGAATCTATTGGCTTATCATGCTCCCAATGACCATTTGAAAATTGATGAACTCTCAATTTAGATGAAGTTCAGCATGGATGTTCCAAATTAGTTCACAGACCTCATGATGGATCTTGATTTCATCCGTTACAAGTGTCTATCTCTCACACACATTGATTCACTCTGTATTTAGTTCAATTGTCATGGTGTGAATTCATATGATGTCCCTTATCCTTGGAAGGTGAAATCAATCACAAGGTAAGTTGGAATCGAGAACTAACACTTCCCTCCTCGAAGGCTCATTTGCAGTCTTTAAATTCATACCTTTGTGACAAAGAATTTTCCTTCATGAGGATGATCAACCTTCTAGGGGCTCAAATACGTTGTGTAGAGGTTGAAATGATTTCAAAATTTTGTTCAGAGCTTTTTAGTTTCAACCTTAAGAGTGACATTAGAATCTCCTTCTTTTTCATGAATTTAACCGTGATGACTTATGTCTTAAATCTAATTGGAATGTAGTTGACACCATTAGGCTTTTGCATAGGAAATTGGCCATGCAAAATCACCTTATGGACTGATGCTCTAATGACCCTAGAGGGTTTTTTTCTGTTGGACCACGAAAGACAATTAGACAACTCTTTTGCAATCCTGGTTCAAAAGGCATATGAGATGTATCTAAAATGGGAAGATTCGAACCACAACTTTCTAAAACAATTAAAGACTTATGTTATTTAGCATAGTCCTATCTGAACTGACTGCTTGATTTTTAGTAAAATTTTCACCATTTTCTAAATTCCATATGTTTCTTGCTCGCATTGGAATGTTGTACGATGTTGCCAAAATTCACCATTTCTAAAGACTTACTATTGGATTAATGAGACTCAGAACCTTGCCTACATCTTACTATTTCCTTAGAAATGGTCTTTTGGATGTCGTGTTGAATACGAAAACATTTCAGATGTTTTGCTCTAGATCTCTCTTCCAAACTTCGAGGTTTTTCGCCCAATCTCCGTAAAACAACAAATAAGAGAAACTTTAACTACAATTTGTTGAAAGGCAAGACATGATCTCAGACATTAATGAAGGTAAGGAGGGATTCAAGGAGCAATTTGTTTGAAAAATGGCTACGTATTGTGAGAGGAGTTAGACCCAATTTTAAAATTTCCTTGAGCCTCAAATTGTAACCGTACCTGCCTTAGAAGGAGTCCTGGGTTCTGGTGAATCATGATTTAGGGCATGCTAAAGGCACTTTCTTGAAGTCCCCTCCCTTCAATGGACTAAGCTTGAGGGCACAGTGGGGACTCCTCAAAGTGAAAAAGTGCGACTTGAAATGAAGCACTTGAGCACCTTGAAAGGAAATAGAGGTCTTTCTTTATGAACAAGAGAATTCCATACAGAAGCAAGTGTCACACTTCTGTGTAGAGCAACTACCCCTTTGTCAAACCCTGGTTAAGTGGGGACAGCCAGAGTGAATTCTTGTGACATGAGGGTCATCCATCAGAATTTAAGTGGTATAGCAGTCCCAAAATTGTGCAACCTAGAGAAAGAAATGGTGAGGTAAGTGATCATTCAAAGTTGGCATGACAAGGGGGTCGCACTTTTATGTCCCCCTTGTCCCCTTTGTCCCTTGGGGGACAATGGGGTCAGCTGAGGTGAAAAAGTGCGACTTGGCCACTTTTGGAAAGTTGGGATTACTCGTCGTGTCCAAATAGGGACACTGGGAGTGAAATTTTCACCCTAAGGGCATAGGTAAGTTTTTTGGGGTCAAACTTTATATGATTTTGACTCCAAAACACTTGTTGAGATCATTGAAACCATTACCAAGAGCTAATTCTACCTGCATTTCCATTTTTATGTCACATTTCATCTTGGACTAAGAGGAGCAGCAGAAATGTGTTTTGTATACCTCAGGAAATTTCGAAGGGGGACGTCTTGGAACAAATTTTATGTTTCCAATCTTGTAGCAGGGTTCAAGAAACTTTCCATTGATATTATTTGTTTGCCTCATAACTCCCTCTAAAACTCCCAGAATCATCTGGAGTATTCAACTTTCACCGTTGAGGCTTTCATTCCTTACACCCAGAATCACCCGATGTTGAACAAATTATTTTCCTAAACCACCTCGGACACCTTTAATGTTCACTGGCACCATCCTCGGGTGATTTAGATTTTCCCTGTACGCTTCCGGAGGGTGTATACTTGGGCTGCAAAATGGTCAAAAATGACCTTTTTAGGCCTCCAAAGGAAGTTGTCTTTCATCAAATCTCAATGAGTTCATCAATCAGATTAGTAATTTTCCTTGCATATTGAGACACTTAAAAACCTTGTTAACACTTTCCTCTGAGCCAAAGTGAGGGTTGAACTGAAGGCAGGCTCGCCAGAGGAAGGATTCACAGTGACCAGGAAACATAATTTTCAATTATGGGCTTAGTTGTCTTGATCAAAATTTTCAATTTTTCTAGACATTTTGCATGACAACACCCTTAAAAGGGTCATGAGACAACTTGATGGAACATTATCGAAGTAGCTTAGTATGGATGGTTGTCCAACAATTCGGGATTTCAGGGAGTTGGAATATGGGAACTCGAGAGAATTCAGCTCAGGAACTACACCTTTACGAAGGTCAAGGAGGCAACTTGATGGAGTTCTACCTAGTCAAAGCACTGCTTTCAAAGGGAAAAGCTTCTAAAAAATGATTGGTCTTGTTTCGTTTTGTTACTTGAATGTTTTGTCTGTATGTTCTATAGCATAAGCCTTAAGAGGGGGTATTAGAATATAAGGCTTATAATTAGCGTTTAATTAAATATTAATTAAGTGTTAACTAATAAATGGTTGTAATCGCTTCAACCATTTTGTAACCATCTCTCACATAATAAAATGACGGACACACAATGATAATGTTTGCATTTTGGTTTCTCTCCATTCGTTCTTTGTATATTCTAATCTTTCTTTATTCTCTCTCTTCGCATATTCTAACAAAAAAGAGGAAGTGCAATATATGTTCATTGACTTGGTTGGGCAACATTACTAAGTTGAATGTGCACGTATTGCACATGTGGGGGAAAGGTGTTGGCCTATGTGAACAATTACTTCTTGAAGAGAGAGCTGAGATAGTGAGGTTGTATAATGGAGATACCACCAAAATTTTTAGCAATACGTGGCATTGGTTATGCCCCTTCTAGTTCTCAGAGAACATCTAAGAGAGCTTTCTCAAATAGTAAAGCATCTTTTGACATGACCAAAGTGGAGGCTTTTGGTGGTAGGGGGAAGGGGAAGGTCGTGGTCCCCAATCCAGTTGTGGATATGTATGATACAAAGGCTAGGGACAAAGATGATAATGTCATTGGAAAATAATTTTATTCTGTTGGCATCCCATTTCATGTTGCTCGCTCTCCTTATTACAAGGAGGCTAGTGCTAAGGTAGCCAAAGCAGGTGTAGGTTTTGTGCCCCAAGGAGAAACGAAGTTGAGGACCACAATCTTGGATAGGAACTATTCCAAGATTAATTTACTGACCAAGAAGATGAGGTGCACATGGGTCTCTCAAGGTTGTAACATCATCATGAATGGGTGGACGGATATTAGACAGTTCCCACTCATCAATATCATCATTTCGTGTAGAAAGGGTCCTTACTTCTTGAGGTTCATTGATTGTTCAGAAAAAAAGAAAGATGCAAACTTTCAATTTACCTATTTACAAGATGTCATTAAGGAGGTTGACCCTACCAATATTGTACAAGTTATTGCAAATGCAACTTACGTGTGTAGTGCAACAGGTAAGATGGTTGAGGCTCACTACCAGCATATATTTTGGACCCCATGTTGTGTGCATGACATAAACAATGCATTGCAATACATTGGAAAATTTGACTTGGTCAAAAGAGTAGTGGCAGAGACTAGAGAGGTTCAGATGTTCATCTATAACCACTATACATCATTGGCTCTCTTACACAATTTTTTGAGGAAAGAATTCCTCAAGACAATGGACTAACGTTTTGCATCTGACTTTATTTTGTTGCATAAGATGTTTAAGTTGCAAGAGTTCATGTGATGTATAGCCATGACGTCGGATTGGTCTAAGTGAGATGGGTCCGAGATAAAGCAGGGTAAGAGGATGAAAGTAGTGGTGATAAGAGACACATTTTGGATAGATGTGAGATACATCACATCAATTGTATCTCCAGTTTTCAGTTTGATCAAATATGGGGATTTTGAAATCCCCAAACTCGGTGAATATACAAGTGTATTGATAGTATGCTTGGCCAAATGAAGGCCATTATTCGAGGAAGGGACCCCACCTTAGAGTTCTACAATCAAAATGTTTAGCCCGTCATTGAGCGGAGGTGCGAGAAGTTCAGCACCCCTTTACACATGGTTGCATGTGCACTAAATCTTAGGTGATATATGGTGAGGCCTAGTTGGATTGTCCTTGTAGATGACAAGGAGGTGAGGAAGGGTTTCTTAAAAGCCCTGAAAAAATGATTAACATGGATGATGCTTCACAAGTCAAAATTGATTCATTCAAGTTTGTTTATCTTGAGGGCTACAAAACTTTCGCAAAGATAGATAGGGGCACATTGGCACAAGAGAGTCCAATGGATTGGTGGCAACCATATGGACATCCAAGATTGCTATATGTACCCATGTCATTCGCCTTCTTTCTCAAGCTTCTAGTTCCTCTACTTCTGAGAGGAATTGGTCAACATATGGGTGGATTCACTCTCTTAAGAGGAATGGACTTACCTCTAAGAGAGCGGAGAAACTCGTTGTTATACATAGTGCCTTACATCTCATCAATTGCAAGACACCTACATACAAGGGGAGCCCAACATTATGATGTGATGTAGAACCTGAGGATTCGAGGTAGATTGATGAAGATTAGGAGCAACGGGGATTGGTTTGGATCCCCTTCCAGGATGTAAATGATCCTGATACTTCCAGTGATGAGGAGTGGTGTGTGAGTATTCCCTCTTAGGAGGACGGATTATAGAGTTGAAATCTGCAAACTATGTTGTAGACTTTACTTTTTGCCAATTTGGTTATGAACTTATGACATATGTACTCTTCTCATGTTGATTAATGGAGACTTGTTTTTCATGGTCATATCGATGATGTATCATTGAATCACTATCTAGTATCAATGTATCTCTATTATAATTTCTATGTTAATGTCAATGACTTAATATGAAATATGAATGATAAAATTATAAATATAGCATTTTGGCTTAAGTGATGGATAATTGGATTAATGGTTTCAACCTTTAGGCTTTCAGCTTTAATTGTTAGTTTATTCATCTTATATTTGTAATATATATAGATTTCACGTATTATTTTATTAGTCATCACCTCAATGTCCCCCCCATCCCCAAAATTTGGAAAAAAATTGTCATCATGGAGTCTTAGGTAACTAGGTTAGTAATACAATCTCGTCCAAAATGGCCCCACTCATTGCACTTCCAGCACTATACAATCAGCCATCGTTGGGAGTCATACTAAATCCAAAGCCCACCACCATATTATTCTAACATCAATAAATTATAGTCAATGTAATGATTAGTTGACTTGGCCACTCTCTTTTTGTAAATTTGCATGAGCAGTCATTAAATAAATGCTTTGTAACTTGATGAATCTCATTTCACATTTATTTTGGGAAATTCACCTTGATGCCACCTTTTACCTTGCAGTCAACACACCAAGGCTCCTTGTCTTCATTCTTAGTGTCTTTGTTGAGCTCCCTCATCGTTAAAAGAATGTCCCTACTATAAGCTTACACTAATCTTGGTTCATTGTTGTTGTTGTCAGAGTCAACTAATTGCTCCTCCTTCTCAAGTGCGAGAATGTTTAATTCTCACTTTCAATATCCATTCTTAACCGCATGTGTCTAGTAAGAAAAAGGTGGGACTACCTTCATCTTCCTCTGTAATGAGGGTTCCAACCCTTCAACGAACCATCTCTTGTTCAAGTTATCAGTTGGTTCTTTGTTAAGTTTCTCAAGGAGTCGTTTAAGCCTCATACTGTACAATCATACTTTTCATTATTAACTGTGTAATGTCCCCTTTTCTAGATTAAAATAATTAATAATATTATTTAAATTGGGCCTAGTCATTTCTAATCTTTGGACAACTTAATAATATTATTTTATTAAAATAAAAAAATATTTTTAAATACTTCAAATAAAATTAATGATTTAACCAAGTCGGTCAAATGTAACTTTATGTTATATTATAAGGCAACTCGTGTTTTATTATTAAAAATAAGTGACTTTCAAATAAAGTAAGTCGGCCACCAAAATTGAAACAATGAGGAAACAAAAGTTATAAAAGGAGAATGAAGGGGTTCATTTGGGGCATCTATCATCTATTTATAATCTTGATTTTATGAGTTGAGCATTCAGGACAGAAACCATCTTAGCATTCATCACTTGAGGACGGAAACCCTCATTGTGATCAGAATTTGGGGACGAAAACCCTTAAATTTTGCTGGTGGCTCCATCCAAAGGTTGCATTTGACCTTAATTTTAGAGTTTTCAAGGGTAGGGCATCAATTTCAGCATGTCGGGACCTCACCAAGGAATGGCACAACATCTGGAAGGTCGAAGGAAGGGCAGCGACCTATTTTAAGAAGTTGTGGACTGCCCTAGGGCAGAAATTGCAGGCTAACGTCATCCCTTAGAGGGTTGATGTCACCCTTAGGGGTGGATCCGCATCAAACCAATATTGTCATCTTGTTCGAGAGGTCTTCACAAGGTCATATTCCATTGTATTTTGCAAATTTCTCAGTTGGGTTGTGTAGTAAAAGTTGAATTTCTGAAAATATTGTACTGCTCTAATTTATTTAATTTCCAGCCAAAAAAATAATTAAATAAATTCAAATCTGAGTTTACAACTGCATATGAGTATTGATTTTAAATTGCTAAAATTATTTACAAGTGTTTTCGGGGGTTTTGGAATTTTATACTAGGATTTGAAGGGCAATTTCAGTTATTTTAATTTTCAGCAAAAGGGTTTCCAGCAATTCCAATTTTCTACTAATATTTAAAAAGGGGGAAATTACAAACTGGTCAGGTATTACAAATTTCAGCAACAATCGCATTCCCATCTCTCGGGAGCTTGGGTTCCTTCTCAAATTCTTTCCGTAACCTATCCCAATTAGTCTTATCAGTGCTTGTAACATCTATGAACCAATCAATAGGCATTCGTCGAAGAGTATATGGAAAGTGCTATGACCAAAGATGCTCATTTGTGTGCCCATTAGCAGTCCAAAAGGTAATGTCTGTCCTAAAATGTCATACCGAAGCTTCTGATCCCGTCACCAATAAACTTTGGCAACTTCATCTTGTCTGGTGATGGAGCTAATGGAGCAACCATGGCTATGGGTATGGGTGGCTTTTGATGTGGCTCTTCAAATACAATTCTCCTCGGGAGGTTTACTTTCAACATTCATGTGCTCTCTCAGCACCATCGAAACATCCCTATGCTCAACCCTTCCTTCAGCAATGATCCATAGACTATCTTTCTCACTAACGGGTTCCTTTTATGTCCTACTCCCCCCAACTTGTCATCCAAGATGCTCTGAGGTATTTGGCTCTAGATCTTCCATTTCACGGATGTTTGTTCCATATGTGGCTATTCTTCTTCTGTAAAGACTTCGTTATCTAACTCCATCTCAAAATTAATTATTTGTTTTCAATTTCTTTAAAGCGTGAGACGGGGTTAGAAGTGGGGGGAGTGAGGTAGGACGTGCAGGGCAGGGGGGCTCGTCAACGTAGTGAAGATGTGCCACACATCTCCTAAAAATAGAGATTGCCATGGAAGCAACTATTTCAATGTCATGCATGTGTTTTTTTAGGTCATCGCCAAGCGAGACATCAATTTGGTGTATGTGCCCTCACTCTTGGAAGCCTAGAAGGATGAAGGATTTTTCTTACGATTTACCTTATATATTGTTCAATGAAGTTTACAACCCAACCCCTCTCTAGATTCAAACTTGTGATCTCCACAATGGAGTACACACACCTTCACCATCATGCCCACTCAGGTTGTACAAGTGACGGAGTCACCATAGCATTCAATATTTTATTAATGGAAAACAATAGATATTATGGGTTGGGCCATGGTATTTAAGATGAGATGAAAAAATGCAGTTGTTATAATGTGTGGGGGTCCCACATTATTTAAAATGATAAGTATATTGTCATTAGACAAACTTAGATTTCTAAGTTTATAGATAATTAAATCTATTGAATCTAAGAGTTTGAAAAGTGTATCTAGGAATTTTTGAATAACAATCAAAAGAGGGGTGTTAAAACTTAAAACATGATGTGGTGTGGGTATTTGAACCAGGTTATACTTTAAACAAATACCTCTTTATTTTGATAAAATATTAGTGAATTTCTTGCCAACATGCACAGAATCTTTGGAGGATATTTTTTCAACTTGAAATCATGGTATAGAATGTATGGCAAAACATTTACCAAAGCAAATAACACTCGTAAATATTTGACAAATAGAAATGATGTGAGAATTTTACACTTACGGTGAGACTTAAAAATCCTATTCTTTTATGCATGTGATAGCCAATATGATTTGTAACTTATTGGGAAGTGTTTGTACCATCATCCTAAAATACATGCAACTACATGTAATGTCCCTTTATAGGGCTGAAACTGAAAAACAAGGAAATAGCACAAACCCCAATCAGATTTAAATCTGATTTTGGACCAGCAAACTGAAAATTAAATCAATACGCTACAGCAGTCTAATTTTTGGAACAACAGCTTGTAAACAACAAGATTTCACCCAAATATCACCCTAAAACTCATCCACAATATTTATGAACCTTTTAGGAATACTTTAAAACAATTTTCACCATGAAAATCAACCTCAAACACAACTGGCAATTAATTTATCAACAGCAAAAGTACAGCTAAGAGAAATAATCAAAATGGAGGTTTCCAAACCCCAACAATGACCAAATATAAATGATTTCAGCCTTATAAATTATGCCAAGTCTGAATATCAAAGAATAAATCAGTGTCGTGCCCTAAAAGGCACTTAAAATGACTCCAACCCTAGTCCCTCCCTAGGAGTGGCTCTAAATCATGCAAAAGCTCTTTATAGGTCTTCTTGATGCCCTAGATACAAACCAGTAAGAGAATCTTCACTAATTTCCTTCACACCAACCAATTTGGAGAGTTTTCGTTCTCCAAATACCATAAGGAAGGTTGGCGTCCTCCTTAGATGCCACATTATGGGTTTTCGCCCTTAGTGGAGTTGGAAATAGAGAGTAATCAGCCCTAGAGTCTGAGTAGATAAAGTATATATGCCAAAAATGATATGCAAATGAGCCCCTAAGACTCCTCTTATACCCTTGGGTTGATGCCAAGAGTCATAAGAGTGTAGACCGACCTCTTAAGCTTGTTTTATCTTCTATTTCCATGTTGGAAATTCTCCAACCTTGCCAACCTCTTAAAGAGCTTACTTTATCTTTTAATTTCATGTTGGAAGCATTATAACCCAGCCGACCTGCCTTAGGGAGTAAAACATCAAAGAAAAACATTAACGGCAATGAAAGAAAATGAAAACGAAACCCAAGGACTTCCCTTGTGCAATTCCTTCTTGGCCCCAGGAAGAGAAATGGCAATAAGTCTTCAATTGGTGCTAGTTTGATAAGGGGCACATTACACTGCATTATATCCTTGAAATATCTTCATGCTTTATAAAAAGGAACATTGGCACTCACATTATTCTTGAAGTAATTGCATACAACTAGTAATCATAAGAAGCAGCTACATTCACATCAATAGTATATCTAGATAGCATTTATTCTTATGTAATATCCCTAAGCGGATATTTTCATATGATTCCAGATATACCAGAAACCCATAGGGCAGAATTAATAAAAACTTATTTTAATTGCAAAACCTAACAGCAAAAAAAAACATTGTTGGAAAATGATGGGAAATAATTTCTAAACCCTTGGAAAAATACAGATTTGTTGAATATAACAGTCATAAAATAAATACTGAAAACTGAATTTAAACCCTAAAATCTGGATTTTTATTTATTATTTTTAACTTGGAAAACCAAGAAAATTACAACTGACCATATACACCAAAATTCTTAGCAAATGACACTCCAGACAAATGAAATAAACCAATTGTTGGCCCCAAAAACTAGAAATGATGGCATCATCATCCTGCAGATGGCGTCAACCTACTGCAGATGGCGTCAACCCTAGAAATTTGCCCCCAATGGTGATATCAACCCTAGAAGTGATGCCCTAGATGTTGTAAATGATGCCCTAGCTACTACAACTGATCTAAACTTGCAAATCGTTGATCCGATGCCCAAATGATACCCTTAGTTGGATGTCCTAGCAAATATGGATAAAAATTTGATATTTCCTTAACTGATTTTGTTGAAGATCATAATTTCTAATTGATGCCCTAATTCTTCTATCACTTTGAAAGTTGATGTTGATGTAGATTTGAAACCCAACGCTGCCATTGCTGAAATGTGATAAAAAATCAGATTTGAAGCCCAAATGTGATTCTTGGATCGCATCACCACAAAGAACCAATGGGGTTTTGTCCCCAAGCTCTTGTCCATCAGAGGGTTTTCGTCCTCAATGGTTGAAAGTTGAAGCGGAATGCTCAAACTTGCAAAATCTAGATGAGTGAAAAATGATTGATAAAAGACTTTTCCGAAATGAGCCCAATGCCCCTTTTTATAATTTCTTTTTCACCTTTTTCGAAGAAAGACACCCATAAAGCAACTTCACCTAGTTTTATTTTAATTTTGAGTTGTTTTATCAAAATTTACCTTGATTTTAATAAAAAAAAACATAAGTTGTCTTTTTTATGATATAACATAAAGTTACTTTTTGGCCACTTAAGTTAAATTATTAATTTATTTCCCTTATTAAAATATTTCGAAAAGGGAACATGACAGTCCACCCTTCTCGAAATTGCTTGTCCTCAAACAATTGCAAACCCAGATGATGAATCATGTTGTAATGTCCATAGAGTTTGGATCATGTACCTGTCAGATGACACATTTCCTACCAAAGAATACTATGTAAACCCGGATACTCAAGTGTCGTCGTATCTATGTCATGAATCAAGCTGAAATGCCCATGTAATTTTATCACCTCTTTGAAAAACAACTTGACCTCATGACTCCCAACCTCATAAATGTAAATCTTAGGGAGATAGGTGAGGTGGTGCATGATTATACCTTTCCACCTTCGAATTGGATCAAGAAATGAAGGAAACCCTTACAACTTAGGAAACAATTTAGCAATCAAGAGTGTATCTGATATGAGTCCTCTAAAAGTCTTCTTCCAATCCCAAAAAGTATTAGACAAAGGATGAAGTTCAGTCTCAAGATGCTCTTTTCCTTTTTGACTATGTATGAAAATATCCACAAGTTCCCACAAGACCAAAAGTTTCCACATGTACTCACCACCGTGTTTTTGTTGCACCTCTTGGTTCTTCTTCCCATGTGATGGAGAATCCGGAACACTTATTTGAGCTTCATGATCCAACTTGTAAGTTCCTATGGCCTCTTCAAAGAGATTGTAGTGTATACCTTCCAAAGTAGAGTTCAAATCACATTGTGTAAGGGCTGGAAATAAGTTAGAACAGTCACAATTCACCTGAAATTTTACCCAACTAGGTACCCTAGTGGCTGCAATGATGATTCTCTTCAGCTGAAACCTTTCTCTAACTTCTTCCATTAAGGATATTCCCTTGAATTGTGCCAACTTGCAGCTATTCGTGACTGATAACAGCCGTTCCAACAACCTAACAATGTTATAACTGCAGCAAAACTGATATTCCTTTGCAAAAATCAAAGGTGTGAACAATGTAGGAGCTGAAAATGCTCTATCAGCAATCATAGATTGAAACCCCTTCCTGGTCGTGATTGGGAGTCCCTGTAAAACCAAGTGCAAAAATGTAATTGAAGTACCGTAGGGGCTGATAATGATGATGAAAGCAGCATTGAGGCTGAAAATTTGGTACATGGCTGTCCCAATTGTGTTCCTTCCGTTCTTGGGTCGAAGGGTTCTCATCATTGCTTGCACAAATATTCATATCTGGAGCTACCTCACCATGCTTATGCCATGTTACTTTTATTTTCATGTGATTCTCATGATTCCCTCACTAAGATAGTTGTCTCGACACACAACTTCCTTTACCCTGAACCCTTTCTTGATAACGAGCCTTTCAAACAAATGTGACCAATACATGCCAACAATTATGCTCACTTCTTCTAGATTGACGTTATACTGATTACCTTGGACACCAAAAGTTCTTATCATGATGCCCCAAATTATACCATTCGAAAAATGGTTTGCATCAGATTGCATGCTAGCTGATTGGTGGTTGTAACAGTCATACATTGCTTCGACTTTCTCACCAATCCGCACTAAAGATGTTGGAATGTTTCCAATTGATGATCTCAATATGTGAGACCTACACACCACATCAAACAAAGAAATTTTCCCCGTACCTGCAGATCTATAGCTTCTCATGACAGATATAATTATTCCAAAACATGAATGTATCAAAATGATCAATAGCAATATAATACCATGGCTGCCAAACTGAGTTCCCTTACTCAAAATCAAAAATGCAAAAGCTGGAAACTGCCCCATACTAGCTGAGAACACTTCAACAATGGTAATGAGTTGAAAACTCCACCATGTGATTGAAAACCCTTCTATGACTTCAAAGAAAGTGTGTAAGACGCTGGAGACATTGAGAACAGCAAATCTAAGGTTGGAAACCATGTTCATAGTGGCCCTTGGTTCATGTTTCTTGCAGCCAACACTTATCCCTACCATGTATAGTTGGTGACTTCCAACAAGAAGGCTCCATTTTGCAAGTATCTCATTTTAGGTGTCGTCTTCTCTAAAGGAGTATATATTTTCTCGAGTATCTACGCATTGATGGCAATATTTTTCTTATTTTCATAATGAAGTCCATTTTTGTACCTTTTTGGACCAAGCAACTTCGGTTGCAATCTTTTGAAAGAATCATTCATGATGATGATGATTATGGTAGATGGATGCTTTTTTGTATGATTTGTCTATATATAATGATACCTAAGTATACAATAATATAAATTTATAATAATACAAGTATATATATTCCGAACCGGATTTTTCCGTATTTTTTCGGATTTTTTCGAGAACTCCGAATTTTCGGATTTTTTTGCCCTTCCGAATTTAATCGGATTTCCGAACATGGTAACTATGTTGAAAACCCTTCCATGACTACAAAGAAAGTGTGGAAGAGGCTGGAAACATTGAGAACACCAGATCTATGGTTGGAAACCATTTTCATAGTGGCCCTTGGTTCATGTTTCATTTCTTACAGCCAACACTTATCCCTACCATGTATAGTTGGTAGCTTCCAACAAGAAGGCTCCAGTTTGCAAATACCTCATTTGGTGACCACCTTCAGGGGAGTAATCATTCGAGTATGTCCATATGCACAAACCAAACATTGATCATGAATGAAGTATCGTACCTAAGGATAGACCCTCGGTTGGATCTATGCATTGAGTGCTTTGAGTTACTTGGTTTCTCCGAAAAATATACTTCCCTTCTTTTTGTTGTAGCAACAAATGCTCGAGACTGGCATTCAGTGTGAAACAACAGTATTTGCTTTTTGACTCTTCGTGCTTGAATTTCAGCTACCATAGTGAGCTGTCTATCAAAATGCAGAACTTGGCTCCAAGTGAGTGTAGATGTAGGAGCTGATCCTTCACAGACTTTGTTAGAATACACCACTTACCCTTTATGATTCCTCATGGACTTCTTTTCTATCCAATTGCAAGAGATGGAGAACTCAATAGTGATATTAATGCCTCTATCCACTTTGACCATCAAAAGATCACTCGGATCCCATATGCAAAAACAATCTTGAACTTGAATCAAATAGTCCACATGCCCTTTACTGCAAGTTGTGTCCTTCACCCTTTCTTCATTCTTAGAGTGCTTACCATGATGACAACAAATCTGAAATGGGATAGTATGAAACAACAAATTTGAAATATGACTTTCTTTTTCATACCTTGGACTGTAATCAAAATGCTTACCTCCTTTTTCTGATTTAGAAGTAGGAGCTTTTGAGAGATTTGCCTTGACACAACCATTCTTGCTAATCAGAATTTCATAATTAGTGGAATCAACTGAAACACTCTCCTTACTTGCATGTGCATCACTATAGTTACTCTGAAAATTAATCTCATATGGTAATGACTCAAACTTTGCAATGCTTGGAAGTTTGATAGGTGCTTCTAGGGCTGAAACAACCTTAATTTTAGATACTTTGCATTCAACATGTAATGCTTCTTCCTTTACATTGTCAATACAAACATTTTGTTTATCATATGTCATACCTTTTTCTAATGAAGCTCCTTCACTTTCCATTTGCAAGGTTGATTCCTTTATAGGCTACTCACTAACTTTTTCGGATCTGAATTTTCTTGCTTCCTGATTTCTTCTTACTCCATTGCAGTTGGAGAAATTTTTCCCTCAATTTTCTATAGGCATTGTTTTGTTTGAGTGGCTATCAACTTAGCTTCCTTAGCTCTTCTTATCCATTCATCACACTTTTTCTGGGTCCCCATTACATCCTCTACACTTGTCTGCAATGTGGTTAGTTTCCTTTCAACCACATTCTCTGGTTCTTTTCCTTCAAGTTAAAATCTTTTGGTTTTGGCTTTTTGGCAGATTATTGAGGCTTAGATTTTGACCCTTCTTTATTTTTATCTCCATCCATGCCTTTAGATCCTTCGGATATTCTTGCAAAGTTTGCAGCATTTCTAACATGGATTCTTGCGTTGTCCTCATGACTCACAAGTTGGCAAGATGACAGCTCGGATACCACTGTAAGTCCCTAAACAGACATTTTTTAATAACTCCCTATTTACCGTAAACCCTTAGGGCAGAATTAATAAAAACTGATTTTTATTGCAAAACCTAATAGCATAAATTAACATTGCTGGAAAATGATGGGAAATAATTTATAAACCCATGGAAAAATACACATTTGTTGAATATAATAACCATAAAATATATACTGAAAGCTGAATTTAAACCCTGAAATCTGGATTTTTATTTATTATTTTTAACTCAAAAAACCAAGAAAATTACAGCTGACCGTATACACCAAAATTCTTGGCAAACGGACTCAAAGTCTTGAGCTATTAGTGAGTTACAAGTAGTTTGTACCATAGTTCAAAAAATTGTTATCGGCAATCAATCGGCAGGCCAAATTTTGACTCGAAAATCGGGAATCGGCAATTTATCGGCATTAATCGCCAACTTTATCGCTACTTTTAAAAACATTTAAATTCATAAAATAAACTTAAATTAAATGTAAAAACACTGTTAAATGATGCGAGAAGTGACTCTATGATTTTTTTAATCTATAAAAATACTTACATGTTACAATTAAATATATCTTAGTCTCAATTCAGAATTTTAGTTTAAAGATTGTGAGGACTGTCCAGTCAGTAGGTATCATATTTAGCTGAAACCATAACCCTATGTATTACAAGTGATTCAAATATTCTATAACAATTGTTTCGATTAGCTCTCTCCTATGTATTACAAATTAACAAGTGATTCATATATTTTCTAACAGTTGCTTCAATTGGCTTTCTCCTTAGCAGTTGATCTATTCTACATTTTAGCTCTTCTATAAAGTAGTGGTTGCTAAATACTTCTCTTATTTTTCTCAGTTTGAAGTATTCTTATTTATTACAGTTTTCAGGAATATAGTCGACTCTCGAGTATTATAGGTAATATCTGGTAAACTGTAAGATATTCTGGTATGCATTTTTGAAAACGTGTCAATAATAACTTAATAACTATACACACAAAGACATAAACATTAATGGAAACCCCTGGTTGAAGGTCGAGACTCGAAACACAAATTGCACAGGAGAAAATAGCCACGAAATGCTTCCAAACGGGCACGTTTTTTTTGCTTTAGTCGTTTCTTAGCTTTTATACCTAACCCGCATGATTTTTCACAGATTTTTTGGGTTTTCCTTTCCGTAAATCACCAATTTATCGGTAGTCAAAAATCGTGATTTTCTAAAAGATAAATTGTTTGCAAAGCACAAAACAATAAATCACAGTTTCTGGGTGATAAATCACGATTTTTTGTACAAAGATTTGTAATCATCAACCCAAGTTCCATTCCCATTGAATCCATTGGATGCTTTCAATAAGTGACCATTGGGACACCTTGAGGTAGGGGTCAAACTTCTCCATGTGGACCAAGCGGAACATTATCACTTGGCGGACATTAAGGACCCAAGCCCACCCTCATGTCCCACTTAGAGAAAGTGCTCCTCCACCACTCTTGTTCATAGCTCTAGTATAATAAAAGCGTTTACCATCCAAATTCCCCCCCCTCCAAGTTTTGCAAACTTAACTTTGACGAGGCCTTTAAAGGCAATCCGTGCATATCAGGGGTGGGGTGTATAATCTAGGATGAAAAGGGATTATTGATCAAAGATGGCTCCTCTAGGCTTCCGATCAGTTTGAGTAACGTGACGGAGGATAATGCTCTCCTCTTCGGCGTCTAGTTGGCCGTTGATATCGGTTGTTCCAAGCTCGTCATTGAAGGGGACTCTCAGGTTATTATTCAAGCAATTAGATAAGGTAAAGCGGAGGCCTGACATCTTTACTATCTCATTACTCAAATTCTTCATTGGTTCTCCTTGATTGATGAATGGTCTATTCATCATGCTTATCGTGAAACGAACTTAGCGGTGGACGCCCTTGCTAATCATGGCGCTTTCCAAAACAATGATGTCTTGATTAATAGAAAGGGCGGGTATTGGATTTTTCTCGACGTCATCCTTCTTCATGATGGCTCGAGCTTCACTTCACATGAGGCAGAGCCTTTTTGAAGCGTGTGGGCTTTATTTTTATTGGGAAGAGCACCAACACCTTCTTCATGTTGTTTTCTCCTTCTTGCATGTAGGATGGCTTTCCCTCCCCTTCTCATTCTACATCTGTGTGGAGAGAAGCGCGACATTGCTTTCTTCTCCTTTGTTTCTCCATGTCGTCTACATAAGGTGTTTCGCATGGGCTCTTCCTCTGTTATGAACGCCATCAAACGTATCATCGGGTTTGACTATTTGCACCGGTCGGGAAGGTCGCGTATCAGTTCGGAAATTGCAGAGGTCTTCGTCTCTCATCTGCTCCTCATAACTTGTTTCAAAGGCTTCACGATCACCATAACTTGTGGAACATATCCTCCTTACACAAGAGAGATACCACAGCTCGCTATTCCCATGAGAAGGTATGTAATTTGTATTGACTTCTTTATTTTAGGTTCAGCTTAGACACTTTAGGGAAATTTACCCTCAAAATCCATAAGAAGGGATTGAAGTTCCACTCACAAAATGAAGAAATCAGAATTTGTGAAATCAGAAAGGAAAATGGTAGGCATGTTAGGCAAGGAAAAACAGATTTTATTTCATTATCAGCAGTAGAGAAGGGGCTGATCCTAGCTAAGAATACAAGGAGGAATTTGGCAAACAACATCATGATGAGGATTAAGAATGAAGAGAAAATAAAACATAGTCATTGGGGCAATCATGTCCATACATGTGCAAAGAAAGATTGTGCACTTTTTACATATTTTAGAATGAATATAACAGCTGATTGCATATTCTCAGTTCTTCTAGAGCAATTTTCAGTTTCTACCACGTTCCAGTCATGTGTGGACCTCACATTCGGTAAGTACTTAAAGGAATGTGTGCTTGTTTCCTTTGATAATATCTTGGGATATAGCAAGACATGGGTGAAGCATCTACAACACCTTGACATGATGATGGGAGTTTTAGGACAGCAGTCCTTACTTGCAAAGAAATTCAGATGTGGATTTGGTTTGAGCAAAATTTTGTACCTAGGATATATCATAGAGTCTCAAAGAGTACATGTGGAGCAACAAAAGATACATGTCTTACTTGGTTGGCCTCCTCCCATCTCCATTTCACAACTCAAGAGGGTTCCTTGGGTCTAAGAAGGGATTTTCTCATCTTACTGCCCCTCTAACTGATTTACCTAACAAGGGGACACTCAACTAGTCACTTTTGGCTCAAAAAACTTGATAAACTCAAGTAGATGACGTACTCATGCCAAGCACTTGTTGTACCTAATTCTTCTTTTCCATTTATGGTGAAATTTGATGCATCCGGTGAAGGAATATGGGTTGTTCTTATGCAAAATCAGTGTCCTATTACATTAGAAAACAGAGAACTCAATAAACATGAGTTGAATCTTCACATTTATGATAAGAAGATGATGGCCATTATGCATGCCTTGGTCAAATTTAGGCCATATCTTGTTGGTGGCTCAGCAAAATCCAAGCTTTTGATTTTGACATCGAATATGTCAAAGGGAGAAATAACGCAGCAGCAGATGCCTTGTCACAAAAACCAGCTCTTCAAGGGAATCAAGAAGGACCCCCACAAGGAGTCGAGGATTTGGAGCAGCGAAGTTCATCATTGCTTGAGGATAAGCAATCTTGGGAAGGGGTGACTATCATGTCCCTTTTTGGAGGCTAAATTTTGAAGGCCTCAACCCATTCTTTCCCTGTGGGTGTAAGGAGAAAAGCAAGGGGAAATGTGGAATACTATTTTATTATTGCTTAGATTGTGTTTTCATTTATTATCATTTATCATATTGGAAGCACCATGCTCCAATAGTGAATCTTAAGTAGCTTAGTAATAAAGGTATTTTGGGCATGCAGGTTCCAAATACCCTTTATAGTATTTAAAAGCACCTACTTAACGGGTCAGCCATGATGTAATGACTGTTTAAAGCACTCTTTATGGCTATTTAAGGAGGTCGCTTGAGCATTAATTAAACATGTTTTGGAGATTATTCTTATTTTGGTGAAAGTTGGCTAGTGTAGCCCTATTATTCCCACTCTCTCAACGATGAAACCCCTTGGTTGGGAAGCTTGTGAAGGACAAAAACCCTTCATGAGGTTTTGATTGTGAAAGCTAGTTGGAAAAGCGATAAAGGATCTTTCTCTTGCATGTCTGGTGTTTTTAGTGCAATATTATATTTATTTAGAGTGAAGCGACCTACCTTGGAGTGGAAATGTGGTATGTGTGATGTGCATTTGGCAAATTTGAAATTACTAGCTTGTTCTCCATAATTTATAAAGCCAATATCTTAAGTTTCATGATTTTTTGTGCTTCCAAAATTGAGCTATGAATTTTTAAAATAATATTGCAGACAAGGGTTTATTGAAATTCATATCGCCATATCTAGGGCAATAAAAATCAAATTTCTTGCATTATATGATTGTTGAGGATATATCATAATTTTAGAAATTCAAGTGAAATTGATTTGAAGGGATTTGAAGGCATAAAACTGGGTGTGAAATCCCAAAACAGGTTGCTGCCCTAGAAGGGTGTTAGCTGCCAGCAGTTGAGGGTTTTATACATTTATTTCAATCACTAACAGCTCACTAAAAATCTGAAAAGTGTTGTTTATCTTCAGTTTTTAGCCATTTCCTGAGTCTCCTTAAAAAGGGACATTACAAGTATGCACTCTCTGCTGGAATTAGGGCCCCGTAATAGTTGGCCTTAGCAAGTTGACCAGCCAAGAATATTCTTGACTATATCCTCTAGTCAATGTTTCATTCCAATCATAAGTGATCCGAAAATGATCAAGTTTTTATTTACCTGATCTCGGACCCTTATAGGCTTATCAAATTACCGTTTAATTTTTACCCCGTTAAAATCAATTAAAATAATGCAATAAGTATGACACTTTGCAAAAAGGTTGATTACAGAGTTCGGCAATTGCCTACGTCTCCAGGTTCTTTCGAACCGTTCCACTAGTCAAAACTTGTAAGTTACAATAGTACTTTCACAAGAAAACCTAATGGAAACTATTAAAAACTTGCTTAGAAGAATATCTAGACCTTCAGATGACAAGGGTGTAATATAGCACCCGACTTCCCCTTTCCTGGCGTATTTGACAAGCTCTTTGGCACCAACTCCACTGTTCGGAATCCTCCATTTCTCGATCGGCCTTCTAGACGCTTCGTAACGCCCTATGGCACTCCGGTCGATATTCCAAGCTTCACAAAAATTTAGTGTAGCGCTATGGGCCGACTAGGTAGTATTAATAACTCCTAGTCACAATAATTTTAATTTACTATTGCCTAAAAAATAATAGGTCAATAATAATGCCTAAGTAAATTAGGACTTCACACAACTATGTCGTTGACATAATATCTAACTCTCCTCTTGGCTCGATCTCCACCTTTCCGAGCTCTAGGAATGAGCTTGTGTGTTTTCCAACGTAATGGGTCCCCTATATATATTAAAAATGGGGCCCTAAAATAATGTTTTAAATTTTATCTAAGGCTAATATTAGCCTCACCGTAGCATGAAAAATGGGCTAAAATCCCATATTAGGGTGGCATGTATTTTTAAGTGGGTTATATCCCACAAAATCCTCCAACTTCCACATGAATGTGGATGTATTAAAAATGGGTAATATCCCACATTAGGTGGGGAGGATAATGTTTTAGGCTTTAATAAGCCTTTTTCCATGCATATAAAGTGGTCAAAGGACCACTTGAGGCTTAACCGCCCCTTCCTCCTCTCCACGTGGGTGCTTGACATATGTGTGGGGGCGGATTTACATGGGTGGTTGTATTAATGTTTGAACATTAATATGTGGAGGTTGATATATATGCATCGTATTTGGCATAATGCGTGGCATTTGGAAATAATGTATGGCAAATAATTGCAAAGTAATATGAAATTCAACCCACTTGAAGTATGACGAAATAAGACTGCTTGTCGACCCGCAATTGGAAAATCGTACTCATGGTGGCAAGCCACGTGGTGGTTTGAGGACCCACCACGTCGGCGATAATATAATCGTCCTCACGGTGGTCGGGCTCCCCTCCGTAACAAAAGTTGAGCCTCTTGTTCCGACGGGCTATTCCATTTTACGATTTTAGAAGACCGGCGGTGAAAACCCCTCCAATTTTTCCCATGCCTTTTTGCCACGTTGTCGCAGTGCAATTGGTCCAATATTGACCTGTTGACCAGAGTTGACTTTCCCGTTGACTAGACTTTGACCGGACATAACTAGAACTCTCAATGTCCGTTTGTCGCGTTCTCACAATCGTCGGAAAGCTCTCAAAAAGATCTTCTGCACTGACACAATTTACGGATGTTTAGGGAACTTTTGATATCAAAAATGATCCCCTGATCAATAAAACTCCCTTGATTATATAGTCTACAATACAGAAAATCCCTCATTCTTACATTCCATACCTTAAAGGTTCTATTAATTAGACAATGTAATTAGGTAGATTTCCACTCCAAACGTCATCCCGAAAGGTTATTTTATCTTCTATATTAACTTTCCATGTAAGAACTTTTATTAGAAGCATAAAACCCAATCTAATTTATTTTCTGATTTCCGAGCTTGGACAAATCCATGTGTCATTAAATATGCTTTTGCACAAAATTCTAAGGTAAATTTGCTTCATGATTTGGCTCCTTTGAACTGCAAGGTTATTCTAGAGCCCCTAAGGAATCTTCATTGCAATAATGTGGATGAAGAGTTTGATATTCTTGATATTTGGTCCCCCTCATTTTTTGGCCTTTGTGTTTTTTTGTCTAGGACAAGTGGGAAGTCAAAATGATCCACTAATCTTCTCCATAAGAAATTCCTTTGGATTTACTTCTATCTAGTGGGTTACAGGTGAAAAGGATAACAGATATATCAGAATTACTTGCAGTACTGATCGTAGGAGTTGATTTTTTCTTGCCAAGCAACGCCATTGAATGGACCACACAATGAACTTTGTTTTGATTTAGCTGCTTGTATTGTCCCAAAGCAAGAGTGAGTGGTGATCTTGGACGGGAACACCAAAATGCATTGTTGGCAGCTACCCTTCCTAGAGCTCTTAGATTCTAAGAATCTATATTTTCCTTCTCACGTGTGTCACATCCCGTAATTATGCATTTAATATTTCGGGAACATTATGAGACTAAGTGGCTACGTCCACATTTGATATAGCTTATTACTATTGTTTTGATTTGCTTTAGTTAAGCATTATAATATGTTTTGGGAATAAAACAGTTATTAGCAATGATTGATTAGCAGTAGATGATGACTTGATTCATATTACAATTATGGATCACTGTTTATGTATATATACTGCTTATAGTTCATTTCCGATATTTTGATTATATTGAATGGATAATGCACTAGGTATTCTTGTCTACTTGTATGCAAGTTTTCTCTGGAACGAGAAAGGGTATCATCGGGGAGAGCAAAAAAGATGCAAATAATGGGTACGGATAGAGAGATTTGTCATGTGTGTTTAGGTACACAAGAACCGGTGTCAAACCGTAAGTTTTGGTCATAGAACCCCTTTTGTGTGATTCAGTCTTGTTTTTTAAGGTGTTACTTTGTGCGACAGGATTGGTTTGGTTGCATTGCGACAATTGGATGGTGTTGCGCGCTCTCATTACGATGAGGAACACGATGACGCTTTGCACAAGTAGTCGAGCAGTACATTGCCGCTTTGCGACAATGGCACGCTTGCATTCATGTTGTTGACGTATTTGATATGTTACTATAAGTATGCCTTCAGGAAAAAAGGAATTATTAAGGTCTAATTAAAATGGGTTTGGGATTCAATCCCTAATATAATTAATTGAGCTTTATAACTACTTATTTCATTAATATCACCAAGTTGCTTGAAACTAGGTTAGCTTGCATTATCAACCAAGTTGAGTTCATTATACAGATTGAGCTAATCAAGTTGGAACCAAGTCACATTGCTTTATAGTCCAACCAAGTTATATTACACCGACCAAGCTACATCCGAGTTAACCGAGCTGCTTTACTTAGGGCTCACAGAAATAAGTCAATCAAGCTACATTGCCAACTTGCCAAGTCAGAACTAGCTCGCATAGGAAGCAAAATGCTTTGGAGGAAACTTATTAAGAGAGCCAAATATCTTTTAAACCTTTTCAATGTTTAAAACCTAGCACATGTAGGACTAAAAGGAGGAGAGACTGTTGTACTACAGAAACCCCAATTGTTGCGACATGTCCCACTTCAACTCATTCAAAAAATAAGGCAGTCGTACTCAAGGTGCACTGATTGGTGCAACGTGACGCCCATCAGCACACCCGTGAGTATAACCTATCGAGCCATAAGGGGTGCAGGATGTGGGAGCACCGATTGGTGCGACATGGCACCAATCGGAATGCCCGCAATCTGTAGAGTCGCCAAAGTTGTCAGAGACCCGTATAGTGGGTGCACCGATTGGTGTGACATGGCACCAATCGGGAGCCCCTCAATACGGAAGGAGGGTGTAATCAATAGGAGATGGC
This sequence comes from Taxus chinensis, assembly GCA_019776745.2. Lineage (NCBI taxonomy): Eukaryota > Viridiplantae > Streptophyta > Pinopsida > Cupressales > Taxaceae > Taxus > Taxus chinensis. The sequence goes on along the minus strand of CM034153.1, from coordinate 432,869,793 downwards.
GTGGGACACCGATGACCCCCCACATGGCGTCCATCAGGGGATCCACCGCTAAGCCTAAATCCGTCGCTGAAGTTAACAGACAACCAGCCTAGCTAAAGTTATAGCTAAATTTAGCTATAACGACAGAGGCAGCAAGGATAAACATAAATAAAACTAGATTAACTAAGAGTTAAGAACAGAACTAGATTAACTACGAGTTAACAATAGTTGCATGAGTTCAATTCAAAGCCAAACATTGAAACGCTAAAGCCATTTTTAGGCTTAAAATGTGGTCGTTAACCAAAGACTAAGACAAGCAAGTTAACAAGTAGTTACATTTAAAATTAGAAAAACTAAGCTAAGATTAGGCTGCATGAAGAAGTGAAATATCAGATAAGCTATTTTTAGCTCGGTTAAGCTTATAAAAGAGGACTTAGCTTAACCATAATGAAATAACAGGAGACACAATCAGGTTTTCAACAAGAAGCGAGGCAGAGAGGAGAAAACGACAGAGAGGAGTTTAAAGACACAAAATAGATATTTTTGAAGCCTAGCAGCGATTAGAAGACCAGAGGAGTCAAACAGGCTTTAGAAAAAAGAAAAGAAGCCAACAGAGTTTAGAGACAAAAGACAGATCAGCAAACTGTAGCATTAGTTACCAGGTTCCTCTAAACTCTCTTTTAAATGTATTAGCTTTGTGAACAATTTCATGAGTATAGATGGCTTATTGGCTAGTCCTGTGACTTGAATAAAGTAGTTTAGTGTTCGAATTATGTTATTCTTTTAGCTTAATTTTAAACTAGACAAACTGATAAAACAACTTTAAAATAAACTCAAGCCATAGATATCTTTGACAGGGAGTCTCGACACCTTGGTTTGAAGAAGGGTGCTAGGATTGAGAGGTCATAGGATCGACTCTCTCAAACCTCACAATATTTTGTTAAGCTTTAACTAAAACCAAGAAACAGGACTGTTATAACTGTGATATATCTTGTTTAAGTGAATAAGGTAAACTATTTGGCCAAATGGTTATGACTCTAGACTTGATGGGAGGGGTCGTCAGTTCAACTCCCTCTCTATATCTTCTTGCACAATAAAAGGATTAAAATCGAAATTATTTGTTGGCATAAGATTTTCCACGTTTGCAAAATATGACAACAATGTAAAGGGGACAGAGTCCCTCCTCAATGATGGGTGAGGTTGCCCTTATTGAAAACCAAAAAGGTACGTACAACTATACATTCAAAATTGTATTTTGGGGGGTTTTGGGTTTTTGGGAAGAAAGGATATAGATAAGAGAAGGAAGGAGAAATCAGAGGAAGTGGATGAAGAAGTGGAAAAATAAGGGAAGCATGCAAGATTAAGCATACGCAAATCATAAGCTTGAATGCACTTTAGAAACCAACATAATAAGTGACAATTGAATCAAAGATGGGAATCCATAGAGAGCAAGAGCCTTCACATTTATTAAACATAAGAGTAATAAATGCTAAAGAAAGAAACAAACATAAGACACAAAGTTCTCCATAAATGCTTCTTTATTTCTCTTCACACAAGAACATGGTTTCTAGTTACCTCTCTACAAAAGTATTTTCTCCTTTCTCCAAAAGTCCTTTACAAATGATCTCTAACTTCCTTTTATAGCCCAAAAGTTGGTTACAAAGTAGTTAGGGTTTTTATGACATCATATTAGGACATAATTAAGTCACTTTAATTAATTAACTTTATTTTAATAAAGTAAAGTCACTTTATTAAAATAACTTTATGACCCGGGTAACTTAATAAAAGTATAACAAATATTTCAAATAAGAGGGTACATGTGGACAACACTAGAAAGTGACATAGAAAACACAGACTATAACATTGACACATGGATTTTAACATGACACCTATGATTAGTGCCTTATCCATTGGGCCAAGAGTCTGCCTATCTCGATCGTACAAGAAATGAACTCATTGATCACCAAGGACAACCTCATCACAGCATTGAAACATTATTTTGAAAATCTCGGGTCCAAGCATCTCGCCATTTTGAATTTCTTGAATTTCTCCAGTGATTCCATCATTCTCGACTCATCGGTGAAATAATGAGGAGAAAGGCAAGTCTCACAGATGACTTGCATTTCCAAAATCCTACCAGGAACCATATGAAACTCCATCTTTCTCTTCCATGTTGGTGAACACACTTCGGAATTTGATAAGTTTGTCAAGAGAATTGGGATCAAAATTTGTCGAGGAAGAATACTGATTCTTGACTAGATTGGACAATTGCTCTTTGAGATATTGCATGGAGCTCCTTTGATTCTGCTCGTCGATGAAATTGCATGGAATATCTTCAATGAATTCCTGTATTACACACATGATTGATTCCCTTTTGTCTTTTACATCATCAAATTGTACCTTGACATCATCGAGCACCATTTTCTTGAATTTGGCAAAATTCAACCATTCAATGTGAAGCCCATGGTGTTTGAAATCAAGGATTCCTTCGGTGACAAGAGATGAGAAGTCCATTTGTGCAAGTTCTCAGATGTCAGGAGAAATCTTATCAAGTGTGGTCATCATGATCCCGAGAGACGCTTTGAAATGCAGGATCAAACCCATATAAGTATGAACCTTATTGTAGATTCTCATAGCTTCATCAATGATCCATAAACCCTGTATTAGACCTTTCTCAATCCATGATTTGGTTGCATGACCCATATTGTTTATTCCTTTGGATAGCACAAGGGTCTCTTGATCTGGTACCGCTACTGCAACAAGAACTTGAATAATAGATAAAATCGGGTTGATGAGATGTTGTACATATGTTATTAACTCTTGATTTTCTTCTTTGAGCTGGATTGTCTGAGATTTGTTCTTTTCCTTTCGTTGCAAAACTATATCAATGGATTCTTGAGCATGAACAACATCACTTTCCATGGTTGATTTGCCAAGAATTACTTTGGAGACTTCATAATCGGCAACAATCATTTCCCTCTTGTCCTTATCAACAATTGTTGTTATGTCAACATACCGAACTCCATGCTCGTTGACTGAAACTTTGGAGATGACCTTGGGCTTCTTTAGAGTGAAAGAATATGGCATTGATGCAATAGCTTCAAGGTCAATTGTGATGGGTTTGATGATTCTTTTCCTCTTCTTGATTTCTCCATGTAGCCAAGAGGGTACTTCTTCAATCAGCTCACCACATAGAATTCTTGCATTGGGTGGGAGTTTCTTGCATTTGGTGTCAATGGCGGATACTCAAATTCAGGTGGGATCTTAATAGAGTCTTCATGTTGAGGGTGAGGAGTTGTCACCATATATTCATAATGTATAGGAGGCGGTTATGAAATATCTCTAGAATGTGAAGGCTCAAGTGAATTAGAGATTTGAATTACTAGAACTTGCACCTGATCTGATACCACGAACTGCAAAGCGGTGTTCTTGATTAACCCTTGAGAACCTAAATTGGTGTGAGTTGATGAACGTTGACTTGATCATGAGATCACATAAACATGTTCCTTCCCCTCATTGGCATCTTTCCTCTTTTCAGGTTCACTGGTCACCAAAGGCAGATTGTGAGTTGACTTTGATTTCCATTGCCTTTTACTTGCTTGAGTATGGGATGAAGCTTGTGTGGCGGGGTGAGAGGATGATTGAGTGACTTTTGCAATTCTCTTCTCACTCTGGTTGGCTGGCCTATGATCTTCATGTGTGTTTCTTTCATTTGCAATACATTTGGCCAATTCTCTCTCATACCAAGCGAGACTTCTCTTGATCACTTGTTGAATTCAGTCTTCAAGTGATGTATCATCTCTCCTAGACCAATTGACCTTAGGAAGAGGTGATGAAGCAATTGAATCATATGCAGGATCAATCATGTCTAGGCCACTATCAATAACTCCTCATAGGACATCTTTCAGTCTGAATGTGATTATTTGACTCAAAGTCATTCGGGAGTAGTCATGACGTTGAACCTCAAATTCCTCTACACAACCGGCCCAATAGTCTTCTGCCTCTGGACGATGTCTGTATTTCAGACCAATAAGTCTCTCCATGAATCCACAATTGTCAAATTCCCATTTTTGCACAAATGGGTGTTGTGTTACAATGGTCATTTGTTTGTCCATCATCTCCACATTACGGAATGACGAACATTTGTATACACCAATGGAGATAGGGAAGTGTACACCAAATCTGTGTTTCTCACCCAAGAAGCGGTTTACTGATGCAAGTTTCCAAGAAAGTTCCATGAGGGCCCACCTATCACGTACATATTTTGACAACTTTTACAGCACTGTTATATCCACAGACACGAATGTATGAAAATGTGGTAAGTTGAATGAACCATGTGCCCCATTTTGAAATCACCTCTTTGGCCTGATGTGAGAACCTTTCTTGTGGCTTATTCTCGAGCATTCTGATGATGTAGAAGAGGAAAGCATCGTTGACCCATCGGAAGTGATGCATGCTTGCTTTGAATTCCAGTTGCGGGTAGTAGTGAAAAGTATTGTTTTGACCTAATGCCATTGTGCCTCTAGTTTCCAAACCAGTGAAGATTCTTCTTCGTGCCACACCATAGACGAGGTAAGAAGTCATGTAGAAACGGCCCGTCATCTTCACTTCAATCAGCTGCTTGTGCAATGTGTCACTTATGATTGTAGCCTAGTCAATGTGAAGTTTTTGATCTAGGATGACACAAATGAACCTGTACACCCATGGCTGAAAATAGCAAGCAAAAGGGATGTGTCATGTCCCTTTTTGAAGGCTAATTTTTGAAGACCTTAACCCATTCTTATCCCTGTGGGTCCAAGGAAGAAAGCAAGGGGTAGATCTGGATTATATTTTTATTGTTGTTCGGGTGGTTATTGTAATGTCCCCAGATGGACAAATTCTGACCCTAAACGGAACAGCAGTAAATCCTATCCAAAATAGCTCTTAAACAACAAAGCATGGGACATAAAAATGATAAAATGCTGCAGATCTGAATTTATCTTAAAGAAGTGTGACTTGCCTTGGTGATGAAATACACTCACAACAGAAGGAAAATTGCTGAAACCTTATGCAAAACATATCAAAAAATTTATATATGCAAAAACAACGAGAAAACACCAATTTTTTGACCAATAAGAAGGCTGGAATTTTATTATAAAATCTGCATACAAACAAGTACAGACTTAGCTGGAAATAGAATTTCCTCTGCCCAAAATAGGTGCAAATCAGCTGATCTTGGCTTCTAAAAATCTGATTTTGGAACAGCAACTCAAATCAGGTCCAAACGTGTCGTAGATCACGCTGAAATGGTCCTAAGGTTGGTCACTCCACTATAGGAAAGCTGGAAATTAAGGGTAGAACTCAACAACAATCTTCTACCTTCAAACCCTCGCCATAATTAACACAAATCTGCAACTCTACCTTCAACAACCGCTGGAAATCTGAAGTAGAAACTTGAAAACCAATGGAAACTCCTGAATAAAGCCTTCTCACATAAAAGAAGAAGAGTTTTCGTCCTCCTTCCAAGGCTAAAGAGGGTTTTCGTCCTTTCAAGCAAAAATGTCGCGTGAGAAGGCAAAGAGAAGACGACTTCTAGCTATACCATCATTAAACATGAGAATTCTTTTGTCCAGCCCAAAGAAGGTGGAAATTTCATGTCTTCGCCTACTTTTGTCCTTGAAGATTTTTAGACCTTCCAAGGACAACGTTGTGGCCTTGGCAATAGTTTCTTCAATCACAGAGATCTCCAATCCCCTCATATTGACAAAACCATAGTTACCAAATCCGGTCGGAACTACACAAAATCCGGCCGGATCCGGATCTGGATTTTTCAGCTGATCTGGATAAATCGTCTAGGTCAGCCCTAATTTAGGAAAAAAATATATTTTGTATTTTTTTTTAAAAGTTGTAGTTTTCTAGAAAAAACAGTCAACTATCAACCTTATATATATAACATTTTATATTACATTATTAAAAAAATTCATCGCATTTGTCAACTTTTCATATTTATAAAATTCAACTCATATTTCAGACTGGATTTTTCCGAAATTTTTTAAGAATTCCAAATTTCAGATTTTTTGCCCTCCCAAATGGATTTGGATTTCCGAACCTAGTAACTATGGATAAAACCCCCCTCCCAAGCATTACCAAATTCAAGAGCAAGTTGGGGATCATTACCTTTGATCTTTTTGATGTAGTTGCACAAACCGCCTCTTCTCAACAACCTCCACAGAGTCACATCTCGCTTAATGTGCAAATAGGTGGTCGGCTCGATTCGAACTCTATCACCACCCATGTTTAACCAGAAGCTCTGCACAGTCTTGAAACAAGTCACAGAGACTATAGACAGAAAACAATGAAACTAGACAAAAATTGGGGCATTTAATTCCTCGTCCCAAAACATTATTAGCCCTCCCATGAATACGTTCACACAGACCCAAGCGGCTATCATGCCAAAGCTCCCAATGTCTTATCATCATTAACAAGGGATATGATATTACTCCACGGGATTTGCCCACCCTACCAAATCATCAAGATATATGATATTACATTATAGTTTAAATGTTGTGTATTTAATTAATTTATATACAGTTTTATTTATTTATGTGTTCGAACCTCACATGGTATCAGATCGTGTTTCAAATGTTTTAATTAATTTAATTAAACGTTATAATGGTTGGTGGGTGGTTGGTTGGTTGGTGAAAATAAATACCCCCCCCCGCCATCTCACGTTACACACCCTCTCAGAAATCCTCTCACATAAAAAATAAATTGGAAAAGGTTATTTTGGTGTTGGAATTCTTCTTTGGGCCCACTCTTCATACACAGGTAAGGTATGGGTTGAAATAATTTGCAAATATTTTAACATTTATTTCAAATATTATAATGTGCAAAGGAAAAATAAATATGTAGAGGGTAGAATGAAAGGTCTCCCAGGATGGAGACAACCTCCACAAAAATAGAGCACAATTTTTTTTTATTGGCCGGGATGAAGACCCTTGGAATGGGGACAATTTTTGTGGTGGAGGCGTAATAAAATGTTTTAAAAATCCTAAACTATAATATAAACCTATGTCTAACCCATAACCCCCCTCCTATTCGTATAGTCTTAAAGCATATCATAATTAAATATGATTTTTTGATAAACCTATACACTTTATCAGTTTAGCATTGTATACTACTTTCACGACCTATACAGTTGATAATGGCATTCCCTATGTATCAATCTCCTAGCGCTTTACCTATTTGTTAAGACGTGGCCTTTTTAAAACTTTGAACTTATGTTGGAGCCACTTGAAGATTGGCGATGATTTAACGTAGCGTGAATTTTGATTTGGTTTAAACCTAACTAATGCTTATCCGCCCATTCAAACACCCCCACTGTTTAAGATGCTAAACGTGGCATATCTCCAAAGCCTTGTAGGTTGCGCTCAAGACATGAGTTGTAAGCAACTCATCTTGCACCTATGTTATTTGCAACCACTTTGACCTTTTTTCTAATCGGTAACATGCTCCAGTTTAACCAGTGAATGGGATTTAATTCCACATGTGGTGGGCCGGTGAAAAATATGGCTTTAAAAAGCCTTTGCCGCGGGTTGTTTGTTGTGACTATGGTCACGTATTTGCAATGTTTTGGTTAATAGCCCAACAGGTTCGGCACTTAGCTCACCCGACGTTGACTCACCATGCATACGGCTCGGTCACAGAGTGGTTGGATGGATTGTTAATAGTGGTTCGAGCATCCCTTAGTCAATTTGGAGACTGGGTGAGCCCACCTAGATCGGCCCATATCTTGGTGAGCTATGTATAATGTTACCTACCATGCTAACAATGACATGTATAACTCGGTCCTTCAACTCAACCAACTCGATTGTGAGCTCAGTCCCATACATGGAGCTCAGGTCTCCTTACAAAAATAAATTATTAATTTTTCCATAGATGATTATGCTAGGATAATTAAAATTATCTTTTTAGATATTTAAGAACAAAATGTTTTTAAAGAGGGAATCTGTAAAAATAAGTGTTTTATTTTCTTGTTTTTTTCAAAAAGGAGAAGTTATTGCAAAAAATATTACAACAGTTAGGTAAGTAAAATGTCATAAATTAGCGAATTATTTTTCAAAACTAAAAAAAAAATTGTTTACAATTCGTTTTTGAATTATGAATTCTTATCATCAGATTAATATGTTTATAATAAGAATGTGTGACAAGTCAATTTTGGAATGGAAGCAGGTCAAAAACACTTAAATTTGACGTATTCTCACTTAATAACGACATAGAGGGATTCTCTTAAACCCTTTTTCAATTTTTGAACGTCTTTTGTTTTTTGAAAAGTGAAGAAGTAAGGCTTTAAAATGTTCAATTGTCCGTAATGAACATATTTTTTGCTCTTCATTTTAATTTTTGAAATCTTAAAATCCGGATCTAATCACTTTAACATTCATAGGATGTAGATGTTGAATGAGACAAACTACAACATCTGGAAAATCAAACTGAAGGCAGAATTCACAGCACACAAGCTTTGGATTGTCGTAAATGGTACGAAGAAGGCACCGAATGGCATACATGTGACAACAGACAATGTATCCATGTTTCAATAGAAAGTGCAGGAAGCAATGTCTATCTTACTATAAAGTGTGCATGACGATTTCCTACTTCACATTAGAAAATCAGGAAAGTCCTGAGTGAAGCTTGGACATTGCTAGAATCAATGCATGAAGGTACGTGTTTGTTGAAAATTATAAAATTGATTCTTGAGTTAATGACAACTCCCATGAAGGGAGACGAAAAAGTAGTTAATTTTTTAGCAAAAATTTAAAATATTAAATCTCAATTAGATGGATGTAATTGTAATTTGATTCAAGATAAACTGTTGTATTTTATTATCCAAATGAACATCCACGAGAGATTTAGGAACTTCATTTCCATTTTAAATTCAAAATATCAAACTGAACAAGATATCCCTGACCTTTCTACTCTGAGTGCTCTCCTAATTCAAGAAGAGCAAGTCATGACGAACTTTGATTCAAAGGAGAATGCCACTCAGGCACTTCTCACCCAAAATCCTAAGAATAACTTTGTTAGGTTTAACAGGAATCAAAAATTCAAATCAAACTTTACACCCTCTAGTAAAGATAACAAATCAGGGAATAATCACCTAAAAGTCAGTTTTAATGGGAAATGTCACAATTGTGGGAAATTTGGTCACAAAAAGGAAGACTGTAGGGTAAACAAAAACAACCAAATTTCAAAAATCAAAAAGGGAATAAACCAAATTAAAATCAAAAGAACAATCAAAAACCTAATGTAGTTGCTTTGTATGTTGCATTAGTCATTGCCAAAGAAAACGAATGGATATTTGACAGTGGTGCATCTAGGCACTTGACATATATGTTTGATATTCTAACTGATATCAAAGAATGTAATGATCAAATCTATTTAGGTGATCATTCCATTCTCAATGTTCACAGTCAAGAAAAAGCAAAAGTTTTCAATGGTTTTATAAATTATGTTTTGTGTGTTCCTAAATTGAAAATGACTTTGTTTTCTTGCTCTCAGCTAATTCAAAACAATTATAGTGTAATTTTACTAAAGGATAAATGGTTTATAAAGAATGAGTTAGATGTTATTGAAGTTGAAGGCGTACAAAAGAATGGATTATATGTTTTTAAAGAGTTTGCTTCTACTTCATGTTTGTTTACTCAAAATATGAATGATGTTCAATTGTAGCATGAAAGATTAGGTCATGTTAATTTTAGGAGCATGTATGACATGTCTCGGCTTAACCTAGTTACTAGTTTGTCACCTATCTATCATGCTCAAGAAACATGTGAATGGTGTTTACGTGGTAAGCAATCAACAAACCCCTTCTATAGTCATCGTGAAGCTAACTCCTCAGAACCTTTGGAACTTGTCCACAACGATGTTAGAGGACCATTAAAAGTTCCTTTGCTAAACGGTTCTTTGTATGTTGTCACTTTTATTGATGATTATTCTCGCATGATTTAGTCCTTTATCAAAAATAAATCATGTCTTATCAAAATTCAAAGAATTTAAAGCTTTAGATGAGAATAGTTCTAGTCATAAAATCAAAAGACTTAGAACAGATAACGAAGGAGAATATATTAGTAAAGCATTTGATTCGTTTTGTATCGAATGTGGTATACAAAGGGAACTAACTACTCCCTACTCTCCTCAACAAAATAGTATTGCGGAAAGGAAAACCGCACCATTCTTGAAATGGCTAGAACCATGTTGCACTCAACTCATATTCCTAAGTTTCTATGGGTTGAAGCAATGAATACCGTTGTTCATATTCTGAACAGAATCCCTACTAAAGCCCTGCTTCAATCTACTCCCTTAAAAAAATGGACTAATGAGAAACCTAGTATATCTCATTTGAGAATTTCTGGAGGCCCTGTCTCTATCTTCATTCTTAAAGCAAGAAGGAAGCAGTTAGATCAAACCTCGTATCAATGCATCTTTTTAGGCTATGGAGAAAAAACGAAAGGTCTTAGGATCTATGATCCTGCAAAACGTGAAGTTACTGAGAACGGGAATGTAAAAAATCTTACAAAAAACTTTTTTTCTTCATCTTCTTTTGATTCTATTGTTTATGGTGAACCCAAGGAGTTAGAAAACAATGATTTTGATAATGATGATTGTGATGATCAAATAGATGTTAATAAAGATTCTATAGTTGAAAAAGAGACTCTTCATGTTTCCTCCATAACTAAAAAACCTAAATGGGCTCAATCTCTTCTTCAAAATTTGAACCCTGATAACCTTAGTAACATGACTATAAGTCATCATACCTATCATGCCTTAATAACTATGTATGAGTCGGAACCCCAGTCTTTCGAAGAGGCATCTCATGACAAAAGATGGGTAGGATCCTATGAAAGATGAATATTTTTCCTTAATTAAAAATCAAACTTGGGATCTTCTCATTCCTCCAGAAAAATGTAGTATTGTTGGCTCTAGGCGGCTTTACAAAATCAAATATAAGGCCGATAACAACATGTCGATAAGTTCAAATCTAGGTTAGTATCTCGATGGGTTTATTCAAAAACTTGGTATCAACTATGTAAAAACCTTTGTACCCATGTTGCTAAAATGAGCACAATGTAAGGATTCTTATTTCGCTTTATTTTCTCAATATGGTAGGAGAAATCCACCAAATGGATGTTAAGAATGCATGCCTGAATTGGTGGTTTAGAAGATGAAATTTACATGACTCAACCTAAAGGTTTTGAGTAACTTGGAAAAGAACTGTATGTGTGTAAGCTGAATAAATAAATCTCTATATGGCTTAAAAAAATCTCTTAAAACTTGGTATGCAAAAATAAAGAGTTTTTTCAAAAAAATTGGTTTCGCTAGCAGTTCATCTGATAATGATCCTTTTGCTAAAATTGAAAATAATCAAAATTGTATGTTGATGATCTGTATATGTACTAGATAATTCTGATAGTATTACTAGTTCAAAATTCAAATCTAAATTGAAACAATACTTTGAAATGACTAATTTAAGATTATTACATAAGTTTCTTAGGCATGAAAATGTTTCAAGATACAACATTCTATTGTTGTATCTCAGTTGCAATATGATATTGATTTTCTTTTTAAAAAAATTAATATGATAGATTGTAAATCTAGTTGTTATACCTATTGAAGTTGGTTATAAATTTGATCTTAAACTTGCATGTGAAAAAGTTAATCCTACTCTTTACATGCAACTTGTAGGTAGTTTGATTTATCTAGCTATTACTAGACCTGACATTACATATGCAGTAGGTATTTTGCATCCAAATTTATGCAAGAACCATATTAAGATCACTAGAAGTTAGCCAAAAGAATATTCAAATATATTAAAGGAACAATTAATTTTGGTTTACATTATACTTCTAATAATGCATATTTATATAGATATTGTGATTTGACCATGTTGGTGATGTGATAGATAGAAAATCTACAACTGGATATGTGTTCAAGTTTGGTACAGGTGTCATTACTTGGAGCAGCAAAAGACAACCGACAGTCTCCATCTCTTCTATTGAGGCAGAATATAAAAGTGCGATGGAAATAGCAAAGGAAGTGATGTGGCTAAAGTGGCTATTAGAAGAGATTCACATGGAAGTTAAAAGAAGTACTCATCTTCTATGTGATAGTCAGAGTTGTATCGCTCTTGCTAATAATCCATTTCAACATCAGAGAACACAGCATATAGAGATACATATGCATTTCATCTGAGAGAAGCTACTTTGTGATGATATAGATCTCCAGTACTACCCAACTAAAGATCAAGTTGCAGATATGTTTATATATGCATTTCATCCGAGAGAAGGTACTCTAGCGGGACTCACAAAACATATTACAACAAACATTAACAAAAGATATTAACATAAAACATGACGAGACAACATTGGCCAAGTACAAGAAGGCGCGTAGGCGCGCAAGACCTATTTAAAGATGGGCGCGCAAGGAGAAAAGCGCACAAGGCAAAGCAAAGGTTTTGGGACTTAGCCATATTTGGCGTATCAGACAGAACACGAGAAAAGCATGACCTGACTGCGCATGCGGAATGGATAAGGTGTCAGCCTGGCAGCTTGGTGCCCACAGAAGGAATATACCTTGCGATGGAAGATTCTAGAAGGCCATCATTGCAAAGAGTGGAGAGCTCAAGCCTGAAGAAGCATGCTCCCATGGAGGACCACCTTGGACACTTGGCAATGGATCTACAACTCCCGTGAAGGCTTGAAGATGTTGAGAAAGGCTATAAATACAAGCACCCACCAGAGGAAAAGATATAGAAGAGAAGAAGAGGCGAAGCCATGCAGGAATACTTGTGAGAGCTCCATAGGTTGGGTTTAGAGGATCTGTAGGAATATGTTGTACTAAGGGGATGGGTTTTGAACATTTTTCTTTGTACTATGAAGGGCCTAAATCCAGCTCTGATGCATGATATTGATCTGCATTATCAAATGAATCTGTGATTTCCTGAGTTATTGTAATATGGTTATCAACATGCTTAATATGAATATATGTGTGGTTCCAGTTCTACTACATGGTTATAGGTATATTTCATATGAGTGGGTGTAAACCCCTGTGCATTTCTTTTCTGTTATAATTCAAATCTATGTTCTGTAATGCTTTCCTTATATGAATGAATACATTGGTCTAGAAGTTGTTCTGAGCTCTAAGATGAATGTATGGTTCCTTTCCAATCTGTTCCCTTAAGTTTCTATTGTCACAAGTAATGCATTCTCACACAACTCACATAAAGGAGGGACTCGGCACCCACATGTGCCTCAGGTGAGCGCCCAGCACCCGCTGGGTGATAGGCCGGCACACATGGGATTTCCTTGTTCTTTGGGAAGGGCTTAAAAATGACTACATCTTTTCAAAGTTATTGTGAGAAATGGCATACGTTTTTGTCTTTGTGATGTGTAATGATAGAATGCCTGACTTTAGAAAGTGTTGAAACGTGGTTCAAGAGCATGGAGGACAAGTTTTCTCAAAGATTCAGCATTGGGCCTAAGTTTAGTACGCGTGGATGGGTAGAAGAGAACCTATACAATGAGTTGTATGAGACATTATTTTGTTGCTTCCCAGTAGAGCTATATGAATGGCTCTCAGCATACGCATCCAGATCAAGTTGGTTTTATAGATCGCATGTGGACCCAAGATGACTATCAGAGGCTGCAGGATGTAGATCTGACATGGACACGTGCTATTGATCACTGGTGGAAGAGGGTGTTGACTAGTTATACTTTGGAATACGCCATTTCGACGTATTCTTGCCCAGAGATCGCTGAGTTCGAGTTTCTAAGGGAGCCTAGAGGATCATTTTTACATGTGTTATCCCTCTGGCTATGAAGATCTTGGTCATTACTTTGAGTTTAGAAGCATTCCCCATGGCCGGCTAAGCTCTCTGAGCACTGGGAAAGGAAGCTAGGGTGGAGGAAGATGGAGGACGTTGCAGCTGAAAAGGAAAGGGAGGAGAGACAACTCAAGTATAATGAAGCTCATGAAAGGGAGATGACTAGACAATGCGAGGTAGCAAGTGTGATGGATCTATGGAGGCAGACATTGCGAGAGGGTGTTGAAGTTCACGTGGAGGACATGGAGCCTGAGCAGTCTGTGCTACCCCATCTTGGCAAGTGCGTAAGAGAAGCCCCTTCAACTTCTGATGAGAGTTCATCACGTGGAGAAAGAAGAGTCATCGGCATGCATCTGAACCCACCTGGAAACCCATCCCTAGCACTTGGTTTTTCAAATCAAGGGAAGAGTATTGTTAACCCAGCTGGTATTAGTGGAAGTGACCGATCTACACCCAGGAGATATAATTTCTCATTTGGGACTTCTATGGCTGCACATACCATTCTAGTGTTTGGAGGAGTTTTTAGGAAAAGTGTGGATACACAAGCCTTTGGTCTCACATCTGGGAGTGGCGCGGGGTACACTATTGGTAGTGGGACATTATCACAGACCATCGGTGTGCATGTAGTTCAGTGGAACGTTGGGAACCCTTGGCGCGACCACTTCAGGACCTGGTGGATCTGGTGGATCTGGTGGGTCAAGAGGAACAGGACCTGGTGGATCCAGTGGATCTGGTGGGTCAGGAGGAACAGGACCTGGTGGACCCAGTGGATCTGGTGGAGGGAACAACAGAAGGAAACCAAGGCTCTGGCTCGGGAGGACAAGGACCCCAGCCACCCCCCAAGTGTTTTTTGAGATGTCTTTGCACTTACCAGACTATAGGGGTATTGAAGATGTTGCAGAGCATGTGCACAAGTGTGAGTTACTATGGCACGCGAAAGGGATCACTAGCCCAGAGTGGAAGGCAAGCCAGTTTGCAACTACATCGCAAGGGTGCACGCATAGCTGGTATAGGAAGTACGACCCCCATCAAATGGTGGTGGATTATACAACGTTGAAAAATGCTTTCCTTGCAGAGTTTCATATTCCAGAGTTCGAGCAGAAGAGCATCAGCACCTTGAAGGAGATCCAACAGGGAATGGAAGAGAGTGTGTGGGAGTATGATGCATGGTTTAAAACTCTCCTGTCTAAACTATCATATGACATCCACCCCTCACAGCATGCTCAATGGTTTGTTGGAGGGTTGATCACTCCATTTAGGAGGGCATTGTCACATAAAACATTCACTAACCCGCGCGAGGCTTTAGAGGCTGCCTTACGTGCTGAAGTTGTTGGGAGTGTGGATACTAGTGTTAGTCCATTTTTGGAGGCCCAAATCGCCACAATGGCCAAGCAATTGGAGAAGCTCTCTACAAACTCAGCGCATGAGGTCCGTAGTGGGCTTTGGTGTATAGACTGCGAAGTGGAGGGTCATGCAAAGGATAGTTTCCCTCGGAAGTCGGTGTGTGCTATGGCGGTAGACTATGAGATCTGCCACGGGGATCATGATGCAAGTAGATGCCCTCTACTCCAACGCACAATCCACAAGAATGTTTCTTGCTACTACAAGATATGCACCTCTACAACCCATGATACCAAGGACTGCAGACTGATTGATCAGATCCATGATGCTATTGATCTGGGTGTGTGCCAAACTAGCCTTGTTGGCAGTTCTAAAGATGATGACCGACGTTATGAAGGGTGCGCAGATGGAGGGGCACATGGAAGGGGTTTTCACGGA
This sequence comes from Taxus chinensis, assembly GCA_019776745.2. Taxonomy (NCBI): domain Eukaryota; kingdom Viridiplantae; phylum Streptophyta; class Pinopsida; order Cupressales; family Taxaceae; genus Taxus; species Taxus chinensis. The sequence goes on along the minus strand of CM034153.1, from coordinate 432,854,177 downwards.
GGATTTCATGGTCGTGGTAACTGTAATGGAGGGATAAGTGAGTTCCCGCAGGGGAACATGTTATAATTGTGGATCTACAGAGCATTATAAACGCAAGTGTCCTGATCTATTACAATGCTCGTGGTGTGGGAAGAAGCACAAGTACGAAAAATGTCTGGAACTCTATGAGCATATGAACCAGCAGCACCGGAAAGATAAGGGCGCTGCTATGGTGAGCGTTAAAAAGGCCGACCCACAATGGATGTCAAGAGTGGCATGAGTTAGAACTAGAACCTGTACTGGTGACAACGCGTGCAGAGGCCGCGCATGCCAAGGGAGATGCCAAGACCAAGGAAATTAGTTTCCAAAGAGGAGGTGCTACATGGGAAGTACATGAACCCTGCCCATCAGAAATAAGTATACCAGGAGACTATGGATGTGATTCAGAGTTTACAGGGGGAGATACAGTGTCTCAAGGAGCAATCGAGGAAGGTAGGGAAGCAGAAGGATAACAAGGTTCCAAGAAGTGACCTGGATGAGGTCAAGGAAGTATGTAAAATGTTGAGGCAAGAGAATATTATTCCCTTGCTGGGAGAATGGCTGAGGGAGAAGGTACCACACGCCAGAGAGGAGTGAGAGAAACATGTTTTGCATGCAAACCTTTCTCCACATAGCCTTGACTATGACAAAGAAATTACTCTGAATGTGGTTGTTGATGGATGGCTCCTGAGAAACATCCTCATCGACATGGGAGCAGAGGTGAATGTTCTTACCTTGGATGCCTGGCATCAGATGGGAAGGCCCACTTTGCAACCATCTTCAAATGTGTTGTATATGGCTAACAAGACTAAGGCAATGCCCATTGGAGTCCTGAAGGATGCAGTTATCACCATTCAAGGGGCCAAGTTCACTGGAGACTTTGAAGTCTTGGCACTCGCCGAGGCAGACAACTTTCCAGCATTGCTTGGGCACCCATGGTGTTACAAGAATAATGCTGACATAAGGTTTAACAAAGGATATATCAGTTTCGAAAACAAGGAAGAACAGGTGGTCATCCCTTTGACGGATGGGAAGCGATGCCCCTACACTGAGCCATTGGGAGAAGAAGTCCTTGATAGAATCTACATGTGCGCTCCATCAGAGATCCTGAGGTAATTCACCCCACAGAAGGGGTCATTTAGTTCGAAGACACTCAATTCGAGAGTGATACCACTAGCGTAGCATGTGACAATTGGGCGCACAGGACCTATGAGTTAATTGGGTGACAATTAAAAGGACCGGTCACAAGGGTGACAAAGGTGCACTCCATCAAGCGAATGGGAGTAAAGAAGTTACCTAGCTACTCGGGAGGGGCATTCCCTGAGATTTTCCTACAGGAAATGGAAGCTCAGTGGATAAATGAGGATGAAAGAAGAAGAATGCTCAGCTATAACCTACTCGGGACTGCAGCATGTTGGTGGGCTACACATTGGGAGAACCTCCTAGAGTGGCACAAGGTAAGAATTGCACTCTCTGTAAGGTTTTCAAGAAGCAACGTGCCCATGGCTATACAAGACTACCATGGGAAAGAAACCACTTCGTTTCATATCCAAGCATGCGAGGAAGCCTGGATGGGAAGCGTGGAAGCATTACCACCTTCGTTGTGGGTACACAAGTTGTACTCCACCTTGCAAGGTTGTGCACGTGCATGGTACGTTCATTCAGAGATGCATCATCAAACAGGTAATTGGCAAGAGTTGGTGGCTGACCTCATTCAAGCATTTGAGTATAGAAGCACCAAACCATCAGTGGATAAGGCATTGCAAACAATCAAGTGCCTTACAGTAGGAGATAGTGCCATGGCTGAGGATAGGCTGTTGGAATTACTGGAAAAACATGATGTGGAGATGCGCCTCTATGAGGAAGAATCAGAGGAAGTACATTTTGAGCACACATGTATGGAAAAAGAAAAAGGAAAATTCATCTATGTCATAGACGGGGAAGAGATGGACACGTTGGATGTTGATCATTCGGAGGGTACATGTGAGGTCATTGACAGCATTGATGATGAGCAAGCATGCACCTACCATGAGCCCTTGAAGACAAAGAAGGTTAACATTGGGACGGAGGCCAAACCTAAGGAGGCTATCATCGATGACTATTGGTCAGAAAAGGAAGTTTCGAAGATCATTGATCTGTTGCGCGAATTCCAAGATTTGTTCCCTCGTGGGTACCATGAACTCAAAGGCGTCCACCATTCCTTGGGAGAAATGAAGATCAAGTTAAAAGAGGGTGCGCACTCGATTCGGAAGAGACCTTATCGGATGAATCTAAATTTACACGTACGAGTTAAGGAAGAGATAGACAAAATGATAGCGTCAGGTATCATTGAGGCAGTTGAAGAGTCAGAATGGATAAGCCCAATGGTCATCAGCATCAAGAAGGACGGGAGGATCAGGATCTGTGTGGACTACAGGGACCTAAATGTAGTATGTATCATTGATCCTTTCCTTACCCCATTTACTGAAGAAATCTTAGAGGGAGTGGCCGGCGTGAAGCCTACTCCTTCACGGATGGATTCTCAGGGTACCACCAGGTACGGATTGCAAAGGAAGACTAGAGAAAGACAACTTTTGCCACTGAATGGGGAATTTTTTCCTACACGGTCATGCCTTTTGGGTTGAAGAATGCGCCTGTTGTGTTCTCACGCATTATAGTGCAAGCCTTCCAGGACTTCATCCACAAATTTCTTCTAGTCTATTTGGATGATTGGACTGTATATGGTCTCGTCAAGGACCATTATGATAACTTGAGACTAATGTTTGAAAGGTGTCGACGGTTGAGGATATCCCTCAACATCAAGAAGTGTGTCTTTGCTACGCCATTTGGAACTTTATTAGGGTATATCATATGCAAAGAAGGCTTACTAGTAGATCCCGCCAAAGTTGCAGTCATTGTGGGTTTGGGGGAGCCTATTAGCCAAAGCGTCGTGCGCGGATTCCTTGGACACACAGGATATTACAGGAAGTTCATTAAGGGGTATGCCAAAATCGTCGCGCCCTTAGAAGAATTGTTGAAACATAAAAGTGCCTTTCATTGGGGAGAGGTGCAGCAGAAGGCATTTGACACTTTAAAGGAAAGGCTCGTAACGGTGCCCATATTACGTTTCCCTTCTTGGGATAAGCCTTTCCATGTGCACGTGGATGCCTCAGGGACAACAATGGGGGCAGTACTAGCACAACCTGGCGAAGGAATTGTCGATCATCCCTTGAGCTTTGCAAGCAGGAAATTGACACCAGCAGAGCAGAATTACACAACTACTGAGCGTGAAGCATTGTCAATGATCTACGCGCTACATAAGTTCAGGTAGTATCTGCTGGCAACACCCTTCATATTCTACACAGATCATATGGCATTAAAATACTTAGTCAACAAACCCATTCTGCAAGGGCGCATATGTCGTTGGGTCCTCCTATTTCAGGAATTTGAATTTACGGTGGTGGTAAAGTTGGGAAAGAATAATTTAGGGCCTAACCACTTGTCAAGGATTGATTCAGGAGAGGACGCACAAAGCATTGAGGAGACCATGCCAGATGCACAACTATTTAGATTACGGCGCGCGCCCTCAGACTTGGAAGATATCGCAGTGTTCTTAAAGACAGGTGTGGCACCTGAAGGGATGAGGGTTGTGGAGAGAAAGCAGTTGGTAATACGCATCACACCCTACATGCTTATTAATGGAGATCTATAAAAATTGGGCCGTGATGAGGTTCTACGCCGATGCGTGCTAGAACATGAGCACATTGCAATTATGGAAGAAGCACATGGTGGGATCTCAGGAGGACACTATGTGGGAAATGCAACCGCGCGAAAGATTCTGCTCATAGGGCTTTGGTGGGAATCCATTTACCAAGATTGTATTGAGTTTTGCAAGGCCTGTGACCATTGCCAGTGCCTTGGAAAACCTGGAAAGAGGGATGAAATGCCCTTACGACCAATAGCCAACACGGAACCATTTGAGAAATGGGCTATCGACTTTGTAGGACCAATCTCGCCAACGGCGCGAAGGACTGGTTCGCGGTATATCATCACTTGCACTGATTATTTAACACGATATGCAGAGGCAACACCTACAAAGGATTGCACCACGGCGACAGCTGCTAGATTCTTATGGGAAAATATAATCAGCAGATATGGTTGCCCTTTAAGTTTAACAAGTGATAGGGGTACACACTTCCTCAATGAAACAGTTAGGATCCTGTTGGCAGAATTTATGGTGGCCCATCACAAGACTACCCCATATCACCCTCAAGTAAATGGGACTGCTGAGGCATTTAACAAAATACTAAGTCATACGTTAACTAAGATTTGTGACGTCGGAAGACAAGATTGGGATGATAAGGTATCATCCATCCTATGGGCATACAGGACAACCTATAAAAGGTTGAACAAGGCCACACCATTTCAATTGGTGTTCGGCGCGGAGGCTGTTTTACCAGTTGAATTCATGTTACCTTCGTTGTGTATAGCGCGCACAAGAGGTTTAGCCGATGAGCAAGTGTTGGAAGAAAGAATTGATAAATTAATGCAGTTGGACGAAAGGCGATCACTTGCTAGGTGGAGTCAAAAGACAGAAAAAGCAAGACAAAAAGCATGGCATGATCGTCATATCAAGAACAAGAAGTTTGAGGTTGGGAAGTTGGTGTTATTGTATGATTCCAAGTATCTGTGCCATCCTGGGAAGTTGAAAGTCCATTGGTTGGGACCTTACGTCATATCATATATTCTTGATTCAGGCGCTTGTCAGTTACAAGCGTTGGATGAGACAGGATTACCAAATCACTTCAATGGGAGTAGGCTGAAGCCCTACTATAAATAAGTCTTCTTGGTGTTTGTAAATAAGGTCGTGTTGCCAGTTAGTTTAGGTTTCCCTTTATGTAATTTCCTTTTCTGTGTTTCCCTTTCTCATCGTTTGTTCTGTTGTTTGTTTTGCACCTTGGGTGTTGGTAACCACATTACTTTTTGAAGGTTGTGCATGCACAGGGGACCACACATCTGTTTTAGTGTGGGGTGGAGTGATGCGAAGTATGGACCTGTAATACAAGTGTGCGTTGGCAGATGAAGTTACGGTGAATGGCCCAGTTAAAAAACTAAAGGCGCGTAAGGGTAATAGGCGCGTGAAAGAAGAGATGGACGTAAATGGTTGGTGTCAAGAAAGCCTTGAAGAAACCACGTACAGAAAAAAAAGGGAAGGAGCGCAGGAACAACATGAGGTAGGCGAGGGCAAAAATAGGGAAAGGATAGAAGAAGTTCCTTCCACGTTAGGAATATATGCGTAAGAGGTTTTAGTCAGGTTGATTTTTGCATGTCAAAAGGTTATAACGGGATTTGCACGTAAGTTGTGGCACGTGAGACAAAGTGCTTAAGACTGGCTTAGTGGAAAAATACGCATTTAAGGTCAAAGTACGGTGGTAGGTGAGAGAGCATTTAATGTTGGGAAAAGAGAAAAACTATAAATAAAAGGTTGAACACTTCATTATTTACATTGTGTTTACGAAGAAAAGAAATCTCTCGCGAACTAGGGCATCCAAAGCAAGATCTTTGCGTCGAAGGAATTATTTGAGAGATTTGAAGTGCATAGCTAGGGTAAAATCACAAACCAGTAGGAAAGGAGTACACGGGCGTGGAGAAGTTGAGTAAGCAAGTGCCATCTTGTGGAAGGGTTTTTCCAGTTAGGGTTTGGCGACTAGGGCACAGAATTAGGAGTTTTTCGCAAAGATCGAGCTTGGGGCTGGATAGAGTATTAGAGCAGAGCAAGGCAAAAGACGTTTGAAGTGATAACCTAACCAGAAGAATGGCACCAAGATAAGATAAGATAAGATAAGATAAATATATTAATGTCCAACGAATGACCACAAAGGTACGTCAATGGCACTGCAGCCCAAACAATAGACAAAGTGCGAGAGGGGACAACTCAAAACGAGTTCCCAAAAATAGAAAAAAAAAGAAAAGACAGCAGAAAGGAAACCCGAAGCCAAATACCCCAACAGGTGGGGGCAATGGAGCAAGTGGGGGAGAAAAATGAGGGAAGCAAAGAAGGGAATGAAGGGGGGGGCAAACAAGGACCAATGGTCTAATCAGGAATGGTAGCCACACCCCTCCTAACATTAGAGGCCGACAAAAAAAAGCTCCTGATGGACTAGCAACCCGACGAGGGGGGCGAAAGCCTCCTTCTCTGCTGAGCTCTGAGACTCACACAACGGCCAAGAGGACGAATGGAGCTGGACTGCCATCTGGTACATGTGTGCATCCGATTTCGAGAGAAGTGTGATCGAGAGAAGTGTGAAGGTCCAACCAGGGACAAACTGATCTATGCACTGTATCTGGGTCAGAAAGGCTCTGTCGTTTAGTACCTCCACCAGTGGGTAGAACCCGAAAAAAGGTTGTAATCCGTCTCACGAGAACGACTCTCGGAGGGGGATGAAGAATCTGGTCTCGTAACAGCAAAGACTCGCGGATGTAGAGGGCAAGGCATCGCTGGTCGATATATCTGAAGAAGACCGGGAGAGTCTAAATCCCTCTGAAGAGACAGTGAAATCGTCCTTTGATCTCATAGTATATGGGGCAGCGGAAGATGAAATGAGTCTCTATCTCCACCTCATGAAGGCTACAGAGCCTACAAAGTCTATCCTCCCGATCAATGTGGTGATTAGTCTCGCACCAAAGTCTGTGGGAGCCGACTCAAAACTGACTCAAAGGTATACGGAGGGCATGCACCCAGTGACGAGAGGTGTACTCAGGGCAGATGATGAGTCCATCTCTAATTTCAAGAAAGTGCTCTGCATAAAATGACATCTTAGGGCGCAAACCCCCAAGGGGGTTCACCCAAGTAGTTTGAATGAATATCCTGTAGATATCCTCTCGGATGGACCTGTTCAACACTTGCTTGGTGGGCAAGAGATGACTGGGAGCATTCAGAGAATACAGAAAGGGGGGGATACGATCAATCTGGATACCAACTGAGTCCAACAAGGCAGAAGTCTCGGCAAACCAACAACGGCCCACAGCCTGGGCAATACTCACAGAGGAACAATAGGCGAGATAAGGAAAGCAACCATCTCACCAAAGAAGCAAAAGGGCAAGGGTAATGGGAAGCAAACGGCTGTCGACGCAAGCACAAATGAAGAATGGTACGCGGAAATGCAATACCCAGACGAGGTGTTGCTAGGAAAAGAATGGGAATCACACCTAAGAAAGATGACTGTGTGTGACTATAATCACCGCACCAACACAACAGAGAAGGAGATGCCTTTGGAGTTGGTACACCCAACCAACAAGAGAACGCCAAAAGGTATGCCCATTTAAAGCGACGAGGTAAAGGTTAAGTTGGAGAAGGCAGGGTTGCTGCAACTCTATGAATTGCCATACTTCGGAAAACCTGAGCGCCTCTACCAATGGCTAATGGCATGTGTTCACGAAGATCACTTTTATTTCGCGGGGTGCAAGATGCGCATAACCCCCTAGCTTATTTCCAAGTTCACGGGCCTTATCTGCGAAGGGGACAGCATTGATGATGAACTAAGCGACAAGGAGGCCATCAAGGAAACAGTTGTTGCATTTGACTATAAGAAAGGATCGCGATACTTTGACATCGCTGAGATCCAAGGCCTCGTGATGAGGATGGCCGCGCGCTTGGTAACCAAGCTCAAGGATAAGGAGAGATGGACTCAAGTAAACAAGGCATGGCTGAATGTGTGCCAAAAAATATCTGAGGGGACCATCTACAACTTGTCCGCTTTCATCGCGGATGAAATCATCAGTAGCACGCAAGAAGGTGAGAAGATACTATTTGGCAATGTTCTCTTCAAAAATTGTCTTCTCAGAAATTGTAGTGCCCGATGGGCCAGAAAGGCTTGTTTGGGAGTACCTAGAAGAAGATCCCTTGCCCGCAAAACAGTTCACAAAATATACTTGTGAGAAAATGATAGCCACTCACAAGGCGTGTTTAGAGAAATGGTACAAGTGCATGATGGATATGTCTGGGGTGGAATGGAGGATTCCAAAGCAGCTACCCACGCTTATAAAGGGAGAAGTAGAATTCATCGTATATCAACACTTTTGCATTGGTAGATTTAGGTTGACATATGAAGACATGGGCCCCTGGTGCAAGCTTCCTTTCTCCTTCACCGCACAATATTTCCAAGCAGGGGTGAACAGGTTTAAAGAGGCCAAAAGACTAAGGTTCGACCTTAGTGAAGTAGATCAAGACCACAGAGAGCTGCGCAGAAAGTTAGTCTACCCCAAGAAGCGTGCATACGTGGAGAGATATGTCTCCCACGAGGTACAAATGATGAAACTAGTGACTTTTCCAATCGCTGGAAGGGCTGCAGCAAGAATATATCTTCGCATCAGGCCAAAATTTGAGAAGGGCACGTACTTAGAAGATGATGTATCCATCCCTGAGGACCCCACAAGTAGAAATAATCCCGCGCCAAAGAAGAGGGAAAGAGAAGAGGTGCAGAAAGCACCAAGTGTAGAGGCTACGCAAGTGGTAAGCACACCAGGGACAAGCATTAAGCCCAGTACTTACACGTGGAGAAAGAAGTCCCCAGTGAAGGCAAAGACTCCAGAGGAAGAAGAGTCGGAGCACGAAGAACCCTTCACCCAAGAAAAGTCCCCAGAGGAGGAGGAAAAGGAAGTAAAATCTCCTGCCAAGAAGAAGTAGAAGGTAACAGAGAAAATGACTTGGAGGACACAGAGAGCTTGGAGGCCTATATAGGCGCAAGAGATGATGATGAGGAGGATGAACCAGGGGGCGAGGACCACCCTATCTATGAGGTTCATGACTCGGAGGAGGAAGGAGAGGAAGAAGAAAATGAATACGTCTTTGCCAGGAGGGAGGATAACAAGGAGAAGATACTCAGGACAGGGGGATAAGTGAGGAAGTTACAAAAGAACAAAGGACCCCAAGCCTCACTAAGGAGCAAGTAAACGAGGCCGCGGAGTAGGAAGTAGCCAAAATCATTGAAGACCTAGTAGAGCAGGAGATGGAGTGCAGCGCGGACCTAGTAATGAAGGAAACAGAGGGGGAAAGCATAGAAAAGGAATATGGCAGCATGGGAGGGGATCCCAGTTTGGCTGTGAGCTTTCCTAAGGCCGCGCGCACAGGGAGAAGAAGTGCAGAGACTTCACAGGTTCAGAGGATGGGCTATATTGATGATCCAAACAAGGTGTTTTGCGCGTGCTTTCAAAGCACCATGCCAATGGAGCAACTCTTGGCTATGGCATCATTTGATGAGGAAGGTGCATACCCTCAAACAAGGAAAATGCTTTCTTGGGCATTTGAGTCCCACATCGACGAACTAGAATTCGAAGTAAGCCAAGGGGAAATAATGAAGGTACCAGCATCAAAAGGTGACAACCCCTTGGTAAATGCTCAGCGGCTATCAAACGAACAAATATGTAACGCGCTGAACAAAGTTTCGGTGGAAGTAGAAGCCAGACTCTTCGGGAGAAATGATAGAGTGAAGTTTCTAGAGGCAGAGCTGGAGAAGAAGGAAGAGGAGTTGGAGAAAAGAACAAAGGAGTTAAAACATGAGGAACTGGTCAGCGCTCAGCTAAGGCATGAATTAAAAGAAGAGAAAGCAAGGGTGTGTGAAGTCTACAAGAAAGCAGAGATGATCACAGATGCCATTTCCTTAAAGCACCCAGATCTAATGCCACCTGCGCAGAAGTATGGATCCGCCCTGGAGTGTCTAGAGGACTTGACTCGCATCCTCATGATGGAAAGATGACCACTGGCCTTGGAGTCTATAGAGGAGGCATCCACGCACAAGGAAAAGGAGGACAAGATGAAGGTTGTGGCCATTGTGGCCCAGTACAAGAAAGTCCTCGTGGATGTGAAAGCCATAACCTAAGTTATTGAGGCCACCTATGACAACTGCACTCGATAGAGATAGAGTGGCGAGCATTTTGGTCGCCACCCATGAAGCGGAGCTCAAGGAATTCCAGGAGAAAAACAAGGGGAATAGAGTGGAGCGTGACAAAATTCTAGCCAAGGTTGAGAAAAATTCAGAGGCTATTGAGACCTTGCAGGGCTCAATTAAGAACCGGCTGAAGGAGTTGTATCCCCAGATCACTCGAAGGATGGACGCGCTCAAGGATTTGGGAAAACAATTGGAGGGGATCGTGGAAACAATGAATAACCAAGGAGAAGGGCTAAGCTTTGAAGAGGTGAGCGCCCTAGTCGACGACCTTTGTCACCAGGCACAAAGCAAGGTCGATACCTGGAATAAGTTGGAGGCCGACTTATCAAAAGATTTCCCTCACCTCTTGCAGAAATAACTATAGTTCCTCATTCTTTCTTTCTTCCCCAAGATTCTTCATTCCGTATTCTTTCCCCAAGCCATTCAAGAACGGTCATTCTTTATTCTTTAAGAAATTGTTCCCGCAAACGGAGAACAGGCGTAGTGTGGGGTAATGTTGGGCCCCTAAAATATTGGCCAAGTACAAGAAGGTGCGTGGGCGCGCAAGGCCGATTTAAAGACGGGCGCACAAAGAGAAAAGCACGCAAGGCAGAGCAAAGGTTTTGGGACTTAGCCATATTTGGCATATCAGGAAGAACACAAGAAAAGCATGACCTGACTACGCATGCAGAATGGATAAGGTGCCAGCCTGGCAGCTTGTTGCCCATGGAAGGAATATACCTTGCGATGGAAGATTCTAGAAGGCCATCATTGCAAAGAGTGGAGAGCTCAAGCCTGAAGAAGCATGCTCCCATGGAGGACCACCTTGGACACTTGGCAATGGATCTACAACTCCCGCGAGGACTGGAAGATGTGGAGAAAGGCTATAAATACAAGCACCCGCCAGAGAAAGAGAAAAGAAAAAAGAAGAAGAGGCGAAGCCATGCAGGAATACTGCGAGAGCTCCAGAGGTTGGGTTTAGAGGATCTGTAGGAATACGTTGTACTAAGGGGATGGGTTTTGAACATTTTTCTTTGTACTATGAAGGGCCTAAATCCAACTCTGATGCATGATATTGATCTGCATTATCAGATGAATCTGTGATTTCCTGAGTTATTGTAATATGGTTATCAACATGCTTAATATGAATATATGTGTGGTTCCAGTTCTACTACATGGTTATAGGTATATTTCATATGAGTGGGTGTAAACCCCTGTGCATTTCTTTTATGTTATAATTCAGATCTATGTTCTATAATGCTTTCCTTATATGAATGAATACATTGGTCTAGAAGTCGTTCTAAGCTCTAAGATGAATGTACGGTTCCTTTCCAATCTGTTTACTTAAGTTTCTGTCGCAAGTAATGCATTCTCACACAACTCACATAAAGGAGGGACTTGGCGCCCGCGCGTGCCTCGGGTGAGCGCCCAGCGCCCGCTGGGTGATAGGCCAGCGCGCATGGGATTTCCTTGTTCTTTGGGAAGGGCTTAAAAATGACTACAACACCAATCCAATATCATGAGTAAACTACATTCTTTAATTGCGATGTGTATACTGGAATTTTTCCCACAGGAGTCCTTCAACCATCTTCTTCATTGCTACTACACTTGCACAAGGATACCTGCTCTGATACCAAATGTAAATTTGGTTCAGATTTATTTAATGAAATCTAAACACAAAGTTGATAAAAACACCGAATAATAGAATGCTTCAATATTTATTCATTCGGGATTAATAACATTATGAGAGGGGTTACATATATATAGGTTAAAGACATCCTTAATATAAGGAATCAAACCTTATCAACTACCCAATCCCCATAAATATCTCACACGTTATTCTCTCCTTTATTCTCTCACACACATCCCAACTCCTAATATCTCTCAATCCTATCTAATAGTGAATTGTTCTCACAACTCACGTACACCAAGTTTTTAATATTAGTGTATTATAACAATACACTAATATTACAAACTATTACAACATATACATTATTATTATTAATGAGTTATTTTATGATAACTCAATATAATATTAATATCACAAATTATGTTAACACATACAAATGTGAGCACTGACAATTTTAGTTCCTAACATAAGCTTTGATACTAATGTTAGGAAATGTGAACAAAGAAATAATGAAGAGAAACCGAAATGCACACATCGTAGATTGTGTGTCTGACATTTTGTTATGCAAGAGATAGTTACAAAATGGTTGAGGTGGTTGCAACCGAACATTAGTTAATACATAACTAATAGTGACTTAATAATAGAAGGTAAGCCTTATATTTTAATAGAAAATGGTTAAAAAAATCTTAAAATATATTAAAGGTACAATCAATTTTGGTTTATATTATTCTTGTTCTAATGATACTAAATTATTTGGTTATTGTGTTGTTGACAATGATAGTGATGTGATAGATAGAAAAGCTCTATTTGAATATGTTTTCAAGTTTGGTACAGGTATCATCACTTGGAGTAGCAAGAAGCAACCCACAATGTTTATCTTTTCTACTTTAGTAGAGTATAAAAGTGCTATGGAAGCAGCTAAAGAAGCCATGGCAGAAAAAACTGTTGAAAGAACTCCGTATGGATGTCAAAAGAAACACACCACTTCTGTGTGACAACCAGAGTTGTATAGCTCTTGTAAATAATCCAGTTCAACATCAACAAACAAAACATATTGAAATTCATATGCATTTCATTCAAGAAAAGTCCTCAATGGTGATATTGATCTCCAGTTCTATCCCACCGAAGATCAAGTTGCTAATATTTTCACAAAGCCTCTTTGTGCTGTGAAGTTTTGCAAGTTTCAAGCGATGTTAAGCCTTTCTAAGCTGCCATTGAGCGGGAGTGTGCATGACAATCCACATCTTAACGGTCGTGTTGCATCTTCCTTCTCTCTACTTCTATATTGTGAATGGCATTGTAATATATCACTCTGTGATTTTGTGTAAAAATCACCTTATGTGAGGTTACAAGAGAACCCAGAGAAGCATTGTGATATGGAGATCTTTGTATTGTAAAAGACTCCAACAACTTATGTACGCCTTCATATATGCACTTGCCCTAAGGAAATGAGGTATTTTTTTATCCCTTTCGCATGTTAACCTCTTATCATCTTATACAATGTGAGGCATGTGATTCCTTTTATAGAACGGTGATAACTGTAAAATCCTTCCACGAGAAGTTGTGTTTTTAATTCATTCTCTGATAAAAAAGGTGATGATAGCATGTGTCCCCACTAAACATTGGGGGGAATAATGGAGCATATAAGGTTTATTGGGTACACACTTATTGTGGCCCCATTAAATAAGCATATGTGACATCCACAATTCTAAGTTTTATACATAGAATTATTTTAATGAACTTAGATTAAACTTAGAGTTGCTAGGATTATATTCAAACTATTTATTAGTTTGAAAAACGTTGACCGTTACAACACTTCACGGGTATAACAGATTCTCAAACATTTTAAATAATTTCAGTCAATGGGAATCTGAATAGAGAAAAATCCATGTTGAAGTTTATGCTTTGCATATTGATGGAGAAGTAGGAAGGTGTTGTGTATCTAGGTGCATTATTCCTCAAATTAATAAAAGGGTAGTGCTATTTTATGTGTGGAGTTTTTTTACCATAAAGGGTTTTCCCTGCATAAAATTGGGGCTGTGTGATGTTTACTGCTTGAGTGATTTACTTCTAAAATTTTATTAAATTCTATTACAAGCACTAGAAATATGTGTTCCTAGTTTAGTTGTTATCTCTGACAGGCATTTAGCATAGGAAGAGGGTACTCATACTGTTGGATAGATTTCTCTCATGCTTGAAGATGGTTAGTTTCAAGTTTGGTAGTTAGTTTCCTTTTTGCACTTTGCTTTCTTGTTTGTAGATACAAGGCTCTCATTGCTATTGGATGTATAATGTCTTTCCCTGGTGTAAGTTTTCAAACATTCAGCTCAAACATTTTGTGGCGGTCTAAATATTTTTAATCAACGAAATTGACATAATTATCATGTTTTTTGTTGTAAAATAAGATGCATTTCACCAAAAAGACTTGGAAAATATGCCAAAAATAGTAATACCATAAAGCACAATACACACACACACACACATATATATATGCCAGAAATAGTAATACCATAAAACACAGCACACACACACACACACACACACACACACACACACACACACACACACATATCTTAGCCAAAAAATCACTCCAAATACAAGCACAAAGATGAGATGTATGTGCGGAAAAAGATGTGCTTCTTTTTAATTGTTACAATGGTAAGTAGTAAGTACTAAATTCATTTTCTTATGTTTTTTCTTTTTGAATTTTGAATTTTATTTGAAACATTCTGAATTTTGCATTGGCCACATATGCTACATCACTTGACTGTACCCAGCCAGAAATCAAATATGAAAGCGTATTTGGATTTTATCCAAGCCGTATCTATGAAGAAACATCTGTATTTGTATTGTATTTGTGGACACACGTATTTGAGAGAAGGGGTGGGGAGGGAAGGCCAGTGTATCTGTTAACATAGTTTTATTAATTCTCCAACTCCCAATTTTCAGGTGACTTTTACACTGCATTACTAGCAATCGATTCAAGCATTTGGGGTTTTCCAAGACATTATTACATATTGAGTAACACACGAACGTCACCCTGGGTCCCAAACCCACAAGCAAAAACAAAAAATAACTGAACTTTCGTATATTTATGTTACTCTTCTTTTATCCAGGCTCGTATCCTTTTGAGGTGCATCAGATCATACTGTGTATGCTCCAATGTCTCTTGGGATCCCAGATACCCAAATTAAAGAACATTCAAGTTTTCTGATGTTTAGTCCATTCTGAAGACCACACTCAAGACCTTGGTATGTGCAGCCTTCCAAGATTTTTGAATGAATTGAAACAACTTTTAAATGCTTCCTCCATCCAAAGGCATTCTTCACTTAGCTAATATTAATGCCCTGCCGTCCAATGGATCAAAAGGCACTTCTTGATGTGTAGGAAAATCCTGAATAAAAGGAGAAATAACCTTCGAATTTTTAGGAGTTTTCAGATCATTTTTAGGAAATTTCATATTTCTAGGGCCTTCATGGAACTCTGTAGAATTCCCACAGATTTTGAGTAAATGCAAGAATGTCTCCCTGGATCCCAAACCCATAAGCAGAAATAAATTTATGAATTTTATTGTATTTACTTAACTCTTTTTCTATCCATACTTGCATCCTTTTGAGGCGCATCAGAGCATACTCCGTATGCTCAAATGTCACTTGGGATCCCAGATCCCCGAATCAAAAAACATTTAAGATTTTTAGCTCTTAGTCAATTTTGAGGACTGCACACAGGCCCTTAGGATGTCCATCCTTTCAAGATTTTTAAAGGTATTACAACATTTTTTAAATGCTTAACCGATCCAAAAGTGCTCTGCACTTGGAAATTATTAATGCCTTTCCTTCCAACAGATTAAAAGGTACTTCTTGATGTGCGGAAGTCTCCCGAATTACTGGATAAAAGGAGAAAAAAAGTTTCAAATTTTCAGAATTTTCATATAAGGCCCGCCTTCATGCACTTGTAGAATTTCCACGGATTTTGATCCAAATATGGATCACCACCCCGAACATCACCATTACAGATATATGTCAATCATCAACTTTTACTACAACCCAAAATGAACACCACACAATTATAAGTACCTCAGAGAAGTGGAACAAAGGAAACACCAGAAGTAACCCCCATGCTGATGTTGATCCAATCAATAATAATGCAATTTTGCCATCTTGGCAGCTAAAAGGGCGATGGAACTAAAAACCATCTTCCAAACAAGAGAGGACCATTACAAGTCCAAAGAGATCCTTTCGACCATGAAAACCTCACTCACCCCACAATCAGTCAACTCCCTTAACAAGTAGAAAAAGTTGTGAATCCTAGCCTACTACAAAGGGAAATTAAACACAGCATCGACCATTGTATATCATAACCACCGATATAATTTAACTAAGGAAATAAACTAGGAGAGCCAAAGTATATATAAAATCAAACAAATAAGTGTTATAAAAGTTCAACAGATTCACATTTTTGGACAATACAAGGTATTGCACTCCTTCCTGACCAAGTCAATATCTTCCTCGGACACCCTAAAAATCCATTTAGTGTCCAAAGTTGTCTTTTTTTTTACACAGCATATAAGCCTTATGGAGCCACTACAGAACTAACAAAGCTATTGGATCTAAAAGAAAATGATGTACCCCTACCCTATATTGTTCAAATAAGTGATGAGACAATTTGTGTTCTTAAGGGGAAGAGGAGGGGAGGGGAGTGTTGGGCCATATATTCATGATCCTTTCTATATTTTTAGCTCATTCTACAAATTGTAGACAGGAAAACAAATGCCAAATTTCTTACAGCAACGGGATGCACTTTAACTAATTAAGTATTATTGTTTCCACTTTTGACTTTTCCTAGAGGGAATAGTGCAACAGCAAAGAGATGGAACTATAATGTTTTGAGACAAGGACTGTAGATTTGCCATTGCAATACGTGAGGCTCATTGTACATCACGTGTTCTATACCATGAAGAACAAGAGAAAAACCAGTTAAGTATATAATGAAGAGAAAGGGTGACCAAACAGGCATAAATCACAACTGAGTAGAATATCCTGAAAAAATGGTGGATAAGTTGCAGACAAGTGGATTAATGGCAAAAGTTTAGAATCTACAGGAAAATTGAAGATAGTTTTGTAGAACCCACAGTATGTTCTTGACGAGTTTTGTAGAACCCACATATGTTCTTGACACTAGAATCATAATTTAGAACCCAAAATCCCACAACATTGAAGAAGACCACATAAGTAGGAAAGATCTTCGTGGTGACCTCAACCCTGTGGATGGGCCACTAAACATGGACTGTGAAAATCAGAACAAACTCCAAAGCCTCAATATGAAAAAGAATCTATTATCTAGCTTCAAGAAAGGAGCATAGAAGTAACTCAAAATGCACCAAGAAGATGCCGAGACTAATACATGACTATAAGTTACATGAAATGTTAAAATATGGTCAGGGAAAGGACACAAGGACTAAAATTGAGTTTATATTAGTAAAACAAACACAACAAGGGAATTAATTGGCAGGGTAGAAAGGACATAAATGAAGAGAAAATGAATCTGCATACTACCAAATGATCAAAAAACTTAGATTGCAAGGTTCTGAATTCACATTGTTATATGCATACAATAGCTATTGACTGGAGACTTGGAGATAGGAGGTCCAAGGATACAGTGAAGAAGAACCCACATAAAATCAGTAAAGCAGACTTCAACAAAGATATTTAGCAATCCTATATGGAAGCAAAAATGAAGTCCATATAAAAGTGAACAATCTGACTAGAAAAATCCATAAGCTGAGTCATATGGTTGGGACTGAGAGAAAGAGAAGCTCAGATGGATCAAAGTAAAAAACAGCACAATAAAGTTCTCCACATGACAGATTCAGAATGACCCGGCAGATTGCTTGAGTTTTGGGGTGAGTCCAAGTGACTTCACCTTGGCCAAGTGGCCCAACTGTGAAAGGACAATATCAAGTGTGCACAAGACAGAATTTTGAGAACATGACAGTAAGTTTGAACCCAGCTTGGTGATTGCAAGTCCACTAAATTTGCATATGGTTCTAAGGCAATCAGTCCCTTAGCAGTATGACTCCATGCTTTTCTGTCACGCTTTATCAATTATTACTATAATTCTTAGCACTGATCATTTGGAAAATGAGTGTGTCATACTCCTTAAGTATCTGTTCATTACTCTTGCATAATATCAGAGATGAATTCATGTGCCCATAAATTTCAGCCTGCTATGTTTGTAATCGTAACTTTTTATAGGCACGCTCCAAAATAATCTGGGTATTTTTCTCAAGTCAAATCCGGGGATCTCACAGTACAAACAAATCTCTACATAAGCTGAACAATGGAAATTTTCAGTGGCATTTTCAACCTCAATGATCAACTTTCATGGATACTCTGGACCTTGAACTTGACACTCTCTAGAAGCCTAAAGTCTGCCTTGTATTAACAGTTTCAAGTCTGGTGTAATTGGTATAAATGATTTAAAATATAGTTTTTATCAAGTCAGTGCAATCCTTGAGATCCAAAGCAATCAGATGGAGGTGCTGAACACTAGCTAGAACCTGACAAGTACCCATCTGGTGTTGAGCTTGACCCTTTAAATAAAGATCCCATTTACCCCATTAGAAAAGTTTTTCTAGATCCTTAAAAAAGAAAGTGCAGGTGGAACAAAAAAGGCAACAGCTATTCTAAAATCTAAGGTATACCTTCTTACTCCTCCTGTATTCAGACTTTTGCACTTAAACAATTGTGGGGAGGAGTGGTTGCTAGTGGAGAAGGTGTTGAAATGATAACCACATTAGATGAAAATATCACAGGTTATAGAAGCTACTTTTATCTATATATTTATCAATAGCTAATTGATATATTAAACGTCAGACTTCGAACTAATAAAGAAAACTCTCCCTGAGCAATAGTCAGACATGGATAACATCCAAAAGCCAGAAGTTTCCTGAACTTCTCTGCTCTTACAAAGCTAGGTTACAGTGAACTAAAAGGGTAAAGTTGTATGCAACTAGACACAAGGCAGCAACTAAACATGCCAGAGGAGAATCCAGTAGCTTGCAGAAGCTGGTGATTCTCTTCCATAGAAAAGATATAATATTTGTTTCCCCTATTCAAATAAGAAAAATAGGAAGAAAAAAACTCAATTAAAAATTTAAAATAAATTGCAATGCTTAAGCTCAAAAAAGGAAAACTTCTCAAAACCACACACAACCACCGGTTGTCAACACAAAACAAAATGAAAATGTAAACCAGCATAAGTTGATGAAGTAATCAGAATCCATCACTTCTCAGTGGCACTTTATAAATGTCATAATGACATTCATTCTCACAAAAATTTGTTTGACAGTTGACCTGAAGGATTGGAAACCACACTACTTGCCACTTAGAATAGAAGCCTGGAAAAAAGCAAGCTTTTTTCTTTATATACCAGGCCCTTGCAAGAGTGGCGATCAGACAAGTGGCAACTAACTGCTGATGGGCATGCACTTCATCAAGTGTAATTATCTTCCCTACCATTGCATGCAACTATTCCTCCAATGTTTTCATTCCAAAATGCTAAAAAAAGATGGTAAATTTTGTAAACAGTTCTATTCTTGCCCTCACTTTTCAAAGCAGAATGGGAGGTGGGTGTGGTTTCAGAAAGTTCACAACTTTGATCCTGTGAGAAGACAATTTGAAATATATACTCAGGGTTTTTTGGTAAATTATATGTAGATGTTTTTGTTATGAACAGCTGTGATTTTGCAAAGGGATTTCTTGTAAGCAGCCTTTGATGGACTTATATACTCATACAATAATATAAGATTTTTGTGGGAGTTTCCTAGTACATTCTATGTTCCTTAACCATACAGACTATTAATGGAGACCTCCTAGATAGTCACACGTGTAGACTGTAGTACAGATGATGATGATAATAATAATAATCTACTTGTCCAAGGGGTTGCAGTGCAATCATAATTGGTATCATTCGCAAGAGTGTGATCCAGTTCACATCCCTCTCACTACAATCATAGATACCCCTCCCAATGCTTAGTTAACCCACTTGTCGAGTTTGGGTTTTTCAGTGGAAATTGATGTGGATTAAGTCTCATACTGGCAGTATAAATGTGAAGTTGTAATAAAAACATGCAATTTTTGAATTCCTCCATATGGCATTTATATATAATAATATACATAATTCCTATGAATCTATAATACTAATTGCTTGAGCCACTCACGGGTGAACTGTCATACTAATATAAAGATTTATATCAAAGATTAATTTTACCTATGCGTGGTGACTAAATTAGAAATCACAATAGCGTAAATTCATAACAGAAATTCTTTTAATTTATTTTGTCTAAAATTCATTTTTAGTAGCTTTAAATATGTCACATTATGTGTAACCTATATCCAAGTTTTTTTTCAACGTACCTTTATATAATCACTTTTAACCCAATACACAACATATGTAATATAGAATAAATAAAAATAAAATAATTATAAGCATAGTTACCAGGAGATGGGTACGGGTACCGGTACTGGTATGAGGAGACCGGAACGGGCATATCATTTTCAGAAAAATAGGAGACAGGTGCTCGGAGACGGCAAAACAATGTATATTTAAATTTTAGAGAAAACAATAATATACAGCCTAAGAAAAATAGTATTACCTTTTTAAATTAAAATATTAGACGTTGATAAAGGATAAAAGTGATTATATTGATATTTATCTTTGATATCTCATCATACCTATAAGGTCAAGAGTACAAAATGTCTATTTTTAAGAAAACACTAAAATGCAAGTCTCCGAGATGAGCACCAACAAGTACCAGTCTCCAAGACAAGTACCAGCCTTCGAGACACTTTTTTTTGGTAGGAGACAAGTCTCCGTGCAACACTGATAATAAGCATTAATTTGTATTACAAATGCGATAGTGTGAAAGACACAAAGAAAAGTGGAGGTGGAGTGATGTGTTATGGGAGAAATAAAGACTTGGGGTAAGGAGGTGTTTTAATCAAAGGGATGGGCTTCACATGGTATGTCAGGACATTTTCTGGTGGAAATTATCTTTGGTCTTGTTATTAATAACTAAGAAACTACTTTTTTTTATTGTGGCATGAGATTCATAATCTCGGTTAGAAAGGATGGATGAGATTACCTCTGATATTTTTTGAAGGGGAAGAATTTATAGTATAAAAAATTAAAAGAATAAAAAGGGGTCATTATATCGGAGGCTGTTGGTGATTTTTTAGTAGTGGCGTTTGTTGGCAAGGACTTCAAGTTTTTAAGCAGTGGCCGCTGGCATCGTGGGCAGTCAGAGGAGATTCAATGTGTGTCTGTAACAAACACTCAAATCTTTTTCAGCTGTGTACATCTCTTCTCTTGCAACGAATAAGTAACATTACCCTTGTAAGCTTGAGGGGGGGTGCACAATGGAAATATGGCACTAAGTTAAGACTTCAAAGATGGTCTGTGATGTGATCAGTTTTGTTGTATTTCTTTATAGAGAAGGTGACCTTCATATAAGCTGAATATTATTTTTTCTCATATTCAAAACTATGAAATATATATTCATATATTGTTGAAATTTATCTGGTGTCTTATTAGACTGCATTGTGTGATAGTATTTTTCTGGATTGTTACTCTATCCACACTGGCATAGATATCCAAGATTAAGTTGTATAGAGTTTTAGCTTAGTGACAGCAGTGGTAAGTTTGCATCTTATCTTTTGCATGTTATGCAAAATGGAGAGTTTTGTAAATACTTGGTTTTCCAATCTCCACCTACCCTGTTAGAGGTATGGCCATCCTCCATTTTTCTCCCACATAAATTTCTCTTGCCTTGGGATCACCGTTGATCGAAACTCATAGCTAAGCTTTAGTAAAGAATGTTTAAGTATTGTTCTCCAAACTGGCAATTTCTTTTCAACTATTGTCCTTAAAATATGTGCATCAATTTCTATCACAACAATGGGAAAAAAAAAAATAGAAAAGCTAAAAAAATTGTGACTTTTAATTTAGAGTTATGCATGTTAAAATAACTTTATATATGCATAGAAAGAGACTATCATCACCAGGTAGTAATATTGTTTCCTCTGAGTAAAAACTCGTCAATTAGTATATCCGTAGAGCTGAGGTTTATTAAAAGATGGTATTAAAAATGAGAATAATTTTAGAGATTTTGGACCGGGGTTTGGAATTTTACATATAATATAATATAATATAAAGATAAATCAAAAATAATTTTAGGGATTGTTTTATCCAATTAATTACATGCATAAGACTTACCTATAATAAAATAACAAACCATGAAAATTCCGTGTAAAAATGATGGAGACATTTTGTTTCGTGATTAATATTATTATTATAGATGTGGAAAAAAGTTTAACATCACAAATGCAATACATCTATCCATAAACATTGCAATTAAATTTAAATAACTTCAAATAATGAAATCATGCCTAATTGCATAAAAGAATATATCTGAAGTATAATAATTAGCAATCGGGGATTTTCGAAGAATACATGACTTTATCTTGCAACAGTAAATATTTAGCATTTATTTGCACTAATCTAGTGGATGTGGGCAGTAAATTCTATATTCCCAAGAAAAACACTATCTCCCATTATTGAAAACAATTAAGCTGAGGTAGAAATTGGAGATAATAATTCAATTGACAGATTTAAATTAATAAACACCGTTGAGACTATGAGAGGTTTAGTTTTAAACCCCGTCATGATAAGTGTGAGATCATGGCTTATATTGACATAGTATTGTGTCTAGTCGGGCGGTGTGAAATATGTTAAGACTACGTTGAGTTTGGAAAAACTTGGGATAGTGTCTAATTCTTATTAAAGTTGGAACGAAATGTTGATTTTTAGAGTCGTAGAAGCAATTCCAAAAATGCATATGCATCATTTACACATCATTTTGTTTTAGATAGGTGTGTAAATACTGTAAAAAAAATTTACTTGTAAACTCATTTTGTTACGAAACTAGCTCATTGTTATGACATGATTTAATATTACAAGCACCCAAGTTTGGTATAGAACTAGTAAATTCTCCATGGTGTCAGTGCATTTATGTGTTTATTGACGATTAGTTTAATGTTGATACTAGGCTAGTTATTTGCTATGCTGTCAATGTATTTATGGGTTTATTATTATCTCCTAATTTTAGTACGATATTAGTTAAAACTGCAGCCATTGGTGTATTGGTGTGTCGATTGAGTATTAGTCCTAGATAGGATCTTATTGGAAAATGCAACCTCATGTCATCACTTTTTGACATTTCCCTATTGTGTCATCGACCATTGTCAACTTCCCATGTCATTTTCCATATGGAGGAGTGCATCTCGCTTTAAAGTGATAGTGAAACTAGAGAGGTACAACATCGAGCATAGGTACATACACTCACCTTTTATAGGTTAAAAAGGGCATTTTCCCTATGTTGAAAACCAGGCATTTGCCCTATGTGGGAAAGGATATTTTCCTTGTGTTAAAATTAGGGCACATGCCCTATGTTGGGGAAGAAGGCATTGCCCTATGTTGGGAAGAAGGCATTGCCCTATGTGGGAAGAAGGGAGTGAGCCCCATAGGGTCAACAGGGTGGGTGCACTATATTGGGATTTTTGTGTATTTCGTATGATGATACTAGAGAGTGTTAGGACTAACCATGAGTTGGTCGGTTAGTGTCCGTAAATGTTACTTGCAGTGATAACTATGAGAACTAACTATGTGAGGCTATATACGGAGACCCATTGCCTTGCGGTAAGGACTACGACACTCACACTCATAAAAGAACTACATCTAACCTTGATCCTTCGTTTGGTATGTAGGCAACACTCAAATGAGCTGATGTCTAGGTCCAATTGACTCAGATCTTCTGTGGATCGTTTTCTAGCACGCTTAGAGCACTGAGCTTGAGAGCGTGTTGTTAACCACTAGAAGGAACTAACTATTGTTTAGATGTGGTAGTGTTAGGA
This sequence comes from Taxus chinensis, assembly GCA_019776745.2. Taxonomy (NCBI): domain Eukaryota; kingdom Viridiplantae; phylum Streptophyta; class Pinopsida; order Cupressales; family Taxaceae; genus Taxus; species Taxus chinensis. The sequence continues at coordinate 432,830,652 of CM034153.1, read as the reverse complement.
TTTTGGTGTTGTACTCAAATAAACCATTTGTGTCCTGTTAACTGTTAGGAAACTGTGTTTGTTTTTTGCATTACACAGTCCTTTGTTTTGTAAACCAAACTCTAATAAACAATTAATGAATTGGACTTGCCTTGAATTTTTATATATTTTTGGTGTCAAATAGTTGTTAAATTGGTCTAAGGTATGCACATTTTCTCTTGTTGCCCCCTTATTCTATTTCATACTATTTAAACTAATTTCCCTTGTGTGTGTTGAGAAGATACTTCGGTCTCTTGTACTATTCTTGTTATTTTGGAATGATTGTATAGTGTGTATTTTATGTAATATGTTTTTTGGTAGCAAATATCAGTAATGAAGTGTGATTTGAGTTGGTCCACCTACTTTTTGGTATCTTAAGTTGGTCCACCTACTTTTTGGTTGGTTGGAAAGAAAGTGTGATTTGAGTTGCCATCACTTTGTTGCGTGATTTCAGAAATACAATGTGTTTCTTGTTAGCAAGTAGATTTAGGAAAAAAATTACGGACAAAAGGTTTCAACTCTCGCACTAAAAGCACAAACATCATCCTCGTTTAGGTTAATCTTTATGGCCTCCCTATAGAGTTTTGGGAAGAACGTATATTCACAAAAATAGGGGATGCCATTGACGAAAACCTGTACATGGATGTGCAAACGGAGGAGAACTTGAAAATTAAACTCAACATGAGCAATGCTAGAATAGCAGTCTTGAGGAATGGGGCAATTCTGGGCCCTCAGGGTATAACTCTTCAATCAAGCGAGGGCATTTGGATTCAACCGTTAGACTATGAGAATCTCTACGTCCGATGCTACGGATGGCAACAATTTGGTCATCTTAAGAGGAAATGCCCAAATGCCAACAAGCACGGAGAACCAAATGCTAATTTCAGATTTGAGAAGAATGAACCCTCTTTTGTGATCAAGGAAGACCATACGCCACCTAGAGCGGAATCTAACACCAAGAAGGTTGATTCTAACCCTGGTTGCATCTCAGGGTAGAAGAACATGCCCCCTTCTTGGGAGGTCATTGCCGAGATCAACTGAGGAGCACCTAAGGAGGATGAGGTAGGCACAGTTATTTCTAAGGTTTCACTTATGACTGATTATGAGCAGCTTGAAGATAGAACTAGTTTAGTAGATGAAAAACCTAAAGAATTCAAAGTCTTGACATACTATCTTAGAAGCTTGAACTAAAAAACTACTTTCTCTGGTCTTTCCATTCTCGAGGATGCAGAGTCCCAGGCCATGAGGATACATAAACACAAGAAACATTAAGGTCTATTGATTGGCCCTTCCAATACCTGACTAGTTTGAAGCTTTTGCTCAGTTTTTTCATGGTCTTTCAGCTTGTTAAATGGTTGTTCCTGCTGCTTGTTTGCAGCGGTCTCTTTGTTTGGGCTGTAGATTGCCCTATTTTTTTCATGTCCTTTGTTAAGCACTAATTGCATTTCTCTTTGTAATTCTACTTCACAGCTCCGGTCAAAAACGTTGTTCCAATTCTTAGCTTCGGTCAAAAGCATTTACCCTTTAACAAAAAAGGTACATTCAAGCATTGAAAATGATTGTACACGCACACACACAGGTGCTAGAGGATTATTGATGTACATTGTCGAGTGCTTTTTTTCACGGTTGCCCTATCTAGGTACTTGAGATGTAAAGATAAATAACTTTTCACTGAATCTCTCCTTGCTCTCCTCTCTAGGTGAATTAAATAGTGGATAAAACTAAGATGAATTGAATTAAATGATTTTGAAAAGTAGTTTTGAAAGTTGTGATGGAAGGAAGATAGTAGTTCCTCCAGAGTGAGTTTGTATTAACATATTTTGTAAGTTTTGAATCCCATAACTTATACTTAGGAATTGTTAAGTGCGTGTTATAGTCTCAAAGATCATGCAACTGGTCATTTAAGACAGGTCACGATGTATTTGTCATTCTCTTGCATCATTAGTTCTTTAAAAAGTTGCACTGATATTAAATCTAAATAGTAGGTACCCATGTATGCGTTGTTTCTCCATTGTAATTTAGGTAGGTAGTTAGGATAAGAACTTTCAAAAAAACATGAAATGGTTTTACCTGGGTTTTTGGGTTAAAAATTTTGGGCCTGACAGCAATCAAGTGGGCCATAGCCTCCGCAAACATGTGGCGAGGTTGTTGGGTAATACGTATAGGTACATTGGAACATGACCTAGATTTTATGGGGTGCATTTGCGCATGATTCAAATTTTAAATCTCAAGAATGTGGCTAGTACTTACGTCCACAGTGTATTAAAAGATGCCCCTTAACCTCACCCAATATTTACCTAAGTGTAATGAACGCAGGTATGTCGGAAAATGACCTAAATTTCAAGGGGTATATTTCGCATGACTCAAATTTAAAATCTTAAGAATGTGACCCGTACTTAACACCACGCAGCATTAAATTGTGGCCCTTAACCTCACTCAAGATATAGCAAGCAAAAGAACTGCTGATAATTTACTCTCGAACTGAACCATATATTACCATAAATAAACCCCATGTTTGAGACCACAATGGGTGGCACAGACACCAATCATGCAGATAACCGACTTGAATAACCTGAGTCATAACACGAGTGTCTTTCATTTGTCTCAATTGTTGGAACCCGTGTTATAATATGCAAAATTGATACTACGAGGTTCTCAAGATAAACATCGACACCGCTAAACATGGAGACGCAATTTGAAAAGAAAAAAAACTATGAAATTCAAAATGATCAACCTGCCTGACGGAGCTCCTTCCTCTGAAAATAAAGCTGAACCAGATCTTTATCAAGGGCGCGTAAGACCTCTGCTCTGGAAGATGTTCTGACAATGACAGTGGATTCGTAGGTAATGAGATTATGCAGCCTCTGCTCCACCAAATTCTTCTGTCTCTCAATTTCGAGGCTCTCTTCAATGTTTCTTCCATCTTTCAATCTGAGCTCCAATGTCTTCAACTGCTCCTCGTAATCTTTGATTTCTCTGCTAAGTGCATCAATCTTAGCCTCGTCCGCCTTAATTTGACTGTTGATTTTCTCGTTCTCAGCACGCACGCTTCGAATTTCTGCTTCCACACTCTCGATCTCAATGTAAATGTGATGTTTTAGCTGCTTCTCCCGAAATGGGTTCTGAGCCATCACAGGGAGTACGACCATTTAATTTGTTGTGCTCACCAAATATGCATTTTGATTTCATCTTCCTCGAGACAAGTCCATTACTTAGTTAGGACCCCCACCGAAACAAGTCCATTTTAGAGGTTAACTAAAAGTCGTTGGGCAACAATCGAAGGGGAAGTAGAACAAATTTATTGGTTTGGAATTTATTAATGGAGAGCAGAACAAATTTATTGGTTTGGAATTTACTAATGGAGCCCTTGAGAGCTGAGATTTGACGCCCGTCGTGAACATTTTTCCCCTTTTTTAACTGTATTTTACACTTTGTAAAATAGTCAGCCCGTCCCTAGCAAAGAATTGGCAAAACGGTCATTATCACTCTGAACACATTCAATATAAATATAAGTGCAGTATTACATAAATATTTAAATAACATATTTTATTGAAAATGTGTTTATATCAAGCATATAATCCCTCAAACTCACCTATTGCTTGTAAATATAGCTAAAAAACAATGTCTTTTTTAAATAAAAAAAGTATTTAACAAAGATGGATGTACTGTCTAAAACCAATTAATGTCATAGATTTTTGGTTTGGCGGGTGGGGTCAACCATCAAATCTCATCCCTAGAGCCCTCTATACAATATGGGCCTTACATATTGCATTTAGTATCGCACCATTTTAAGGTGTTAATCTATTCCAAGAAGTGCAATTCTTACCTAGGAGTTTTAATTTATAATTAGTTTCAACATGTAATTGTGGAGGTCTTATAATATGTGCAAATGAGTGAAAATAGATTATAATTTCATCGGTATTAAAATAAATTTATAATTTTATTCAGCTCTACTAGGGTTTTTAATGCGTTCGTTTGTGTTACACTATTGCATGTTTTGTGCCTCTTTAGCCTTTCTAGGGTTTTCCTTTCGATCATATCATAGTGAAACCCGATTATTTCCTCGTCACTAAGGCAGTTATTTTCCTATAAATGGCCAACTCTCCTTCCATTGCAACAACTGTTGTAAGTGGTGGTGAAAATGGCTCCCAAGCGCGAGCGGAAATTTGTGTCAAAAGTCTATGACGAGGTATGGATTTTGAATCCTTCTCGGATTTTGTTATTTATGATGAATGTTTAGACCCTATGGTCAAGTGGTATCTTAATAATTGCCTTATTACATATTTGTGTGGCCGCATTCCCTCAAAAGCATACCTTCAAAGCGAGATAAAGAACCATTGTGAGTCCAACGGTATCCTGGTTTCAGGTATTCATAACCTCACCAAAGGGTTTTATCTCTTTTCCTTTCGTGGGCCTTCTTAACTCCAAGCCCTCCTCCTTAAAGAAGCTTGTTGGTATTTAGGAAATACCCTGTTAGTGTTTTCTCAGTGGACTCCCGATTTTAGTCCCACCAGTCAGGTTTTGTTGAAAATTCCAGTTTGGATTGAACTTCATGGTCTTCTTATTCATCTCTAGTCATTCCTTCTAGAGATAGTGAAAGCCATTGGCATGGTGATTTGCCATGAACAAGAGCATGTTTTTTACGCTCGTCCAAATAAGCGTGTGTGTGTAGAAGTTGACCTCGTGAAAGATTTGCAGGACCACCTGGATATTCGAGTTGGGTCCCTGCGTATCTCTCAAAAGGTGGTATATTTCAACCTCCCCAACACGTGTTTTCGTTATCAAGCCCCAGACCGCCGCATTCGCGATTGTCCTCTACTATCTCATTTCAAGCCAGTGGTGGCACAACCCATGATGTTCAAACCCAAAGTTAACCCTCTGCTTGATGGTTGGACTACGATGGGGAATAAGAAGGGCTTTCATTCGAAACCCATTCCCATGGTTTCTCCTACCTCCTCTTCTTCCCCCCTCCGACCAAGGATGAGTTAGGCTCAGAGTCTCCTGCTCATCGGTCTCCATTCCTTCTAAACCCTCGTAGAGTCAGATTCTTCCTTCAAGTGCAGATAATATTGGGAATCTTGCTTCAACTTCTCTTCCTTTGTGACACTCTTGCAATCCACCCCAGGAGGTGTCCCACAGCATGTGAGGAGATAATGGGGCTAAACGTCGCTCCATTCAAGTTGAGATTTCTAATTTAGACTAGATCCTGCTTTTTAATAATTTTGCCATTCTTGGCTCGGAAGATAGTATTCCAGGCTGGCAGGAGGAATTTGATATGTCTAATTTTTCATGAATATCATCTCATGGAATGTTCGGGGTCTTACAAATCCCTCTCACAAATACTTTGTTCGTTTAACTTGTTAGCATTTAAACAACCTTGATATTATTTGTTTGCAGGAAATTAAGATTTATTGTTTCTTGCTTCAGAATACATTAACTTATATTCCCCCAACTTTTTCACATTTTCATACTCAACACAATTATGGAAAAGGTGGTGCAAGGATTTCCATAGCGCCAAAATTATTGGCCTTAATCACCTCCTCGGGCCAAGATCCTTCCAATCGGGTCATGTGGGTGATTATGGCGATTAATGATTTTTTTGGTATTCTTAATGTGTATGCTCCTAATGATGGCTCTGAAAGAACAACTTTATGGAAATGGTTAGGTAATAACTTACCTTTAGCTTATTGATTGGTGTGTGGTGACTTTAATATGATAGAGCATCCAAATGATAAATTTGACCCCCTCCCTATGTAATAGTGTGTTGGTGAGCATGCGGCTTGGTATTTCTTTAAAATTTATTGGGGACTTTCCGATCCGTTGCTTAGTCGGCGACAGGAATTTAAGGCCCAAGCCCTATATACTTTGACCAATCTTCGAGAAGGATGTGATCAGGTTTTTAAAAGGATTAATCATGTACTTCTTTCACAACAGAGTATTTTTTATTTTGACACACAAGGCTCCTCCCCTATCACGATGTGGTCAGATGTGATTTTTTCAGATCATCATCCAATCTCATTTAAGGTTATTCGGCGCAAGGCCCCTTTCAAAGTTCCTTTAAATCAATTCATTCTTAATGTCTCTTTGTTGAGTCATCCAAGGGTGGTACCACTTATAGCAAAGGTTCGAAACATGGCGACACGTCTGTCATTCGTTGTCAACTGGAATGAGTGGTAGGAAGCGGCAATTCAGTGCACCACCCATTTCCTCTGCTATTTCGGTAAGCAGGTTGCTCGAGTTCATAAACAAATGGACTCGGTGTTGCATAAAGAATTCAGAAGGATTTTGCTTATGCTTGAGACCAATCCTTTTGACATTCCCCTTTAGATCTAAGCTACTGAACTTCGACATAAGCCCAATCTCATTGAATCTCATTCATCTCGTGGTGCACAGATCTGGTCGAGGTTGCACTAGTTTAAGGTGGGAGACAAAGCATCAAAGCACTTCTTCAAATCCCTCTGAGCCAAGCATGCTCGTCAATAGATCAAAGCTATCCATTATTCATATTAGCATCTCATGGAGTTTCCTGATATTTCTAATTCCTTCATTGAGCATTATCGGTTAGTATTCCAAGCTCGAGATGCTACGAATAAGCGAGCGGTCGCCTTACATCAATGTATCGAGGTGGTGTTGGTCAAGATTTCTCCTAAGGAGTGGGACCGTTGCAATGCCCCTCTTTCTTTGGATGGTCTCTACACCGCCCTGTTATGCCTTTCAGATGATAAATCTCCAAGTTTGGATGGCTTTCCTTTCAAATTTTACAAAACGAATTGGCCTTTTGTTAGCCCCGATCTACTTCATGTCTACAATTAAGCTCTTTAATCTGATTCTCTTGGGAGTTTCAACAATCAAGGCAACATTAAATTCATTCCTAAGGTTGGTGATCCAGAGCAGATAACTAGCTGGAGGCCTATCACCCTGTTAAATGTCTCATACAAAATTCTTGTTAAGGCTCTGGCTCTTCGTATTGTTGATCTACTACCAAAAATTATATGCCCTGAGTAGATGGGTTTTGTTAAAGGTCGATACATTCTGGATAATCTTATAGCAATTTGGTAGGGAGTGGAATGGGTTTGGCTTTCTCTGCGGCGTCCATTGTTTCTCAAAATTGACTTTGAAAAGGCCTATGATCACATTAAATGGCCATTTATTTTGGTTATGCTCACAACCTTAGGTTTTGACGAATTCTTCACTTCGGCGGTCCACACTCTGTATTATAATGTGTCTGCTTGCCTAACCACCAATGGTCATAAGTTTGTTGCGATTGGACTCTTCCATTCTATGAGAGAGGGGTGTCCTCTTGCGTCTTCCTTGTTTGTTTTAGCCGCTGACACCTTAGGCTATCTTATTGCTTGTCATGTTGATCAAGGTCGCATTCAAGGAATTTTCCTTCCAGATCATGTGACGTAACTTATTAGTGGTCATTTCGTTGATGATTCCTTTCTTACCATGGCTAATTTTGAATAGAATGTGGCTACAATGTTTGATTGTCTGGCTACTTTCTACCTTACTTCAAGATCCAACATTCAAATGGATAAGACGTTGGGCTATAGACATAGATGCTTGCCTATGTTAGATTGGTTGAAACTTACCCATGGAAATGGATTGGAAGAGGTGAACAATTTGAATTCTTGGGCATTCCTTTTGCCTTTGATAGTGAATTTGCCTCGCTATGGCAGTATGTGATTGACAGAGTTGAAAAAAATGTTTCTCAGTGGTCTTCTAAACCCCTCTCTCTCACTAATAAAAACCAAGTGTGTACCAAGATTTTGGTCGTCGCCCATGTGTATTATTTTGCATGTTAGTGTCCTTTTTGTGTCTCCTTCAACAATCTTTCCAAGCTTCTTCGGGACTACTTTTGGTGTAAAAGTTCTGGTTCAGGTGGCTTAGGATGTCTGTTGTCTCCCCCAAGATCAAGGTGGCATGGGAATTATTGATGTGTAGAGGAAAAGTGTGTCTTTATATTATAAATGAGTTGTGCGATATCTCCTAGGAAATCAAGCTTGGAAAATCCTGCTTCGAAATTGTATTTCTTCTAGTGCTCCCTATGGTAGAAACTGTTGGAGCAATCTTGGGTTTCACACATTGATTATCACTAGGGTCTCGGTCAAGATTTGCTACGCCCTTAACCTATTGCTTGTATTAGGATATGAGTAGCCGACTTGTGGCTTACCATATCATTTTATTATATCATTTATACTTTCTCATGCTTAATAGGTTGGCCTTGGTGATGGCCATAGCATATGAATAGTATATATAGGGGATTATAGGTAGTATTTCATTATCATTTGAGCATTTGAGTCTTATTATATGGTTTGGAGGTTGCCCCCTCGAAGTGGCGAAGCTATTCTAATTGCATATTGAGATCAATATTCTGAAATATTGTGTTATTTGGTGTTCTATTGTTGCTCTTAATCTGAATTATACAAGTAATTTCATTTCAAGTGGTATCAGAGCTGCGATCTGGGACAAAATTAGGGCAAAAACCCTAATTTTTTGTTTCCACCACATATTGCTAACCAGAGTGAATTGGTGGGAGATATTTTTACAAGATTTACAAAGAATTTCAAGTAAGGTTCCCTAAAAATTTCAGACTTTTTTTATTTAGTTTGCAAAAGTTATTACAAATTTAGGTTTTTTCATAAAATCACTCCCTAGGGTGCAAATTGTGGAAAATTTTCAAGTTCTTTACATTTTCGGAAAGCTCTCAAAAAAATAGTATTAGTATCTTCTCTATGTTTTTTCTTGTTCGGCTGAAATTGTATCGAAACCCTAAACCCTAAGATTTGACATCATGGCGGGGCCTTCCACAAGAGCAAAAAAGAATTCGGTTACTCCGGGTAAAACCCCAGATAAAGCTGGGGTAGTGATTGAATAGATGGAGTCAGAAGGGGTAAATACAAATTCCTCAGCACTAGGGTTTACCTCATTTGATCATAAGGTGAGCCAACTTGAGTATGAGTTGCGAAATGTACAATCTGAGATGGCCTCTAAAGGAGACATAGCCCAAATCAATCATCGATTGGATGATATCATGCAACATGTAAAGGGTAACCAGTATGGCTCAAATCTAGACCATATCAACCAAGGAGGAACTTTAGTTCAAAATCATAGACAAACTAACCATATTGGATCACTTTTCCAGTCCCATTAGAATCAAACTTATTCGCAACCATGGAACATGATGCCGAAAGTGGATATGCACAAATTTGATGGTAAGGATCCCCTGAATTTGATAAATCGAATGGAGAACTTCTTTGAGTTACATCAAACACCATCAGGACAAAAGGTGACATTGGCATCCCTATATCTTGAACCCGACCAATTTGTTTGGTATCGTTGGTTATGTGCTTAGAGGCAGAAGAATGGTCTAGGTGTCACTTGGACAGTTTTTACCGAGGAGTTGCAATTGCACTATAGTTCCAGTGTTTCAGAGAACTACTTTAGTCAATTAGCAAAGTTACAGAAAACAGGATCAGTCAAAGATTATGTGCATCAATTCCAAAACCTATCCTTAAGGGTGGAGAACATTCCAGAAGAGAATCTGAATGACTTGTTTCTTAGGGGTCTTAAGGACCACATCGAGCATGAGGTACGGATGTTTAATCCAATCAAGCTTTCTGATTCTATTATCATGGCACATCGTGCAGAGGAAAAAGTTCTTTGTAGTAGGAGGCCACCTTTCATTAACACCAGAGACCGTAGTATCTCTTCCCCTTCATTTGCTAGGCCAATTAGACTGACTCCTCAACAAATGGAAGAAAAGAGAGAAAAAGGATTATGTTTTAACTGTGATAGCAAATATGGACCGAGACATAAATGTGCTGAGAAGAAGTTGTTCTATATTGACAGAGGTAATGAGGATGATGAGGAAGCTGAAATTATAGGAGAGGTTAAGGAACCAGTAGAAGATGAAGTAGAGGATCACCAACCTACAATTTCTTGTCATGCATTGTCAGGTATTAGTACTCCTCAAACACTCAAGGTTATTGGCTATCTCAAAAAATAGAAGGTGATGGTGTTGATTGACTCGGGGAATACTCATAACTTCATAAATAGTAAGTTAGTTGCCCGCCTCAATTGTTTTATTTACCATCTCCAGAAATGCAAGTTACAATTGCAGATGGTGGGACAGTCAAGTGCACAGGAAAGTGCCATAGTATCAAGCTTTCCATGGGAGACTACATGTTAGACTCACCTATGTTTGATATTTCTATGGGAGGGGCATATATTGTTTTGGGGGTCCAATGGCTCACAACCTTAGGTACTATAGAGATGAATTTCCAAGGATTGTTCATGTGATTTCATTCAGATTGAAGGACAATACAATTTAATGGGATGGTAGCTAAGTCTCCACAGATTATTAGCTCTCATCAGATGCAGAAGGTTCTCAGAAATGGAGTGGATGGCTTTATAGCAAAGCTATTTTCCATAGAAGTACAAAATACAGAGTCTTCAATGCCACCCAATCTTCGGAAGATTGTGGATACTCACTCATCTATTTTTGATGCAATTCCAAAGGGACTACCACTAGTTAGGGATCATGATCATGCCATTCAGTTGATTCTAGGGAGCCAAACACCTAACATCAGACCATACAGATACCCATATTCTCAGAAAAGTGAGATCGAGAAAATGGTGGAGGAAATGTTGAAGGTAGGTATCATCAGACATAGCTAGAGTGCATATTCTTCACCAGTGGTGATGGTACGTAAGAAGGATGAAACATGGAGGATGTGTCCAGATTAACGAGAACTCAACAAGTACACCATCAAAGATAAGTTTCCTATTCTAGTAATTGATGATTTACTTGATGAATTGTATGGTGTTGTTTATTTCACAAAATTAAATCTTCATTCAGGGTACCATCAAATTAGGATAAAAGAGGAAGATGTTCATAAAACAACTTTCAGGACTCATGAGGGCCATTATGAGTTTTTGGTAATGCCTTTTGGTCTTACAAATGCGCCCTCAACCTTTCAAAGCTTGATGAACACTATTTTTAGGCCTTTTTAAAGGAAATTTGTATTAGTTTTCTTTGATGACATATTGATTTACAGTAAGACATGGGAAGAACACTTACAACATGTAAATAACGTGTTGGAAGTTTTGGAGGAACATACTCTGTATGTAAAGCCATCCAAATGTTCTTTTGGTGTACAAGAGGTAGAGTACTTGGGTCATATTGTATCTCATGAAGGCGTCAAAGTTGATCCTCAAAAGATCAAAGCTATGGTGGAATGGCCAAGGCCCAAAAATCTCAAAAATCTTCGTGGGTTCCTAGGACTAATAGGGTACTACAAAAGATTTGTGCGGGGATATGGTAGAATAGTATCCCCACTCACTGCATTGCTAAAGAAGGATGCCTTCCATTGGACAGACGTAGCCACTTAATCCTTTGAGTAGCTGAAGGAAGCCATGTGCAGCACCCCAGTTTTGGCTACTCCCAACTTCTCAAAAATCTTCATTGTTGAATGTGACGCTTCAGGATCAGGATTGGGAGCAGTTCTAATGCAGGAAGGAAGACCAATTTCATTTGAGAGTCACCAATTCAGAGGAAAAGATCTACTCAAACCTGTCTATGAGAAAGAAATGATGGCTATTCTTTATGCGGTCAAGCAATGGAGGCCCTATCTCATGGGTAGACACTTCAATGTAAAAACTAATCATGATAGTCTCAAATACTTTTTGGAGCAAAGGTTATCATTTAAGGAACAACAAAAGTGGGTAACAAAAATGTTGGGTTATAATTTTGAAATCATATACAAAAAGGGTAAAGAAAATGTAGTAGCTGATGTATTGTCCAGAAGGGATACATCTGCAGATGCCTTACTATGTGGAATGTCCATGTTGACGGCCGATTGGGTGGATGAAGCAAGATTAGAATGGAATCAAGATAAGGATACACAATCTCTAATACAGAATATCAAGCAAGGATCTATGACATCTAACAAATTTTAGTGGAAAGGTAATGCCCTATGTACAAGGATAGGTTATACTTGAGTAAAGATTCTGAGTTGAAGCATAAGATTCTTGCAGAGCTACATGCCTCACCTGTTGGAGGACACTCTGGGTTTTTGAAGACATATCATAGAATAAAAAGAGAATTCTTTTGGGAAGGACTCAAGGGGGATGCACAAAAGTTTGTATCAGAGTGTTTAATGTGCCAACAGAACAAAGGGGAAACAATTAAGACACCAGGTCTGTTGCAACCCTTACCAATTCCTAGCCAGATATGGGAGGAGGTCTCCATGGATTTCATCACCGGATTGCCTTGTTCAGAGGGTAAGAATGTTATTTTTGTGATTGTGGATAGACTCACAAAATATGCCCATTTTTGAGCCCTATCACATCCATTTGCAGTCAGTACAGTCACATCTATTTTTTTGGAGACAATTCAAAGGCTACATGGAACCCCAAAGATAATTGTAAGTGATCGTGATCCTATTTTCACAAGTAATTTTTGGATGGAATTATTTTCATGTTTGGGTACTTAGCTAGCTCACAGTTTATCTTATCATCCTCAAACTGATGGGCAAAAAGAAGTGGTCAACAAATGCTTAGAGGGGTATTTATGTTGTTTTGTATCAGATAAGCAAGAAAGGTGGATTAAATGGCTACCACTAGCAGAATGGTGGTATAACACATCTTTTCATACCTCTTCTCAAATGACCCCATTTTTAGCATTATATGGTTACCATCCACCTTCTAGCACTTCCTCCTTGAGGGTGCAAACTAAGGTTAGAGATGTTGAGGAACACATTCAACATCAACAACAGGTTTTGGCTAGTTTGAAGGAGAATTTAGCATTAGCACAAAACAAGATGAAATAACAAGCAGATCAACACCGTAGTGAAAGACATTTTGAAACTAGTGACTGGGTTTTTGTATGTCTTCAGCCTTACAAACAGATGTCCCTAAAGCAACAAAAAAGGAAAACAAACTTGCTCCTAAATATTATGGCCCTTATCAGGTTCTACAGAAAATTGGTAGTGTTGCTTATAAACTAGACTTGCCTCCATCTTCACACATACACCCAATATTCCATGTTTCATGCCTGAAGAAAGTTATTGGACAGAAATTTGAAGCCTAGATAGAGTTACCAGAACTTGATGAGGAAGGAAGAATCATTTTGGAGCCAGAGAAGATTCTGCAAACATGTACTAAGAGGCTGAGAACTAGAGACATTAAGGAATATCTGATCAAGTGGAAGAATCTGAGCATAGAAGACGCCACCTGGGAGGATGAAGGTTTTCTACAACAACATCCAAGATTATTCAACGTTGAGGACAACATTGGTTTGAAGGGGAAGGGCATGCTACGCCCTTAACCTATTGCTTGTATTAGGATATGAGTAGCCGACTTGTGGCTTACCATATCATTTTATTATATCATTTATACTTTCTCATGCTTAATAGGTCGGCCTTGGTGATGGCCATAACATATGAATAGTATATATAGGGGATTATAGGTAGTATTTCATTATCATTTGAGCATTTGAGTCTTATTATATGGTTTGGAGGTTTCCCCCTCGAAGTGGCGAAGCTATTCTAATTGCATATTGAGATCATTATTCTGAAATATTGTGTTATTTGGTGTTCTACTGTTGCTCCTAATCTGAATTTTTCACTACTTTTGGTGTAAAAGTTCTGGTTCAGCTGGATTTCATTAGGTGGCTTAGGATTTATGTTGTCTCCCCTGAGATCAAGGTGGCATGGGAATTATTGATGTGTAGAGGAAAAGTGTGGCTTTATATTATAAATGAGTCGTGCGATATCTCCTAGGAAATCAAGCTTGGAAAATCCTGCTTCAAAATTGTATTTCTTCTAGTGCTCCCTATGGAGAAACTGTTGGAACAATCTTGGGTTTCACACATTGATTATCACTAGGGTCTCGGTCAAGATTTCTGGACCTTTTGTGGCCAAAAGCATATGGAAAGCATTTGAGTTTGTGAAACCCCTAATGCATTGGATTGGCGAGGACTTTCATACTGGTATATATTTCAATTCTCAAAATATATGGTGGTCTCCCATCATCATTGATGATATTCTTCTACTTGCGGAAACTTCAGGAATCAAATCTCTCCAACTCTCTCGCAAAGGAATTCACACCATTCTAGATTTGGTCTCCCGCAGAGATTGGGTGCCATGGCCTGAGCTCAAGATGAAATTTAATATTGCTAATTCGAACCTTTTCTATCTAAAAAATTTAAGATTTGATGCCATACATTCTACTCCAAAAACTTGGGCCTAAACCCTTGGATGTATAGTGGTGGGACTGGATATGTAATCAAGAAATTGCCTTCCTCCGCTATAATGTTGAAACCATTTACCAGCTTCTGATCTCTACCTCACCTACCATTTCCAAACTCAATGCGCATTGGGGCTTGCACTCTACTCATTCCACCTAGCTTCACAAACTTTCCCATGCTTGGAATTCTTTTCTAGAGCCCAAAGTTAATCATTTTCTATGGCTTCTTATTTATCATGGTCTTCCTGTCGGTGAATGATTAAGTCGCATTGGCATCCCCAATCCTAAATTCCCTTTTTGTTCCAAACTAGAATATTTTAAGAATTTATTTTGGTCTTTCCCTTGCGCCCAAGCCATCTGGTCTTGGATTCATTCATTTTTTAACCCTTCCACCGTGAATTCTTTCATTGGCGACTAGATTTGTTTGGGGATTTTAGCCTGTGGCCTCATTATATTAATACTATGTGGAAACTATGTAGAGCTTACATTTTATTTCATATTTGGAAAGCATGAAATTCTATGTTCTTCTAGAATTATCATTTCATTGTCTTGTTTTCCACTAATGACAAAGTGGTTATCTTGTCTACTATATGTATACAGGTTCAAGCTCAAGCGGAGAAAGTTTCCCTGAAGTTTTCTCATTTGCAAGAGTTGTTTGCACAATGGGGAAGTGTGCCATGCACAATGAGTTGGGTCCCCCTAGACCCTTTTCCTTCACCACCTCAGCCATCTCCATCTCGGCGACTGCCTCCGCCAGGATCACACTGCAGGAGCCTCTCTCGTAGTCACTTTTTCTCCTCTCCTCATGGTCATCCTTCAGCTTTGTCCTCTTCTGGTCTAGGCTGGAGCCTGCCTCTGAGGGGTAAGGATATTGCTAGCTCTCTGTGGTGGGCCTCTCCTCCACCTGGCATTTAAACTCTGGTTTGCTTTATGCTCCCTAGGTGGGGGATAATTATTCTTTTGCAAATGTAGATGCCCGACCAAGATGGTTGGCAAGTGGACCCTCCTTCGGCCGAGCTATTTAGTGGAGTGTACATCCCTCCTCATAATGATCCTCCCCCTCCTCCTGGAGCAACAACTTGTGCCTAGTGCTCTCATTTCTTTTATAATTCTAGTGTTTTATGTTTGCCCTTTGGGCATTTTCTACTGTCTGCGTGGCGTTTTTGTGGGACTATGAGTTTTTCGGTCGCCCCTGCTAATGTAACTCTCTTATATTTTTAGTAATATAATGGGCAGTTCTAATAGTAATTTATAATTTTATTTTCTATCCAATTTTTTTGCAAAAATTAGTGTAACGATAGTTTACTTCAAGTGAAATTGTAATTATTTCTTAATAATTTTATATTATAAGTTTTTTTGTTTATATTATTTTTCTTATTTGTAAGTAAAGGATAAACATCATATCATTCCTAAATTTTTTTACAGATTTTGGTATTAGGGGTATGAATAATCAACCTTCTTTAGTTTAATGTCAAGATCCAAGGGGTATTCATTATGTCATTTTCCCTTAGGGTTCAAATTTAACCTCATCTATTTTGCATCATTGAGTTTTATACCTTGGTGAATAGTGTGAAAACACACGTAACAATCATTCACACTTATTTGACTACATCCCTTTTTATAATACTAATTTGTTTTTAGGTTTGTTTTTCCATGAGTAAAAGATGAATAAATTTCTTCTGGAAACTGATGTGTGAGACACACCCTAATATTAAATTATTCATTTATTTTGATTAATTAATTAATTTCATTTTTTTACCCCCTCTCCCTCTAAGCCGACATCTCCACCTTATTTCCCTTTGCAATTATATTTATTATTGGAACCACCCTTTATATTAATTAAAATAAAAGAGAGTTACAAGAGCAGGGGCAACCAAAATAATCATGGTCCCACAAAAACACCATGTAGGCATCACAAAATGCCCAAAGGGAAAATAAAAAGTGTTAGAAGGGTAAGCATGAGAATTACATAAAACTAGAGAGCACTAAGCATAATTTTTAGCCCTTGGAGGAGGAGGAGTATCATGCCGAGGAGGGATGAAGGATCCACTCGATGGCTCAGCCGAAGGAGGATCAACCTGCCAGCCATCTTAATCTATCATCTACATCTACAAAGGCATGATAATTCCACAACTAGGGGGCGGAGAGCTAACAAGTGTCTGAACTCGAGGCAGAGGTGAGGTTCACTGCAGAGAACATGTCATGGCCTTTCCCCTTGGAGGAGGACTCCAATCATCTCGTAACAAGGTGGAGCAGTGGCTACAAGAGTAGATTCTATGACGAGGTAGAGATGACCGAGGTGGCAGAGGCAAAGGGTCAGGAGGAACCTAACTCATCATGTAAAGAGCACTCCGCCAGTATGCAAGCCATTCCTGCAAATGATCAAATTCCAGAGAAACTTTTTCTACTTGAGCTTGAATCTATATACGCACAATAGGCAAAATAACTACTTTGTCATTAGTGAAGAAAAAAGCAACAGATTGATCATTCTGGAATATTATAGAATTTTGAGCTTTCCGAATATGAAAGAGAATGCTAGTGCTAAAAAAATTCCATAGAGTATCAATATAATTAGGTCAATGACTAAAATCTCTAAACAAGGCTAGATGTCAATGAAATAATTTAAGGTGGTAGGTTTAAAATAATGTATGAATCAAGGACCACACAACTTGCACTTGGGGAGAAGACTAGAAAAATTATTAAAAGATTCAGGTCTAGAGAAAAAAGGGCATTTGGGATTAGGAATTCCAATGTGACTAAGACGTTCGCCAACAGGAAGGCCCTGATAAACAAGGCACCAAAGAAAATAGTTAAATTTATGCTTAAGTAAGGAGCTCCGACCACGAGAAACCTAATGAAGTCATATAGACTGAGCGGATTGCAGGCCTCAGCAAGCATTGAGCTTGGAAATGATGGGCAAGATGGGACTCAATAACTACTATATGGTGCCGAAAATTTAGGGAAGAAAGGAAGTTTCATGATTCCACCACCAATCGCGCCAACATGCATCTGGAGGCTTAAACCCTAGTTTACGGAGCATGACATCTGACATCAACTATTGCATTCTGTAAATAGATGAAAGTTTCAAATTAGAAAGTTTAAATTTTATCTTGAGCTCGAGTCAAGAAATCCAGTCTCTATGGGAAAGCAAATCCATAATGGTGTGGATCCCTTTGCGAGATAAACAAAGTGCTTTGATTCTCATAGTTTTTGCAAGTGGAATACTATCATCCATGATAATGGGAGACTACCAGATATTTTGGGAATTGAAAGAGAGTCTGGTTTGAAAGCCATCGCCAATCCAATACAACAGGTTTTTCACAGCTTCAAAGGCCTTCTATATGCTTTTAGCAATGAAAGTGCAAGAAATATTGACAAGATCCTTGGTGATAATTAAGGTATGTAACTCTATATTATTCCAACACTTTTTACCGTATGGAGCACCGGAAGCAATGCAATGCCAAAGCAAAATTTTCCAGGCTTGATTACCCGAAAGACATCTCACCATCCATTTAGAACATAAAGCTATGATTTACCTATAAACATTAATAATACCCATGTCACCTTGATCACGGGGTAGACAACAAACTTCCCAGGACACCTAATGAAAGCTAGCTGAACTAGAACTTTTACACCAAAGGTAATCCTGGAGCATCTTGGAAAGTTTGGCAAAGGAATCCCAGGATGGGCACCAGTACACAAAATAGTAAACATGGGTGACCGCAATAATCTTGGTACACACCTAAAATTTATCAGCTAATGAAAGGGATTTGGAAGATCACCGAGAAACTTTATGTTCAAATCTATGAATCACATACTTCTATAGAGTAACATAATCACTATCAAAGGCAAAAAGTATGGCCAAAAATTTAAATTATTCTTTGTGTCCAATCCACTTCTAGGGGTAAGCTTTCAACCAGTCAGGCATAGGCCAACAACATTTTCGATATCCCAACATCTTGGCCATCTGAGTGTTAGATCCTGAAGCAAGACAAAATATGTCAAGGTAATAAAAACAAAAACCAATTTTTTCTCAGATTTAGAAAGGGTAAGAAAGTAATCATCAACAAAGTGTCCATTAATGAGATGATTCAAATGATCTAGAAAAAAATTCCTCAAATGCGGCCTTGATCAACACGTCGAGTAATAAGATATCCAAGAGCATCGATGACTAAGAAAAATAAGGTAGGCACAAGAGGGCACCCCTGTTTGATAGAGCAAAAGAGGCCAACCAAGGAGGATTGATGCCTATTGATAGTGAGGCAAGTAAAAGCATTAGAGAACAGAGTTCGGACCGCTGACGTAAAAATTTCTTGAAATCCTAAGGTTGTGAGCATAGCCAAAATAAAAGGCCATTCGATACGATCATAATCCTTTTCAAAGTCAATTTTGAGAAATAAGGGTTGTTGCAAAGATAACCGAGCCCATTTCACCCCTTCTGAGACTGCTATAAGATTATCCATAATGTAGTGGGCTTTGAAAAACCTTGTCTACTCGGGGTGAACAATCGTAGGTAAAATATCGACAATGTGAAGAATTAGGGACTTTACAATAATTTGGTAGGAATCATTTAACAAGGTGATATGCCTCCAACTAGTAATCTACTTCTGTTCAACATCTTTAGGAATGAACTTAATGTTTCCTTGATTGATGAAACTCCCTAGAGAATTATATTGAAGAGCTTCATTATAAACCCAAATTGGGTCTGGACTAACAAAAGACCAAGTGGCTTTGTAGAATTCATAAGGAAATCCATCTAGTCCCAGAGATTTATCATCGAGAAGGCACAACAAAGCAACATAAAGCTCCTCTAAATAAAGAGGAACATTTCATCGAGCATGATCCTTAGGAGAAAGCTTGATCAAAACTACCTTGACACATTGTTGCAAAGTGGCAGCTCGCTTATTTGGTAGCTCTTGAGTTTGGAAGACTAACTAGTAATGTTGCATAAAGGCATTTGTGATCTTTGGAAAATCTGTGAGCCATTGTTAAGCAACTTGAAGAGCTTTTTTTTTTGACGAGCATGTTTGGCCTAAAGGGATTTGAAAAAAGTTCTTAAACGCTTTGTCTCCCACCTTGATCAAGTGTAGCCTCAACCAGATTTGTGCTCCATGGGACGAATGAGATTCCATGAGCTTGAGCTTGTGTTAAGTATCAACATCTTATAACCGAATGGGTGTGTCGAAAGGATTGGACTTAAGGAGAACATAGATCCTCCTGAATTATTTATGCAGAGTCGATTCTGCCCATTTACAAACATGAGAAACTTGCTTACCGAACTAGCGGAGGAATCAGGTGGTGTGCTACATTGTCGCTTCCCACCGCTCATTCTAGCTAATAGTAACAGTGGACATGACGTCATGTTTCAAACTTTAGCAATTAGTGGGACCACCCTCACATGACTCAACAAATAAACTTTAAGAAGGAATTGATTTAATGGGACTTTGAATGGGGCCCGACGCCAAATAATCTTGAAAGAAATTAGATGGTGATCTGACAAAAGTACATCCAACCACACCGTGATAGGGGAGAGGCCTTGTATGTTAAAATAAAAAAATAGGTTGTTGATTAAGAAAATATTGAAATAAATAAATGTTAAGTCTAAATATGTAACAATGTTGTCGATAGACAAATAAAGTACAAATTTGACCCAAGTAAATAAGCTAGAAAATATGAAAACCCTAGTTGCAAATGAAAGGATAGAATACTTAGCTGATTTGTAAATAACCTCGACCTATGCCAAGATGATGAATTGATGAACAGGAGGAGGAAAGTGTCGCACTAAAGCTCATAAAAATAAAAAAGCATCAAAATAAGATGGATTGGGGCGTTTGGACTGGGTGGGGGGCACCTGGGGTGCTATGGACCTCTCTTGGGTGCTTGTGACTGCTCATAACCTCAAAAAATGATATTTTGTAGTCGTTAGTTTCACTCCAAAGGCTGTGTATGTTGATACCTCATTAAAACATATCTGAATGCCCACCTGAAGCACGCATAGCTACCAGGTCCATCCTTTTAGATAATTTACCATGCATGTTTATCATGATAATTAACCAAGAAACCATTTATTAATAATCATTCCATCCATGTCACTTTGGAAACACATATTTACGCAAACAACAAGGGGAAAAGAGTCTTGAAGAAACTCTGGGACCTTTTACTAATCCTTTTGACAATCTTCTATGGTATAATGAGAATGATATAATGATATGAAGTGAAGATCAGATGAAAGCTGGTAAAATCCAAAGGATCATTCAAGAAACTTTATCCCCACTGAAGGAAAATCTATTATATCAAAACAAAATAGTTGGAGAGGATCCCAAAAAGGCTGAAAATAAGATCTCTTTGAAAACCCCATCTAAAACAGGGGAGTCATCAGAAGCCACCCCAAAGGAGAAGAAAATTGGTTCAGGGAGACCTACTAAGTAGGCTGTTAGAAAAAAGTAGAGTCAAAAGGATATTGATGATGGAACTTATTCTAAACTCGATTTACGGAGCTTTAGAAGAACCAAAAACCAAGTTTTTAAATGAATATAATCTCATGGAATGTTTAGGGTTTGAATAACTCTACTAAATGGAGATTAATTAAAGAACTACATTCTAAACACAAATATGATATCATGATCTTATAGGAAACTAAAATGGAGGAAGGACATTTTTTGGAAGTCAAAAGGAAGTGCTACAATAATCTTGAAGGATTGGTTAGTTCAAAATGAACTATGGGAGGAATTGTTGTCATTTGGAATGAGGAAAAACTCAAAGCTATGAATCTTCTTAAAAGGAGTAATCATATGGATATGTTGTTTCAAGATAAGAAATCTAAAAAAATTTGGGTGATGTCTAACATGTATTCTCCAAATATTAAAGGAGAAAGAAAAAAGTTTTGGTTTGAACTATCCAAATTTCAAAACATTATTAAAGGAACTGAATGGCTGATTATGGGAGACTCCAACACCCCTCTGAGTCCGAGGGGGGGGAATGGTAGTAACATTTATTTAACAGAGATTATGGAAGGTATCTAGGATTTTATCATGCAAAATAATCTCATGTCCATATTGAGTTGAAGGGAAGAAGATATACTTGGTCTAATAGGATAAAAGGTGATCAATTGATTAAAGTCAAATTGGATAGGGATTTGACTTCCTGGGGTGGTTAAATAAAGATGCTTGTCTCTTTTCTCTTCCTAGGATTGGTTCAGACCACAATCTGCTTCTTTTCCAAATCAAAGATAAAGAAAGGAGGATAACTCCTTTTAGGTTTAAGAAGATGTGGTTACAAAATGAGGAAGTTTTTGATGTTATGAAAGAATGGTGGAATGTGAAAATCAAAGAAACTTCTATGTTTAGAATTACTAAAAAAATTTCTCATGTTAATAATAATCTAAAAGGATGGAATAAAAAATGCTTTGGTAACATTTTTGAGAAAAATAAGTCTTTAGAAAATGAGTTATCTTCCCTTCAGACATCTTTGGAAATTTTGAATGATGATAGTATTTATGAAGGTGAACATAAAGAGAGATAATTACTGGCTGACTACCATAACATCCTTCTGAAAGAGGAGACTTTCTAGAGAAAGAAATCCAGGGTGCAATGGCTCAAAGAAGGTGATAAAAACATGAAATTCTTCCACATTTCAACCCTTAAAAAGATAAACACAAATAGAATTATGAGTGTTACAGGGGAAGATGGAGAGATGCTAACTGATACTAAGTATATTCAAAATGAGGCCACCTCCTTTTTTAGCAGAGTTCTTTCTACAACCAATTCATCTAACAACAATAAAGAAGGGTACTTTCTAGATTGTATTCCTCAGCCGGTAAATGAGACTGGCATGAGAATGCTCACAAAGATTCCTACAATGGAAAAAATTGAATTTATTCTAAAAAATATGAGCCCTTACAAAGATCCAAGACCAGATGGATTTCCGGATCTCTTTTTTCAAACCTTTTGGGATACTATCAAGGATGATACTTGTAAATCTATTCAAGAGTTTTTTAAGAACAAAAATATGCTTCACGAATTAAACAAAACTTTTCTTTCTATAGTTCCTAAAAATAAACATCCTACTAATTTTAGGAATTTTAGACCTATCAGCCTATGTAACTGTATCGACAGAATGTGTTCTGAAATATTGGCCTTAAGAATTCAACTTATTTTGTCTTCTATTATCTCTTATCAACAGGGGGGTTCATGATGGGAAGACATATCCAAGATGTTATTGTCACTATCCAAGAGACTCTTCATTCAACCAAGCAAAATAAAAAGGAAGCTATGTTTATTAAGTTTGATATAGAGAAAGCCTATGATCATGTCTCTTGGTCCTTCTTCGTAAAGTCTTAACCAAATTCGTATTTGATGAAGATTTTAGGATTCTGATACAAACATGCATTTCCACAGCTAATTTTTTTATTTTGTTGAATGGGACTCCCTATGGTTTTTTCAACAATTCTAGAGGATTAAGACAAGAAGACGATATCTCTCTTTTTCTATTTTTAATTATGGCTGAAACACTCAACATATCTCTCAATAAGGCTAATTTTGTTGTAATAATTAAAGGCATCTCACCTACTGTTAATAACGACAATTTTGTTCAACAACATTTTGTTGATGACACAATATTGGGTTGAGAGGCTACAGTTCATGAGGCTATAGAGTTTAAACAAATGATGTTTGATTATGAGGAATCTTCTGACCAAATGATCAATTTTGGTAAAAGATCAGTATTTTTTATCAATACCCCTAAAATAAGAGGTGTCAAAATAGTTTGTATTCTTGGTTATGAGATTAAAACATTTCCTACTAGTTATCTGGGAATGATTATCAGAACTGAAAAACCAAATATTGCTAACTGAATTTTTTTGATAGACAGATTTCTTAAGAAATTAGAAGGATGGAAAGGTTCACTATTATCCCAAACAAGTAAAGCTATCCTTCTCAAATGCTCAATTCAAAAAAATTCATGTGTATTATGTCTATTTATATATTACCTTCCACTATTGCTAATACAATGGAGAGTATCCAAAAAAGATTTCTTTGGAGTGGCTCGAAACAAAAAGACAAAATTCATCTCCTTGCATGGGAAAAGGTTTATAAGCCAAAGAAAATGGGGGGTCTTGGTATTAGAGATTGGAATAAAATGAATACAGCTATGCTGTCAAAAATGATTTGGAGATTGGTTAAGGAAGACATTGTGTGGACTTCTATCATAAGACACAAGTCCTGGATAAATCTTCAAGCTAATGAATGGTGCTTTAGCAATGCTGAATTTAATGGTTCAACCTTTTGGAAATCTATAAATTGGGATAAATACATTGTTTATGAGGGAAGAAAATGGATGATAGGTAATGGGAGAATGGTTAATTTCTGGAAAGAAAAATGGTTAGGTGATAAACCTCTTAAGGTAACTTATCCTAATCTCTATAAGTATGTTGTGGATAAATATTGTACTAAGGTTAGAGATGTTGAGGAACACATTCAACATCAACAATAGGGTTTGGCTCGTTTGAAGGAGAATTTAGCATTAACACAGAACATGATGAAACAATAAGCAGATCAACACCGTAGTGAAAGACATTTTGAAATTGGTGACTGGGTTTTTGTACATCTCCAGCCTCACAAACATATGTCCCTAAAGCAACAGAAAAAGGAAAACAAACTTGCTCCTAAATATTATGGCCCTTATCAGGTTCTACAGAAAATTGGTAGTGTTGCTTATAAACTAGAGTTGCCTCCATCTTCACACATACATCCAGTATTCCATGTTTCATGCCTGAAGAAGGTTATTGGACAGAAATTTGAAGCCCAGACAGAGTTACCAAAACTTGACGAGGAAGGAAGAATCATTTTGGAGCCAGAGAAGATTTTGCAAACACGTACTAAGAGGCTGAGAACTAGAGACATTAAGAAATATCTGATCAAGTGGAAGAATCTGAGCATAGAAGACGCCACCTGGGAGGATGAAGGTTTTCTGCAGCAACATCCAGGATTATTCAACGTTGAAGACAATGTTGGTTTGAAGGGGAAGGGCATGCTATGCCCTTAAGCTATTGCTTGTATTAGGATATGAGTAGCCAACTTGTGGCTTACCATATCATTTTATTAAATCATTTATACTTTCTCATGCTTAATAGGTTGGCCTTGGTGATGATGAGAGCATATGAATAGTATATATAGGGGATTATATGTAGTATTTCATTATCATTTGAGCATTTGAGTCTTATTATATGGTTTGGAGGTTGCCCCCTCGAAGTGGCGAAGCTATTCTAATTGTATATTGAGATCATTATTCTGAAATATTATGTTATTTGTTGTTCTAATGTTGCTCTTAATCTGAATTATACAAGTAATTTCATTACAGGATGCCCCTAGGAGCTGCTGTGAGACTGGTAGTCAAACATCCTTGCTGCATGTAGTATCCCTATATAGGCTGCGATCACAAATAGAAAACAAGTGAATGCACATGTGTGTATGATAATGATAATGACATACAATATATCTATCTAACATGTGTAATAAGGAGAACATGTAAAAGCAAGTGCAAGCAAGAGTAAATGCAACCATAAAATGCAGTATGTTGTGGATGGATGGAATGGAATGCAAAGTGAATGATGGGAGCTACATGCCCCAATGTGAATGGAATTGTATGTAGTGAGGTTCATTTAATATTCCCCCTTAGCAGTCAAGAATGAACCATAAATGAGAGTGCGTCATCGGGAAATGGTCGAACTATGTGTTGTGTGTAACGTGCTGTGATGATTGTGTAGTGATGAAATGCGACATAGAGATGAATTGTGCATGACTCTGTACCCTAAGCATATATCACGACAATATGAATCGAAAGGAGTAGAGATGTAGCCTAAAGCGTGTACCACTAAATCATGTAAGCAAAAATGATGATGTAGCCTATTACAAGATGATGTTAGACGAAGTGACCCTTTAGATTAAAGCGTATATCACTAATCCTAGGAATGTCGCATGAGAAAATATTGAATGATGAACGTGTAAGGGTGATGAGGTTCATTTGTGACGTATAGCCTCAACAGTCTAGTATAAACCGTGAGAGTAGAGTGCGTCATCAGGTAGTCAGTGCAGCGCGTAGAAGAGAATATACAAAATACGTAATGTGCATAGTATAATCTATGGTGTATAATGCAAGATGCTTAGATGACGTAAGACATGAAGATGCATAATAGATGTAAGATGTAAGATGTAAGATGAAATAGGTAAGTTGTAGGATGTAAAATGTAAGACGACATGTATGATGTCTGATAATGCGCAATATGTAGTAGCTATGGTGTAGTGTGTGAAACATGTGTTGAATGTGTATGGTGTATGTAGGAAGACACACAATGTGTATAGCTGGTAAAGTAATGTGTAATGTGCAGATGATGTAGGATCATGTGATGATATGTGGTGCCTAAGGTGTAATGAATATTGTGCCGTGTGTGAGGTTCATGTGTAGAGAATGCCCTCAACAGTCAAGTGTGAACCAAAGCATAAGAGTGCGTCATAGGGTAATGACGATACAAATGTATAAAGAGGATTGTAATAATGCTTGAAAAATATTAGCCTTTAAGCACGAAGCGTCAAGTGCATGAGATGATATCAAAATTTGATAGCAATGCAAGGGGGAGGAGCTGTGATGCCCCCCAAGTATGTAAACCTTGGAGGTCTAGTCAAAAGACACTAAGTGGATCGATGTAAGGAGTATTTTCCTTAACAAAAGTGATGTGACATTGAGGTGGTAATGGTGTGTGACCATCAAATGCCATTCATGTTATCGTAATTGCCCATTGCTTTCGGGTCCCAATCATTGACATAGGCATTGCCACTACTCGACAAGACGACGGAATTATAGAGTTTAATTCCATAGAAGGTGGTTGTTGAGCATGGCTCGTTGGTGAAATTCGTTGCAGATACCTTTAACGTAGGAGTGAGCTTCTTATTTCTTAAGGAGGAGGTAATGTTTAGTTTGAACATCCCATGATGCAAGAGAAACTCTCTTCTTTGTGTAGTTCTGTCCTATAAGTACGTAACATGCAAGTAACCCTTTATCAAAATCTAAACAACGACCAGCCAGTGGAATGACAACAATCTTCCACGCATGGTGAAGTGTAGGAAATTAAAGAAACAATGTGCAAAAAAAAATGAGAGTGAACCTAAGTGTTGGCAGATTCCAGCTTCAAGTTGAATTTGATGCGCCCAGCTAGAGGAATAGAACATTTTTTAATATAAAAAAAGAAAGAATAGTTGTCCACGAGTCTAGTGAAAGAACAAAGCCACACATTGCAGAAGTAATCCATACACATTAACAAAGAGGGGCAGTGTTTCCATGCATTTACAAAAGACTTCCATGTGCCCGGCAAAGAAAGGATACCATGCATTGGGTAAAGGAAGGGATAAAGAACTGTTTTCAAACCAATGCCTAGGAAAGAGAGAAAGAGCAAGCTGCCTTAGGAGGTTTCCAATAAAACATAAATTTTCTTTTCCTTTCCACGCATAAAGAAAGAAAAGCAGTTTTTAAATTATTTGAGGGAAGACAGTCCACGCATTGGGCAGAGAAAAGAGTTTTCCATGTAGAAAAGGAGGAATAGAATTCCTTCCACACAAAAAAATATAGTCTTCCAACAAATCAAAGCATCAGCCAAGGAAGGAAGTAAAGCTCACCATGTTCTTGTAGAAGGAGCAGTTACACACTTTTCACATAGAACACCAGTCCATGTAGAGGTAAAGTGAACCACTCAACACCAACCAGAGCGGTCAAAACTCACGCGAGCCTGAAGGAAAGAGGTAAACTAACAAATCATCAAAGCCAAGACAATGAAAGGAGATTCATGCAGTTTGAAGGGAGATCACCACGCATTCAAAGAAAGACCAGTCCAAACACAGACCCAAGTGTAATCCAACATCAGCATAGGAATAGCAAAACCAGTTTGTGGTTATTTCCCACGCATTTGCAGAATAAAAGATCTTCCACGCATTCACAAAATCAGTAGTTCATGAAGCCAAGATGAATTTTAAAAAAAGAGATTAAATCGATCCACGTGAAATATTAAAATTGGGAGATTTTAATTAAAATCAATAAATAGATATCATTGTTGTCACCAACTTTAGAATTTGAGCTTAGTCTCGATTTGTTTGTATTGACATATTAAAAAAATTGTAATTCGGATTGATTATTATTATTATTTTTAAAATAATAATAATAATAGTATTAAAGCAAAAAATATTTTTCTTACATCAACGGGGTTTCAGAGACTGAGACTCGGCCCCGTTTGCGTTTCTGGCGTGCCTGAGTCACTTTTCTGTTAAATTCATAATGGCCGAAAAATTCAAATCTACAGGGAGATCAAGGAAGCCAGTGGAGAAATCTAACAAATCCACCCTGAAATATGAATTCCAAGGAATTATGCCTCCCAGTTCCATTAAGTCGGCATGTGAGAACATAATCGATACAAATCTAGATCACATCGACGTGCAACGGTTTTGTGAGTGAGTGAAAACTGAAGGCAAAACCATTTTCTCATATAGGCTTTACCATAGTGGCCTACCCCAAGCAACAACATTCCCTGTCTCGGTGTAGTAAAAGTCAGGAATTGGACATAGCAAAAATAAGAAAATGCGCAGAGTTTTAGGAGTCCTCCACGATTCATTCATAAATGATGATAAAGAACGTCATTGATCCTTCATACCCACGCCATTGCCTTTAGGCCAGTAGCCTCGAATTGAATGGACCAAGTCAGAGATGACATTCACCACGTGTGGTAGGCAAGAACCAGAAAATTAGTCCAAAGAAGCATTTCCACGCATTTCAAAGTACTTTTCCACACATTTGAATCAATTCCAGAAGACAGCTAGGAGGAGTCACATACGCTTTGAGGCCAAGAAGAATAGTTTTAATCCATGCGCCCAACAAAGAAAGAAGATTTCTCGATGTAGAATTCGTTACAATCCAATCAGTTTTTTACACAATAGGAAAGAAAAGAGTGGTTGCCAAATCCACTTTTCCACGTGTGAGGTGTCATAAGAACAGAGTTTTTAAACAAGATCAAGAATCCACGACGAAGGAAGAGAGCGTGCGCCTGGAAATTCTACCTTGAGTAGAGATTCTTAAATAAACAAAGAGAAAGGAGCAGACCGCGCCCAGCCAAAGAAGACAGCAAAAGACAAGAAGATTTCCAAGCATCCACTCAGGTGTAGGCAATTTAGATATCAAACACTTCAGAGCATGTAGTTCATGAAGGGATTTCCCAAAATCTCCCGAATAATCAGGAAGTGGATATTGAGGTTGTGTCTCCTCAAGTCGAGGTCGTAGATAGGATTCAAGAAGGATCTCATGATGTCGGGAATAATGAGAATATTGATTCGAGCTCCAGGATTCTGTATGCTGAAATAGTGAATGATACTCCTTCCTGGGTTGATTCTGAGGTGAAGAAAAGGAAGAGAGTTGTCAAGCCAATTGACATCGATTTTGATGCCCTTTTCAAACTTTAGAATGATGCCATTCCTAAGAAGCCTAAGGTACTTTCTTGAATATTGGTCGAAAATGATGGTAACAAATTTGCAGACCTTGCCATTCCACAAGTGGATAAGGAGCGCGATGCTATGATGCCTGCCGAACTATGAATTTTCCAGACTGGGACTTGGAAGATCTACATTAGAAAGTGACATGGCGATGGCTCGAAACTCAATTGATATCGTGCTAAAAAGACTTGAGAAATACAAGTCTCAAAACTCTCGGCTCAAAGCCGAAAAAAATTAATTGGTGGAGTATGTTCAACATTTGATAAATCCCATATCATCCACCTTCCCAGTACCTGATGTAGTGGCTGCCCCAGATGAAGAGACTCTCAATTTGTCGAAGGAAATAAACACATTGGGCCATGTCACTAAAACTTGGCTTTCAAAGATTCTCGTTTTAGGCCAGGGGGCGATCAAGACCATAGTTAAGCTTCATAAAGATATCAGTGCGTATCTGGATCCAATTCTTTCTTTCAAAGAAACTTTTGTTTCTGCTATATCAAATTTGGATTAGATATTTCCCAGTTTACAGGAGATGACAAGTATGGAATCTTCAGTTTTAGCTATTGAAGGAATTCTCAAATTTGAACATCGAGGGACACGTTTTCTTTGGTGTCTGCATCTCAAATCAAGAAAGACACTTCTCGAGGATTCTATGATTCATTATGACAGCATGTGCAATGAAGCCTTCACTTCACTCTCCTTGATTCAGGAATTCATGGCTGAGATTCCTTGTAACCTCGTAAATGAGCATAATCAAAGGTGTTCATCGAAGCAGGTGGAAGAACAATTTTCACAATTGTTTAAGGACATGTACACTCCTACCAATAATTTCTCATCAGTTTCCATGGAGCGGTGCATCAAATTGAAGAACTTATTTGAGAATGCTCAATCTAAAATTGTTAATTTAAATGATATGCCAAGTAGAATTCTTGAATTGCAGGTATTTTGTGAGGCTATTCTTCGACCAAGTGAACCTCCAGAAGAAGAAAATATGTTTGAAACTTTGGGAAGGTTTAGATCCTTTCAATTGGAAAAAACGGTAGATCCTAATTTCACCGGTGGTGCAGGGAGTTGATTTTCTTGGTATCTAATGAAGTGGGAGAGTCCATTTCTCATACACTTGAGATAGGCGGACCCCATTTCAATGGATAAGGCACTGGTTATTATTGTATATTTTAAAAGGTGTTGTTATTTGGGAAACAATGGCTATTTTAAGTAATTTCTATTTTTGGTCACTTGTTTAATAAAGTTGGTTGAAAAAGTCAAAGTCACTTAAGTGCCCTATTTAATGTTCATATAAAACCCTAACTACTTTGTAACCAACTTTTGGGTTATAAAAGGAAGTCAGGGGCTCATTTGTAAGGGGTGACTTTGAGAGAGGAGAAGAAAATACTTTTGTGCAAGCTTTGTTTGAGGAAGAAACTTTGTGTTCTTTTGTGAAAACATTTTGGAGTTAATGAAATAAGAACTTTGTGTCTCATTCATTGTCTCTTGTAACATTTGATGTTCTTATGTTCATTAGATGTTAGGTGTTGAATCTTGCATGCAAATATTATCTTTGATCTTATTGTCAACATTATTAATCAGTTGTTCTAGTTCACAGTGATCAAGCTCTGATTATCTACTTGCTCATGTGTGTTCCCTTTTACACGTTCTTGTTTGGCTAACTTAAACTCCATTTTATTTGTGTTGGTTATTCATCTTTCCTCTTCATGTAATATTAGGCTCTGTTTTTACTGAACTCTTACATGTTCTTTCAGCTCATTCCATTTCACTCCTTTCCTTCATTCCATTCCATCTCCTTCATTCAATTTTCTTTCCATTGATGTTCCAAAACACCCCCCACATACAATTTTGAATGTACAGACGTAAATACAGTTTTGGTTTTCAATAAAGGCAGCCTCACCTTCATTGAGGAGGGAATTCATTCGCACATTATTGCATATCATTTTCATGTGTGCAAATCCATATGCTAACAATTTTTGGTGACTTCGCTGGGGATTCAGGAATCGTTAACCAGTGCTTAGTTAAATATTTATGAGTATTCCCTCTACACAAGCTCAAATTCTTCAACCGAACCTTGTGCCCGACGAAGATTTCCAAGGAGACATTACTGGCAACCTTCGAACAGTAGCTTGGGGAAACTGTGAAAGCTTACAACAATTTGTGGTTGTAGATAGAGCCATTGACAGAGAAATCTACATCGAAGATCTTAGAAGAAAAGCACCCACACTTGTGGCTAGAAGACCTCCTGGACACGTGCTGATTGTTGTTTATCAACGTGATCCTCTTCCACCAAGGTAAAAATTTGTATGACTATTACAGGTAACCCACCTATCTTGTAACTAAATCTTGTTTTTGCAGATACTCAAGAAGACATATCATCAGATTTGAGGAAAGCTATTTCGGAAAAGCGCACAAGCAACCATCATTTTCATCTCACTGCATCAGTACTAGATAATGAAGAAGAGAAAGCCGCGAGAGTTGCTAGAGTTATTCATGCGCAAATAGCTCAAGAAAGAGAGCAAAGAGAAAAGGCTAGATCTAGTCTAAAAATGCTAGTGATCCCTTCATAATAAAGATTCCAAACTGGAAGGAAAGAGGTTTACACGAGGAGAAAAAGCTAAAGGTCGATCTGACCCCACTTTTGACTTTCAAGGAAAATTTGGTTTCAAGTTATCTCCTCCAAAGAAGAACACACCTCGTAGATCTGCAAGCCTTGCATCAAGTCCTGAAAGAGCAAGCAAGGAAGGAATCACTACCAGTCAAGCACTTGTCCTTACTCACATTGTTTTACCTTCGCATACCACCTTTCCTCAAATGGCAACAAACCATGGGGAAATGCCATAGGCCCATTGGCCTTACCTGCTCGACATGAAATCCCACGAGGATCAAGAAAGATTCTTCCCAAGTTCGACGGAGATGGGAAGACGTCACCAGATGACCATATTTCTACCTTTTTTGTTGCATGTGTTGTTTTGTCGGTAGAATATGAAGATGTTGCTATTCGTCTCTTCATCAAAACATTACATGATGTTGTTATAGATTGGTTTCATCATCTACCCAATGGATGTATCACAAATTGGAATGATATGAAAACTAAGTTTGAAAATCAATTCAAGACGGCAGAAGATGAAGATTCTCTTCTTGCCCAACTATCTCAGGTGAAGAAAGAGCCAACATAACCCATGAGGAATTTCGTGGAAAAATTCAACAAAATGGTGAACAAAGTTCCCATCGGGATTTGTCCAAACCTTGATGGACAAAAATGTTTCTTTATTAACGCACAACAACTAGAAGTGTGCTATCAGCTGAGAAGGGCTAGGGTGGCTACTTTGGAACTTGCTCAATCTTTAGCCATAGAAATTAAAGATGACTTAATCATGGCAGAAAAATTCAAGAAAAATCCCTTCAAAGGAAAGAGTCAAGAAACTCCCAACGCTTCAGAAACTATGCTCACTAAGTTGGCTAATTATGTGCTGGCTTTGAAAAAGCAAGTTGCTCAATGTAGTAAACCTGCTCATTACAAAGACATCCTGAGAAAAGGATACGTTCCCAACAAATCTAGGATTGCAGGCACTCTAATGAGGCTTGATATTGAAGCAGCTCCCACAACTAATTCAAAATGTGATGTCATTGAAGAAAACGACGATGAGATTGAAGTCGTTGAGGTTGATGAGGAAGAGCCAGATTCTGAAACATCTGAACCTGAAGTTGAAGATCTTGAGAGGGAAAGTAATAATCATTTCTTTGAGTACTGTTCCGATGAGGAAGATGAATACGAAGAAATTATAGAATATATGAATAGTCAATCTTTCACCATTTTCACACGCTCTCAGAAAAAGGAGCAGGATACCACTAAGGCGGGAGATAAAGAGGTTTCCAAGGAAACTCCTAGAGAATCCAAGACAAATGAGGCTTCTAAATATTCCAAGGTGACCAAGGTTTCAAAGGTCAAGACTATCTTAAAGAAAAGAAAGGAGGGCCTTTGTTAGATCAATCGGTTGGTAAACCAACTACGAAGAAAGTTCCTTCTTCCACATCAGTGTCAACCAAGCCCGAGGCTAAGGTCAAAAGTGTGCCATCATCAAGTTTGAAAGAATTTATATCTGAGACTTCAAGTGTGATTACTTTGCCTAAATTTGATATCATTGATCATATCAATAAAACAAAAATCTCCATGTCACAGGCAGTGTACTTGAAATCCAACAAGGATCAACTCGAGAAATTGGTCCAGCTTATCAAAGGTGACTCTACTATTCATTCCTCCAAAGGAATTCTGAAAACCCCTAAAGATGGGAAAACTCAAAATATTGTGGCAGCCACTACACCTTCAAATGAAAAGATAAAACCTTTCTTTGTGTCCTTTCTGATCAATGGATGTAAATTAAGTAATTACATTATAGACTCTGGAGCCTCGGATAATGTGATGTCGACAAAAGTAGCACATGCTCTTGGTTTGAATTGTACAAGAACATTCGGATCATGTTACTCCATGGAAACCAAGCAAGTTCCTCTTATTAGGCAGATTAAAGACGCCCAAATGGTTTTAGCCCAATTCCCTCAAAAGTGAGTTAAGGTAACAATTTTAGTTGCTGATATTCCCACCTCATATGGAATGTTGTTGAGCAGGAAATTTTGCAGGGATTTGGGTGGTGAGATTCAAATAGACCGGTCTCATGCCATAATTCCTATCAATGGAGAAATGAAAAAGCTTATGCTGGAAGCTCAGGCAAAGTTCACGGTAACTAAAACTGAAGATCCTTGTGCATAGATCCTTTTCCAAGGCTCAAGTATGGGTAATTATATGATGACTGCAAAAATTCATACCCCTGAGATCACTTGCCAAGATTCCAATGAGATATGGACTCTTGAGTTCGATGGAAGTTGTTGCTCAATGGGTTCTGGTGCAGGAGTGTTGCTCATATCTCCAAATGAGGAGAAAGGGATAAAAAATTTGAAAGTCTTTGGGGATGTGGAATTGATCGTGAAACAATTAAGAAATCAATTCCAAGTAAAGAATGATCGTTTGAGACACTATAGAAATAAAGTGTGGGACGCAATAGAAGTCTTCGATGCTTTTTCCATAAAATCTATCCCTCGTAAAAATAATGACAAAGCAGATTCTCTAGCAGTCTTAGCTTTATTAATGATTCCTCATTCGGAATTAGATCAAGTCAAATACACCATTGAAATGGTTTTTAGGCCAAGTGTTCCTGATAATGCTGAAAATTGGCAAGTAATTAATGATGATCAAGAAATTATTGCCTTCTTGGAAAAGAGAGAAAATTTTGAACAATTGTACTTTATAGGAAGTGATTCTGCATTTCACAAATCAACTACCTCACCCATTCAGGAAGGAGTTGAGAACGAAGATCCTGGTGATGGCATCATTCAACTCAAAGGAAATAAAATTCCCAAAGGATTGGTTTCACTTGAAGAACTTTTTGACAAACATGACAGGTTTATCAAAGAGAAAGAGTAGGCAGGACTTGCAAATTCTGCTGACTATGAGCAAGTTAATATCGGTACCAAGGATAAACCTCACCTAATCAATATTGGCAAGTGTTGCTCACCTGAGGAGCGTAGGAAATTCATAAGTCTACTTACCAAATATTCTGACATTTTGGATTATTCATACGAAGACTTGAAGTCTTTCCAACCCAGGGAAATGGAGCATGCCATACCCTTGAAGCCTGGTGCAGTTCCAATTAGGAAAAAGCAAAGACAATATAATCCCAAGATTGCAGGGACAATATTTCATGAAGTTCAAAAGATGCTAAATGTATGAATAGTGTTTCCTATTTGACATTTGACTTGGATAGCTAATATTGTACCGGTTCACAAGAAAAATTGAGAAATTAAGATTTGCGTGGATTTCCGCAATCTTAATCAGGATTCTTTGAAGGATAACTACCCACTGCCAGTCATGGACCATATTTTGTAGGCAGTAACTGGATCGGAAATGCTATCTATGCTAGATGGTTTCTCTGGCTATAATCAGATTGAAGTGGCTAGAGAAGATCAACATAAAACTGCGTTCACTACCCCCTGGGGTACATTCACATATAGAAGAATGCCCTTTGGTTTGATCAATGCCGGTGTAACTTTTCAAAGGGCCACGAATATGGCATTTGTAGATTATAAAGACAAGATCATTGTGATATACCTAGATGACTTGATAGTGTTCTCCAAGAAATGAGGAGATCACCTAAGGGATTTGGAGAAAATATTGCAAAGGTGCAGACTTCATAAAATTTCTCTGAATCCAAAAAAGTTCGTGTTCAGAGTTACCGAAGGGAAACTCTTAGGTCATATTGTTTCTAAGGAAGGAACTAAGATCAATCCTGAATGCGTTCAAGCTATTAAAAGGCTTTCCTTGCCTACAAGTAAGCCTAGGGTCCACTCCTTCTTTGGGAAGGTGAAATTTTTGAGAAGGTTCGAGCCAGATTTTACCGAGCTGACTAAGGAAATCACTGATATGATGAAAGGAAAAGAATCCTTCAAATGGTCAAAGGAAGGTAGAGAGGCATTTGAGAAAATTAAGAGTTCTATTGCCAAAGCTCCTACATTGGCATGTCCCAATTTTAAAAAGGATTTTATAATTTATTGCTATGCTTCGCCACACACAATCTCTGCGATCCTGACGTAAAACAATCAAGAGGGGATCAAATCTCCTATCACATTCATGAGTTCGAGATTCAAGAAACATGAACTTAATTACACTCCTCTTGAGAGACATGCGTACATGGTGGTAAGAGCCCTGAAACACTTCAGGTATTATGTGTTGAATTCTCACACCAAAGTCTTAGTTCCGGACACCGCAGTGAAATCAATGTTGACACAATAGGAACTGGGATCTAAAAGTGGTAATCGGGTCTCCAAGATCCAAGAATATGATTTGGACATCAAGCCTACCAAGTTGGTTCAAGGAAGAGGACTCTGCCAACTCATTGCAGAGAATGAACCATGAGATAACTATGAGGAAGAACCAGTTAAAGAAAATTTACCATTGGTGGTTTTTATCAGTACAACAGATGAATGGTATTCTAATATTGCCTACTTCCTCACATATGGCGAGTGTCCAGAGAATCTGATAGCTAAAGAGAAATGAGCTATCAAATTAAGAGCTACCAGGTATGTCATTTGGGATAACATGTTGTTCAAGAAAGGGATTGATGACATGTTCCTCAGATGTGTTGATAAAGAGCAACAACCTAAGTTGTTGGAAGCTTTCCACAATCATGCTTGCGGTGGTCATTTCTCTGGGCCAGTGACAACCCATAAAATTCGTAGAGCACACTATTACTGGCCCACTATGTTTTTTGATGCTCAAAAATGCGTGATAAAATGTGAAGCTTGTCAACAATTTGTTGGAAGACCTAAGTTGACAGCATTGCCTTTGAAGCCAGTTATCATTGAAGAACCCTTTCAATAATGGGGTTTATATTTCATCGAGGTTTCGAATTCTAATTCTAATGCTGGTCATACTCATGTGCTCACCACCACTGACTACTTTATAAAGTGGATGGAAGCTATACCAGTGAAACAAACATCTATTGCAGTAATCTATGATTTCATCAAAGAAAATATATTGGTTCGTTATGGAATTCCACACAAGATTCTGACAGACAATGCCTCAAAATTTTCTTCTGTAGAGATGATAGGTTTTTGTTATGGATATGGGATATATTTGTCTCATTCATCATATTACTACCCTTAGGGAAATGGTCAGGCCGAATCCAACAACAAAAACCTCATTACTATTGTGCGCAAGTTAGTCGTAGAAAATCAAAGAACTTGGCACAAAAAGTTATACGATGCATTGTGGGCTGACCGCATAACTCCCAAAAGGGAAATTGGGATGTCTCCATTTCAACTTTTATATGGAACCGATGCTCAAATTTCCGTCACACTAGAGTTACTAGTATTAAAATTAGGTCAGGCAATTGATGATGAATGCTTCACCAATGCATTAGATAAAAGGATCATGTTCCTAAGCAAGCTAAAGGAACAAAGAATTCAAGTGGCAAACAAGATTGAGGAACATCAATCCAAGGTAAAGAAGTTGTTTGACAGAAAAACTAGGGAGAGATAGTTTCAAATCAATGACTTAGTTCTTCTCTGGGACAAAAGACGTGAGCCAAAAGGAAAGCATGGGAAGTTTGACTCACTGTGGCTGGGACCATTCAAAATAAGGCATTTCTGTGGAGATAGTACCTATTACTTGTCATATCCTGATGGAACTCATTTGCCTTTGCCCTACAGTGGGCAGTATCTCAAGTATTACTAGAATTGAAAATGGGTTGATCCCCGTATGTTTATAGGTAATTAGGATTTTGGTTTGTTTGTTTCCTTGTTTTTCAGTCTCCTCTCTTATGTTGCCCCATTTTTGTGCCCCATCATTTTGAGATCATGTTCATTAATATTTTGGTCTAGGTCCGTTGCTACGTCCATGAAGTCCTTGTCCCCAATCAGAGCTAGATGTTATCAGCTAATTTTGACTTTGCAAAATTATTAATTATAATAAAAATGAAAAAATTGAAAATTTTGAAAAGTGTTACTTTTCATGGTTCATTCCCCTCATTTCGACCATCTCATTTTTGTGGTCATTTTGGTCTTTGTTTTGTCTTTTTCGGGCAAGAACTCTTCCCACCATGATTTAAATCATGTTAAAATACATTAAAATTAATTAATTAATTAATTGCTTTTTGTTTGATACAATTGATTTTTAAATAAAGAAGTATTTAATTAGATAAATATTAATTAAAAATTTCATTTGACAAATTTTAATGCCGGGGAAGTAAGCCTACGCTTCCAACTGCCGGGAAGCTAATTTGGCTTCCCGAACCTGGATTTCCCCTTTCCTGGCAATCTTCTTCCAATTTCCCGCACATGGGGTTTTCTCCACCAATTGCCAAATCATGGATTGGCTAACGGGAAAGAAATTCCCCAATTTCCCACATGGGGAAATTACACGGGGATTGCCAACCACTTTGCCATTCCTGTTGGAAATTGCCTGTTGCTTTCCCCATTTCCCCTTGACACTCAAGCCACTACCCAGGAAGAGAGGAAGTTAGATTAATTCCATAACTTCCTCTGTCAAACTCATTGGAAAAAGTCATGCGAAGCTTTCCAATTGCTTCTTATTTCTTCAGGAGGACATAATATTTTGTCAACATCCCATAATGCAAGAGAAACTCACGCCATTATGAAGGAAGAAATATCAGTCATGCATGCAAGGAGGTTTTATCAAAATCTAAACAAATACCAGCCAGAGGAAGGATAACAATCTTCCACGCAGGTATTAGGAAAAGAGAAATAATCTTTAAAAAAAACAAGGAAATTAAGTGTAGGCCACGCCCAGCCAAGAGAAGTCCATGTGCCCAGCTGGAGGAATAGAACAGTTTTTAATAAAAAAAAAGAAAGAACAGTTGTCCACGCGTCTGGTGAAAGAACAAAGCCACACATTACAGAAGTAAGCCATACGCATTAACAAGAGGGGTAGTGTTTCCATGCATTTACAAAAGACTTCCATGCGCCTGGTAAAGAAAGGATACCGCGCATTGGGTAAAGGAAGAGATAAAGAACTGTTTTCAAACCCATGCCTAGGAAAGAGAGAAAGAGCAGGCTGCCTTAGGAGGTTTCCAATAAAACAAAAATTGTCTTTTCCTTTCCACACATAAAGAAAGAAAAATAATTTTTAAATTATCTGAGGCAAGAAAGTCCACGCATTGGGCGGAGAAAGGAGTTTTCCACGTAGAAAAGGAGGAATAGAATTCCTTCCACACAAAAAAATACAGTCTTCCAACAAATCAAAGCATCGACCAAGGAAGGAAGTAAAGCTCACCATGTTCTTGTAGAAAAGGAGCAGCCACACACTTTTCGCATAGAACACAAGTCCACGCAGAGGTAAAGTGAACCACTTAGCACCAACTGAAGTGGTCAAAACTCACGCGAGCATGAAGGAAAGAGGTAAACCAACAAATCATCAAAGCTAGGATGGTGAAAGGAGATTCACGCAGTTTGAAAGGAGATCACCATGCATTCAAAGAAAGACCAGTCCAAACATAGAACCAAGTGTAATCCAACGTCAACACAGGAATAACAAAACCAGTTTGTGGTTATTTCCCACGCATTTACAGAACAAAAGATCTTCCACGCATTAGCAAAATCAGTAGTTCATGCAGCCAAGGTGAATTTAAAAAAAAGAGATTAAATCGATCCGCGTGAAATATTAAAATTGAGAGATTTTAATTAAAATCAATAAATAGATATCATTATTGTCGCTAGATTTAGAATTCGAGCTTAGTCTCGATTTGTTTGTATTGACATATTAACAAAATTGTAATTCGGATCGATTATTATTATTATTTTTAAAATAATAATAATAATAGTATTAAATCAATGGTGTTTCAGAGACTGAGACCCAACCCCATTTGCGTTGTCTGGCATACCTGAGTCAATTTTTTGTTAAATTCATAATGGCCACAAAATCCAAATCTACGGGGAGATCGAGGAAGCCAGTGGAGAAATCTAACAAATCCGCCTTGAAATATGAATTCCAAGGAATTATCCCTCCCAGTTCCATTAAGTCAGCATATGACAGCATCACCGATACAAATCTGGGTCACATCAACATGCAACAGTTTTGCGAGCGAGTGAAAACTGAAGGCAAAACCATTTTCTCAGATAGGCTTTACTATAGTGGCCTACCCCATGCAGCAAGATTCCCTGTCTTGGTGTAGTGTCCAGAATTGGTGATTGCTTACACGGAGCATTACAACCCTGAGAAATGAGGGATTTTTAAAGATAACCATGAGCCTTTCCTCTTAATCGCACCAGAACACATTGAGGAATTGCTTGGCATACCCGACTTTCATGATATTGCGGATATCACTTGCCAATCAATGCAAGAGTTCTGGGATGAAGAACCCCTAAGATGAAGCAAAATGGTCAACAACTACTGGCTGGTAACCAAGAGACCTTGAATTGACAGGCTCCCCAAAGAACTGTACCGCATTGAGTTCATGGAAGTGTTAGGTTTAGGGTAGGTTTAGGGTTTCATGTGTGTCATCCACTAGGGTTACTCAGCACCCTATATGTACCCCTTTTCTATTCATTTATGAGCATGCCAAGACGCTCCGCTATCTTTCCTCTATGCAAGCTTTGTTTTTGATTGAGCAAGTTCTTCCATTACTGATCATTTCTTTCTTGCAATCACTGGAGCTATCACAATTCCGTTGGAGTGTAACTACTTCATGGTGCCTCGTTTCTGATTTGATTCTCGCAAACTCTTTTCATGGTATCAGAGCTACATGACTTGCCATCACACCAAAAGCTCGAATTTATGGTGGAGAGGGATCTCATCATGTTAATCAGCTGTTATGCCAATACCCTCCCACACGATGGAGCTGGGTATACACCCAATCAGGCCCAATGACATATTAAGAGGAAGTGAAACCGAGAATTTCCCAGGAGGTCACCCATCCCAGAATTACTCTGGGGTGGTGCACTTAACTTCTTATTATCAGAGCTACATGAATTGTCGTCACACCAAAAGCTCGAACTTATGGTGGAGAGGGATCTCATCGTGTTAATCAGCTGTTATGCCAATAGGAAGAAATCAGAGACATGATCACTCTCCTAAGTCTAATTTTCGGTCTACCTTCTGCAAGGATTTTTCACCCATGGATGTACCAGTTTATCTGTATCATCCTAGCTAAGAAAGAGTTTGTGGATTGGGCCACCATCATCAGTAACACCATTCACAAGCAATTGATAGAAGTTAAGATGACTAGATGCTTCTACATGACTTCATATCTGACCTATGCAGTAGTATGAAGAAAGCTATTTTCGAGACTTGAAATGAGAGGGGTCTTGGGGTCGTCAAACAGTGTTTTTCACTATTACCCTCAGCTCAACTTCAAAAATAGTTCTCACCATTTTAGAAGAGTCAACAATGCATTCACCTTCTGCGTGATCCGGAACCTGAATCAGAATACTGAGGAAAGATTTTCTAAAGAAGCCATGAGTGTCATTTCCTAATGCGGAACCTGGTTTATACAATTTTCATCTTTTTCCTACATTCACATGAGTGGCTTTGCTGGTACCCCATGGAAACTCCCTAAGTACGTCAGTGACAGATGGGCATTAATGAAGCTGGCACGACAACTATTCCAAGTTTACTACCTTCTTAGTGACAAGCACTGTCCAGGAATTCATTTCTCGATCCAAATCGGGGAATACCAATGTCCAAATATTTTTAGCGCACAACTCATGGAAAAAGAGTTCGCTCTCATAACCATCCATCCATATGTGAAGAGAGCCCAGTTTGATATCAATGGATATATGCAAAAGATTCTGGGAGCGAAGTACCAACATAATCCTACCATGGAAGATTTCTGGGCAACTTGTTCCGATGAACATGAAGTAAGAAGACAGGAGTACTCTCGCCTAACACTTGCTCAGATCAAGGCCTTCCACATTAAGAGTCCTCTCGATTCATTCATAAATGATGATGAGGACGTCGTCGATCCTTCATATGATGCCGTTGCCTTTATCCCATTGCCTTAAATCGACTGGACCAAGAGAGATGAATTTTCTCTTGATGGCAAGAACTAACCAACTATTGAAAGAAGCATATCTTGGTATGACAAGGAACTTGCCAAATTGCAATCAAGTCTAGATCACATTTCGGGATCACAAAAATTTCCTATATGAGGGGGTCTCCATTCAACCAAGGTTTCTTCTCGATCAACTTCGTTACCATCCAATCATACACAACAGGAAAGAAAAGAGTGGTTGCCAAAATGCACTTCACCAAGTAACATGTCACGAGGAGAGAGATCCAAAGATCCAAACCCCAAAGAAGGAAGAGAGCGTGTGTCTAGATTTTCTACCTCGAGTAGAGATTCTTCTACCCACATCATTAATAGTGCTCCGAAGCTAGCAACAAATGATCCTCAGCCATGCTTCAAACAAGCATCCACTCAGGTGCAGGTAATTCAGATATCAAACACTTGAGAGCATGTAGTTCATGAAGGGATTTCCCAAAATCTCCCGAATAATCAGGAAGTGGATATTGAGGTTGTGCCTCCTCAAATCGAGGTCATAGATAGGATTCAAGAAGGATCTCATGATGTCGGAAATAATGAGAATATTGATTCGAGTTCCAGGATTCTGTATGCTGAAATAGTGAATGATACTGCTTCTTGGGTTGATTTTGAAGTAAAGAAAAGGAAGAGGGTTGTCAAGCCAATTGACATCGATTTGGATGCCCTTTTCAAAATTTCGAATGACGTCATTCCTAAAAAGCCTAAGGTGCTTTCTCGAATAATGGTGGATAGTGATGGAAACAAATTTATAGACCTTTCCATTCCACAAGTGGAGAAAGAGCGCGATGTTATGATGCCGGCTGACTATGAAGTTTCTAGACTGGGACTTGGAAGATCTACATTAGAAAGTGACATGGTGATGGCTGGAGACTCAATTGATATCGTGCTAAAAAGACTTGAGAAATACAAGTCTCAAAACTCTCGGCTGAAGGCTGAAAAAAATTAATTGGTGGAGTATGTTCAACATTTGATAAATCCCATATCATCCACCTTCCCAGTACCTGATGTAGTGGCTGCCCCAGATGAAGAGACTCTCAATTTGTCGAAGGAAATAAACACATTGGGCCATGTCACTAAAACTTGGCTTTCAGAGATTCTCATTTTAGGCCAGGGGGTGATCAAGACTGCAGTTAAGCTTCATGAAGATATCAGTGCGTATCTGGATCCAATTCTTTCTTTCAAAGAAACTTTTGTTTATGCTATATCAAATTTGGATGAGATATTTCCCAGTTTACAGGAGATGACAAGTATGGAATCTTCAGTTTTAGCTATTGAAGGAATTCTCAAATTTGAACATCGAGGGACACATTTTCTTTGGTGTTTGCATCTCAAATCAAGAAAGACGCTTCTCAAGGATTCTATGATTCATTATGAGAGCATGTGCAATGAAGCCTTCACTTCACTCTCCTTGATTCAGGAATTCATGGCTGAGATTCTTTGTAACCTCGTAAATGAGCATAATCAAAGGTGTTCATCGAAGCAGGTGGAAGAACAATTTTCACAATTGTTTAAGGACATGTACACTCCCGCCAACAATTTCTCGTCAGTTTCCATGGAGCTGTGTATCAAATTGAAGAACTTATTTGAGAATGCTCAATCCAAAATTGTTAATTTAAATGATATGCCAAGTAGAATTCTTGAATTGCAGGTATTTTGTGAAGCTATTCTTCGACCAAGTGAACCTCCAGAAGAAGAAAATATGTTTGAAACTTTGGGAAGGTTTAGATCCTTTCAACTGGCAAAAGCGGTAGATCCTAATTTCACCGGTGGTGCAGGGAGTTGATTTTCTTGGTATCTAACGAAGTGGGAGAGTCCATTTCTCATACGCTTGAGATAGGTGGACCCCATTTCAATGGATAAGGCACTGGTTATTATTGTATATTTTAAAAGGTGTTGTTATTTCAAAAATAATGGCTATTTTAAGTGGTTTCTATTTTTAGTCACTTTTTAAAAGTTGGTTGAAAAAGTAAAAGTCACTTAAGTGCCCTATTTAATGTGCATTTAAAACCCTAACTACTTTGTAACCAACTTTTGGGTTATAAAAGGAAGTCAGGGGCTCATTTGTAAGGGTGACTTTGAGAGAGGAGAAGAAAATACTTTTGTGCAAGCTTTATTTGAGGAAGAAACTTTGTGTTCTTTGTGAAAAACATTTTGGAGTTAATGAAATATGAACTTTGTGTCTCATTCATTGTCTCTTGTAACATTTGGTGTTCTTATGTTCATTAGATGTTAGGTGTTGAATCTTGCATGCAAATATTATCTTTGATCTTATTGTCAACATTATTAATCGGTTGTTCTATTTCACAGTGATCAAGCTCTGATTATCTACTTGCTCATGTGTGTTCCCTTTTACATGTTCTTGTTTGGCTAACTCAAACTCCGTTTTATTTGTGTTGGTTATTCATCTTTCATCTTCGTGCAATATTAGGCTCTGTTTTTACCGAACTCTTGCATGTTATTTCAGCTCATTCCATTTCAGTCCTTTCCTTCTTTCCATTCCATCTCCTTCCTTCACTTTTCTTTCCATTGATGTTCCAAAACACCCCCCACATACAATTTTGAATGTACAGACATAAATACAGTTTTGGTTTTCAATAAAGGCAGCCTCACCTTCATTGAGGGACTTCGTTCCCGCACCGTTGCATGTCATTTGCATGTGTGCAAATCCATATGCCAACAGGACCTGAAAGGTGTGCACATTGAGATTACTATGGAGTCTGTTGCTAAAATCATGGGTTTACCAGCTTTTGGAAGTGAGGTTTACAAGCCAGAAAAGGAAGCTACAGATGAATTGAATTTGTTATTACAAGGTAATGAAAAACTTACCACTCATTTTTCTGGTTTTCTTTGCTCAACTTTACCCCATCCTTTTGATGAAGTTTCCTTAACCCTTATTCAGTTTCTTACCCTAGAAGGCCGTTAGAAGTGTATCTACACCTACCATTTTCCTATGCTAAATTATCTTTGACATGGCCATAGTTATAGCTTCCAAGATATTTTGTTTCACTCTCTAAGTGCTTCAGTTTCCCAATTTTAAAACAACATAGTAAATGCCCCCCTTCACTAAGGTATTATTATTGCCCTAGTTAAAAGAGTTGCTCTCAACATTGATAA
This sequence comes from Taxus chinensis, assembly GCA_019776745.2. Classification (NCBI taxonomy): domain Eukaryota; kingdom Viridiplantae; phylum Streptophyta; class Pinopsida; order Cupressales; family Taxaceae; genus Taxus; species Taxus chinensis. Next base: position 432,786,131 of record CM034153.1, on the reverse strand, counting down.
AATTGGTTCCCTCACTAAAGCTCTTGAGGGTTATGCCGACAAAGAGGACTCAGAGAAGGAGGAGGAGGATTCTAGTGAAGAATTAGAGTTTTAGGAAGGTGATGCTTCGGGGGATGAAAAATATGTAGTGGAAATTGATGCCGCTCAGAATCTCAGGGAACTTAAGTCAAAGAATGTTCCTAGTTTATCTGTCAAAACCAAAGGGGGGGTCGAGCATTCAGGGGAATCATGTTCCAGTGAATGCCCAATTGGAATAGTAGATTGAAGCATTGGGTTAAGTGGGACCCGTGAAAGTGGATAATCCTCTTGCCAAGATGGTGATGGATATTAAAGAACTGAAAGAAGACATGAGGCTAACAAAGAGTTATGTTCGGTTCCTCTTTAATGAATGGTACAAAATGAAAATGCAGGTTGAAGATGTGGCAAAAATCACTAGTGGGGGTGGTCTTGAAATCATGAAGTCCAACTACAACAACCTCTCCAATGAGTTGGATCACATTAGAGCTATTTTACATAGCTATATGGAATGGAGTGTTGTTACCATGAAATCCACTCTACAACATCTTCAAACCCTAGGTCAGTTGGAAAATGCTTATAGGCAAGTGGATGAGCATGACAGTCTGAAGAAAAGGAAAGGGGAAGTTGTTGAATGTGACCTGGCTTTGTTGGGTGTTAATATTGAGTCTTTGTCAAAGGAATGGGCAAAAGTTTTAGATGGTCTAGAAAATGAAAAAAAGTGATGTTTTTCTGGGTGGCTATTTTTATACTTTATTGTTATTTTACTTTGTTGTTAGTTAGACTTTAGTCTAGTAGTTAGTGTTATTACTCTTTTTTGCTGTGTTTTAAGCTAGTTTATATGCTCATGAAGGAGCTAAGGTGTAATAGTTGTTCTATATGTATCTTTTTGTATGCTTTGTAATGTCTTATCTGCTCATTTTGGAGCTCTAACTTGTATGGGGTAGGGCCCCCTCAACCTTGTTTTACCTATAAACAAAAAAAATTATACCTCTTACACCTATCTAGTATTAATCATATAAATCTCATTTTTAATTTTTAGTCTTATCCCATTAATATATCTTGAAATTGTTTCTTCATTATCTTCATAATGGTTAGTTAGAATTATCAATCTATAGAGTTGTTATGTGTATTCTTTCACATTCAAATCCTTATGATGGATTCATAAAATTCTTAAATAATATAATAGAATAATCTGTAGGAAAAACATGTGCTTCAACTTACTTACCATTCATTCTCGTATTCCTATTCATTCTCTTCCTCCATGAATGGTTTTTTGTTATACTTGATCCCACCATAATGATGCATGACCCTTAAATTTATTAACAAGAATCTTAACCTTTTTGGGGTATTCAATTTTCTCCAAATCAAAATACTTCTCTATGTATGATATCTAGTTGATCATACTTCTAGATCTAAACTACTAGCATAATTGGGTAGATACATCCTAGGATTAGTTCTCATTTTATAAATATCCATAAATACAATTTATTTTAGTGATTTTATTTCATATTATTATTCTTCCTCTTCATTCTACTCTAAATCACCTAATTCTTCATATGTTCCTCTTCTATTCTAAATTAATGACTTCTTCATAATTTTCATGGATTCAATTTCAGCCTATAAGCATGGATCCCGTAACTCTACATCTATAACAATTCTATGGAATTTCCCACCCCATAGAGGTATACCACTTCCTCTTCATATGTGGGTAATTTTGCATGTCCAAGATACTTTAACAAGCTCTACTACTACTTGGTGCATTATGCTAGAATGAATTAGATAATCCAATGCACTACTAGCAGCTATGAAGATTCAGATAAATGAAGTGAACATCAAATTTTATTTTATCTTCAAACTTTCATTATAAAGTAATGAGATTCATCACCAACACAAAATGAAATCTCAATCTTATTTCATCTAAATAAAAAGTGACAGAAAGACATAGTGGACTCAAAACAGATTTGGAAAACAAATTCCAATTACAACAAATTTTATCAAGTGACATAGAAAATTCCTCTTGTGGTTTCAAATATTCACTGACATAAATGATTTTACTGATACTCATTCACTCAAACCCACGTGGACCATTACAAATCCAATAAAATATCCCCTTTTTAGATTCACATGAAGACAAGTCTTCAATTTCCACAAGATGTTTGGCTATAAGGTTATCTTTATATAAGTTTGTTTTCACTAGCTCTCAATAGCATGTAAACTTTTGTAACTTGGGGTTTATAATTATAATATACATTGGAAATTACAATACGGATGAGTCATTATTAATATTGGATATTTCTATTAATGAATTTATGTGGCTAAATAATTTATACTCCTCAATGCGACACAAATAACTTTTTTTAATTATCAAACAACATGAATGATCTCTAAATAGGGGTGTTTAAATTTCCTTGAGCCAAGTAAAACCTAGAAAAAAAGAGAACAAAAAAATGTTTTGATGTTTACTTTTCATGAATTTTAAGGTGTGCCTTCATTGATCATAACATCCAAAATAGAATAAAAATTAAAACTGAACTAATAATTAATAAGGTAAGTTGTGTGAGCCAACTAGCCAACTTTGAAATAAACACCGAAAATTTTCCTATTTATGGAGAAACCAAATTATAGAGTAATTCAAGTACATTTCAAGAAAAAATCATACACGCAGAGAAGCGAGCACACCTTAAAAATTAACTCCTCATATATTTTCACTTTCTATAAATAATATTTCATCTTGTTTGGAAAAAAATATGCAAAGGAAAATTGTCAACAATTTATGGTACAACCATCCCTTCTCTTTAATGGGGAGATTCCCTTATTCAAAATCAAAAAATAAACCAAAACATATTTACAATATTATCGAGCCCCTAAAATATTGGCTAAGTATAAGAAGACGCGTGGGTGTGCAAGGCCTATTTGAAGAAGGGCGTGCTAGGAGAAAGCGCGCAAGACATGTTATGATTCAGATCTATGTTCTGTAATGCTTTTCTTATCTGAATGAATAGATTAGTCTAGAAGCCCATTTTGAGCTTGAAAATGAATGTATGGATCATTTCCAGTCTCTTCACTTAAGTTTTTGTCATAACTAATGATTTCTCACACAACTCACATAAAGGAGGGGCTTGACACCCGTGCGTGCCTTAGGTGAGTGCACAACGCCCGTTGGGTGATAGGCCGACGTCCATAGGATTTCCTTGTTCTTTGAAGTGGCATAAAAAATGACTACATATTGGCTCCATTTCCGGGACCTCTTTTCAAAGTTGTTGTGAGAAATGGAATGCATCCTTGTCTTTGTGATGTGTGATGATAGAGCACCTGACTTTAGAAAGTGTTGAAACATGGTTCAAGATCACGGAGGATGAGTTTGCTCAAAGATTCAGCACTAGACCTGAGTTCAATGCGTGTAGATGGGTATAAAAGAACCTATATCATGAGCTATATGAGACATTATTTTGCTACTTCCCAGTAGAGTTGTATGAATGGCTCTCAGCATACGCATCTAGATCTAACTGGTTCTATAGATCGTGTGTATGGACCTAAGATGACTATCAGAGGTTGTAGGATGCAGATCTGACTTGAACCTGTGTTATTGATCACTGGTGGAAGGGAATACTGGCCAGTTACACTTTAGAATATGCCATTTTGACATATTCTTTCCCAGAAGTTGCTGAGTTCACGTTTCTGAGGGAGCCTAGAGGATCAGTTTTGAGTGCTATTCCTCTGGCTATGAAGATCTTGGTCGTTACTTTGAGTTTTGAAGCATTCCTTATGGCTGGCTAAGCTACTCTGAGCATTGGGTGAGGAAGCTAGGGTGGAAGAAGATGGCAAACATTACGGATGAAAAGGAAAGGGAGGAGAGATGACTCAAGTATAACGAAGCTCGTGAAAGGGAGATGACTAGACAACATGAGGTTGCAAGTGTGATGGATCTATGGAGGTAGACGTTGTTAGAGGGAGTTGAAGTTCATGTGGAAGACATGGAGCCTGAGAAGTTTGTGCTACCCCATCTTGGCAAGTGCAGGAGAGAGGCCCCTTCAGCTTCTGATGAGAGTTCATCGTATGGAGAAAGAAGAGCCGTCGGCGCGCATCTGAACCCACTTGACAACTAACCCATGGCACTTGGTTTTCCAAATCAAGGGAGAAGTATTGATAACCCAGTTGGTATTAGTGGGAGTGACCGATCGGTGCCTAGGAGATATACTTTTTTGTTTGGGACATCCATGGCTGCACATACCATTCTGGTGTTTGGAGGATTTTTTGGGCAAAGTGCAGTACACAAGGTTTAGGCAACGCGTCTGGGAGTGGCGCAGGATATAATTCTGGTAGTGGAGAAATCTCGTAGACCGTTGACATGCAATTGAGTGGGACATTGAGAACAATAGGAATGACCACTTCAGGCCCATTTTTGGCAACTATTGGATATGGAGGCACATAACCTGGTGGATCTAGTAGATCTGGTGGAGGGAACACCGAAGGAAACACTAGAGGCAACCAAGGATTTGGATCAGGAGGATAGGGGCCTCAGTCACCTCCTCAGGTGTTCTTTGAAATGTCTTTACACTTTCCATATTACCAAGGTATAGAGGATGTTACAGAACATGTGCACAAGTGTGAATTGCTATGGCGCGCAAAGGGGATAACTACGCCAGAGCAAAAGGAAAGTCAGTTTATAACAACATTGCAAGGGCACACGCATAGCTGGTATAGGAAGTACGACCCCTATCAGATGGTGGTAGACTATGTCGCATTAAAGAATGCCTTCCTAACATAGTTCCATATACCGGAGTTCGAACAGAAGAGCATCATCACTTTGAAAGAGATCCAGTAGGGAATGGCAGAGAGTGTGTGGGAGTATGTTGCATGATTTAAAACTCTCCTGTCAAAACTGTCATATGACATTCACCCTTCACAACATGCTTAATGTTTTGTTGGGGGGTTGATCACTCCATTTAGGAGGGCATTGTCACATAAAACATTCATTGACCCGCACGAGGCTCTAGAGGGTGCCTTACGCACTAAAGCTGTTGGGAGCATTGATATCGGTGTGAGCTTTTTTTTGGAGGCTCAAATCACTGCTATGGAAAAGAAGTTAGAGAAGATGTCTGCAAACTCTGCACATGAGACTCGTAGTGGTCTTTGGTGTGTGGATTGTGAAATAGAGGGGCATGCCAAGGATAGTTACCCTCGAAAGTCAATACGTGACATAATAATAGATTATGAAATTTGTCACGGGGACCATGATGTGAGTAGATGTCCCTTGTTGCAACGCACAATACAAAAGAATGTGTCTCGCTACTACAAGATCTATACCTCTACAACCCATGCTACTAAGGATTGTAGGCTCATTGACCAAATACATGAGGCCATTGATCATGGTGTGTACCATACCGGCCTTGCCAGTAGTTCTAAGGAAGATGATCATCGTTACGAAGGACACGCGAATGGAGGGGCACGTGGGAGAGGTTCTCACGTAGGATTCCATGGTCACAGTAACTGCAGAGGAGGAAGAATTGAGTTCCCACGAGGAACCTGCTATAATTGTGGATCTACAGAACATTACATGTGCGAGTGTCTAGATTTATTGTAGTGCTCATGGTGCAGGAAGAAGCATAAGTATGAGGAGTACCATGAGTTATTTAAGCACATGATCTAGCAGCACCGGAAGGACAAAGGCACTGGGATGGTGAGTATAAAGAAGGTGGACACACAGTGGTTTCCTAGAGTGGCACATGAGTCAGGGTTAGAACCTATTTTGGTAACAACACAAGTAAAGGTTGTGCGTGCCAAGGAAGTACCAAGGAAAAGGAATCTAGTCTCAAGATAAGAAGTGGTGCACGAGAAGTATCTAGACCCTGTCCACCAGAAGGAAGTGTATCAAGAGACAATGGATGTCATTAAGAGTTTACAGGGAGAAATCTAGTGTCTAAAGGAATAGTCCATGTAGCAGAAGAAAAGAAGGAATGTTGAGGCTCTGTAGAAGGACCTGGATGAGGTCAAGGATGTGTGTAAAATGTTAAGGCAAGCGAATATTATTCCCTTGCTAGGAGAATGGCTACGGAAGAAGACACCACATGCTAGAGTAGAGTGCAAAAGGTAGGTATTGTATGTAAACCTCCCTCCCCATAGCCTTGACTATGACAAAGAGATCACACTAAATGTAGTTGTGGATGGTTGGCTGCTAAGCAACATATTGATTGACACTGGAGCAGAAGTCAATGTTCTTACATTAGATTCCTGGCATCAAATGGGAAGGCCCGCATTACATCCATCTTCGAATGTGTTGTATATGGCCAAAAAAATAAGGCAATGCCCATTGGAGTATTGTAGGATGAAGTGATCACCATTCAAGGGGCCAAGTTTACTGGAGACTTCAAAGTCTTGGCGCTTGCCGAGTAGATAATTTTCTGGCATTGCTTGGGTGCCCATGACACTATAAGAACAACACTGACCTACGATTCAACAAAGGATATATTAGTTTTGAGAACAAGGAAGAACGGGTCATCATCCCTTTGATATATGGGAATTCAGAGCCTTACACTTAACCTTTGGGAGAAGAGGTCCTTGATAGAATTTATGTGCGCACCATTAGAGACCTAGAGATAATTCACCCTATAGAAGGAATTATCCAATTTGAGGATGCCCAATTTGTAAGTGATTTAACAAGCATGGCATGTGAAAATTTTGTGCATAGGACCTATGAGTTAATTGGGAGACAGTTAAGGTGTTCTATAATAAGAGTAACCAAGGTGCGCTCACTCAAGCGCCTAAGAGGAAAGAATTTTCCAAGTTACTCGGGAGGGGCATACCTTGAAATTTTCTTACTGGACATGGAAGATCAGTGGAAAAATGAGGACGAGAGAAGGGGAATGCTTAGTTATAACCCAGTCGGGACTAGAGCACGTTGGTGGGCTATACATCGGGAGAATGTCCTAGAGTGGCGCAAGGTAAGAATCATGTTTTCAATAAGGTTTTCCAGGAGCAACGTCCCCACGGTCATACAAGACTACCATGGTAAAGAGACCACTTCATTTCATATCCAAGCATGTGAGAAGGCCTGGATAGGAGGCGTAGAAGCCTTACCACCACCATTATGGGTGCATAAGCTGTATTCCACTCTCCAATGCTGTGTGCGTGCGTGGTATATCTACTCAGAAACACACCACCAGACAGGAAATTGGTAGGAGCTGACAACTGATATCATCTAAGATTTTGAATATTGGAGCACAAAACCATCAGTGGATAAGGCATTGCAAGTGATCAAGTGCCTCACAATGGGGGATAGTGCCATGGTGGAAGACAAGCTACTAGATTTTCTACGTGAGCCTAGTTTAGAGGCACGGTTTGATGAGGATGAGTCAGAGGAGATGCAGTTTGAGCACGTGTGCATATAGAAGGAAAAAGGAAAGATGGTTTATATCATAGATGGAGAGGAGATGGAAAGTCTGGATGTTAACCACTCTGTAGGTATGACATTATAGATAGTGCTGATGAAAGGATGTACATTTACTATGAGCCCTTAAAAATGAAGTAGGTTAACATTGGGTCAGAAGTAGAACCCAAGGAAGCTATCATTGGAGACTATTGGTCAGAGAAGGAGGTCTCAAATATCATTGATCTGTTACGTGAATTCCAAGATTTATTCCCTCACAGATATAATGAACTCAAAGGCGTCTACCATTCCTTGGCGGAGATGTGGATAAAACTGAAGGAATGTGCACACCCAATCTTGAAGAGGCCATATCAGATGAACCCAAATTTATGCGTACGGGTCAAGGAGGAGATAAAAAAAATGATAGCATCAGGTATCATTGAGGCTATGGAAGAGTCAGAATGGATAAGCCCAATGGTCATTAACATCAAAAAGGATGGAAGGATCAGGATATGTGTTGAATATAATTACCTAAATATAATATGTGTCATTGATCCCTTCCCTACCCCGTTTACTGAAGAAATCTTAGAGGGGGTGGCCGCGCACAAAGTATAGTCTTTCATGGATGGATTCTTGGGGTACCATTGGGTGAGGATTGCAAAGGAAGACTAGAGAAAGAAAACTTTCACAACTGAATGGGGAAGTTTTACCTATACGGTCAAGCCTTTTGGGTTGAAGAATGCATCTGCTATGTTCTCACGCATTGTAGTACAAGCCTTTCAGGACTTCATCCATAAATTTCTTCATGTCTATTTAGATGATTGAACTGTGTAGTCAAGGACCATTGTGATAACTTAAGACTGATGTTTGAAAGGTGTCGACAGTTAAGGATATACCTCAACATCAAGAAGCGTGTCTTTGCTACCCCATTTGGAACCTTATTGGTACATATCATATGCAAGGAAGACTTATTAGTAGATCCCGCCAAGGTTGCAGCCATTGTGGGTTTAGGGGAGCCTACTAGCTAAAGCGTCGTGTGCAGATTCCTTGGGTATATAGGTTACCATAGGAAGTTCATCAAGGGATATGCCAAGATCACCACACCTTTGGAGGAATTACTTAGACACAAGAGTGCCTTTGATTGTGGAGAGGCACAACAGAGGGCATTCAACACTTTGAAGGAAAGGCTTGTCACAAGACCTATACTCTATTTCCCCGTTTGGGATAAGCCTTTCCATGTTCATGTGGATGCCTCTGGTACAACCATTAGAGTAGTACTGACATAATCTAGTGAATGGATTGTTGACCATCCCTTGTGTTTTGCAAGCATAAATTTAGCATTAGCAGAATTAAATTACACCACTATTGAGCGCGAAGCACTATCCATGATCTACGCACTGCACAAGTTCAAGAAATATCTATTGGAAACACCATTTGTATTCTACACGAACCACATGGCATTAAAATACTTGGTAAACAAGCCCATTCTGCAAGGGAGCATATGTTGATGGGTCTTGCTATTCCAAGAATTTGAGTTCACGGTGGTTGTTATGCCGGGAAAGAGTAATTATAGACCTGATCACTTGTCTAAAATTGACTCAGGAGAGGACACGCAAAGTATTGAAGATACTATGCTAGACACATAACTTTTAAGATTACGACACACGCCCTCAAACTTAGAGGATATCACGGTGTTTATCAAAATGGGTGTGGTTCCAGAAGGGATGAAAGCATTAGAGAGGACGCAATTAGCCATATGCACCACACCCTACATGTTGGTTAGTGGTGATTTGTGCAAGCTAGGACGTGATGAAGTGTTACGTCGGTACATGCTAGAACATGAGTGCCTAGCTATTATGGTGGAGGCACATGGATGAAGCAAAGGTAGACACTATGTAGGGGACACCACTGCATGCAAGATATTACAAGTTGGGTTATGGTGGGAGACCCTATATCAAGATTGTAAAGAGTATATCAAGGCATGTGATCATTTTCAGTGCCTTGGTAAACCAGGGTGGAGGGATGAAATGCCTTTGTGCCCTATTCCAAGTAAAGAGACATTTGAAAAGTGGGTCATAGATTTTGTAGGCCCCATTTATCTAGCCACACGTAGGATGAGATAATGCTATGTAATCACTTGCATGGATTATTTGACAAGATTGGAAGAAGCAACGCCTACCAAGGATTGTACAACAACTACAACAACCGAGTTTCTATAGAAGAATATTATTACAAGGTATGGATGCCCATTGAGCTGAACTAGTGATAGGGGTACACATTTCCTAAATAAGACCATCTGGATTATGTTAGCATAGTTCATGGTGGCTCATCGTAAGACTACCCCTTACCATCCACAAGTAAATGGAATTGCTGAAGCATTTAGTAAAATACTGAGTCGTACCTTGACCAAAATTTGTGATGTTGGTAGACAAGATTGGGATGAAAAATTATCAGTAGTTCTATGGGTGTATAGGACAACCTACAAGAGATTGAAAAAAACCACACCATTTTAATTAGTGTTTGGCACAGAGGCTGTCCTACCCATTGAATTCATGTTACCTTCTCTGTGTATAGCACGCGCAAGAGGATTGGATGATGAACAAGCATTGGAAGAAAGGATTGACAAATTGATGAAATTAGATGAGAGATGATCATTGGCCAGGTGGGTTCAATAGGCTGAAAAGGCTAAAAAAAAGCCATGGCATGATCGCCACATCAAAAATAAACAATTTGAGGTTGGGCAGATGGTATTGTTATATGATTCTAAGTTGTTGCACCATCCTAGAAAGTTGAAATTCCATTGGTTGGGAACCTATATCATCTCAGACATCCTTAATTCAGGTGCGTGCTAGTTGAGAGCACTGGATGGGACAATATTTCCATGCCATGTCAATGGAAGTAGGCTAAAGCCCTACTATAAATAAGTCTCCTTGGTATTTGTAATAAGGCAGTTTTTCCATTTAGTATAAAACTCCCTTTATGCAATTTCCTTTCTTGTGTTTCCCTTTCTAGTCGTTTGTTCTATTGCTTGTTTTACACCTTGGGCACCGGTAATCACATTACTTTTTGAAGGTTGTGCATGCGTAGAGGACCGCACATCTGTTTTAGTGTGGGGTGGAGTGATGTGAAGTATAGGTTCGTAATACAAGTTGAACTAGCATTAGAAATTGTGGTGAATGGCCCGGTTGATAGATGCAAAGTGAGAAAGGATGAAGGAAGCACATGGAAGAAGAGGTAGACAAAAAAATGGTTGGTGTCAGGATAATAATTCAGAGAATCCACGTACAGAGGAGGAATAAGCGTAGGAACAACACGAGGTGGGCGAGAGCAAAAATCAGGTGGATAGAAGAAGTGCCTTTGGTGCTGTTGACATGCTCGTAAGAGTCTTCTATAAGGATGGATTTTTTGTGTGCCAGAAGGTTGTAGAATATTTCAAGAAAAATTGGGTGCGTAAGTAAAGGCACGTAAGGCCGGCTTGGTGGAAAAATCTGCATTTAGTGTTAACTATGGTGGTAGGTAAAATAGCATTTAATGCTAGAAAGAAGGAAAAGTTATAAATAAGAAGTCAGGGACTTAATTATTTACCTTGCGTTTATAAAGTGAAAAGATCTCTCGTGTACTAGGGAATGCAAATGTGATCTGTGTGAAGAAAAATTTAAGAAATCTGAGAGGACGTGACTAGAGTAGATCTGCAAACTAGTAGGAGAGGAGTACACGGGCATGAATGAAGTTGTTGAGAAGGAAGTTGTTGAGAAGTGTCGTCTTGTGGAAGAATTGTTCCAGTTAGGGTTTGGTGGCTAGGGCACTGTGTTAGGAGGGTTTCTTTGTAAGATTAAGCATTGGGGTTAGATAGAGTGGTAGAACATAGAAAGGAGAAGACATTCAAAGTGTTAACCTAACCAAAAGAATGACACCAAAGAAAGCAACCATATCACCTAAAAAGTAGAAGGGAAAGGGCAAGGGGAAGCAAATGGCTATCGTCGCAAGCATAAATGAAGATTGGTACGTGGAGATCTAATACCCAGATGGGTTATTGCTAGGAAAAGATGGGGAGTCTCATTTGTGCAAAATGACTATAAGTGATTGTAATCATTGCACCAACATGACAGAAAAAGAAATGGCTTTGGATTTGGTTTGCCCAACAAACAAGAGGACACTGGAGGGCATGCCCATATACAACGAAAAAGTAAAGGTTAAATTGGAAAAGGCAGGGTTACTAAAACTTTACGAATTACCCTACTTCAGAAAATATGAGCACCTTTATTAGTGGCTGATGGCACGTGCATTCATGAAGACCATTTTTATTTCATGGGACATAAGATGCGTATAACTCCCCAATTTATTTCTAAGTTCATAGGTCTTATCTATGAGGGGGATAACATTGATGATGACCTAAGCGACAAGGATGCCATCAAGGAAACAGTAGTCGTGTATGACTACAAGAAAGGATCGTGATATTTTGACATCACAAAGATCCTAGACCCCATGATGAGGATGGTCATGTGCTTGGTAACCAAGTTCAATGATTAAGAGAGATGGACTCAAATAAACAAGGCATGGCTGAACGTATGCCATAAAATATCTGAGGGGACCATCTACAACTTTTCCACTTTCATCGCGGATGAAATCATTAGCAGCGTGTAAGAAGGTGAGAAGATACTATTCATAAATGTCCTCCTTACAATTGTTTTCTCAGAGATCAGAGTGCCCGATGTGCTGAAAAGGTTTGTTTAGGAGTACCCAAAAGAGGATCCCTCACCCGCGAAGAGGTTCACAAAATATACTTGTGAGACCATGATAACTACTAATAAGGCACACTTAGAGAAGTAGTACAAGTGCATGAGGTACATGTTTGGGGAAAAATGGAGGATTCTAGAGTAATTACCCACACTCGTGAAAGAAGAAGCAAAATTCACAGTATATCAACACTTCTGCATTGGCAGATTTAGGTTGACAGATAAAACAATGAGCCCCTAGTGCAAGCTTCCCTTCTCCTTCACCACGTAATACTTCAAAGTAGGGGTGAACAGGTTTAAAGAGGCCAAGAGACTAAGGTTTGGCCTTAGTGAGGTGGATCAAGACCACAGAGAGCTACACAGGAAGTTGTTCTACCCCAAGAAGTGCGCATACTTGGAGAGATATGTCTCCCACGAGACACAGATGATGAAGCCTATAACATTGTTAATCACTGGAAGGGATGTAACAAGGATATACTTTTACATAAGGCCAAAATTTGAAAATGGTGCATACTTGGAAAATGATGTAGCCATCCCTGAAGACCCCACAAGAATGAAGAAGCCCATGGCAAAGAAGAGGGAAGGAGAAGAGATGTAGAAAGCACCAAATGATCAGACTACATAAGCCGTAAGCACGCCAGAGACAAGTGCTAACCCTAGTACTTACGCATGGAGAAAGAAGTCCCCAGTGAAAGAAAAGAATCCAGAAGAAGAAGCGTCAGAGCACGAAGAACCCATCACTCAGGAGAAGTCACCAAAGGAGGAGGAAAAGTAAGCAAAATCTCATGTCAGGAAGAAGCAGAGGTCAGTAGAAGAAGATGACTCAGAGGGTACAGAAAGCTTGTAGGCCTATAGAGGAGAAAGAGATGATGATGATGATGATGATGAACTTGAGGTAAATCAGGGACCTCCCATATTCAAAGTACATGACTCGAAGGAGGTGTTTCACCATTTTCTTTATGTGTTGGAATGTGATGAAATAGATAATGTTATGGGCTGAGGAGGAATACCTGTTGTGTTAGTTTGGAGGTTGATGCACTCATTTTGACTTCTCAATCTGATGTAGAATATGAGAGCTTCCTTTTGGCTAGAAGGATTTTCCTGAAATAGAAAACAAGACCACAAAAGAAGAGTTAAATAATATATGACAGTGGACTGCCTAACGTATGCTAGATCTGGGAAGTGTGATACTTACTAGAAGGCTGTCAACCCACTATTTTATAAAACAAATTATAAAGTAATTTAAATGCGTACATAAATGAATCTAGTGCTAGTATTCTAATTTGGGTACCTCAAATAACTATCGGCGTCGATCTAATTAAATACTAAAAACTATGCGGGTCAAGGTCTTCAGGTTAGGTTGTAAGTTGTTTAGGTGGTTTGCAGGTCACAGATAGGGTCTTAACAGGATTGGGTAAGGTGTTTAAGTTATTTTGGTAGATAGGTGGTTATTGGTTTACATAGTGTTGGTAGACACAGAGACTAACATCGGTCGAGGTATGATCGATCATGGTTAGGTAGAACCAACCACAGTTATGCGTAACCGATGTCGATAGAGGCAGGCTGATAAGGATCAATAATATTTGTTGATAGGGTTTGAGATGAGGTTAGACAGAGGGAATAATAAGGTATATGGGGCTCTTAGGAACACTCAGAAATGTGTAGAGGTTAGGTATATGTGGTTTTATGGTGTGGGTGGAGGAATGGTTGGGTATTCCAGCAAGAGGAGTAATGGGGAAAAGGGAATGCAAGTAGGAAATGACAACAAATATGACAAAGACCTTTAAAACCAGGCAAGGTTAAAATAACACAAGTGATAAATGTACTTACTAGTGTTGTAGGTCTAATGGCTATGTGGTGGTGATGATTGATTGGTGGGATGGAGCTTGGTGCCACAGTGGTGCTTCCCGGAGTGTTACTGTGAGTGTAATACCTCTGGATCTATCTTGGTGCCAGCTATGGATGTCTGTAGGTGTGAAAAGAATCTGGTTCTACTTGCATGCAGTTCTCTTCTCTTCTCTTTGATCTCATAAAGTGCCAACCCTCAAACAAGGTTGCCAAGGTGAATAAATGGTAACCGACGACGGTTCATTGTTGATCGATGTCAGTTTCAGGATGATTGACGTCGGTTAAGGTAGGATTCCCTAGGTTTACTAAAAATGGTAGATCTCGCATCATTTGGGTTAGGTTTGTTCATTTATTCATGGATCAAAATGGATGTTATGTTTTTTATGAGAGGGAAGGTGGTTAGAGGAATAATAGGTTTTGATTTTTAGGGTTGAACTAAGTCTTATTCATTTATGGAAACATGCTATGAATAGGTCTATCGTGAGGTGTCTAGGTGAGGTGGGCATCCATTTAACTAAAGTAATTAAATTAATAATGGGGTGAGGATGGGTATTAATTTAATTGTAAATAATTAAATTAATATTAATGTGGGGTATAAGGGTCATGGTTAGGTGAATGTGTTTAAGTTGGTTATTTGAAAGGGGACCAAGGGGAGTGTGACCCAATTTTGGTGTCTACATTTTGCCCCTTTTTTTTGCGTAGCTTGTATTGGTAAGCAACACTGACAAAAATAGGAAATGGTTATGTTGAGTGTAAGTGAGGGTGGTGTTGCCCCAAGCATGGGTGAAGGTAACCCCCCTAAAACTAGGAACTGATGAGGTGAGCGATGGAAGCGATGAGTGGTTTGATACAATGAGGAGGTGGGAAGATGAAGATCAGTGGGCGCATTAGGTAAAGGTAAAAGGTCAAATTGGGTAAACAGGTAAATAGGTAGGGTCGAAGGTAGTGGAAGTTGAATGCACACACACGTTGGAAATTGTGGCACGGTACCAAGTTTAGAAGCTTTCAAACTCTACGTTGGCTAAGGTTGATAGGTATATCCAAACAAGGTTGAAGTGATTCCGATATCCAAGGTATAGGATATGGTGTGGAAACACAACAGAGGTCAAGTGCATGAATGTTTATACATGTTCTAGTACACCAAAGGTCAGGTCAGAATAAACAACATGGATAATAGGCAATATAAGGTCGGTAGGCCAAACAACATGGGTAACCGTGTTGCAAGGTACAGTGAGCACGGAGGGTCAAAGGTCACAAAAAGTGGTTCAGGTCAAGGTATATAGGTAACGACCATGGGTAAGGCCAAGGTATAGGTAAAATAACAACTTCTAAGACACAATAAAGGCAATGTAGGGGTAGGTTGGGTTTGTAGGTATGGTTCAAGGGGTGTCTGGGATGATAAAAGGGTGTATGTGGACACGAATGGTTGTAGGAAAAAGGAAGATTAGAAAGACCAAACAATTTTAAGGTTTGATCGATGTCGGTTATAGGGTGACCGACATGTCGGTTGGCTAGGGCAAAAATAAGATTGACATTGGTCAGGTCGGGGTGGGGTTTATAAAACTAAAATTCCATATTTTACGCAACCATTGTTGTATTGTACCGTTGGAGAAAACAATAGAGCCATTTGAATTTTCAGTGGTTTTCAAGAGGAATAGTACAAGGGACTGTACCCGGATGAGGTGGAGAGATCCAATTGGTGAGAGTAGCTAAGGTAGCACAGGTCCACGAGATTGGGGCGAGTGATTTGATTGGTGGAGAGATTTGAGGTAGATAATCGGCATGGCAAAGGTAGGAGAGGGTTTGGGTGGACCACCAGGTGCAATGGCCAGACATGTCCCCCCATGGAGATGGTATGCCGTGATGAGATAAGATTTGATCCCATTACTCATTTTGTTAGGTAGATTTGTTTTTAGAAATTGGGTTAGGAGTATTGAGATGATGTTCATCTGGGGGGGGGAAATTAATTTTGAATTTGGGAAGAAACGATCTTGGTGAAATTCAGGATCATGGAGGAAGGTGTAGTGTAGGTGAGATGCAGAGAGATGGGGGATTTGGACTTCGAGGGATAAGACATTTTGAGTCCCGTAGACCAGAGAAAAAGGTGTGGTAGTTAGGTAGAAATGGAGAATACTAGTGAGAGAAGCCCATAAGGTGAAAGGTTTGTGCATATGTCAGAGTTTTTCCCAGTATCGACAACTGACCGATGTCGGTCAAGGGTTTTGTTCGACATTTTAGTGGAAGATTCTACTTAGCCATCGATCATTGATGGGGTGATTGATGCTGGTTTTGGGAGACTGAGTTGGACGGCTAAAGATGAACTCATATGCCATGTCAGCATTGAGTTTTGAAAAATGGGCCATTAGGAGATGAGTAAGGGTGGTTGGGTGAGATACACCAAGGTATTGGTGAATGA
Organism: Taxus chinensis; assembly: GCA_019776745.2. NCBI lineage: Eukaryota > Viridiplantae > Streptophyta > Pinopsida > Cupressales > Taxaceae > Taxus > Taxus chinensis. Next base: position 432,769,747 of record CM034153.1, on the reverse strand, counting down.
AAATAGGTGAGGGTTGATGAGTTCACATAGGTTCTCAGGTTTTATAGAAATGAATGCAGGTATGGCCTCTACCCAGGTTTAGTGTAATGTTCAGTAGCGGTTATGATCCATTGGTGGTGTAGTGAAGAATGGACATTGATCTACAGATATGCGAAAGGGTCCAACACCCCTATTGAGATAGTAGGCCATGAGGTCTTGTACGACAACTGCAAGGAGTGGACTAGCATGTGTGATGAGAGGTCAGCCTGATTGTTGGCATTTCAGACAACTACCGGACATGTAGTCACAGGAGCCGCATTTTAGGGTGGTCCAATAATAGCCAAGGTCGATAGAATGGGATTTTACGACAGCTAAACCACTAAAGTGACCTCCACAAATTCCATCATTTTTTTTCTGACATTGTGTAGATGACCGTCAGAACTTGGAAGGCATGTGTATAGAGAATGCTATGCAAAGCTGCGCTTATAGTAGGAGATGCACCCATGTATGACAATTTCTTCATAGAGACACTCTTAAGAAAGGCAGATTGATGCTAATACGTGTTTGAGATGAGTGGGTAGAATGGCAAGAGAAATATGAGGTTCTATAAATTTCTTATACCAGAATGAGTTACGTAGAGACAGGTGTACCGAGCCCTATCCGGAGGAGATGAGTCTACGTAGTGTTGATGATAGAGGCAGTGATTGCAACCTTTGCATTGTGACAAAGATTTTAGAGTTAGTGGGTGAAGCGGGTATCCAAGAAGCCAAGTGATGGCCATGGTTATGCACGATAGTTATTGGAGGACATGTGACCCATGGTTTGCATGGGCACCAGCCTTCAAATGTGGTGCAAAAGTATGTCTACAGAGATGTTTATGGGCCTATGAAGCATCTCATTGCGACATTGGTATCATGCCTATGTTGCACCTGGTCCTACTACACGGTTGGGCGTCATGAAAGCATATCGTGATGTGATGTGACATGTAAGTGCATAAGTCAAGTGGGCATGCCCCAATACGAGTGCCTCGTATTTGGTAGTATGGGTTTTTATAATCAAAATGGAGTTTGAAAGACTACAGGTATATGGGTAACCATTACAGATTGGAATGAGGATGACACGAGCCCCACCTGCCAGGTTGATACTTGGAGCCATCGATGTAGAGGGTAATTACTGGTAAGCGGTTTCATTTAAGTACTATGGTATACAAAGACTTCATCTGGGAATTTATAGTTAGATGAGTTGATTCCCATAGAGATGGTACGTCGGTTTAGTTCAGGTCGGTAATTACTTGACCCTTGATGGAATTTAGGTCAATGTAGGCATGATGAGAGTCAAGGTCGGTTTAGAAGCATGATGGAGTCAACGTGCGGTTTAGTCATGATTGAGTCAGGGTTTGGTCGTAGGCATGGTACTGAGTTAGGGTGATTTAGGTATTAGTAACAATCAGAGGTTGGTTTAGGCATGATTAGGTAATGGTCCAAGTTGTAGGTAACAATGGGGGACAAACTAAGTGATGTATAGCAAAGGTTATCGGTGTGGGTAAATTTAGTTTCATATGTCCAGTTAGGGTAATGGCTTATGTGATAAACTGCTTGAAATGAATGATACTTGATCGATGATGAGTAAAAATTGTGTACCTAATTGAATGTTCAGTTTGGTTTAGATTTCCAATTATTAATAGGTAAAAGGGTTGGAAACTAAATAGGGTAGAATGTGAACTAGGTGAAGTTGAAAGGGGGTAATTTTTTAGGGTAATGAGTGGCCAATGCTAACCTCCAAGGGCATTCATCATGCCCATTTGAAGTGAAACTTCCTATCATGAGCCCCGACAATGAAATGGTTGACAGCGGTCAGGCCGATGTGAGTTCTCCCATAACGACGAATGGATTAGAGCTTGCCTTGTAGGATTCGAAGTTAGAGGAATGGGTTGGTAGGTGTTAGGCATGGTTGAATAATAGGTCATATGACTTTAGCAGGATTGAGTTCTAGGTCACGCAAAGCAATGGTGGAGTTTAGGCTATAGGCATGGTTGAGTTGTTTTAAATAGTAGGACAAAGTCACATTTCTTTGGTCCTATATAGGATGAACACAATAAGTAATGAGGAAGGCGAATATGACTTTAGAGGATGGAAAAAGAGATTGGTTCAATGTTTGGATTTGGCAAGAAGACCATCTACATGAGTCTACCATATCTAAAATGGGCTTGATGTCATGTAAGACCCTAAGTCATGGCTTGTTAGCATGTATGCGACGGCATTGTAAAAGGTGAAGAAGGCATCACATCAATAGCACGAAGGTGTCACAAGGGGTGATGAAGGTAGTCTTGTGTTGATATTCTAGGGCTAGTAATATTTGGATTGTAACCCAAGAAACCATCCATGAGCAATGGCATTTCATGCGTAACAGTGCATGATAGCAACTAGTTGGTCAATTCTTCGTAGGGAAAATTCATCTTTGAGACAAGCTAGGTTAAGGTCAGGGAAGTCCATGACGAAATGCAGAGTCCCCTTCATGTCACCTTTTTGATAATTTTAATGTTAGATATCCATTGGGGATAGTCAATGGGTAGGATGAAGGAAACTAAGAGAAGGTGTTGAAGCTCTTCTTTGACTAGAAGATCAATGCGAGGATGCATTTTCTTGCATATTTTTATTTATGGGTTTGGCATTATGAATGGTTACAATATTGTGTACCATGATTTTTGGGTCAATACCAAGAATGTATTGGAATAGGACCAGGAAAAAGCATTGTTATGGTCTTGAAGGAAAGAGGTAAAATATTCCTGTTCAGTAGTATCTAAAGATTGGCCTATCTTTAGAATGTGTGGGTTGTTTTGAGTGTTAATGTTGATTTCAATGGTCGATTCATTCAATATGGTTTACATCTCAGAAGGTAACTACCGGAGAATATAAGAATCTTCCACACCCAGGTAGGTGAGGATGGACTCATCATCTTGACATTGAAGAAGACATTACATATATATGTGTATCATCATCGATCATGTCAGGATACATATTGAATGGGATGAGAAGAGGGAGCCTAGCCATTGCATTGATAGGTTAGAGGTCCTAGGGAAATTGTGTTTATGAGAAGGTGAAAATGCTCAGGAGAGCAATCAGATTCAAGTGATCTATGGACTCTGTGTCAAGGTGAAGATGGTGACGATGGGTGAATGAGGTGGGGCAAGGTTTTGGTCTTCCTTTGAATGAAGTCAACGCATGAGACCTTCTTGGGAATGTGGTGGGTCAAATCCAATGCCACTATGGTCCCCATTTAATGTTTATGATTCTTTGGTACATGAAATGATTTTACTATGGATGATGTCTTGTTTGTAAAATATCGTTCATGCCAAATCCTTTCCATAGTGCACATGGTGATAGGAAAGTGTAGAGTTGAAGTGGTCAATGAGTGAGGGAGTGCATGTCAGATGAAAATCAAGTTGTGTTTGATATGGAGGATTGGGTGAATAAGTGGAAATATTAAGTCCCCCATTTATTAGATTAGTACGAAGGTGGGGAGGACCATAAGGAAAAACCTCGCCTACATGGTAGTCATAACTGGGGTGATGACGCAAGTTCCCATACTCTTACGGAGTGAGGAATGTGTTGATATTGTATAGGTGGTACTCCCCCAGAGTGAGGCATTAAAAAACACCCTCTAAGGGATTAGTAGTCGATATGTGGGTAGCAGGGATAGATGAATTTCTAGATGATTAGGAAGTAGGTGATTCAGTTGTAGAGGTTATGGTGGCACTAGGAATAACAGGGTTAGATGTGGGAGAGGTGGTGGCAATCTTGGTGGATGGGCTTGTGGATGAAGGTGAAGTGGGGGTAATGATAGATGCCTTGACTAGGACAAGTACATCATTGGGCTGGTACAACATGTTATAGGTCTTAAAAGGTGATGGGTTAGCCGAGATGGTGTAATTATGTCCTTCATGTTCAAATTTGAGGCAGTGGTGTAAAGTCAAAGGGACACAACCCATGGCATAGATCCAAGGTCAGCCAAGCAATAGATTATACTGGAAATCCCCTTCTAAGACATAAAAAAAATTGGGATAGTGTGGGGACCTACGCAGACATGGAGAATGATGGTACCTAGGGTAGAGGTCATGGCATCATTAAAGGAGCACAACATAACTGGGTTACCATGCATGTAATTGGTAGGTATGCACATTTGGTTGTACACATGGGAGGAGATGATGTTAATACTAGCACCACCATCGATCATAACATGTCGTATGTGTATATTATTGATAAAGATGAAGATGAAAAGAGTGGGATCAGGGTCGTTAGACTGGAAAGGCAGCGATCTCTTCATCTAAAAAGATGAGGGATGGCTACTTGGTGAGTAGGTGGAGGTGTAGAGGAAGGTGATGACTTAGTGAGAGAGGCTACGTGATGAGGGGTAATGATGGAGGCTACATGCATGGGGTCATTTGGTAAAACCTCAATAGATTGAAGGACCTCCATGAGGGCTTGACGATGTGACTCAGAGGTTTGGATGAGGTCATATAAAGACATTTTGAGGGAGGATTGGTGCAGTTGTTTTAGCATTGTGTGATGTGTGACCCCATCAGAAATAGGATACGCAGGACCTCGAATGGTGACTTTGGGTGTGGGTGCCGGTGGTATGTTGGGTACAGGGTTGGTTGATGGGATGGTTACCTTTTCTTTTCCCTTGTCTTTCTGGGCATGGGTGACAATGTTGATCATGTTAATTTTGAATTTCAGGGGTGGATAAAAGAGTTGTGGGGGTGGAGATACTGGTCGCTGAGTAGGTAATGGAAGAATATTTGGGGAGATTGGTGAAGGTGGAATGGGGTCCTCATTAAGAAGATCGTCATTGTCAAAATTGTGCTCAAGGAGGAAACAATTGGATAAGAACGGGTTTTCAAGGCCTTACAGTTCTCTACATCATGTCCTAAGCACACATGATGGTAGGAAAAAATTTTAGTTTCATCAAACCCTTTTGGTTTGGGTTTGAGCAGGTCGTAAGGTCTAAGAGGTGGTAATGTGATGACATATGTTTCAAGAAGATTGGTTAAGAACTTGGTGTACGACCCTACTAATGGATTGCAATGGGAGGTGAATGTGGATTTGGGTACAAGTGTGGCTGATTATGGAGGAAGAGACTTTATAGGAAGGGGAATGGGTTGGTCCACTAGTTTAGTATGTGGAGTGGTCTTAGCCTGTTGTGGGCATCTATTTGGGTAAAGGTGGGGTAGAAGAGCTAGTGATGGAAGGTTTGGTTGGTTTGACTACCTTATTAGAGGGTAGTGGATTCTTATCTTTGGGTTACACCTTCTTGGGCAAAGGTGACATGGAAATATGAGATGTAGAGGGAAAAGCATATGGTGGAAGAGGGCAGGTTACCCACTGGGGCAACCGTGTTGCGGTGGAGGTGGTTGGGAGAGGTTGGGTAGAAGGTGTGAGTGGAAGAGAAGGGAGTGTCATAGGTAGTGAAGAAGTTATGGAAGGTAGTGGTGGTATGGGTGGTAAGGAGATCATGGGTGATAGAGGGGGTTGTGTGGATCGCTTGGGTATATTAGAGGTCCATGATGAGGAGGTGAGCTACTGCATTCTTGGTTTACCGGTGGAAGAAGGTTGCTTGGCCAGGGTTGAGGGGTGAGGTCCTAGGATGGACAAAAGAGGTGAAGGTGACAATGGTGTGGTAGGTGAGGTTGGTGTATGAGGCCTAAGAGGTTGGGTCTTCCTTTTAGGGGCTGGAATAAGTTTAGTGTTGGTTTGGGAAGATGTGGCTAAATCTAATTTGATGGGTGGGTGAGTAAGGTTCAATGTTGGCATGACCCCTAAGGTAGTGATGGGTTTAGGTAAGGGAGATGATATAGGCGTGGGTAGGTGTTTGGGTATAGGTGTGTGTTGGGCTATGGGTGATGACATGGAAGGTGTTCCAATAGCCATGGTTGTGTTTGGTTTGGTCACTTGAAACACTTTTGGATAGATTGTGGAGGTGTCAATGAGTGACAGATACATTTGGGTTGAAGCACGAAGTAGAAGACGTCCCCAAAGTAAGGATCTATCAACATATTCTAGGTGATCAGCCAAGCATAAGAATGGTACTATTGTAAGTGGGGCTGATGTGGATCAAGTAGCAATCCTCATCAAATGTGTTTGAGAAATAGGGAAATGGCTAGCTTCAGAGCTCTGTGGGTAAGAGAGCCGAAAGTAGATCAACGGGATCTTGGAGGTCCGATGGAGAATGGTCATCTAAAGGAAATGGTGTTTCTATAGGATCCTTTATGGGTAGAGGAGATGATGGGCCAGATGAGGTGGAATCTCCTTGTGATGGTGTAGGAGAGTGGACATGTGTCCCCTATGAGTAGGAGAGGTGATACTGATGAACTACTTCAGTAATTTTAGGGGCCAGAGGTCGAGTGCTAATTATGGGCTCTTCCACGGGTGAAGGAGAAAAATGAAGGGGGTTCCTCTGTGGGTGGAGGAGTAGATGAAATAGGTTCCTATGCAGGTAGGGGAGTTTGGGATAATATTTTTTCTATGGAAGGAACATGGGGCAATTGCGAAGCAATTAGTATGTCATCAAAAATAGCGTGGACCTCACAGACATTGCTATCATTGGTTGAAGTGTCACCAGTTTGGTTGGAAGATGGGGCATGATTAGGGAATGGTTTTTTGAAGATATGTAGGTTTTGGTTAGCGGGTGCATTTGGGTTATCCAAGACTAGATCTCTGTTGTCTAACATTTCTTAGACAATATTCTTGAAGGTGATGCAGTTACCATCGCTATGACCTTTGACACGATGATAGTTACAAAAGTCATGTTCTTTATACCACGTGGGCATTGGGCGATCAGGGTCAAAACCAGTGTGTGGTTTTATAGGTGGAAGGGTAATGGCACCAACCTTAATAAGCTTTTCTAAAATAGAAGAATAAGGTTCCCCTATTGGGATATACTTTTTTTGTTCTCATCTGAACTAGAAAGCTAGGACAAGAGAGAGATTAAAAGAAGGTTTGGCTTGGTTTGATGGGTGAGAGGGTCTAGCCTTGAGAACTATGGTGTTGGAAGATCCTTTGGGTTTTGAATAGTTTTTTGGGGGTTTCGAATATTAAGAAGCATCATTTGATTTGAATGTAATGTTCTTTTTATGTAGCTGAATTTTCTTCTCTTTGATAACACGAATCTCCAATTTTTGTACCATGGTGAATGCCTCATCAAAGGTGTGGAAGGTCTACACCTGCAGGTTTGGTGAAATGTTTCTAGCATAAGCCCAAGTAAACAGCTCTATGAGCTCAATTTGAGGTAACTGAAATTTGAGTTAGTTAATTAGGCTGTGCCAATGAGCGAAAAAGTCAGCAATAAACTCGTCATCATACTATCGTGTGGAGTAAAGATCAGTCATGGTGACTTTCTTAATAATGTTGATTGAGAAGTGGTCTAAGAAGGCTTGGGCTACTTGATTAAATGAGTAGATGGAATGTATAGGTAGCCCACTGTACCAGTCTAATGCAGGTCCTGTCAGGGACATCAGGAAGGTCCGTAGTAGTAAAGTGTCATCATGGGTGATCAGGTAACACCCATGTTTGAAAGACTGCAAATGTTGTTGCGGGTCTTCTTTACTATTGAAGTGGTTGAATTTTGGCATTTCCCAATGTACAGGGTATGGGTAAATAGGAATGGATGGATGAATGGGCTCATTAGAAATTTCATCGTAGGTGAGAGAATTACATGAGCTCAGAAACTGATGCTTCTAGTGTCTGCATCCTTTCCATCATTAATTTGATGAGGTCATTGGTAGGTTGTGATGGAAGGGCACCTCCTATGGCGTAAGAGGGATGGTGTTGAACATGTGATGTGGGTGGCATTCCAGTGTATGGTGATGCTGAATAGGAAGGTTGAGAATAGGGGACTGACATGGAGGGCATATATCTATAATGAATGAGGGACGAGATAGGGGGTTGTTGATAATATGTATATGTAGGTGGGCCCAGTCATGGTGACTCTAGTACTGATTGGGGGAAGAGACTGTGGGATGGAGAGGAAAATATTTATGGAATGGGGTAGGGGTTATTGAAACCATGGGTGGTTGTGTTGTAATTGGTATCTGTGAGATAATGGGTGCGGATGGGGTTATGGTATGGGTGGTCAATGAAGGAACAATGGATACTACGGGTGTGATTGATATTACAGATGCAGTGGTCATAGCGGGTATAGGACCTAGCTTTGCGAAACCACTAGGGGTAAAGTAAGTGAAGGTAACGACCGAACTAGTAGGGGCTGATGCAGAAGTGGGGATAAGGGTAAGAGAGATGGATACGGGCATTCCGATATATCAATTTACCTAAGGAATGCTGAGTGGAAGAGTGGGAAAGGTAGAATTATAAAGCTGTGGGATTCTGATTGAGGAGTCATGTGAACTCCCCGTTGCCTGTAATAATGGTGGTAGGCAGATTTGGATCCATGGGTGACAGGACAAGAGGTGGTGATGGACTAGGTGGGAGTGGCTGATGACTGGCATGGAATACAAGAGCAGTTATTTTAGTTGTGCAAGTCAACACCATGTGAGTAAGTGTTGACCTGGAAAAACTATATTTTGTGAATGACATAGAAAACAACAAGGAATAGAGAAAAAAAATGAGGATCTAGGATGGTGAATTTTGTCAAGGTTTTGAATGTTGAAAAACAAAATTAGATACTAACATTAGTCAGGCTGACTGGTGACAATTTATGGGGAACCGATGTCAGTTATAGAAACTAATGTCGATCACTGTAGAAACACACTAGTTTGAAGCAATTGAAATAGGATTGATGAATATGTAAATGGGGAAACTGTGTATGAAAAAAATATCAACTAAGGGTGAATAGGATGGTGCCTTGATGGCCAAAAATAGAACAAAAGGAGTGATGAAGGCTATTCTAGGACAATATAGCTAGAAAGCTAAAAGTTGACACCGGTTAGTTTTAACTGAAGACCGTCAGATGTGAACTGAATGCTGGTCACTGGGACCAACATTGGTTACTATGAAATGAAATAATAGTGAATAAACTAGACTTTTTGATTTTAAATTAGGTAAACAGTCAAACTCAGGAATCTGAGAATGAAATATGGGGTCCTGAGCACAACTCAAAAAAAATCAATATTACTCCAACTACAATTGTGGAGTGTGCAAAGAAGAAGAATAAGGTATATTTGTAGTCTCACACCTCAAAACACAAGTCAAGATAGAACAACTAAGAAAAACATGATCCAAAGAGTGATTTTCTAAATTTTTTTTAGCTTATGTTATTTAGAACTGGCCATGCGATTTAGAATAGAATTTTTTTTTGGGAAAGTGTCCTACAAAGAAGGATATCTAAAAGGTGAGGTTTCGGGTTATGTTATGGCGGGAGTGCTATTTGATAGGTGACTAGATAGAGATAACCAGCTGGGGAGTACCTGTCAATCCTCTTATCATTGATAGGCATTCCTAGGTAAGATGTCGTTTAAGAAAATGTGTATATTCAGATTTTGCACAGTTTGGTAGAAGAAGAAACATAGTGCTTTCTACGGTTCTTTATGTCAACCATCAGCTGGGCATGACTTCCAACATATAGGTTGACCTCATTTTAATGTGATCTAAATGCAACATATAAGGATGAAATGCAACTATTTAAAGCCCAAATCAACAAATTATGTTCGATGAAGCAAATGATGAATAGGTAGGAACATGCTCTTTCACTAATGCAATGCAAAGAGAAAGAAGAATGTGTTCTTTTTAAAGCACCAAAAACATGATTGTTTTTAGACAATAAAGAGAGGAATAATGATTCTAGAGGAGAGAAATTAATGTGTAAGATTTTTTAAGGGAGACAAACACATAGTTTTACCTAAGAATGAAGAGAATGTAAGGAACCCCGAATGGGTCCCATCGGGCATGCCAAAATGTTTCATCATTTTCTTTACGTTTTGGAATGTGACGAAATAGATAATGTTATGGGCTTAGGAGGAATACTTGTTGTGTTGGTTTGGAGGTTGATGTGCATCTTCTAACTTCTTGATCCGATGCTGACTGTGAGAACTTCCTTTTGGCTAGGTGGAACTACCTGAAATAGAAAACAAGAGCACAAAAGAAGCGTTAAATTATATATGACAGTGTACTGCCTAGCGTAAGCTAGATCCAGTAAGTGTGATACTTCCTAGAAGGCTATCAACCCACTATTTTATAAAACAAATTATGAAGTAACTGAAATGTGCACATAAATGAATCTAGTGGTAGTATTCTGATTTGGGTACCTCATATCACTATCGGCATCACTCCAATTAAATATTAATGTGGGTTGAGGTCTTCACGTCAAGTTGCAGTTTATTTAGGTGGTTTGTAGGTCACATATAGGGTCTTAGCAGGATTGGGTAAGGTGTTTGAGTTATTTTGGTAGATAGGTGGTTGTTGGTTTACACAGTGTTGGTAGACACAGAGACTGGCATTGGTTGAGGTATGAATGATCACAGTTAGGCAGAACCAACGACGGTTATGGGTAACCGGCATTGGTAGAGGTGAGATGATAAGGATCAATAATATTTGTTGATAGGGTTTGAGATGAGGTCAAACAAAGGGCATAACGAGGTATATGGGGCTCTTAGGAACACTTAAAAATGTGTAGAGGTCGGGTATAGGTGTTTTTATGATGTGGGTGGAGGAATGGTTAGGTTTTACAGAAAGAGGAGTAGAAAGAGTTATCAAAAATCATCGAGGACCTAGTAGAGAAAGAGATGGAATGCAGTGCAGACTTGATGATGAAGGAAGCATAGAAGGAGAGGGTAGAAAAGGAATATGACAACATGGGAGGGGATCCCAGTTTGGCTGTAAGCTTTCCTAAAGCCATGCACACGGGGAGAAAGAGCGTAGAAGCATCAAAAGTTTAGAGGATGGGCTACATTAATGATCCAAACAAGGTGTTACATGTGCACTTTTAAAGCACCTTACCAACGGAGCAACTCTTGGCTATGGAATCATTTTATGAGGAAGGTGCATACCCTTGGATGAGGAAAATACTTTCTTGGGCATTTGAGTCCCACATTGATGAGCCAGAATTTGAAGTAAGCCAAGGGGCAATAATGAATATACCAAAGTCAAAAGGAGACAACCCCTTGGTAAACACTTAGTGGCTATTAGACGAACAAATTTGTAATGCACTGAAAAAGGTTTTGGTTGAAGAGGAAGTTAGGATATTTGGGAGGAATGATAGGGTGAAGTTTTTAGAGGTAGAACTGGAGAAAAAGGAAGAAGAGATTGAGGAAAGAACCAAGGACTTAAAGTGGGAGGAACTAATCAACGCTCAACTAAGGTGTGAGTTAAAAGAAGAGAAGGCAAGGGTACATGAGGTTTACAAGAAAGCAGAGATGATCACAGATGCCATTGTCTTAAAGCATCCAGATCTGACACCACCAGTGTAAAAGTGTGGATCCACCTTGGAGTGCCTAAAGGACTTGACCCGCATCCTCATAATGGAAAGGTGACCACTGGCCTGGGAATCTGCAGAAGAGCCATCGACGTGTAAAGAGAATGAAGACAAGATGAAGGTTATGGCAATTTTTTCTCAGTACAAGAAGGTCCTCACTGATGTGAAATTTGCCTCCCAAGTCACTGAGACTGCCTATGAAAACTGCACCGATAGGGATAGAGTGGCGAGCATTCTGGTCACCACTTGTGAAGCGGAGCTCAAGGAGTTCCAAGAGAAGAACAAGGGGAATAGAGTGGAATGTGACATGATTCTAGCCAAGGTTGAGAAGAAATTAGAGGATATTGAGACCTTGTGGGGCTCAATAAAAAACCAGCTGAAGGAGTTATATCCCTAGATCACTCGAAGGATGGATATGCTCGAGGATTTGGGCAAAAAATTGGAGGGGATCGTGGAAACAATGAACAACCAAGGAGAAGGGCTAATCTTTGAGGAGGTTAGCACCCTATTCAGCAACCTCTGTCAACAGGCAAAAAACAAAGTCACTACCTAGAATAAGTTAAAGGAAGACTTGACGCAATATTTCCCTCTCCTCTTGCAGAAGTAATCCTAGTTTCCCCATTCTTTCATTTTTCCCCAAAATTCTTCATTGCTTTATTCTTTCTCCAAACTATTTAAGGACAGTCATTATTTATTCATTGATAAGATGTTCCCGAGGGTAGAGAATAGGTGTATTGTGGGGTGATGTTGGGCCCCTAAAATATTGTCTAAGTACAAGAAGGCACGTGGTTGTGCAAGACCTATTTGAAGAAGGGCATGCAAGGAGAAAGCGCACAGGACAAGGTTTTAGGAGGTTTTAGTAGAACCCGTGGCACGCACGCGCAAGGAAGAGAAAAGGTTTTGGGACTTATCCATATTCGGCATATCAGGTAGAACACAAGGAAAACATGACCCGACTACACATGTGGAGTGGATAATGTGCCAGCCTGACAACTTGGTGCCCACGAAAGGAATATAACTTGCAATAGAAGCTTCCAGAAGGTCATCATGGAAAAGGATGGAGAGCTCACATCTGAAGGAGCATGCTCCCATGGAGGACCACTTAGACACATGGAAATCAATCTATAACTTCAGAAAGGCATGGTGGTGTTTGCTAAGGCTATATATATGAGCACCCAGTAGAAGAGAAAGACACACATGGAGAGACTGAGAATTGAAGAGAGGTGAAGCTATGTAGGAATACTGTGAGAGCTCTATGGGTTAGGTTTAGAGGATCTGTAGGAGAATTTTGTATCAAGGGGATGGGTCTGAATATTTTTCTTTGTAATATGAAGGGCTTAAGTCTAGTTTTTATGCATGACATTGGTCTGCACTATTATACGAATATGTGATCGCCTCAGTAAATGTAATGTGGTTATCTACGTACTTAATATGAATATATGTGGTTCCAATTTTTACTTATATCTATGGAATGGTTTTATATATATTTCATATGAGTGGGTGTAAACCCATGTACATTTCCTTTCTGTTATGATTCAGATCTATGTTCTATAATGCTTTTTTTATCTGAATGAATACATTGGTCTAGAAGCTTGTTTTGAGCTCTAAGATGAATGTATGGATCGTTTCTAGTCTCTTCACTTAATTTTATGTCATAACTAATGGTTTCTCACACAAGTCACATAAAGGAGGGGCTCGATGCTCGCGCGTGCCTCAGGTGAGCGCCCAACACCCGCTGGGTAATAGGCTGACACGCATGGGATTTCCTTGTTCTTTGAAGGGGCATAAAAATGAATACAAATATCTACACTCATTTTATCTTTATTTTAGGAAGTGTTGGTTTTCTTGTATAAATATATCAGATACAATCCATAAAAGAGAGTGAAATATTAAAATTTAAAAATTAGAAGCTAGAAGGAAAGAGAAGAGTGACAACATCGTCAACTAAACAAAAATATATATGTTTCACCACATATGAGTACCGTATGAAAAAATGATTTAAAAGGTAAAGGTAATGTATGTGAGGAATACTTGGAGGTTGTGAAGAGGTTGCACACCGTTGTTGAAGACCAAGATGATTGTAGATATCTTCTTTTTTTTTGGGAAGGACTGCCTGAGAAGCAAAACAAGACCACAAAATAGAGCTAATAACATAGGTCAGTGGATTTTCTAGCGTGTGCTAGATCCGAGAAGTTGAGTGCTTCCTCGAAGGTTGTCAATCCACATCTTAACATGAATTAATGTTGATAAATATCATGAAATTGAAATTCCTACTATAGTTATATGATTTAGGTATCTCACACAAATACAATACTTTAAATCTAATCTAAATAACGAATAAAAGATCAAATCTAGAAATGTCGATTGGTTGACAGGGTCTATAGGTGTAGTAGAGGGTATTATGGAGGTTTGGGTGAAGTTATGGGAGGTTTTGGGTGAGGAAATAAGCTTTCTATTCTAAGGGAAAATGCTAGACACAAAGATCGAGGTCAGTCAGGGAATTGATGTTGGTAACTGGTTATAGCCGAGATCAATTGGGTAACCGATCATGGTAGGGGAAATTGGTGCCAAAGATGAAAAGGGGATGGTTTGAGCTCTCTGTGATTGCACAGATTGTTGGGAAGACTTAGATATGGTGTTGGGATTTAGATGAAGGATCAATAAGGGTGAAAGATGTGGCTGGAAAAGTAGGGAGGTTCAGATTGGCAGGGTGTTGTGTAGAGGGGCTAAGAAATGTATTCAGGAGAGGAAGGAGGTGATTGTAAGAAAGTAAAAAGATTAAAACAAAATATAATGAAACTAATTACCTACTTAAGAATAATTATCTGAGATTGATAGGTGATGGTAGTTGAAGGGTTTTTGGAGGAGAAACGGGTCCAGATCCAGTGCTACAGAAATGGAGACTAAGTGCTTCCCCGTGTGAATGATTCGAGGCTATAGAGAAAGAAGTTGGATGTTGGTGAAGAACTTGAATTCTCTGGTGTTGTGTTTGATCGTCACATGCTCAATCGAATGCAAGTATGTGAATGAATAATCAAAATCCAACCAAATAAATCCCAACCTAGGTAGTGAGTTGAAAATCCTTATTTGAAGGAACCAATGGTCATTTCGTGACTGGCGCTGGCTAAGGAATAACTGGCGTCAGTTAGGGAGAAATAGTCAATTTTGCCAAAAATAGTCTATTTCTTCCCCTTTTTGGTGTGGATGAAGAATTGATTATGGGCTAGGATTCTTGTTTCACATTTAAACATAAGGGAAATTGATGGAAGAGGCAGTTTGCAATTAATATTAGGTTTAGAAGAAGTCTTAATTAGTTAAGTGAAGTGATGACTCAATGGTAGGAATGATGACCTAGTCTCAGTTAGTTAAATTCCCTTGGAATGGGTCCAAGGTGAGGTGGAGAGGTGATGTGGATGGGTGAGGTAATAATTAGTCTAATATGAGTAATTAGATTAATAATAATGCGTGGAAGGGGGTGTGATAAGGGGTTATGTTAATTAAAAGGGGCTTAGAGGGTTGCGACCTAATTTTGGGTGTCTACAATATCCTATGTTAATTTTTCATGTAGATAACTTGAAAGATATGCAATAATATGTAACAGAAAATACTTTCCTAAATATTGACACAAAGTTTAGTGATTTACAATGACAAGAATGAACACAAAATTTCAGATTCTGATGCAGGAACATCATCAAGAGGACATCCAAATGAAAATTTTCATGGCTATGAGGTTAATTTGATTATGTTAAGTCATGAGAGAGAGAGAGAGTCTTAGGTGTTTAAGAGTTTTAAATTTCAAAATGGTGTTTTCCCTCTAAAATTAAAATTCAAAATTCTAAATCATAATAAAGAGAAATGGGTCTTGTCAAGATGTTAAAGGAATGTTTTAAGGAATGAGAGGGTGAGTTAGGTCCTAGGGTGTGGTAATGAGTCTTCAAGTGTGTGTGTAAGTCATGAAATGTTTGAAAAAAGATGTAAAATGCCCATAATGTGTTAAGAGGCATATGAAGAGTCATAAAAAGTAGTTAGGGTTTAAAAATTATGGAATGATGTGATAAAAGGGAGAAGTTAATTTGAATGAGGAGTTGGTTATCCTTAGGAGAAAATATGAGAGGATTCCTCGAGGAGAGAGAGGCCTGAGAAATGAAAATGAAGAGGGTAGGACTGATTTTGTAAGAATATAATTGTATAAATAAAGTAAACATTTGATATATTGAATAATCTTGTCTTGATTACTAATAATCTTGACTCCCTTATATTTTTAAAGTTTCAGATGTGTGGGAAAGGTGAACAGGTCGAGGAGGAGGATGAGGGTCCGAACAATGATGGGCAAGAAAATGATAGCATATAGATCCCACCGGGAGAGAAGACAGATGCTCAGGATTGGTCTTCGAGGTAGAAAGGTACATATGAGAGTTTATCTATGGGTGGAGTCATGTGGAAAATGGGTCCCCTAAATCGTATGTGAATATTTTGAACTTTGATAAGGAAAAGAGCTTAGGAATCATTCCTCAGCTTAAACAGGATGGAACAGGAGAGTTCTTAGATATCCTGATATCATTATAGATCAGAATCGGAGAAAAATGGAGAATGCCTTGATAGGTAAACTGGTAGGTGGAAGGCCTAATATTGATTCCATTAGATCTTGGTTTGTTTTGAAATGGAAACCCAAGGGGCACATGGATGTCACAACTTTACCGAATGGTTTGTTCCTGTTTAGCTTCAACAACTCTGAAGACCCTCAGAGGATCCTTAATGATGGCCCTTGGTTCCTCACGAAACTTGGCCTTTTTTGAGGAAATGGACTCCCATGTTCAACCATGATAGAGAGAATATTAATCAGTTCCCTATCTAGGTGAGACTCCTAGGTATACCCTTGGAACTCTGGGATGTGGATATTATTAAAGGAGTTTCTAACACTCTTGGTACCTTTGTGGCTGTGGATAATGTGACACTAACTAAATCAAGAGTGGTTTTGTGAGATTTTGTATCTATTCTTTGATGGGATCATATTTACCTAAATCCATCTCTCTGTGGTTGAGATTGGGAAGCTAGGAACAAAAAATACAGTTTGAAAACTGCCCTACAAGATGTGATAAATGTCATGGATGGGGGAATGTAAATCAATAGTGTAAGATGACGATCTCAAAGGTGTATCGAGAGAAGAATGCCAAGGAACTAGATAAAGGTAAGGAAACTGATCATGTGGTTATAAACATTCCTAAGAAATTTAATCCAAATAAAGGTATTAAAATTATGAAAAACAATGGAGATAGATCAAACTTGAATCAAGCCCAGGCACTCAAGCTAATAGATGATTAGGTCTTCATAGAAGTAAGGAATAAGAAGACCCAACAGAAAAATTTATCAGAACCCCGGTTTCAAAAGGCAAAGCTCCATGTTCAAGCTGAAAAATTTTTATCCTCAAAGAAATTGGATAATCTACTTAAGGAAGTTGCTAAGGAACATATCCCATTAAAAGTGATGGATGGAAGAAGCCTCAATGAATCTATGGATCCATTTTGTAACCCTTTTGACAATTTTTTGGAAAGGGAAAATGTTGATTTGACAACCGGAAATGAAAATCAACAGTATTTAACAATATTCATAACATTATACAGGAATTTGTCTCTACTCAAAAAAAAATTCTCTCTTGAATTGAATGAATTGGAGAAGGGGTGACCCAAACAATATGAAAATGAGACATCTCTGAAAACTCCTTTCAAAGGGGAAACATCTGAGGTGACACCAAAAGAGAAAAAAACTAGCTCTAGGTGACCCTCCAAGCAGGTTACAAGGAAGAAACAAAGTCAAAGATATATAGATGATGGAACCCAATCTAAACTCAATCTTAGGAGATTTAGAAGAACTAAGAACCAAGTGGTTAAATGAATATTATATCATGGAATGTTAGGGGGTTGAATAACCCTATTAAATGGAGGCTGATAAATATATGGAGGTGACATACAATTTTGACATTTTGGCTTTGCAAGAAACCAAGATGGAGGAGGGTCCTTTCTTGGAAGAAAATAGAAGGTATTACAAAACAATTACTGGTTTTTTTGTTAGTTCGATTGGAATTGCTAGTGGAATGAAAGTTATCTGGAATGAGGAAAAACTCAAAGGTACGAAGCTTCTTAGTAGAAATAACCATATGGATTTTTTATTTCAAGATAATAATTCTAAGGAATTTTGGATCTTATTGAATATTTACGCCCCTAATAACAAAGGTGAAAAGGAAAAAGCTCTGGGCTAATCTCTCTAAATTTAAAAATATTATTAAAGGGACTGAATGGGTGATTCTGGGTGATTTCAACACCCCTTTGAGTCCTAGGGAAAAGAAGGGGGGTAATATTGATTTTACTCAGAGCATGGAAGACCTTCAAGATTTCATTTCTCTCAACAATCTCATGGATATTGAGCTTGTGTGGTAGTAGATTTACTTGGTCTAATATAAGAAAAGGAGATCAGTTGATTCAAGTTAAACTTGATAGAGCTCTGACTTCATGGGGATGGTTTAACAAAGAATATGGCCTTTTCTCCCTTCCCCGCATTGGGTATGATCACAACCCTATCCTCTTTCAAATCAAGGACAAAGAGAGGAGAAGGACCTCTTTCAGATTTGAGAAGATGTGGCTTCAAGATGAGGAAATTTTTGATTTAGTCAAGGGCTGGTGGAATGTGAAAATCAAAGGAATGGACTTTGTTTAGGATTGCTAAAAACCTAGCTCATGTGAAGAAAAATCTTAAAGGATGGAAAAAAGAGGTTTTGGTAATATTTTTGAGAAAAAATAGTCTCTGGATGATGAAATATCATCCCTCCAAGGTAATCTGGAATATTTTGATGATGAAAATATCCTGCTTGAACAACACAAAGAGAAGGAATTATTAGCTGACTATCACAACATTCTTATGAAGGAGGAAATTTTTGAGAAATAGAAAAACTGAGGGTCCAATGGCTCAAAGAAGGTGACAAGAACATGAAGTTCTTTCATATCTCAAATTTAAAAAGAAGGAGCTCTAATAGAATTCTCTGTATCAAGGATGAAGAGGGAGTGTTGATCAATGACATTAAGGAAATCCAACAAGTTGCTAGTTCTTTTTTCAGTGGGCTTTTGGCTTCTACTAGCGCTTCCAACAACATTAAGGAAGAGCACTTCCTGGACTGTATTCCTCATTTGATTAATGAATATGACAATAGCATGCTTACCAAAATCCCTTCTATGGAAGAAATTAAATTTATGCTGAAATCCCTAAATCTAGACAAAGCTCCAGGACTGGATGGGTTTCCAGCTCTCTTTTTTCAAAAAATTTGGGAGATTGTTAAGGAAGATACTTGCAAAGCTATTCAAGAATTCTTTAAGAATAAAAAAATGCTTCAAGATTTAAACAACACTTTTCTTGCCTTAATCCCTAAGAATCATGATCCTACGGATTTTAGGAATTTTAGACCTATAAGCCTATGTAACTGTGTTTATAAAATGTGCTCCAAAATCCTTGCTTTAAGAATTTGGCTAGTCTTGCCTTCAATCATCTCTGACCAAAAAGGAGGTTTTGTTATGGGAAGATAGATCCAGGATGGTATAGTCACTATTTAAGAGACCCTTCATACAGGTTAAGCAAAATAAGAAGGAAGCCATGTTTATTAAACCTAGTATGGAGAAATCCTATGATAGATTCTCTTGGCCTTTCCTTCTGAAGGTTCTAACAAGGTTTGGTTTTGGTGAAGACTTCAGGCTATTGATTCTTTCATGTATTTCCATAGAAAAGTTCTCAATCTTGATTAATGGGACCCCTTGTGGATTTTTTAACAGCACGCGTGGATTAAGACAAGGTGATCCTATTTCTCCCTTTATTTTCATAATTATGGCCGAGACCCTCAGTAGAGCCCTTAATAAGGCTTCCTTGGAAGGGAGAATCAGAGGTATATCTCCTGCTGTTAACTATAATAGTGTTGCTCACCAACATTTTGTGGATGACACTATGTTGGTGGGTGAGGTGTCTATCCCAGAGGCTATGGAATTCAAATAGTTAATGATGGATTATGAGGAGGCATCAGACCAATTGATCAATTATGGGAAAATTTTGGTTTACTTTATCAACACTCCGGAAAGAAGATGCAATAAAATAGCTGGAATTCTTGGTTGTGTGACTAAAACCTTCCCGACTAGGTATCTAGGTATGCTTATTGGAGTGGAAAAACCTAAGAATGCTGAATGGAAATTCTTAATTGATAGGTTTTTGAAGAAACTTGAAGGCTGGAAAGGTTCTCTGTTATCCCAAGCTGGCAAGGATGTCCTCCTCAAGTGCTCGATTCAGAATTTTCCTGTTTATTCAATGTCTATCTATAGGTTACCCTCTTCGATTGCTAGTAAGTTGGAGAGTATTCAAAAAATATTTCTATGGAGTGGCTCAAAACCCAAAGATAGAATTCCTCTTATTGGTTGGGAAAAGGTTTGCTCCCCCAAAAAACTTGGAGGTCTAGGTATCAGAGACTAGACCAAAATGAATAAAGCAATGTTGTCTAAAATGAGTTGGAGGCTGGTCAAGGAAGAGAGTGTTTGGACTTCTATTATCAAGGGAAAATATTGGCCAAATATTTCAGCCTATGAATGAATGGTGCTTCTGCATCCAGGATTCAAATGGTTCTTCTTGTTTCTAGAAATCGATAAACTAGGAAAAACACGTTGTCTCTGAGGGTAGAAAATGGATGGTTGGCAATGGGTGAATGATTAATTTTTGGGAGGAAAAATGGTTAGGGGACATTCCTCTTAAGATCATTTACCCCACAGTCTATAGAGATTTTGTTTCCAAATATGGGACCAAGGTAAGAGATTATTTCAACTTTGATGAGCCTCTTGGCCAATGGAAAACTATAGAATTGGATGGTTCTAACAACATTGATATTTCTTCTATTAACAACAAATTAAGAGGCGTTATTGTTAATAAGGAGAGCTTAGAAGATGATAGTATTTACTGGTCAAAGGAGGACAGTGGAATCTTCTCGGTTTGAAGTGCCTACAATTCTTTCTTTTCTGATGTGGGGGAAACTAAAAACTTCAATTGGGGAAGTGTTTGGGTCAAATAGTTAATTCCCAAGATTAATATGTTCTAGTGGTTGGTTATCCATGATAAGATTCTAACTGTCAGCAACCTAAACAAGAGAAATTTCCATATGGTTAACAGGTGTGTGCTGTGTGAAAGTGAGAGTGAAGACTCCTCACACCTTTTTCTCAGCTGTCCCTATCTGGTCTCGGTTAGAAAGACTATTCTTAATATTTTTGAAGTCAATTGGGTATTCCCAGATTCCATTAAAAATTTTTGGTCTCAATGGTCTAGTCCTTTTAAGAGCCAAGGATTAAAATATTTGTGGACCTTTTCTATTATGCATTTAGCTTGGGAGATATGGAAGGAGAGAAATAGAAGAATTTTCAAAGGTAAGAAAGAGTCGATTAAGAAATTTGGAGCCCATTGTGTTAATACCATTCAGGCTAATTTCTCTAATCTGAACCCTCAAAAGAAGACTATCTTTCAGAATGAAGCCAGATTTTCCTTAAAGTGGGGTTTGGGATCCTCGTCAACTAGTACCCCTACTCTTAACCCTAGACTCAAAGGATGGGTGAAACCTAGCAAGGAGTGTATTAAGTTGAACTTTGATGGCGCTTCCAAAGGAAACCCTGGTAGAGCTGGTTGTAGCAGGGTGTTCCGTGATTCTGAAGGCATATTTATTCTTGGGTACCATCACAATCTTGGAACTCAAACTAACCATGTTGCTGAAGCAGCGGGGGTTTTTTGGGGGGTGTTTATAGCTCTCCAATACAATTTGGAGGTGGAAGGAGACTCTATGAACATAATTAACAACATTACTGGGAAAGGATCCATTTCAATTTCCATCCAAAACTCTATAAAGAGTATAAAGGAAATGTCAAATTTATTTGAAATTATTACCTTCAAGCATGTTTATAGGGAGGCTAACTTTGTTGTGATTGTTTTGCTAATATGGGGGTTAATTGTGATGAGTTGACACTTATCAATGAAGTGGAAGCTCTTGATCCCAAGGTGCGAGCACACTTACATAATGACATAAATGGACACATCATCAAATAATGTCAGTTCATGGTGTGTCAAAGTCATCATGGTCATTTATTGTAGGAATAGTGTGCATTTATTTCTAAATATTATGAAGATTGGGGAGAGGATCCACTCGTGTGTCTTGAAATCCTTTTTTGCCTTCCGTGCCTAGAGAAATAATATTTTTGGGCTTGCGTGTAATCCTCTGGCTACCTGGAATTCTGGATTTTTTGTGAATGGTTTTTTGTGTGGTCAAATGGGTGGAGACCTGGTTAGAACTGAACCTGCTGATCTCGAAGGGGTGACACCTGAAGCCATGGATTTTTTTGATAGTAAGGGTTTCTCGCCCTTCCTCAAAATTTCGAAGGTCATTTTGAAAATCTTAGTAAAGATTTTTCTAGTGCTTGGAAGTCTACAAAAAAGGTGCAGTTTTTGAAATGAAAGGGATCAACATGGATATTTCTATGAAATTGGTTGCCAAAGTGATGGGTCTTCTTGTAGTTTGGAGGGAGGTCTATAAACCCAAAAAATAAGCCTCCAACAAGCTGAACCTATTTCTCAAAGGTAACAAAAATATCACTTCCCACTTTGCTGGTTAACTTTTTCTATCTTTACCCAAACCGTTTGACGATGTGGCTCTCACCCTTATCTAATTTCTCACTCTTAAGGGCCATCAAAAATGCATTTACACCTATCACCTACCAATGATTAATCATTTTAGGCATGGTTAGGATTTTATTTTCCCCGACTTTCTTTTCTGTTCACTGAGTGCTTCTATCTCTTATTTTAGAACTAGAAGGGTCTCTATCCCACTCCATCAGGGATTTATTCTCGATCTTGTCAAAAGAGCAACTCTAGATATTGACAAGCTTGGCTCTCTTACTAAACCCTAGAAGCTTATGTGGATGGGTTTGACTCGGACTTCAAGGAAAAAAACTTGAGGAAGAGTCTAATTCTTAGGATGGTGACTTGGAAGAGGATAAACATGAGGTTGAAATTATGGCAGCCTAGAATCTTAGAGAGATGAAATCTGAACAGGTTCCTAGTGTTCCTTTGAATACTAAAGGGGAGTCTAGTAACCAGGATTCTCCCACTCCTATCAATGTGTAATTGGAACAACAGTTTGAGGTCATGGGGCATGTTAGACCTGTGAAATAAAAAAACCATCTGGATAAGATGGCAGTGGACATTGAAGAACTTAAGGGAGATATGAGACTCACCAAGATCTCGGTGTAGTTTTTGTTCAATGATTGGCATAAGATGAAATTGTAGGTTGAGGAAGTAGTTAGCAATGGGCATGACAGAGAGATTGATATTTTAAAATCCAACTATGGTTTCATAACCAGTGAGTTGGACCATTTTTCATGTTATTCTCCATAGCTACATGGAGTGGAGTGTTGTCATGGTTAAGTCTACTCCACAACATCTCTAGACTTTGGGTCAGCTTGCTAATGCTTATAGTGTTGTGGATAGTTAAGGAAGGAAAAGAAAGGTGACTCCCAATGGTCTCGACTTGGTGTCTTTGGATGCTAACATAAATGCTCTGTCTAAGGAATGGGAAAAGGTGCTGGAGGGGATTGAAAAAGCCTATAAATGATCTGGGGAGGGGTGTCTTGTTTTATTTACTCTCTGTTTCTGTTTGGATGTTAGTTTTTACATTGTTGTTAGTTCCTCTGTGTTTTTTTCTGTTGTTGTTTAGATACTCTTTTATGCTCTGGGGGGAGCCCGTTTATTATGTACTATTATATTATCATTTTTGATGGTTTTGTAATGTAATTATCTACTCTCATGGAGCTGTGACTTTGTTCGGGGTAGGGTCCCCTCAACCCTTTTTACCTCTTATCAAAAAATAATATTGAGTTTTGTGGTTTAAATACTTGAATAGTGATTGCATTGAGAATTTAGAGAGTGTTTTCACTCTATTTAATAGTTCATGAAGGTTTGTTATTGGATGCATTATCTCCAATTAAAAGATTTAAGTTAGACTGTGTAGGTGATGTGAAGATTGTGCATGTAAGATCTAATGGTCTGTGATATGAATTAAAAACTCCCTTCAATGAAGAACACATTATAGAAGTGATTGAAGTATCATTTCATGAATTATAAATTATTCCCATTATGATATCCTAATGCAAGTGGTAAACTAGTTGAAAATAGTACTGTGACTATGCCTTGTGTTGTTTGAGAAAACCTTAACTTACTTTGTCTTTGTGATGAGTATAAGCATGAATGAAATCTATAAGAATGGTTAGAAGAAGTGCATCTAAGACATGGTTGAGACTTATACAAGGAAAGGATTTATTGTTTCTTTGAGTGAGATAGGGATTTTTAGTGGCGAATATTCCATATTAGGAAAATTTGAAAAGGCATGTGTTTTGGAGTAGGTCAGTGTACTATTCACCTAAAATTTCTAGCATAATTTTTTTTATGGGTAAGATTCACCTACCATTGAAAATACTCCTATATAAACCTAGGTAATTCTCCCGGTAGTATACTAGTAACTTACTACTAACTTACTGAGGTATCATTTGAATTACTTGTGAATTACAAGTAGATGAAGTGTAGATCAGAGTCTTAGACTGGTTATTATAGACTTGTGACAAGAAAGTGTCTTTGACACATGAAAAGGAAAATTTTCATTTCCAAACGGGCGACAATCTAGTGTTGCTGATGCGTGACAAGAGGGTTGTTGACGCATGAAAAAGGAGGGTAATAGATGGGTAACAAAAGAGTGCTACTGATGAGTGTCAAGGGGTTGTAGATGGTCGATAAGGGGATTATTGGTGTCATGTGATAGCTAGGTACCAAAAAATTATTCGTGTGACAAAAATATGCCAGGAAAAAAAAATTCCCCCCTTAAGAAATTGACAAGAAAAATTTTGACTCTAAAACCCAGGAAAATTCACCTTTCCATGAAAGTGGTTCCAGGTATATTCACCAGGGATTTTCCACCTCCAATTTCCCAGACGCCTCTTAAAATGAACCCCGAGTTGAGAGTGAGGGTTTGAAATACCTTGTTTTGGCATGAATACAAGAACCCAAATCAAGTGGTAGATGAAGAATCTGGTTGAATGTTCCTCACTGTTAGAACATGAATGGATATAGATATATCATATACATTCACAAGAATTTTGAAACCTTGAAAATGAATATAAGGAAATATATAAGGTTTTGTGTGTTCACAGACTAACATAGTTAACAGTTATGGTTTTAGAGAAGAATAAGATTTGAAGATCTTAATCAATGAATCTTGGCCTAATATTTGGAGGAAATGGTGTTGACATTGTACCTTAACATATTTAGAAATAATTTTGATATTTTAGTGAGTAATTATGAGATGTTTATGACAATTTTTTGTCCCAATGGGTTGACAGTGTTGCTAGAGACCTAAGTAACACTTGTATTTTATGGATTTTGATGAAATTTTCCAAAGAAAACTATAATGGAAACTTACACATAGTAAGAACACCAAAATGGGTGCCTAGATATGTGAAGTTTGAATCTTTAAAATCTTTCTAATGAAATT
The DNA here is from genome assembly GCA_019776745.2 of Taxus chinensis. NCBI lineage: Eukaryota > Viridiplantae > Streptophyta > Pinopsida > Cupressales > Taxaceae > Taxus > Taxus chinensis. Next base: position 432,744,750 of record CM034153.1, on the reverse strand, counting down.
TATGGCTAAAAGTGCTTGTAAACAGGGCTAGTAGAGACCAAGAAGGATGTGAAAGTAAAAGGTTTGAGAGAGAAGTTCTTGGAGTTGGTTCATAAAGTTTTGCACAACCATATTGAAGGTAAATATTATTTGAATATGGTTTCACTTTGTTCTGGGTAAGTGTATAACCTTTTAACCTTGAATCTAGGAAGAACATGGTCTTAAGCACACTTGAAGGGAAGTCTTAAGTAAGTTAGGTGCAAAGTGATATATTGATATTTTTAGTGATTGATCTAACATTGGTTTAAAGTGATAAATAAGGTGTAAGAATTTATAAGTTCCATAGATAACTACAAAGCCAAGATTTTCTTGTTGGTGCTAAGAACTAGTGAAGTGAAGAGAAGAGAAAGTTGAGGAAAGGTAAGTGATAGTGGAGTTCCATGAAATGAGGTCTTCTAGATAGTTAAAATTGACATTGTTTAAGGTTTAAGGATTGTATGAATTAGGAGAATAAAGAAGGAATAAGCCACTTAAGGTGAAACTTGATAAAATTTTTCTTGGTTGAGCCATTTTAGGCTTCTTGAAGATCCTCATTGCAAAGATTTTAAGTAAGAGTTGTTGGTTGATCCCTCTTTCTAGTTGAATGCATGTAATTTGTATATAGTTCTACATCATTTTGGTATCATAGTATATGCTTCTTATTGATGATATTTTAATTATATTTTTGTGGCTAACAATGTATTTGTGTGAGTGTGTGGATGAAAATGACAGGTTGAAAGAAGAAGAATTGGAAGTGTAAGAGTGAAATAAGAGTGTCAAGACACCAAAAGACTAGGTCATCAATCCTAGGTGAGGTATGAGAGAAGAAAGGTGAGAGAACTTGGTTGAGAAGAAAGAAAAGAGATAGATGGATAGATAAGAGTTCGTAAGAGAGCTGGCGAAGATGATTATACACAAGAAGAGAAAATTAAATATAGAGATAAAGAAGAAAGAATAATCCAATAAGAGAGAAGAGGTAAGAAAGTAAGAAGAGTGGATGCAGAAGGATTTGATAGAGATGAGAAATGATATGGAGAATATTACATAATTTCTAAGATATGAGAGTGTGGTGGAAGAATAAGTGAGATTTATGATGAAGAAGAAAGCTAAGTGGCCTATAGAGCTACTTGTAATAAGAAATCAAATATTGCAGTTGAGAAAGAGGATCAGAAGTGAAGAGAATAAGTTGAGACAAGAGGAAAATAAAGAGAAAGAGGCTATATAATCGATGAGTGAAGATAAGACCTATGAGAATATATTGAAACAAGTCAAGAACCATGGATACATACTTGTAATAAGAAATCAAATATTGCAGTTGAGAAAGAGGATCAGAAGTGAAGAGAATAAGTTGAGACAAGAGGAAAATAAAGAGAAAGAGGCTATATAATCGATGAGTGAAGATAAGACCTATGAGAATATATTGAAACAAGTCAAGAACCATGGATACATAGTGCCTAAATGGATGAAAAAGTCAGCAGCAAAGAGAGAAGAGATCAAGCTAAGTAAAATGATTGAGAAGACAAGTACACAATGACAAGGCAAGAAAGAGAAAACAAACTTCTTGAGAACACAAGAAAAGAAAAAGGAACCAAGGATGATTTGGAAAATAAAGAGGTAATAAAATGAAGAGAGAGGATGCACACATAGAAGAAAAACATATTTTAAAGGTCAAGGAAGGGAAGAAAGCAAAGAATTAAGGAAAGGTAAGAAAATGTGATTCTTAGTTGGTTGATATTGATGTTTGTGTGAGTGAATTCCTTGAAATTTTACAAGAAGATGATTCTAATAGTGCATTTTAGAAGTATGATGACAAGAAAGGATGTAATGATGCTTTCATGGGTGAAATGGATGATCTATTCTAAATGTTTTTGGATGAGATGGACGACGGAAAGAGTGTAGGTACAACTGAGAGAGAGGTGATTTATTGGGCATAAAATGTTGGGGTTAGACACACACACCAATTTTGTATAGACCTATATTCAATTGAAGCATACAAGAAATAAACAAATAAATTATACCAGAAGAAAAATACATAAGATATAACATTGTTCACCAAGTGTGGGCTACGTCCACCAAGAAACAACCAATCTATTATTATTTACTTTACAAAGGAAATAGAATGAATATTTGCAATATTCCACACCTCTCATAGATGTACATTACTTTTCCTTAAAAATCTTCTCTCCAATAAAGTATTCTTACAATTATCTCTAATCTTTTCTTATAACCTTAGCTTTCTAGCTTATAAGTATATACAAACATTAGGGTAACTTAGCTATGCATTTACAACCATCTGATCACATTTATAACCAAGGGTCAAATTAAAACCCACATTTTAAATAAAAAAATTCATACACAAGTAACCGATGCCGGTTACCCAACCGATGTCAGTTATTGTGTAAACTTGCAAGTTTCTAAAGCATGCTATTTGTGAAGCCATTTAGCTCCACAACTCAATAATCTCCCACTTGGAGATAAATTGTTGCATTGTACATATAGATCCATCCTTGGATCATTTCCTTGGCATGTTTCTTCCTCTTCAAGTCTCAAACTCGAAGACCAACAAAAGTGGAGTGAAGCTCTAACTTCTCCTTTTCCAATGGTTTCATTAGCATATCCGTAGGATTCTTATTTATATGAATTTTCTCTAGTTTCAGCTGCCCATCTTCCAACAACTACCATATGAAATGATATATAAATTGAATATGTTTCATTCTTGAATGAAATGTTTATTTTTTTTCCAGATGAATTATACTTTGACTATCACTGTACAATCTACAATCCTTTTGCTGCTTTTCCAAATCTTCCATTAACTTGCTCATATATATCATCTCTTTTCTAGCCTCTGTAGCTGCAACATATTCGGCCTTTGTAGTAGAAAAGGCCACAACCTTTTGGAATCTCAAAATCTAGCTAACTGTCATGCCACCTACTGTGAATAAATATCCTGTGGTGCTTCTCCTACCATCCAAATCTCCAACCATATTTGAATCAACATAGCCGCATAAAGAAGTATTTGAACCTCCATATCATAAATGCATGTTATATTTACCTCTCAAATATCTAAGTATCCATTGGACTAATTTTCAATGCTCTTTACCTAGATTGGCCATAAATCTGCTCACAGCTCCCACTTCTTGTGTAATGTCTAATCTGATACAAACCATTGCATACATAAGACTTCCAACTACTGAAGCATATGGAACCCGTGCCATGTACTCAACATCCTCATGTGATGTAGGAAACTGATCTTTTCTTAATTTAAAGTGTTCAACTAGAGGTGTACTCACAGGTTTTTAATTATGCATTTTAAACCTTTCAAACACCTTATTGATATACTCTTCTTGAGACAAGTACAATTTCCTGTTCTTCCCATCTCTATGAATTTGCATGCAAAGGATTTTCTTTGTAGCTCCTAAATCCTTCATTTTAAATGCATGAGCTAACTTTTCTTTAAGCTCAACAATGTCCTAATTACTATATCCTTCAATAAGCATATCATCTACATACAATAACAAAATAATATAGCTTCCATTTTCAAGCTTCTTAAAATAAACAAAATGGTCAGATTCACATCTCATATAACCAATCTCATGCATAAAACTGTCAAACCTCATATACCATTGCCTCGGGGCTTGCTTGAGCCCATAAAAGCTATTTTTCAACCTATACAGAAGTTTCTCCTTACCCTTGACTTCATATCTAAGTGGCTGCTACATATATAACTCCTCATCCAAATCACTATGAAGGAAAGTCGTCTTAACATCAAGTCACTCACAATGAAAATATTATATTGCAACTAAGCTCAAAATAGTATGTATGGAAGTCATTTTTACTATAAGAGAAAAAATATCACCAAAATTAATACCTTATTTTTGTGCAAACCCTTTTACCACAAGCCTTGCCTTGTATTTTTTTATCCACCATCTTCTTCCCTGATCTTGTAAACCCATTTATTCTGTAATGTTCTATTACCTACTGGCAACTTAACCAAATCCCATTCCTAGTTTTGTTTCAAGGATTCCATCTCCTCATCCATTCCATACACCCAATTCTTTTGGGATTCCTCATGTATTTCTTCTTCAAAACTTCTTGGCTCACCACTATCAATCAATAATAGATAAAATAAGGAACATGTAAATCTTTCTGGAGGTCTACTTACTTGTTGTAACCTTTTCATAGAAATATGGGGTGTTGGAGGCTAATTTTGTACATCATGTACATTCATATCAACCTTTGATAGTGACCAACGCTGGTCACCTACTGCCAACGTCGGTTTTGGCAACTGAAACTAGTCCTCTGCTACCGATGTCAGTTTAGGATGTCAACGCCGGGCACTGTAACCAACACTGGTACCTGTAGCTATCAATTTTAAATTGGAGAATGAATTTTCTTCCACAAAATCTTCCACTGATTCATCCTTAGGCATAAAAATATGATACTTGTACATTCTCTTTTCATTTCATTCAATATCATGACTCCCAAAAATCTTAGCATCATCTAAATCCCAAAAAACGTAATCCAAAATCACAATAGCTATAACCAATACAAATGCATCTCTTAGATTTAGCATCCAATGTCTTCCTATTTTCTTTATCAACATGTAAAACATATTCTGAGCTAAATAATCTAAGAAAATAAAGATCTACCTCTTTTCCAGTAGAAGCATCATTTAGTATTCCACCATCCAGTGCACTTGAAGGCCCATAGTTGATTGAATATAATGTCGTGTCTACTTCTTCTGCCCAAAATTGTAAGGGTAATCCAATATGTATCCTCATGCTTCTTGCATGTTCCATGATAGTTCTAATCATTCTTTTAGCCACAACATTCTCTTGTGGTGTTCTAGGAATTGTTATTTCTCTGTGTATTCCATTCACCGAATAATAATAATTAAACCCTTACTACAATACCCATCACCATTTTCAGATATAATATTTATGCTTTATACAATACAGCCATAAATTTTTTGTGGCATCATCAATGAAAGTCACATAATATTGGGATCCTCCATGAGAAGCTACCTAGGATGGTCCCCACACATCTAAGTGCACAAGATCCAAGTTTTTCTCCTTCTTTATTGCCCCAACTTTAAGAAATATCACTTTCTTTTTCTTTCCAAATATTTAATGCTCACAAAAATCAAGATCTACATGTTTCAAAGCTGATAACTTACCCTTCACCTTTAATAGTTGCATTCCCTTATTACTCATATGGCCTAACTGATTTTTCCACATGCTTGCATTTGAATATGAAGTAAATAACAAAGAAAAGGAATCATTATTACAAGTAGAAAAATACAATGTAACTACCTTCTTTCAATTTGTTACAACAAGATATCCCTTGGTAACTTTCCAAGAGTCGACTGTAAATGTAACCATGCAACCAGATTCACCTAGTTATCCTATAGAAATTAGATTTCTCTTTAGGCTTGGCACATACCTCACATCTTTTAATACCCATGTATTTCCATTCTACAATTTTAGATGAACTTCCCCTTTACCAGTAATATTGCATGGTTCATCATATCCTATATAAACATGCCCAAAATTACCTTGGACATAATTTCTAAAATAACCCTTATTAGGGGTAGTATGGAAATAAGCTCCTGAATCTAAAACCCAAGATTATATTTTATTATACAAGGAGAGAATAAGGGCATCTTGCATTACCTTAGTTACAAAATTTTCCTCTTTACCTTTATCTGGTATATTCTCTTTGTTTTCCTTGAACCAACAATCCTTATTTGTATGTCATTTCATTCCACAATTCCAAAAAGTTATTCCTCTACCTATGGATTTAGATATGCCATTCTTAGACTTTGATTTCCCATTATTCTTTCCCTTGGATATCTCCTTCTACCTTCCTCTGCTTTCTACAGTCAAAGCATTTCCAGATGATGACTCTCATGTACTTTCCCTATGTATTTCTTCATTCAAGATTATACTAACCACATCATCAAACTTCAAAATATTAGTAGAAGATGTTGTATTACTAAAATCCATAACCAAGTTATCCCAACTATCTAGAAAAGAGCATAAGAATAAAATTTCTTTCATCACTTAGTGATATTTCTTCTACCATTATTGCCTTCTTCAAAAACCTTTTTGTTGAGGATCTTCTTAGTGATGAAGTTATTAAGCAAGAAATCCTTAACCAATTTGAACCCACTATTAGTCCTGATAAAAATTAGGAGCTCATTGTTATCCCTGATGACGAGGAGATCAAAGCTATTTTGGATGCTATGGAAGGTGATAAAAGTCCCGACCTGGATGGATGTCTTACTTTTTTCTTCCAACTCTATTAGGATATTGTTAAGAGTGATGTGGTTTCTACTGTTCAATAATTTTTCCAATCGGGCTACTTACTTAAACAGATTAATCATACTTTTATTTCCCTCTTACCCAAAAAACCTAGGGCTAAGGATTTGGGGGAATTTAGACCAATTAGTTTATGCAATACCATGTACATGCTCATCTCTAAAATTTTGGACTTTAGACTTAGGGAGACCCTTGATAGCTTCATTTCTCCCAACCAAGGGGCTTTTGTGCTTGGTAGAAAAATTCTAGATAATATTATTACAATTCATGAAACTATTCATTATGTGGAACTTTCTGGAAGGGAAGCCATGATTCTGCAGCTGGACATGCAAAAATCCTATGATATAATTTCTTGGGATTTTTTGTATTCTCTTATCTCTAAGTTGTCTTTTAATCCTTATTTCATTAAAATGATTTAGGCTTATACTAAGGATCCGAGCTTTTCAGTTATCATAAATGGTAAACCCAATGGTTTTTTCAAATTTGGAAAGGGGATGAGATAAGGAGACCCTTTATCCTCCTTCATGTATATGGGTGACTGTTCTGAAAGTGAAATATTTTTCACCCTTTGTGGAATGTTGTATTTTTTTTTCAGTGATTTGGTGCTTCTGAGAGGTTTTGTTTTTTGGAATAACCTGTCAAACTAGGAAATTATTAATCAAAGGGTGCAAATGGAACCTTGGAGATGGCTCTAAAATCAAATTCTGGGAGGACCCTTAGGTGGAGGATGTTGCCCTAAATTTGAGAAATCCTTGGAGGAAACTTTGGCATTTCTACTCTGATGAGAAAGGAGATCTTGTGTGTAATGATTGGGATGATGAACACAGATGGTCTCCTATCCTTCCCCCTCCTTTCTTTCATGGGGATATTTAACCTTTTCATGAGTTAAAAAAGTAACTAAGTGATCTTCATACCCCTCCAAATAGTGTCAAGGATAAGCTTGTTTGGAGACTCACTAATACTGGGGATTATGAGGTTAAATCTTGATATTTGAAAAAATTTGACCATATGGATTCAAATGTTGTTTAGAGGAAGGTTTGGAACAAAAATCTTATCCCTAAGATCAATTTTTTTCCTGGGAAGTCATCAAAGGTAAGATCCTTATTGTTTATTGTCTAATAAGGAAGGGAATGATCATTATTAGCAAATGTGGGCTATGTAAGAATAATGTAGAAACTATTAGGCACTTATTTCTGGAATGCCCTTTCTCTTTTAAAGTTTTTGCAATGATCTTGGGTATCTTCAATGTGCAGTGGGTCCTCCCTGGTGATGTGTCTCTCTTACCTAAGTAGTGGAACTTCAATTTTTAGAATGACATGGTTAAAAAAAAGTGGAATATGGCCTTGCCTCACATATTTTGGGGAATTTGGATTCAATGTAATAATAATATTTTTAAGAACAAATCAGTTAGCTGGAGTAGGCTTTCTGAAAAAGTGTTACGGGATCTTAAGGATAACTCCAAGATCCTTAAATCCAAATAGGTTAGAGTGTGATTGAAGTGGGAGATGGATGTGCTTAGGAAATTAGAGGTTGAATCCTCTTTCATCATTAAGGAAAATCTGAAATGCATTATCAAATGGATCAAACGTCAGATGGAAACTTCAAGCTAAATTTTGACAGGTCGGCTCATGTGATTGAAAAAGTGGCTGGAGGAGGGGGCCTTATTCATCACCATAAAGGTATTTGTATTGAATCCTATTCAGGGCCTATAGGAAATCCATAGAACAATGTAGCAGAGGCTAAAGCTATGCTTTGGGGAGTTAGGATTTGTCGTGACATAGGATTAAAAAATATGATTATTAAGGGTGACTCGACTTGTGTCATTAATGCTCTCAAGGATAGTAGGAAGTGTGGCTTGAAACTTAATAATTTGATTATGGAGGCACGTGCCATCCTTTCTTCATTTGATCAAGTGGTCATTCAACACTCTTATCATGCAGGGAACAAATTGGAAGATGCGTTGGTAGATAAAGGTACAACCATGGTGGATTTTGAGACATGGATTAGAACACATAATCCTTGGAGTCAGGTGAATAAGCTCATTAATGATGACACAATGTAGGAATAATGGTTTTAACGACAACCCTGGTTTGCACGCTCAGGATTACGAAAGGAATTTCCTCTTTTGGAAAACCAACCTTGTCAATTTCACTTGGTTCTTGGATTAGTGTATCTCTCAGATCTGTGAAGGTATTTTTTGTAGGTTTCATGGGGGGTGATAGGGTGAGAATGGAACCCACCATTTTTCTCAATCTCAAAAATGACACGGGTATGTGGAAGTTGTTGCATAAAGGGGGTTTTACTAAATTCATTCGAAGGCTCAAAGGTAATGACCCTATCCCGTTTGTTGAATTTTCTACTGCTTGGAAGGATGGTAGTTTTGATTTTTATGGATTTCATATTGATGTCTCAGAGGAATGAATTTATGAAGTTACTAGGTTAAAAATGGAGGGCCTCAAAATTTTTAAGGAAAAAACTAGGAAGAAGAAAGAAATTGTGATTTTCTTTAAGGCTGAGGAAAAAATCATTGCTTACGATGATGGGATTACCCACACTTGATTTTCAGATAGGTGGGTTGATGTTTGCATGGTTATCCTGAACTATTTGACCTTTGAAGGGAAATTTAAATTTTTTTTTACCTATCATCTGTCTATTCTCAATCTTTTTTTTTGGGATCATTCTATGAGCCTCACTTATTTTCTTTATTGATCACTACTCTCAACCATCGAGGATTTTAAGAAGGAAAAGATGGATATCCCCCTCCACCAGGGTCTCATCCTCCTCATAGTTCAAAGAGGTAAAATGGCCATCCCTTTCCCTGTTAATGATCATGATTCAGACCAGGAAAACCTAGCCTCCCACATTAACAAAATTAAAAAACAGAAAGTGATTGACTTGGATAAGGGAATTTTTGATGCCTCGTGCAATCTCAAAAAGGGTATCAAGAATTTGGATGATAATTCCACCAAAAGGGCCCAAGAACTTGTTGATTGGGAGGCTAGGCTTATGAGGGCTGAGACCACCAATGACACCATTCTCACCATCAACAAAAACCTCATTCAAGAGCTGAAATATTGCCATCAGCGTATTGATTCCCAGAACAAAACCATCAGGGGTATCCAAGCTGATTTTTTATGCAAGAGAAACATATTTCTATTCTATAGGATCAGGTTACTATTGAGGAGGGATAAAACAATATGAAGTTGATGTTGAGCTCCTCTGACAGTGAGGAATCAGAAACTAGAGATAGCTCGGGTATGGTTGCTGAATCCAATCAAAGAAAGGAACAGAAGGAACAAGTTGAGTCCCAGATGAATAACGAGGCTATAAAATGACCGAAAAGGGTCATTATCAAGGTGGCTGATAAGAGGGATGGAGGTCCAAACACTAGATCCCGTAACAGGGCCACGATGAACTAATTACGTACCTTTTACTACCCTTTTCTATTTTGTTTGTTTTTTTATTTATGCCCCTTTGGGGTCCAAAAAACTCTGTTAATTTTGTAAACTCTAGTAGTTTGGTCTATTGTGTGGGGGCCTGTTGTCAATCTCAATTGACTCTTCCTTCATGGAATTTTTAATTTTTTGTCTTTGAAAATTTGTTCCTTTATGTATGGGGTTTTTTTGGTCCCCATTTAAAACCAACCCTTTTTATCTTATCTACAAAAAATTGTTTTCACTTCATCATTAAATGGAATATTAAATGATTTTAATTGATTTACAATGGAACATAAATCATTCAAATGGCTTGATACACCTTATTACATTTTATAATTAAATAATTTCTTCATTAAATAAACTTTATTCGAAGCACTTGGTTTTTCATATAAATTAGCTAAATATTTCATCAAATCTAATGTGCTTGTTACTTTAGTAATATTTAAAGCTACAGATGCTACCAGAATCAATCTTATGGATATAAGAGCCTTTCTGTCAAGAATCTTCCATTCTTAATCAGTCATCTTTGTAGGCTTTGCACTCACATCCACGATAAGTATAAATATTTGTGATACAGATAATCTTTCACCTGCATCTTCCATAATTGATAATTATGGCCATCAAATTTTTCCACTTTGTATTTATTATCTTATGCCATTGTTGTGCTCCCACTGAATCAGAAATCCCTCTGTGAGTAAATCTATCAACACAAAAAACCCTCAAACAAAAAATGTTTGATACCAGTTGTTGGGGTTAGACACACACACACACACACACACACACACACACCATTGTTGTACATATCTATATTCAGTTAAAGAATATAATCAATAAACATAGAAATTATACCAGAAGAAAAATACACAAGATATAAGATGGTTCACCCAGTGTGGGCTACACCCACCAAGAAACAACCAATATATTATTCTTTTCTTTACAAAGGAAATACAATGAAAAATTGAAATCTTCCACATCTCTCACAGATGTATGGTACTTTTAATTTACAAGATTATCTCCAAGAAAATATTCTTACAATTATCTCTAATCTTTTCTTCTAACCCTATATTTCTAGCTTATAAGCATATACAAACATTAGGGAAACTTAGATATGCATTTACAACCATGTAATCACCTTTATAATCAAGGGTCGAATTAAAACCTGCATTTAAAATAAAAACATTCACGCATAGGTAACCTATGCCAGTTACCCAACCAATGGCAATTGCTCCTAGGTGACCGATGCCAATTACCCAACCAACGTCAGTTATTTTGTAAACCTGTAAGTTTGTAAATCATGTTATTTCTAAAGCCATTTAGCTCCACAACTCAACATATAATAGACTAAATGAAAGAAAAGAAAGTGACGGTACAGACTTAGAGCAAGTTGATGTGGTTAAGAAGATGAATGAATAGGAAAATTGGAAATAAAATGAAGAAAAGTCAGATTATGGAAAGGAATATGAAGAGAACAAATTGGACATGGATTTTACATGGATGAAAAAGATGGAAAAAGATGAAAAACAGTCTATTTTTTCTATTGTGATATTTTTGTGTGTAGATACAAAGGATGAAAGCATGAAGATAGTGAAGATAAAGGTGGAGATTAAGAAGAAAAGAAGCAAAGTAAAGGAAAATGCAAGGAGAAAGACTAGTATATAGGAACCAGGTGGTCTTAAGGCAAGAAAGGATAGTGTAAGTGAAGAAGTAAAAAGTTCAAGAACATGCGAAGAAGATGAAGAATCGGCTATGAAAACAAAGTGTATGATGTCTTTTCCTCCACCATGAAAGTATGATGCAATAGCATCATCAAGAGGAGATCCAAATGCAAAATTTCATGGTTATGAGGTCAATTTGAGTATGTTAAGTCATGAGAGAGATATTCTTAGGTGTTTAAGAGTTTGAAATTTCAAAATGGTGTTTTCCCTCCAAAATTGAAATTCAAAATTGTAAATCATGATAAAGAGAAATGTGGTTTGTCAAGATGTTAAAGGGATGTTTTAAGGAACTGTTATCCAAAATGTGCCCCTGCTCATTTTTTGTAGCTAACTCCTCTCATTTTTTCCTCTCTTATGCCTCAGTCATAATATTTTGATTTTTAGGCACTCAAAACCTTATGGAAATGACACCATTGGATAGAGCTCTTTCTTAGCTTTCCAGAAAGGTAAAGTTTTCCTCCTAACTCCATGTATTTTTGAAGTTATGGCTCGGCAGAGTTTTTTTAGAAAAATTTTCCCTTGAAAGGCCGGCGGCTAATGAGATGCTGCCACGTGGCACTTAGAGTGGTGGAGCGCGGGGAAATTTTGGAAAATTTTCCAAATGACCAAAAAGGTGCAAAAATTCAAATTTTTGCCCGCCAACCCGATTTGGCCCTGTTTTTCCCTAAAACTTCAAATGGCCATATCTTTCGATCCAGAACTCAACTTTTCACATTCTTTATATCAATGGAAATCTGGTGAAATTCTCTACAAGATTCCGGGGTCATTTTTGAATTTTGATGGAGTTTGGAGAGATAAAATCAAAAAACACCTCTGGCACGTGGTCATGGACATAAATGACGTTTCAACCACTGTTTTTAATGAAGAATGGCTCGCATTCTCTCCCAGCATGGCTAAGAATGTCAGGGGATGGGTTTGTAAGGATGCCCATGCTGTTTTGAATGCATTTTGGTCAATGGTTGAATCCCTTCCACGTTTTCCCTTGTTTCTCTCTCCTGGGCTCGACCCATGCATTGTAAAAGCCAGATTTGGCTCATTTTTTGAGGGTTGAACATTTTTTTGGATAGAAAGCTTCTTCTTTCACCTTCAACAAGTGATTTTTGCAAGTATCAGACCTTCTTCATGATTATAACAGGTTTCTGCCTCTTTGATGTTGCAAATGCAAGGATTTTGACAGTGAAAAATGACAGTGTAGACTCTGTGATTAATTTTCAGTCCTTTGTTTGTATCATTTCAGACCTCTAATTGCATCTTATTAGCATGTGTATGATGTTTCATGTTGCATTTTATGAAATTGTGTCAATTTTCATGAACAAGAAGTGTTCACCACTCCTTTGGTGTATCACCTATTAGTTTAGTTTCAATTTTTGCACTTTCTATCTCTGTCTCCTTGGAATTTAGAGTAGGATTTGGATTCAAACCTCTGCAATTGTGCAAATAACAAATTTGATCAGATGAGTTTGAGGAACCAGCCTCTAATCTGGAGATTCCTCTCTCATTTTACAAGTCCCACACTTGGACAGAGGTTTCAATGTTGTGCAATCACACTGGATGCTTGAAACATCAACTTAGAAACCTGATTTGCATCCAGGGGTGCTGTTGATTTGCAACAACAGGAACTAGAGGGTGAGTTAGGTCCTCAGGTGTGGTAATGAGTCGTCAAGTGTGTGTGTAAGTCATGAAATGTTTGAAAAAGATGTAAAATTCCCATAATGTGTTAAGAGGCATATGAAGAGTCATAAAAAGTAGTTAGGGTTTGAAACATATATAATGATGTGATAAAGGGAGAAGTTGATTCGAATGAGGAGTTAGTTATCCTCCTAGGTGAAAATATGAGAGGATGCCTTGAGGAGAGAGAGAGAGGCCTGAGAAATGAAAATGAAGAGGGTAATATTGATTTTGTAAGAATACAATTATATAAATAAAGTAAAGCTATGTTATGTTAAATGATCTTGTGTTGATTACTAATGATATTGTGTTGTGTGGTGTAAATACTAGAATAGTGATTGCATGAATAATTTAGAGAGCGTTTGCACTCCATTTAATAGTTCATGAAGGTTTGTTATTGCATGAACTGTCTCTAACTAGAAGATTTAAGTTAGAATTTGTAGGTGATGTTAAGAATTTCCATGAAATATCTAATGTTCTATGATATGAATTATGAACTCCATTCAATGAAGAACACGTGATAGAAGTGTTTGAAGGATCATTGCATTTATTAGAATTTATTCCCATTGTGATATTCTAATGAAAGTGGTAAACTAGTTGAAAATAGTATTATGAGTGTGCCTTGTGTTGTTTGATCAAACCTTGACTTTATTTGTCTTTGTGATGAGTGTAAGCATGAATGAAATCTATAGGAAGGATTGGATAAAGTGCATCTAAGACATTGTTGAGACTTATACAAGGAAATGAGTCTTTGTTTCTTTTAGTTGAGAGTGAAGGTTTGAAGAGTACCATAAAAAGTAGTTAGGGTTGCATGCAAACATATACTAATGATGTGATAAAGGGAGAAGTTGATTCGAATGAGGAGTTAGTTAGGTGAAAATATGGAGGATGCCTTGAGGAGTGAGAGAGAGGCCTGAAAATGAAAGATGAAGAGGGTAATATTGATTTACTGTAATCAATAACGACATACAATTATATAAATAGAAAGTAAAGCTATGTTAATGTTAAATGATCTTGTGTTGATTACCTAATGATATTGGAGAAAACCCACTGTGCTGGTGATAAAGGTTACACTAGAATAGTGATTGCATGAATAATTTAGGTAGAGCGTTTGCACTCCATTTAACTAGTTCATGAAGGTTACAAGTTATTGCATGAACTAGTCTCTAACTAGTAAGAACACTAAAATATGACCAAGTTAGAATTTGTATGATGTCAAGAGAGATTATCCTATGATTAGCAATATCTAATGTTCTTGATAACAGACATTATGAACTCCATTCACCTGACACCTGAACACGTGATTTCATGTAGATTTCCAACTTGTGTTTGACAGGATCATTGCATTTATTAGAATTTATTCCTCTATTGTGACCCTATTCTAATGAAAGTGGTAAACTAGTTGAAAATAAATCCTTCAATGAGTTGTGCCTTGTCAGTCACCCTTTGATCAAAACCCTTGACTTTATTTGTCATTTGTGATGAGATGTAAGCATGAATGACCTATTCTTGTTCTATAGTTCAGGACTTGGATAAAGTGCATCTAATTTTCTAATTGTTGAGACTTTCATACAAGGACATACTGAGTCATTTGTATCTTTTATCTTGAAGAGTTCACCAATTTGAATCTCTATACCATGTTTTGGCATGCATGCAAAAACTCCAATCATGTGGTAGATGAAGAATTTTGATGAATGTGTTAGAAACTGGAACATTGAGAGTGGGGTGAATCATTAAAGATAAAACTAATCAGATTGTTTACTTAATCAATAACGCACATCAAAAGAGAAATAGAAATCACACACACAAGATATGATAATTTTAAAGTGGGAAACCTAAATTTGGAGAAAACCCACTGAACCAAAATGCTATAGGATAAAGGTTACACAGGATTTTGACTTTGTATGGACAAGAAAAAAATGTCTTTCTACATTCCCAATCGATCTTGGTAAAACTTATCATGAATTCAATAAACTGAATTTGACAATAATGACCAAGCCTTTACAACTTTCCAAAAAGAATCTCACTTCATCATTTACTTACAAAACTATGGAGTAAATTGGAAAAATTGACAAACAAACTAAGTTACAGACTAATACGAGTCTAGAACAACTCAAAAATATGACCACACTTCAATTTGGATGTTAAGATACCTGAGAGTTATCCTAGATTAGCAATATAATTTTCACAATTCACATGTAACAGACATAAATTCATTCACCTTACACCTGAACCTTGCATTTCATGTAAAACATGCCCCTGTATTTCCAACTGTAAGGGAAACAATTTGCACAGTATATGAAAAGGAGCTTAGATGAAAAACTAAAACTGATCTTCCTCTAATTCACCCTAGTCTCTATTTTGCAATTCACATTAACATAAATCCTTCAATGTATTTGTGTTTCAGTCACCCTTTACAAAACCCTTTTTATACATATCAAACATAATATGACTGGTAAGATTTAATCCTTCACACACTCTTCAATGGAGTTACTCGAAATATTCTTGTTCTTATGGCTCATGAGTTGTTCATCACCGAATTTTCTGACTTCTACACTCTTCATACAAACATACTAGGACTCATTATGGTCTAGATATTTCTGATCTTGAAGAGTTCAAAAATATGTTGTAAATCCTAGGATCAGGGTTATAGCTACAATGTGTACCCAAGACCACCTTAAAGATTGGTTCTTGAATAATTTTGAGTGAATTTGATAACTTCAAACTTCTAAGGCCTTGTTAAACCAATCTCTACCTTTCCTAAACAATTTGACACCATACATTTGCTCCATTTTCTCCCATCAATCACGAATGACAATGCACAGTAGTTTGAATATTTCTTCTGAGATTAAACATGTTGCTTTAAAAACTTATATAAAATTTTAGAGATTTATGATGCATTAATAGGTATGTTCGACACCAATTCCTTACCTATAGAAAATTGACCAAGTCTTAAGCCTATTGTACTTTTATCCTCATAGATTCCGAGAAAACAGAGACTTGATTTCATTCTCCACGGTTAACATTGTATAAGAGACAACTATGTAATTGTACCAGGGATTATTATCCTTAAACTCAAAAACATAAATACATCTTTATCACTGCATAGGCATGATTATTAAGTCTGAAATTTCATCAAGAATGAAACAAATTTTCCAACCATGCCATTTTGAGTTCACTCCACTTGCGATGAAACAGGAAAGTTCAAGAATGTTTAGGATTTAATATTACTAAGTCCATTTAAATTATGTACCAATAGCCTTGTCAATACTCTTTAAAGAATTAGAATCCTCCTCCATTGAAGAAACACAAACTGGAAGTGTTTGGAGAATGACTTACCAGATCAGTCATTACACAACACATGCATGCCTACATAACACAGATCACCCTGGGAGAAAAGGGTTCATAATTTTGACTTACATGAGGTCTATTATGATTATGAGAGGTGTATTTATCTTACAAAAATGACTTAGAGTTGGAAAATTCACATTAGGTCACTCAACTCAAGAAGAAGCCCTGGAGAGAGAGAGAAAACACCAACATAAGAATACTCGTAACTTTCTTAAAACATGTCCAATTCACATGAATTTTTTTACAATATCTCAAGATTGAAGTCCTCTAAAAAATTAATTCTATGATTTATATAAAGGAGACACTATATTTTTTCTTAAGTGTTAAGAATCCAAACACCTTATTATGCATTTTTCAAAAAGATTGTTGTAGAAAAATAAGCTTAAATTGCACATACCTTCTTAGAACTTGATGAAATTTGGCATGGAGCACCAAAAATCACCCCTCTACATGAAAAATAATCTCATTTTTTCATAAGTATGCATGAAATATTCTATCTTATCTAAATTTTCTCATCCTGCACTACAAGTTTAAAAAGCCAATTTATGTGAAATTTTGACTCTAGGAGCTAAAATAATCCTTGTTTTTTCTTACACATGCTATAGACACTATTACTAGGCTGCTCTCATGATCACATGACCTTTCCATTATCTGTACCAAATTCTCACACCTCATTAGACTCCAGATATAGGCTTAAAAGGGCCCATTTCAATTACAACTTCCATCAGATGACTTGATAAACCATGTGAGAGATATTTCTCATGATTTAAACATCATTACTGACCTATAAACCATCTAAAACCAGAAAAATAACATGTAATATGCCTTTATAGATCAAACACCTCACTATTTGAGTTTGTAACACCTTGAAACCAACCTAAATCACACATGAAGCTTCCTGAAAATAACTTGAACCACTAAGCACCATTGAACACCACCTGACATGAATTATCTTTCACTCTGAAAGTACAAACCCTCTCATATTTATGCCATGTGTACATTGTAAGTTTATTCATATTTACCATATGTTTTTTTGTTTTTGTTTTACAATGCTGCTTGCATATGCATAGTAGACGGGATGAAACTATAATGTAGTAGTTTTAATGATATGAAGAATATTTTTAGACCATGAGCTAAAGTTTCATAGCTACACTGGCCCCCCTTCAATACATCTATGATAAAGGTGTACAAAAACAACAATATAATTAACTTGAAAAATAAACAAAATAAAGCATGCACATACCTTAAGGCTCTCCCCCTAGAAAGATGCTGCTCTCTTTCCTGAAGAGACTCAATTCATTACAATTATTCTTGTATCCAACACCTGAAAAACTCCCCTTGAAATGAATCATGAATATTCAACCTTCACATTCTTCTACTATTTTTACTAGACCTCTTGATTGGTGCCTGAGATTAGAGAAAAAACTACCCTTATCTAGACTCAAACTGGGTCATCTTATAATAACTTTGGCACCTCATCTGCTCCCCTATCATTATGATCTATTTAATGAATTTTAGGGGCTGATGTTACCCCTAATTTATGCCTTAACTACTCAAAACTGGCTCTAGGCAAAAAAATTGTCATTATATCAGCCACATCTTATTTTTTGGATACATGCTCAAGCCTAATTCTCTGCTCATTGAATTTTTCTCTAAAAAAATGATATTTAATGGGTATATGTTTTGTCTTTGAGTGCAACACTAATAGCACTTGTGCTATCAAAGTATAAAGGAATGGGTCCTTCACTTTCCACTTTATAATCTTCAAGAGTTTGTTTCATCCACATCACTTTTGTACAACAAATAGTTACTGCAACATATTAAGCTTCACAAGTAGAAAGATCTACAAGAGACTACTTTTTACTCAACCATGAAACAAGGCACTTACCTACAATGAAATCTCCTCCATTTGTTCTTTTTCTATCATCTATACTACCTGCCCAATCTGCATCTATGAAGGATTTAGTCTAAAATTCTTTACATATTGGATACCAAAGACCATAATTTAATGACCCCATGAGATACTTGAATATTATTTTCACTACTAGAAGATGAACTTCCCTTGGGTCTTCTATAAATCTTCCTACTAGGCCAACTGCTTGCATAATGTCAAGTCTTGATGCCATGGAATACAAAAGGATACCTATCATGGACCTGTATAAAGTTTGATTTACCTTTGGTGAACTATCTTCTCTATTGAGTTTACACCCTACACTCATAAGAGTGCTTACTAACTTGAAATCATGCATCTGGAATATCTTAAGCATTTCCTTAATGTGCTTTGTTTGTGAAATGAAAATTCCTTCCTTATTATGAAGAATTTATAGCCCTAAAAAAATGAAAGCTCTCCTAACATAGACATTTAAAATTCCTTTTTCATTACCTCAGAGAAGCCATGTGACATGATTTCATTATTTCTTCCAAAAATAATGTCATCCACATAAATAAAAACAATCAATAGGTGTTATTTTTCTTCCTTTATATAAAAATTTATATCATTTACACCTTTCCTGAATCCTTGCTCAATCAAATATTTGTCTAACCTACTATAACAGGCTCTAGGTGCTTGTTTGAGCCCATAAAGTGCCTTTTTTAGCCTACATACATAATATAAATAATCAGTAAGAGTAGAATCATATGGTTGCTTAATATAAACCTCCTCATTCAAGTGCCCATTGAGAAAATATGATTTCACATCCATTTGATATAATTTGAAGCCTTTATGAGATACATATGCTAATAAGAACCTAATGGCTTCCATCCTAGCCATAGTAGCAAAAGTTTCATCAAAATCTACTCCTTTTACTTGTGCATAACCTTTACAAACCAGCGTTGCTTTATTTATAGTTACTTACCTTTTTCATTTAATTTGTTCCTGAAGACCCACTTGGTTCCAATGATATTCTTGTCCTTTTGCCTAGGTACAAGCTCCCATGTTTCATTTTTCTCAATTCATTCTAGCTCTTCATTCATTTCTTTTATCCAATTCTAATCCTTACTTTCATCCATTACATTCTTTGGTTCTATTTTGAATAGAAGAGTCATATTTTCTTGATTTTGAACATTTTTCAGTATCCTTTTTGTTTGAACACCTGCTTCCTTATTTCCTATAATTTGTCTTAAAGGATGATCTATTTTAACTTGCCTTGAAGGTGCTTTGGTGTCAGGTCTTTCATCTTATTCACTTTCTTCTTCATGTTCAACTTCTAAAATTTATTCATCATCCTTATTTACATCATCTTGTGGAGTTTCTTTAGGCTGACTTTTTTACCTTCTTTGAACATGATTAATCAACTATAACATTTATGCTCCATATTATCTTGTTTTGAGTCTTATTGTAAAACCTATATGTTGAACTTAAAGTTGAGTATCCTAAAAAGATTCCTTCATCACACCTTGAGTCAAACTGACCTTGATTTTCATCATCCCTCTTGATGTAGCATTTGCTTCCAAATACTCTTAGATGTTTCAAACTTACATGATTTCCTTTCTATAGATCATATGGTGTCTTCTTGTTATTAATTCTAATTTGATCCTTGTTTAAAATGTATATTATTGTTCCCACTGCTTCTCTCCAGTATCCATCAGGCAATTTTTATTCACTGAGCATAGTTTTAGCCATTTCTTGTACAGTTTTATTTTTCTTTTCAACCACCCCATTTTTTTTAGGTGTCCTTGTAGCTGAGAATTGTATTTTTATTCCATGACTCTCATAAAAATCATCAAATTAAGCTAACTAAAAATATCCTCCTTTATTATATCTTAAGCTCTTAATTTTTTCATTCCTTTAATTTTAAACTAGAGCTTTAAAATCCTTGAATCTTTCCAATGCCTCTAAATTTTCTTTGAGAAAAGAAACCTAGGTCATCCTGCTGAAATCGTAAATCAACAACATGAAATAACTACCCCCGTATATGTTTTTAGTTCCGATTGGTCCTATAAGATCTGTATGAATCAACTCTAAAGGTTGTGTGGTAGAATACTCTTTTGTTTTGAAAATTCTCTTTGTCCATTTCCATTGGAGGCATGCTTTACAAATTTTATCAGCTGGTTTTCTAATCTTGGGCATGTTTCTAACACACCCCATAGAACTGATTTTGCCAAGATTGTCAAAATTTAGATGTTCTATGTTAAATCCAACTCTCATCCACTTTACTTGTGAAACATTTTTCTTTGTTTACTTATTTGAGAACATACATGTTATTTTA
The DNA here is from genome assembly GCA_019776745.2 of Taxus chinensis. NCBI lineage: Eukaryota > Viridiplantae > Streptophyta > Pinopsida > Cupressales > Taxaceae > Taxus > Taxus chinensis. Next base: position 432,724,033 of record CM034153.1, on the reverse strand, counting down.
AATTATTTTTACTTATCCAACCATCTTGCCTATTTTCTCTTTTCTTATGTGACAACCTTTATCATGAAATACAATAGTGTATCCTTGTTTGCAAATTTGGATAACACCCAAGAGATTGTGCTTTAATCCTTCAACATACAATACCTTTTTAGTTATGGTTTTTCCATTATCAAGAATTAGCTTACCTTTTCTAACAATGTTTGTTGATGTATTCTCCCTAAATCTCACAGTGTCAGGTGTATTTTAATCTAAGGATATGCATTTGCTCTTGTTTCCTATCATATGGATATAACACCCACTTTTAATATACCACTCCATGTATTCACTATGAGATTGAAAGGATGTTTTTTCTATGAATCCTTGATCTTTTGTTCATGTAGGAACCAATTTTACCATGTAAACATTCATGTTCTGTTGTGGAGGTATTTGATAACATAACTTGGCTATATGCCCATACTTTTTGAAATTGTAACAAATCACTTCATCCTTTCTTCTTGCATGATAAAATTTCATATGTATACCATGACCTCTTACATACATCCTACATTTTGAAGCTTTCTGACCAAATTCATTACATGCAAAATAATATCCATAAAATGAGTGTGCATCCTCATGGAATAGTGTCTTCCTGGATGACGTTTCTTCTTGAAATAAACTTTCTTGACTATAGGGGGATCTTGAATTGTCTTGATCACATTATTGCTTGTTGATTTGTTATCTTACTTCTTCTCTTCAAATCCAAAACTAATTTTTTCATTTGCATTTCTTTTCTTGCTTAAGAGATCACCTAGATCAACTGTGCTCTTTTCAAACTTGTAGTATACTTTCAATTTTGTAGAGGTGTAACGACCCAAAAATTTCACACACGCTAACAACACGGTAAAAAAACAGGATAACATTTTTTTTTTGACTTGATTGACACATAACATGAAACAACATGCCACCACCAAGGTTACAACTAACTTTGTGAACAACTCAATACAAGGATGACCACAAAGGTAACACAGAAATGTTCACACCCATCAAGGATAATTCACTTTTATTTTTTGACAAGACAACATAGGAAAGCACCACATAACACACTTACAGTTAGGGCAAGCCATAGTGAGAAATTATTGAAGGTTATTTATTTTGATAAAATATCCTTCAATCCTTAACTTAAGTTTTCCAGGACTTAGGATATGATTCGCACAATTCCTCTTACAACGCTAAGTTTCTTTCTTTTACTCTGAAGATAATTTTGCTTTAAGTCTTCTCTATTATGACCTTTATTTGTTTAATTCATTTATTTAGTAAAAAGGGGTATATTTATTTCCACAAGGCCATCTGTTCACACTTACACTACTAGAACTTGTTCATACCCTTATGACAACCTGGGTTCGCGTTTAACACACTTAAGAGAAAAAATACAAAGCACCTTGGAAAAAGTTAGGAAGAAGGTCAAGTTGAATTCATATTTAAGACCTCATTAGTTATTAACAGGATTTAATTGAGGCTTGAGAATTTATCTAGAATTATCAAAGATTTTACTTAGGCTTCACTGAGTGAGTATTACAAAAGAAAACAATTTACCTTCCAAATGATAGAGAGATAGATTGCGTGGTTTCTAAATTGTTTTCTCCTACTTATTAAATCTTATTATCTTACAGAACTAACCATTGTTTTCCCTTAAGCTCGTGTAAGAATTCACCATAAAAAGGATAGTGTTAACTAGTTTTGCTAGGGATAGCAAGTTATATAATTTTTTTTACTTTACAAAGGATAGTTTCATCTTAGATCACTTATGGAATTACATGTTCTCCATTAGGTCACCTCTACATTAATTTATTTTCATATAAATTTTATTTTAACTTCTATAAGGATTAACCAACCCATTTTACTTTACTTATAACACATTATTACTAAGTCATAACAAGATTTAACTCAACATTTATTCTCAAGGGTAAAGTTTAACAATTCTCATTTATGAAAACAACACCAGGTTACATCAATTCTTTCCAGCATAATACACAACCCAAAGGGACATACCAACTCTAAGGAACCATGCATAGGGAACAAGAGAGTAATAACATTGACTAAGGAATGCTAAACTATTCTTAGAATACTGATAATCCATTAAGGTCTCTCAACAAAGAGGTAAACCAATTTTCTTATATTTTCCATGATAGTCAAACAATCCAAGGTTTCCAAAGTTAAGATGACAAAAACCACAATACATTATACTAAGACACTAACCCTCTTCTAAAATTTCCACTGGACCTTATGAATAGTTGAACAACATAAAAAGGATTCGAGCAAAAGAACTTCTCAATAGAGGTTGATGCAAAAATATACAAGTCTATCCCTCATCTACTCGCATAAGCCATCTGCAACAAATTTTCCACAAGAGTCAGTTCGCGAGAACTGAGCAAGATAAGGCTACACAAAGCCACCATAACTATTATCTAACAATACCATGAAAGGAAAAACTTTATTACAAGAATTGGGTCAATTCTCTCAACACTAAAAAAAACACCTCAATTTAAAATACAGTCTCAACCATGTCAATCAAAGAAGAAAGACCTTGTACTTTAGTTATGAACAAAAGAAATGAAAGTATAGCAATAGAACGAGAAGGGTCCTTGGCCCTATATGAAGAAATAAACAATCTATAAGAAACAAGGTTCCCATCAAACAATTAAATAATTACAAGATTGGAGTTTGATATACATGATATCCATCTAGAATTATCAAAAGATACCAAGAGCATAGGCTTTAATGTTATATTTCTAAAAGACAAGAACTGATCAACCCAACGAGGAAATCATGGTGTTCAAAGATCAACATGAAAAGCCAAGCATGCTAAAATTTTCAACCCTATAATCACTTAGAGTATATGAGTGAAATTAAATACACAGACACGACACAACCTAAGTTTTGAAGTGAAGGCAAGGTATATTAGACTTGACCCTTACCTCCCAAAGCTTCCCTAATCATTCAAGAAGCGTCAATACCCTTATAGGCCAATAAAAACACATGAGAGAAGAAGGGGGGTTCCGTCAAACAAGAGTATACAAAACATCATCCAAATTTATATCTATAAGGATTTACAACCTTCACAATAATTCTAAAATCTGGTTAAGGTAAAAGAAATTATCTCTTTTCCATATCAACAATAATTTAAGGAAACCCTTGATAACACAACCAACCGTCACACATAGATACAAACATAAATTACTAAGTGACATTAACAAAACAAAACCTTCCGCTATGAATTCATAAGACTATCAAATGCAAGATGAGTTTTCCCAAAGATTAATAACGTTTAAGGAAATTTCCATCACATAATATTAAGGTAATTACGTGCATAGAAAACGACCAATATTAATTAATAACATTAAAATTATAAAAGAGAAAGAATGCAAGTTAGGAAAATAGAAAAAAAACACCATAAAAAATAATTCTGAGAGGGGGATTAGACCAAAGCTATTCTAGTGTTAACGAGGTACTGGATTCACACGATTGAAACCTCGAGCTTAGCTGATCCGAAAAGCTAGTTATGGTTCAAGTTGATAGGGATGGTCAAGGTACTTCCTAAGGATGGCCTTAAACTCCTAGGAACAAGACGAAAGATAATACAGAAGTCTAAACACGTGAGATCTGAAATGCATTGCACACAAAATTTTTCATTCTAAAAGTTTTAATACCGAAACTTCAACCCGGATAGCCCAAGTGTTGATCACTCCAATTCTACAACCTGTCTTTCCTGATGTCAAGAAGATTATTGAAGGGGTTTGAGGAAGATATTTAACAACATTTGATGAAATACAAAGAAAAAGAAAACAAACTCAGATGATAGGGAGGAGCTGCATAGTTATCGCAAACTTATTTTAACGACAACAAAAATACTAGCTGGAACAACATAATAACTTAGAAATCAATCGTAGAGAAGAATATATACATAAATGAAAAGATGAAGGTCGATCACTCGAGCAAGGAAAACATAACACCCAGAGAAGAGGACACATGCGTGCTTTCCACTAACATACTGATAGTGATAAAAGTGAAAACAAGAATAGAACAAGTAGAAAGGAGAGATCTCCTAGTAAGGCGTCCAACTGACAAATCAATACAAGGAAATGGTGGTTCGATTTCATGATATATTAAAAGAATATAAAAACAGTAGCAAAGTGTAGAATTATCTTACCTGATCCTCTAGCTTCGACGAGGCATCCAAACACCCCAAAGTCTAGCAACAACAACCCTCTAGTTGAATCTTCATCCGTAACATGCAAGGCACCAACATTCCTCTCAATCCTGATCTCCATTGTCCTCGAGCTTGTTGGGCACCCAAAACACAACTAAAGACTTCCACAATGGCACAGGCAAGGATTCACAGCCAGGGCAGGAGAAATAAAACAACGAGTTACAAAATTCATTAGTACAACCAGGCTCCACAACCTTCTCATAGTCAGATTAGGCACCGAAAAGCTACAGCCAGGGTATGGAGTACTCAAAACAAATATCAATAGTAGCTTGAAAGAACACGCAGTCTCAAGGATGCTAGGAAAGAGGTCTATGCATAAAATGAATTGATCTAAGACCCAAATTCCACCATAAATGACAAGCCAAAATGGTTATAAACCTTATCATTTCACCCTTCAATTGTAGTGCCCTGGGTCTGCAAGCAAAACGTGGGAGAATGAAATACTTGTAAAACGTGCCAAAAATAAATATGGTTTTGAAACGACACAACTACAGACTGTGCACTTCGAGGCCAGTAAAAACAAATGTCCCAAAAAATCCATGAGCGACCAACAACTTCTCCACAAGATTCACGCAACTAACTTCAAGAGTATTTACACACCAAACCACACAAGGCTCCACACTAGAAATCTCCACGTGGCCAGCAAGGAAAAATGTGTCCAAAAGTTTTGTGCACTCAGCAATAATCCATTCAGCAAAAGGTAATGCTGTAATAAACCCAAAAATGTGAGCTTCCACGAAGGCGCGTGACCCACAAGGCATTACACATGCAGATACCAAAACATGGCGAGCAAGCCATTACAAATCAAGAAGCCCAAAAGCATGTAATACCATATGAGAGTTCAACCACACTTCCCCAGATCCCAGGTAAAATCCAACATGTTTTCCCATTACAAGAAGGTACAGAAATGACAGGCCATTAATTCCTCATGCAGCCATCTTCAAAACTGTTGTGTAATCCTTCAGAATGTATGCCAAGTTGGTTCATTAATAATCAACAGAGAGTGGCAGGCTGGTGGTTGAGTAAATCAAATTCACCACTAACTTGATGATTATCTAACTTGGCATACATGGACCAATTTTTTTTTTTGACAAGGGGAAAAGAAGAAATTGCGGTTGAAGGCATTTACCCAAACATTTACAAAGCATACAAGGGCGCCTAGATGGGAAAGGATAAAAACTTTGAACCTTAAACAAGAACACTACGTCCTTGACAATGGCGCCACCCACAAAGAAGCTTCTCTTGTGCGAATCGAGGCTTGATCCGCAAAGCAACCAATCCAAAACAATAAAATCACTTATCAAAAATTAACAACAAGGTTGATAAAAAATCGACGATCAGATAACGAGGTTATCGTCGATCGATAAATAAAATAATAATAATAATATTAGTATTATTACTATTATTATTACCACTTATTAATACTTATTAATCGTATTAATAAGAGCCAACTTATGAGCTTGATAAATCGAGCACACATTTTTCCTTTAATAGGAGGAAAATGTAATGGACAAGATGGGGCCAACCACAGAAAACATCAACATGACATGAGAAGACATGATGAAGTGGGAGAATTCCAATTGTTCTTTGTGACAAGGGTGAAGCCAACAAAATATCAACATGAGCACCACAACATTAAATTCTTAGCAACACAGTCATTGAAGAAGAAAAATAACAACGGTGAACGGGGCATTACAAGAGGTTTGATCTAACTGAGTTTGCAACAACTCCATTTCAGTTTTAAGATTCAAATGTTCTTCATCCTTGATCTTGAAAGCCTCTTAAATTTGTTTGACTTGTGCTTCAAACTCCTTAATCATTTATTCATGTTCTTGAGCTTCCTTTTTCTGAATTTTCTTAAGAAGGCTGATCTTTCCTTCATACTCTTTCACCATGAGTTTAAGTTTTTGGTTTCTCTTCCTTTAATGCTTTATCTCTTTTAAAGAACATATTCATTTAGCCTCAAGATTGATTTATGCTTCTTATTCATCTGAACTTTCATATTGGGTCTAAATTTTTCCTTTAGAATTGTTTGCAGCAGACACTTCTATAGCCATAAACAAGGTCTCAAATTGCATACCTTCATTGTCACTTTCAAAGCTTCTAGAATCACTTGATTGTGAGGAGGTTAAACCTTCTTGTGTGTAGAATTTTTTTATTTTTTTGAAGTATTTCTTTTTCCCACCTTGATTCTTAAATTTCTGCTTTTGTTTTTGAGAAGATTCCTCATCATCTTGGTTTCCCTTGTGTTTATTAGGAAACTTAGAAGTAAAATGACCAACTTGGCCATGACTGAAACACTTAAATGGAATCTTACCTTTGTACTTCCTTAAACCTCTCATCAGATTCCTTACAAACACGGCCTCTACCTTATTTTCATTAACCTCTATATCAGAATCAACCATGTTCTTCTTTCCCTGTGAGTCTTTATCATCTTTAAAGGATACCTCTTTCTTTATTGATTTTGAGTCACTGATTCTCATTTCATATGCAGTTAATATTCTATTAAGCTCATCCATTTTCAAGATGATTAAGTTTTTAGATTCCTCTACTACTGAAACTTTGGCATAAAATATTGAGGGTAAGGATTTGATAAACTTCTGCACAACCACACTCTCTTCTATCTTCTCTGCTAAGCCTCTGATCAAATTTATGATTTCATCTATTGGCTATAAATATGAAGAAATATTCTCACCTTCCTTCATCTTTATGCTTTGAAACTATGCACAGTAAGTTTGTAACCTATCCAAATTCACTTTATTATATCCTTCATATATTGTCTTTAGTTTGTCCCACATTTCTTTAGTTTTAGTGCATTGCATGAACTTTATAAATTCAGCCTTAGCTAACATACATAGAAGTGCATTCATAGCTTTAGAATTGTTCTCACTTTCTCTCTTTCCTGGTGCATCTGTAGGAGGTGTGGTTGGTATAGTGTAGCCACTATGAATTGACTGCCATATGTCAAATCTAAGTGACATTAAAAAATTCTTCATTCTAACACTCTAGAAGGCATAATTTGATCCATTGAACAAGGGTGCTTTGGAGGTAGAAAAGCCTCTAGTTGATTGATTGCTTACCATATTTGAATTATAAGGATCTCCCTTGAGTTTTTAGACTCACTACAACAGGGCCTGTTCTGATACCGCTTGTTAGAAACTGGAACATTGAGAGGGGTTTGAACTAGTTTTCAATTTAAATTTAAAACTAAAACCAATCAGGTTTTTCACTTAATTAATAATGCACATCAAAAGAGAAATAACAATCCACACACAAGAGACAAGAACTTTTAAGTGGGAAAACCAAATTGGGATAAAACCCACTAAACCACAACAATATAAGCTAAATGTTAGAAAGTTTTTGAGATAAAACTTAAATAATGAAGCTAAAACTTCAATTCAAGCAATTACTTGACAATATGTAAGCCACAACTTGCTAGAAAAAAAAACCACTTCCTAATTATATTGAATTGCAACTTAGTAACAACATAAAAATATGACCACACTTCAATTTGGATGTCAAGATACCTGATAGTGATCCTATATTAGAAATATAATTTTCATAATTCACCTATAACATACATAAATTCATTCACCTTACACTTGAATCTTGAATTTCATGTTTGTCTTTTCATGTAAAACCTGCCCCTGTATTTCAAAATTGTATTCATAGTATTCCTGTATCAATTATGTCCTCTAATACACCCTAGTATCTATTTTAAAATTCACATTAAAATATATCCTTCACTGTATTTGTGTTTCAGTCACCCTTTACTCAAGCCCTGCTATACATTTATATGAGATTCAATCTTCACACACTCTTCAAGTTTTATGACATATTCTTGTTCTTATTTCAGACCTTCATCACCAAATTCTTTAACTTCTACACTCTTCATACAAACTTACTGACTCAATGTCTCTGTATTTCTATCTTGAATAATTCACTATTTACTTGTATCTCTATTTTCACATTTTTTTATCAATTGCCTTCAAATTCTATATCCACTCTCATTGATTTCAATATGTCATTCACTATTTCTTTTTACCTTTTCAATTTTTTTGCTATCTAACTGTTATCCCTTTGAAATCCCCTGCTTCAACACAAAAAAACAAAATACAACACCCTATATCTCAAATTCTATTCCTTTAAAAAAATCACACCATTTTCTCGTGGTACAAGTTCTTCATATTCCCTTGAAAGCTCAAAAGAATTTTGAATTTTTATGGACAAGACAAAAATGTCATTCTACATTCCAAATCAATATTGGAGAACATATCATGAAGTTCTAACTGAATTTAACACTTCAAATTCCAATGATATATCATTCAATTTGTATTTAGGAGCTCCTTCATCATTTAATTTCACAAATGTGAAGTAACTTGGAAAAATGGACTAAAAAATTAGCTACAGACTAAGATGAGTCTACCTGTGCCATCAAATCAAACATATCACACATTGAAGTTCCTTAAACACCTTTGAGATCAAATAAACTTTGCAAGATAGTTAAAAAAATCACCACTAAATCATATTAACTTGATGACTTTGATTTCACCTTCTGCACAGTTGAAAGATGATATAGACCATTGTAAGGGAAACCTTCTTACACTTAGATGAAAAGGAGATTTTTCAAATAGTAAAACTAATCTTCAACATTCATTCAACCTTTTTGGAAGTTAATTCAACAATAAAAATATCTCTGTTTGTAATGATTATCATTTAGATTGAGAAAATGTTTGTTTGAATGTCAAACACAATTACGTAAAACAAATGGTAATAAATTCTCCTTCAAATCTCAATGGATTCTCTCAAAATGTTTTGCAAATGGCTAGTGATCTGTCTACAGAAATTTCTAAAAACATTCAGGATTTTTGGTTAGATATTTTATGAGATTCGATTAAAAATATATTATAAACACTAAGATTAGGGTTATAGCTATAATGTGTGCCCAATACCACCTAAAAGTTTGTTTCTTGAATTTTTTTGAGTGAATTTGAGAGATTCAAACTTCTGAGGTGTTGTCAAACCAATCTTTACCTTTCCCAAACAATTTGACACTATGCATTTACTCCATTTGCTCCTAGTAATCCCGAATGATAGTGCACAATAGTTTGAATACTTATTTTGAGATGAAACATGTTTGTTTAAACACTTGGATAAAATTTGACAAGATTACTCCCATGCATCAAGAGGAAACAATGGACAGAAATTCCTATACCTAGTACAAAACAGACCAAGTCTTAAACTTAATAAACTTTCATCCTCATAGATTCTGAGAACACAGAGACCTGATTTCATTATCCATGGTTAACATTGTCCAAAAAAACTATGTAACTATACCATCTTTAAACTCAACAACCTAAATACATCTTTATCACTGTATATGCATGATTATTAAGTCTTAAATTGCATCAAGAATAAAACAAATTTTCCAACCATGCCATTTTGAGTTACACTCCACTTGCGATGAAACAGGAGAATTGAAGAATGTTTGGGATTTAATATTCCTAATTAGATTTAAAGAGTAAACCAACAGCCTTATCAACACTCTTTAAATAATTAGAATCATCCTCCACTGAAGAAACACAAACCCAAAGTGTTTGGAGAATGAATTAACAAATCAGTCTTTACACAACACATGCATGCCTACATAGAAAAGATCACCTTGAGAGCAAAGGGTTCATAAATTTTGACTTACATGAGGTATATTATGCTTCTTAAAGGTGTATTTAGCTTGCACCAGTGACTTAGAGCTGTAAAATTCACATTAGGCCACTCAACTCAAGAAGAAGCTCATGGAGAGAGATCAAACACTGACAGAAGAATGACTAATAAATTTAGTAAAAACATGTCCAATTCACCTAATTTTTTTCGCAATATGTAAATATTGGAGTAATATAAAAATATTAATTCTATGATTTATCTCAAATAGGAACTATATTTTTTCTTGATTGTTAAAAATCCAGACACCTTATTATGCATTTTGTTTAAAATCTTATTTTAGAAAAACTAGCATAACTTTCACATACTGTCTCAGAACTTGATGAAATTTGGCCAGGAGCACCAAAAATCACCCCTGTACATGATATATGAGATATAATTTTCCATAGATTAGGTCCTTTACTATTCTATACATATCTTCATTTTCATCAGTCCCACACTACCAAGTTCTCAAAGCCAACTTCTGTGAACTCTTGAATTTTGTCTCTAGGAGCTAAACCGAGCCTTGTTTTTACTCACACATGTTATAGACATTATTACTAGGCTGATCCAATGCTGACATGACCTTGATATGACCTGTAAAAACATCTCACACATCATCAAGCCCCAGAAACATGCCTAAAATGGTGAGTTTCAACTGCAACTTCCACCAGATGACTTGATAAACCTTGAGAGAGTTGTTTCTCATGCTTGTAACATCATTATTAAATTGTAAACCATTTGAAACTAGAAAGAAAACATGAAATTTTCCTTTAGGGATAAACGACCTCACTGATTGAGGCTTGCAACACCTTGAAACCAACCTGAATCATGTCAAAAAGCTTCCAAAAACCAACCTAAACCACTGAGCACCATTGAAAACCACATGACCTGATATGACTCTTTCACTCTTCCTTTGCCATCAATGCCATGTGACATCAATGACAACAACCACCAATGCAATAGGGTGCAACAAAATGTTCCTTACTTTTAGAACATGAATAGAGATAGGTATATCATAGACCCTCGTAAGAAGTTTGAGACCTTGAAAACAAATAGAAGGAAATATATAAGTTTTTGTTTGTTCACAGACTTGAATAGTTAACAATTAGGGTTTTAAAGAAGAATAAGGTTTAAATCTCTTAATCAATGAATATTTTCCTAATATTTAGAGGAAATGACGTTGTGATTGTCTAATAGCAGATTGATAAAGAATTTTGATATTTCATTGGAGGCATTTTGAGATGTTTATGAAAGTTTGTTTTCCTAGTGGGTTTACAATTATAAAGACCTAAGTAAAACCTGTCTTTTGTGTCTTTTGATGAATTTTTCCAAAGAAACCTATAATGGAAAATTACACCATGCAAGAAATACAAAATGGGTGCCTAGGTATGTGAAGTTTGTGTCTTGAAACTCTTTCTAATGAAATTTATGGCTAAAAGTGCTTGTAAACAAGGATAGTAGAGACTAAGAAGGTTAGGAAGGTAAAAGAGGGTTTGAGAGAGAAGTTCTTGGATTTGGTTCATAACATTTTGGACACACCATATTGAAGGTAAAGAGTGTTTGAATATGGTTTTACTTTATTCTGGGTAAGTGTATAACATTCTAACCTTGAAGCCAACAAGAACATGGTCTTAAGCACATTTGAAGGGAAATATTAAGTAAGCTAGGTGTAAATTGATATATTAATCTTTTCAGTGATTGATATAACATTGATTCTAAGTGATAAACAAGGTGTAATAATTTATAAGTGTCATAGATGACTACAAATCCAAAATTTACTTGTTGGTGCTAAGAACTAGTGAAGTGAAGAGAAGAGTAGGTTGAGGAAAGGTTAGTGGGAGTGGAGTTCCATGAAATGAGGTCTTCTAGATAGTTTAAATTAACATTGTTTAGGGTTTAAGGATTGTATGAAATAGGGGAAGAAAAAAGGAATAAGCCATTTAAGATGAAACTTGATCATTTTTTCCTTCATTTATCCATTTTAGGCTTCTTAAAGATCATAACTACAGAGCTTTTGAGTAAGAGTTGTTGGTTTATCCCTCCTAATTGAATGCATGTAATTTGTAGACACCTCTACATCAGATCCATAACACATTATTGCCACAAATATTAATGGGAGATAAAAATCTAGAGGAAATGAATAATTATCTTATGTATTTAGTCTGTCTTCCTTCTTTAAAAATATCAACCAACTAGTTTTATATAAAGGAGATAAATTTTATAGAAAAAAATAGGTAGTAACTACCTCCAATAACTAATTTTTATTTAATAAGTTCCCTTTTTCTTAATTAAGTTAGTTAAGTGACTGTTACATTCTTAATAACTTGAAACAAAAAGTAATACATAAAAATATAACAATTAGTATTTAGTTAGGACTTCAAGAAGGAATTGAAGAAGTTGGAACTTTGAGTTTGAGCACATGCATCCTTAACCTTATCAATACAATGTCAATATTTTATTCTTTTAGGATCACTATGTTTTCAAGGTTGTTCATATAGATTTTGAAAACATTATCCATTTTGGATTTTTTTCCACCCATTTGAGCTAAGTTATTGAAAGCTTTTACTATTAAATTTTCAGCTTAGAAATTTCATCTATTTTATCTTGGTTGAAATAATTTATTTTAATTAATTCTTCCTTGACCATCTTCCAAAATTTTTATTTTATTTCATCCACTATATTTATTTGAGATGTATTGTACTATTAAATATCACAAAAAGATATTTGAAATAAGAAAATATCATAAATTTTAGGGATTCTCCTGTTTTAATAGAATTTTGTAGATCTAGAGAGGCTTCCTCAAAAACCTTGAGTATCTATTCCACACTACATAACCAAACTCAAGAAATGTTTTTATTTGGATCATCAAAGATATTCTCAAATAAGAAGATATTTTCATCAATTACTACTATTATTCTAAGATATTGAATCACATCATCCTAAAGTTTGTTCTCTTTCTAAATGTTTTTAATTACAGAAATTATTTATTTTTAGGTAGCTATTGCACTCATATACTTTGCATCCTTCATCAATGAACTTCAAACCATTCATAAATAATTTTTTAATCTAAGCCTCAATAACTCTACCCTATAGAGTGTGTTTTTTGACCTATGATGAAAATATTTAATACAATATCACTCATAGAGGTAGAAGATGGGAGTGATCCAAGGGGAGTGGGATCTAGAGAGAAAATATTATATATAAGTGGAGAGTGTTTGAAATTGTTCTTAAAATTATTATGGTTTCTTCCCTTTATCTACTTTCTTAACAACATTATAAACTTTATCTCTCAAATTATGTACATATCCTCCAGGAGTGGATTCTCCAACTAATATTCTTGTCAGTTCATAATCATCAATAGTTATTTCATTCTCACCTTTATCAACTATTGGTCGTGTAATTTAAAAAAATAACTTTTGTGATGTGTGAGTAACAAGGTGATAATTTTTTATAGCTTTATTGGGATCATGGGCACCAATAAGTGCACAAAAAACATCATAATATGGAATAATAATTTTATATTGAGCTTTTATTTTCTTTTATTAAACCATCAATTGGACCCATGAAAAAGAAGTGCCAGTGATATCTTTAGCCAATGAACTTTCCATGGATATACTGAGAGTGAGGTGTGGAGGAGAAGACATTGGTGTAGGAATGATTCCTATAAAGGTATATTTCTTATTTGATACAAGTGTGGAAATCGGGGGTATTTTTATACCAAGTTTTTGTTTCGAGTTACATCCTTCAGTTATGTTTTTATAGGGTATTTCAAAATATTTTTCTTTTTCTACCTCCTCTTCTCCATCTTCTTCTTCTTCCTCTTCTCTTTCCATAATCTCTTCTATAGCTCTTTCCTCTTATCCTTCCTCACATTCAATTACTTTAATCTTGGGATAAACTCTCAGAGTCCGCACATACATTTTTTTTCTTGGCTATTGTTGATTTGAGGAAAAAAGTATGTTTTGTAAGAAAATATCTTTCTCAAAAGGATTAAAATCTATCAACTTCTTCATGAAGCATTTTTTTTTTCAAGATGACATGAGTATTTATATCATCAATACTATATTTTTATTTTTGAGACCAATAAATGATATGAAGAAGAGAATGTTGATTACAATTTTTGAATTTAGGTTAAAAAAAATGACCCATCATCAATCATACCTTCAGGAACCTAATATAACTAAAAATTATGAACTTTTCGTAGGTTCATCCTCCTAAAAAATCTTCTCCTGAGTTCAAATTCATCATCAAAATTTTCCCGATAATATTCAATTGTTTGAACATGAGAGTATGATAATTGAATATTATAACTAATGAAGGTTTTTCTATCAAAGGATGATCTCTTATGGAAAGGATGCATATTGAATAGATAAATTATTCTCTCAATATTTTGAGCATCAATTCATGACTTGCAAATGTATTCTTGAGGGATAAGGGAAATTAGAGACCCAAAACCTTCTTTTATATGAAATTCCTATAAAGCATATCAAATTGTCTATATAGATCAATTGGGATTATCTTATAATTTCAATAAATTGGTAGTTTGTATGGGGATTCTTCAAATCTTGCATCTTTGATATAGGATTTTTTTTGGAATTGAATGAAGAAACTATTAAACTTAGTTAATAATTGCTTTATTTCTTGAGAAATATTATTGGTAATGTTTCCTTCCAAATTTATGAGTATAAATAGTGTGAATGCATCATTTACCCTTGTGAAGTAGCTATTACTATTGTTGAGGTTCAATTGGGTGTAATATTCATAAATAGGCCGAGAGATATTTTTTCTACCTTGACTGGAGATACCAACCCAAATCCCTATATATTGCAATGGTATACATAAAATAGGAATTCATGTAGAAATACATGGTTTGATGCACTTGGGTGAGTTTGGTGGTTAAATTTCCACAAATGATTGCACCCCAATTCAAAAAATGTTTTCCTTCACATATCAAATTGATAAAAACACACATCCATTCCTGAAATTATTTTGTGGAAGAAAGACCCATTAATCTTTCTAGAAGGGTAATAATGTTTTATAAGTCTTTAATAAAATCACTCCTATAAAGGGATTTAGGAAATTTGGAAGAACCCTTCTTCTTATATTTTAACCAAGATTCAGTAATCATGGTTTGATACTTATTTGTGGTTAAATAATATTATTTATGAGATTCCTCAATAGTTAAAAATTTGTAATTATCAAGGGGAGGGATTATAATATCCAAATGTATATTTTAAGCATCAATTTCAGTAACTACTTGTCCATGAGGATCTTTCAATTACTTTGTCCGAGGGTCAAAAAAGGCTACACAAGACATAATGATTTTTGTACACTGCACTAAGGTAGGAAAACCACATGAATTTTCTTATCCACTATAAAAAATCCTTTAATCCAATGAAGTTATTTTTCCTCTCCCATTCTACTCCAAAATTTAGGCAAGTCCATGTGTTTCACATCATTGTCCCCAATTTTAGGAATGATATTTTCAAAAGAAGAAATTGGTTCATACACTGTATTGGAAATTCATTTTGATACTTTAAATATTATGGGAGAAATGAAATGAAGAAATGGACCACACAAAATAAATTGGGCAACATAGGGGAAACTGGAAATTTAAATAAGGAAAAATGACCAAAACTAGGTAAAATGAGAACAAAAATAATTATTGGTCAGATGAAAATTAATCTCTCCACAAGGAAACCCTATTGATGTCTAAAATATTGAATTTGGGATGAAAATGAATGCATAGAAGGAAAAGAAATGACTAGAGTGAAGTGGGAAAGACACATGGTAAATAAATGTTTTTGTGAGTGAATTACCAAATGAAAAGGGTTGGGTGAAATCTAATATATATATAATGGATAACCAGGAAGGCATGTGGAAATATGTTTTAAAATTTTAAAGTGAACTTATTTAGTGAATCAATGAAAGGGAGGAACTGTGGAATTATTCCCATAGCTCCTTTGGGGGCTGAATAAGATAATTAAAACCTTTCCCAACTCTTTCAACAGATCAGTGAATAAGTAGAACTTGGGAATTGTTCTCAAAGTGTCATCGAGAGTTGGATTTATTTAATCACCCAACCTCGATAGGTATCAAAATATGTGGGGAGGTAAAGAACATGAGGAACAATTCCTATTATTCCTTTTTGATATGATTTTACCAATTTACTATTAAATTCACCCAATGGGGAACTTAGGAACAAAGGAACTATTCCTCTGGTTCCACCAAAAGATGATTTGGCAAAAATGACCCCAAATTTTAGAAAAATGGTTAAGTTCCAAAAGATGAAAATTTCATGAAGGGATCATGTAATTTTCATGCCTCAAATTTTTTATTTATGACTAATTTTTTAATTATGTGATAATGCATCTACAATAATCATTGAAACATCTCATTTCACTATCATTTCATAACAAAATCAACACTTTTAATTACTAGGTGCTAAGATAATTAATTTCTACCATCTCATATTCCAATTATCTAACCATCTTAGGGTAGTTTGAATTCTAGTTTGTTAAGGTTAGTAGCACTCTGTAGACATTCAAATTTAGAAATTTATCATTTTGAAATTGTTAGTTGTGATTATGCTTCTTATCTAATATAAAAACTGACACCCTATCATCACTTAGTGCATATTATTATTATCTCTCCCAAAATGATTATTCATATACACTAACGTGTTGACACTTTATAAACATGTATGTATAAAAACAATGTGTAACTTCTTCCCATCATGATGTAGCTTCCTGATTGTATCCACCATTTCCTTATCCAAAACCATATAGAAAGGTCAAGATGTGGAATCATGGATGAATTGTAGAGTGTTGGACCAACACATATTCCAACTATGTTTCAATTATACTATCTTTTTGGATCATTTCATCTTCTTAGGTCAGCATTTATATGAAAAATTATCTTTTGAGCAATATATTAGAAAGTTAACATCACCTCATTTACTAACCTGGAAAGCATATAGAAAATAACTTGGCACAATTATTGAAAATACATACAAAAGGAACACAAGGCTCTGTATTCTTTCAAATTATCATGCACATCCCTTATGGAAACCACTACTACAATTATGATGCACTCAATTAGATCAAAGATCTCAACTTCCCTCATTTCCAAGCACATCAATAGCCCCACTAACGTCTTAAAAAGAGTAAAATCATCTCAATCATGTTCAAAGTGTATCAAGTTGTCAAATATATTCATTCATCTATATATCACATGATAGGTTGATAAATATGTGTGGTTTGAGTCCTCTTCAGATTAGTTCCAACATACTTGGTGCATGGATTACACTTCAAACCAAAAACTAACATTCTTATAGGGTCCTCTGCCTATGTTTAGGGTTTAAGTTTAATTCGGTTGATTTTAGATGATCCCAAGATTTTATGAAGAATATCAACACACAATTATAATCACTTATAGATAATCAAAACACCTATAAAGTTTCAAAGCTCTACCACCTCTTCCCTAGACTATAAAGATCATGTACGTCGTAAAACTCCAAGTTTTCTAGTTCTAAAATATTTTGGATAAGATCAAAAGTTCCAGTTTATCTTGTTCCATAGGCTGATACACCCATAAATTTCCATAATATTCCTTAAAAAGATAAGCCCCCCTCTCTCTCTCTCACATACATTTTGAACAAGTTACTTATCATGTATCAATTTATTATCTCACTTAAAATTGGAATGCATTATTTTTTTCATGCATATTTGATGTTGGAAGTTAAATGGGTCATAATATTATACATGTTACATACTTTTACAACATTTTCAAGGAAATCTAATTAGGGTGTAAAAATTTGGTGAACCCATCTCTTGAATCAAACATTTTGGCTCAAACCTTAGTTTCCCTAGGGTTTATTCTACACTCTTGGTGTATGATTGTTTGCATATCATAGTTTTAAAATGCTTCTTTACTATTCCCTTTAGGCATAACAATAGGATTAACAATGAATCTGCTGAGCACATTGAGTTTTATCCTCTTACTCAAAATCATCATATCCTCATGGATTCTTCTTTGTTTCCTATCCCTATCATTTAATATATACTTGATCCTAGTAATGAAATACTAATTTCATGATATGGAAACAACTACTGATAATTCTTATGATTATGACCATGAAGTAGAAAAAAATGTGGACCAAGAATAGTTTGAGCTTGTGTCTCACTTTTGTGAAAATATTCATGAAAATCAGCATCACATTGAGCATATTATTAAGATTAATCTCACTGCCAAGATCAATCGTGATCATAAATCAAATGAATAATAAATTTTTGAGAGGTATCCAATTTTTTCTACATTAATTCAAGGTATGGAGCGGGAGCGGGAGCAGGAGCAGGAGTGGGAGAGGGAGTGGGATTTACTGGAAATTTCAAATGAAGGAAATAAGCGAGAATCTCTAGTGGGTTAGATGGAGTAGCAGGATGAACAAATTCTGAACCTGGTAAAAGATCACATGATTTTTGAGCCCAAGGACAACAATGATAAGGATGGGACTGTGAGCACATGGGTAGAACATTTGGTTGGTAAAATATTGGACAAGGGGATTTTTGAGGGACTAGAGCTGTCTAAAGAGAAAGGTAACTTATCCCTTAAAGTTCCTGAGATTCTTTTGGCTAGAACCAAAGCCTCTATGGAAGGTGCTCTTTTTGTTAAATGCCTTGGATCTAGCCAAATATTGACTACTTTAGAGGATGGGTTAAGAGGTGTTGGGTGTTTAATGGAGCTGTTGAAGTTTTGGCATATGCCAATGGTTTTTTCTTAGTCTCTTTGCCTAGTAAAGACCATATGGTGAACATTTTGGGTGGAGCTCCTTAGTTTATTGGAAAATATCATGTGGTTGTTTAGAAATGGGAACCAGATTTTAACTTGTATGTGATGTCTATTTCTGAGTTCCCTATCTGGGTCAACCTTTTGGGCTTACCCCTAGAGTTTTGGGAGTTGGAAGTCCTTATTAGCATCAAAAAATCCTGGGTAATCCAATAGAATTAGATTCAATCACTAAGGCTAAATCTAGACTCACTCATGCCAAATTTTGTGTCAATATGGGTCAAGATGCTATTTTGGAGAGTAATATCAAACTCTTGACTTATGAGGGCATTTGGATGCAGAGATTTGATTATGATCTGTCTTCCTTTTCATGTAGAAAATGTAAGCTGGTGGGTCATGATCATAAAATTTTTCCTCTTCATAAGAAAAAAAAGGATCCCATAGTTGGTCCTCAAAGGACAACTTATAAGGAGGCAAAGGAATAAAGGATGATTGGGAAAAATGGAAACGTTGTAGAAACGAAGGATCCTCTTATCATCTAGGAGGTTGTTAAAGAAGCAGATCCATTGGTCCATCTTAATACCCCATGCAAGGAATTGGTTGTTTTTGGTTTTAAGGAAGTCAATGAATTTGAAGATGAAAATGAAAATGAGGATCTGGTCTTGGAAGAGGTGGTTCTAGAAATAGAGGAAGGGGCTAGCCAAGACTCAGAAGGTAATGATTTTTCTTTGCAAGTGGCCTATGGACCTTTACTGGATAAGGTTTCTTCCATTGGTCAGAGTTCCTTTGGTCAGAGAAAAGAAGAATTCCTACCCATGTCTAATGTTTTTTGAATTCTTGCAGATTATGTTACTGATATGTATGATTTGGTAGCCTCTCCTAAGACCCTAGTAAGTAAATCTAAACCTGTCACTCGTAGTACCTCTAGAGATGATGTTGGTAAGGACTCAACTCCTAAGGGTAGGAAAAGTAATAAGGAATTAAGGGAGACTAACTGTAGGAGGGAAGTAGATGTTGGTATTCAGAGTACTTTGGGGAAGTTGCTTCCTTGAAATAAGAAATGTTAAATGATCCCCCTCTCTTGGAACATTAGGGGATTGAATAATCCCAGTAAACACATAATTGCTAAGGATCTTAGAGTTAAAAAAAAACAAGATATTTTCATGCTCCAAGAAACCAAAATGAATATGGATAAATTTAAAGAGGTGGGTAGGCTAATTTTGGAAAGAAAGTTACTGGGAGGGGTGTAGATCCTCGAGAGCTTTGGGAGGTGTTTTCACTATGTGGGATCCTAAAATAGTGCATGAAGTTCTAATCCTTTCTTCCCCTGGTCATGTGGTTATGAGTTTCACAGAAATCATCTCTAAAAAATCCTAGTATGTTTCTAATATTTATGTTCCCAATAAACTTAGTGAAAGATGGAAGTTCTGGAAGGATCTCTTGAGCTTTAGACAACTATTTAATGATAAATATTGTATTATTGGAGGATATTTCAATACCCCCCTTTCCCCTAGTGAAAAGAAAGGGGGATTGATCTCTTATTTTGAAAGTATAGAAGATTTATTTGATTTCCTAGCCAGTAATATTCTGTTTGATTTAGAATTGGAGGGTTCCAAGTTTACTTGGGAAAACAGAAGGACATGAATTGAGCTCATTCAGATTAGATTGGAGAAATTTTTGGTGAGTCATCTTTGTATGATCAATCAAATTTATTCTCTAAAAACTCTCCCCAGAATCAGACTGGATCATAATCCCATTCTTCTTGATTTGGTGATGAATCAACAAAAAAATATAGACATTTTAGATTTGAAAAGATATGGTTAGATCACCCTGATGTTTTCAAAAAAATTCAAAAATGGTGGGATATTCATGTTCGTGGGGTTGCTAGTTTCAGATTGTGTTTTAAACTGAAGCATATCAAGAGTAACTTAAAAAGATGGAATAAGGATACTTTTGGAAATATTTTTTCAGGAAAAAAGTAGAATTGCTGAAGATTTAAGAAATATTGAGGAACTTATGGAGAAGGACGGTCTTAACACTGTTCTCAAGGATCAAGAACAAAAACTCTTGTCTGAGTACCATGAGATCCTTGCTAAAGAAGAGGTGTATTAGAGACAAAAATATAGGGTTCAATGGCTTAAGGAGGGGGATAGGAATACTAAATTCTTCCATTTATCTACCACTTCCAGAGCTAATATCCTAAAGATTAATGAGATAAGAAGTAAGAGTGGTGAGATCTACATGGATAGTAGGGATATCAATGCCACTATAATAAATTACTTCAAGGATATTTTTAAGCAAGGGCAGAGGATGGAGGAGCTGGTTCAGAATAAAGTCGTAGATATTTTCTAGAATGTTATCACCCCTCTTGAAAACAGATCTTAAGGAACCCCTAGTGCTGAAAATTACTAGTACTAAGGAGGTTAAGGATTTCCGACCTATAAGCATGTGCAACACCAGCTATAAATTCTGACTAAAATCATAGCTGTGAGGATTAGAATGGTTCTTCCTAACTTTATCTCTAGAAATCAGGGGCTTTTGTTCTGGGAAGGAAAATTACAGACAACATTATTGTGATTCAATAAGCCATACATTCCATTGATAGTTCTGGAAGATCGGCAATGTTTCTTAAGTTGGATATACATAAAGCCTTTGATAGGATACCATGTTATTTCCTCCAGGACATCCTATTAAAGGTTGGTTTTAATAACTTCCTGGTAAACATGATTATGACCTACATATCCACTGCTAGTTACTCAGTTTTGGTTAATGGAAAACCAGAAGGTTTCTTCTAAGTAGATAGAGGGTTAAGACATGGTGATCCTTTTTCACCTTCCCTTTACGTCATAATGGCTGAATCCTTGAGTAGAATCTGTCAACTAGCCATGTTTTCAAACTATATCGAGGGTATTAAAATCTCTAATGGCCTTCCCTGTATCTTCCTCAATCAGTTTGTGGATGATAAATTTATGATGGGGAAGGCCTCTATCCATGAGGCCTTCAATTTTAAGGTGGTTCTTAATGATTATGAACTAGTTTCGGGATAGATGGTTAATTTCCATAAAAGTGATATTTTTTTCATTAATGTGGAGAATCAGGTTCAAGCTAGATTATCTCACATCTTGGGGTGCAAGATTAAGCATTTTCAAGATTTTTATTTGTGTATGCCATTGGTCTAAAAGAAGTCTGACTTCATGGTTTGGAATGATCTACTGGAAAGAGTTAATAATAAACTCTCATCTTGGAAGGGTCTCTTTCTTTCTCAGGATGGTAAGATTTAACTACTCCACAATTCCCTTCAAGGTATTCCCATTTATGTGATGTCTCTTTTTAAGCTCCCTACTAAAATTATTGAATCCTTACAGAAAATCCATAAGATATTCCTTTGGATGGTAGCTATGGAGAAGTTCAAATTCCCTCTTGTGGTCTGGGAAAAAGTCACAAAACCAAATCTTTGTGGGGGCTTGGGGTTAAAATTTTTTTCTCTTATGAATGAGGCCTTAATTGGCAAAGCAGGTTGGAGGATTTCTAGAGAGGAAGGAATTTGGGTGGAAATTATAAAGATGAAATACTTGCAGAATATAGGCAGAATCGAATCCTTTTTTAATCAAGATAATCTTCCTAGAGGGTCTCCCTTTTGGAACTATTTTATGGCCTCCAAAGAAATATTAACCAAAGGTACTATATGGGAGATAGGAAAGGGCTCTAGAATTAGTTTTTGGTATGATAATTAGATTGAGGATTCCCCCTTAGCTAACCTGGAAATATAGAAAAGGGTTACTCAGTTCTACAAGGAAATATGAAAATTTTGGAACATTGGCACTGTTTTGAACAAGAATAACAGTAGTATCGATAGATCCACTATCCAATGGATTCAACCTCCCAGTGCTTAGCACAAGTTGAATTTTGATGGGGCCTCAAGAGGTAATCCTAGGGATTCAAGAGGTGGGGGAGTCATTAGAGATCACAGAGGCTGTTTTGTTGCTGCTTTTTCTGGTAAAATGGGTAGGCAAACTAATCACTACTCTGAAGCTCTTGCTGTGCTTTGGGGAATAAGGTTATCCAGAGATTATAATATTTCCAATATCATAAATGAGGGTGATTTGCTGAACATTATCAATATTTTAAACCAAAAACAACCTCCTAGTTGGTCAATCAGGGACTTTATAGCTGAAGCTATTGATATTTGTAAGAGTTTTGAAAATTTTGAAATCAAACATACCTACCGTGAAGGCAATAGTGTGGCTGATGGTCTGGCGAATATTGGGGTAAATAATACATTTCAAACTTGGCTAAGGGGTGACACTCTTCCCACTAAACTAAATGATGACATCATCAAATATTTGCATGACTTGGAGCGTAATCACTAATAGTTGTAGAGCTGACGCTAAGGAGAGGTTTATAAATTGCAAAGTGATGACATCTTCTAAGATTTGCACGACTTGGAGTGTCATCATTAATAGATATAGGGCAGATGCTAAGGAATGGTTAATTAAATGCAAAGTGACGATTAATGATTACCTCTCTCTGCACGTTTGGGAGGGCTTCAAAAGTAGAGTTGAGGATGATTCGTATAGTTTTCAAATTTTTACTATTGTGAGAAGAGGAAATATCAAAGGAAAAATGGGGGGACCTCCTTGCAAGACTGAGCCCACCCATAATTCAGCATGGAAAAATGATATAGTTCTCTGGAACTATTTGCAAAAAGGGGGTCTTATGAACTTTATTGAAAAAATATAAGGTTTTGATCAAGATCTCTAAATTGAATTTGCTCATGGATGGAGGAATCACGTGGTTGAGTATAGTAATATCAAGGTTGATATTTCCAAGGAACTTATTGCCTAGGTCACCGGGCTTAGTCTAGATAGAACCAAATTCTTCAACAAGCGCATGGACAGAGAGGTGGAGGCTAAGGAGTTTCTAGATGAGGGGGAGAATCTAGAGTTTGTGACGGCTAACATCAAAATTGCATCTGTTCTTTCACTGAGATTGCAAGGATGGTGGTAAGGTACGTTACTCTGGAGGGGATATTTTTCACTATCCCCCAGAAGCACTTAATTTTCCTTAATCACTTTCGTAGAAACCTCACCATAAAATTTCCTCATTACGTGTTGAATCCTTTGGAGAAATCTGTATTAGAAGTACAAAACCACACTAGGGTTGTTCCCCTTCATCAAGGGTTAATCCTTCTCATTCACCGGCACTGCTCAGCCTGCCCTCACCCTGATTCTACTCCTCCCCCTACCTCCATCCCTCCCCTCCCTGATTCTACTCCTCCCCCTACCTCCATCCCTCCCCTTCCCGATAGGAAAATTGACATTGCTACCACTAGTAGGAAAAGGAAAGAGATGAAAACTAAGGTCCCCACTTCTCAGAGGGTTCTAAGAAGTCATAAAGACCTAGAGCTTGCCGTGAATTTATTGTACATTAGTAATCTGATGGTGGAACCTAAAGATGAGGACTTGTTGGTCAGAGTAGAAAAGATGGAAAAGGAGATTCAAGACCTGAAGAGTGCTATTAGGGATATAGATAAAACAAAGGGCAAACAGAAGATGTAAAACGATGAAGAAGATGATATCACTGCTGAAGTTTTCAAGAAGCTTCTCTCTCTAGATGCCAAGCTTGGCAATGTAAAAGGGCGTAATGACTGTATCCTCTCGGCTCTTAAAAGCATCTACAATTTTATCGAGAAACATGTGTGTAGTATTTGCAGTCTCAGCAGTATTACCGAGGATATTTGGGGTTCCAAGGAGAATAGGGATCTTACAATTGCCTAGGTGGATTTGAGAGATCCATCCCAGGCCACTGCCATTGCGTTCTTCATCTCGTTCCAAATGATTAAAGCCAAGAATGACTGGGCTGTCAAGTGATGCAAATCTCTGTTGCTATTTACTGGCGGTGAATTTTCTGTTGTCTGGTGTTTTTGGTGCTATTTTTTGGCTAGGAAGTCCAATGGTGGTTCCCTCTTGTTTATGTTTTGTCTCTTTTGCTTTTATTCAGATCATTGTCTGTCTTGATCTTATTTTGTTTCTATATTGTATTATCTGGCTGTTGAGCCTCCTAGTTTATGGTGTTTAGCATTTCTAGGGTTGGTTTTTCCTCTTTTGGTATCTGGATTTTGAGAATTTTTATACAAAGGGTATATTCCCTTCAAAACTATTTACCCATAATAGAAAAAAACATGAAAATTTTGGATTTGTGACTTCTAGATCCAAGAAGTTCTGTCAAATGGGAAATCATTGAACCTCCTTTAGATTTTGATGGTGACATCTAACCCTTTCAGGATCTCAATAATAAATTAAGGGATTTACACATCCCCATGTTCCAAACCAAGCAGGATTCCATCAAACGGAAAGAAGAAGATTCAGGAATTTTATCAGTTAAATCTACCTACATGTTAAATTTCAAGACTGATATGGACAAGGATTATTGGGGTAAGCTCTGGGTGAAGGATATTATCCTAAAGGTTAATATCTTTTATTGGCTGTCTACCCAAAATAAAATTTTGATTGTGGATAATCTCAGGAAAAGGGGAATGAAGCTTCCCAATAGATGTTCTCTTTGTAGGAAGGAGGAGGAAAATGTCAACCATCTCCTCCTTCATTTCTCCTTCTCCCACAATGTGTTTGCTTCCATTCTAGATTCATTCAATATCTAATGGACCTTGCCCTTGATGATTGAAGACTATTGTTTTCAATGGAAGAGTCCCTTCTATTTTCCCATTTTGGTCTGGGCCTGGAATATTGCCCTCCCTCATTTTTTTTGGGGATTATGGAAGGCCATGAATGATTGTATCTTTTGGGATCAGAAAGCTCTTCTCTTGAAAGTTAGAAGAAATTTTTTGGCTGCTATTAAGGAAAAAATCAAACTCTTTAAAGGAAAAACCAAGAAACCCTTCCCGAAAAGAGAGCAGAAAGTTCTTGATAAGTTCACCCTTGGACTGGTGGAATTACAGAAACTAAAAAAGAATTCCAGTTGGATAAGGCCTATGGAAAATGTTTGTAACTTAAATTTTGATGGGGTGTCACAAGGGAATCCAGGTCTTGTTGGGGGAGGGGGAATTTTAAGAAACAGTGAAGGAGTTTGGTTGTTTGTTATACAGGTCCATTAAGTCGGCAAACAAACAATATGGCGGAAGCTAGAGCTCTTCTTTGGGGGGTTTTATTGGCTAAAGAAAAAGGTTTTGAGGACATCTAGATTGAAGGTGACTCTCTCATCATTATTAATGCCCTCAATAATCAGGGTTCTATTAATTGTTCCATAAGAAATATCCTCAATGATGTTAAGGAAACTTTAAAATATTTTGTAATTTTTTCTTATAATCATACTTTGCATCAAGGGAACAAGTGTGTGGATAAGATGGCTAATTATGAAGCCATTAGTAATGATTACAAGATGTAGTGTAAAGAAGATGAATTACCCATGGACATTAATGAAACCATTATTAGAGATAGAGGGCACTAAGTTTGATGATGTTGGCACGAGTGAGCTCTGGGGCTGTGACAACTTACTTAATAACTTGTATTCCACGGTTTCTATTAGTGTGAAAGGGGGTCTAATTTTGAGAAGTGTTAGCAAATAGGGGAAGCTTAGTTTCATGAAGATGGGTGGTGATAGAATTAGAGTTGAACCTTCTAGCCAGAACATTGAAAATTTTAATCAGCATT
The DNA here is from genome assembly GCA_019776745.2 of Taxus chinensis. NCBI lineage: Eukaryota > Viridiplantae > Streptophyta > Pinopsida > Cupressales > Taxaceae > Taxus > Taxus chinensis. The sequence goes on along the minus strand of CM034153.1, from coordinate 432,697,633 downwards.
TGTGGGACAAGCTTAAGATTGGGGGTTTTAGTAATTTCATCGCCAAATTACATGGTCATGACCCCTCCTTGTCAAAGGTTTTTGGAAAATCTTGGAAAGAGGGTAAGTTTGAGGTCAGAGGTATGGAAATTGAGGTTTCTGAGTACACCATTTCCCTTACGAAGAATATGAAAATGAATGGGCTCAATATTTTTAAGGATAGAACCCACAAAGAACATGAAATTAAGTTGTTCTTCGTGGGCAAGGAAAGGTGATCTTTCTTTACTGATGGTATTTCCAGGCTATGTATCCCGGGTATGTGGAGATATGTTTGCATTTAAATCATGAAGTATATAACTCTAGAAGGAAAATAATGAAAAATCTATACCCACCATATGAACCTTCTAAATATGTTCCACCATAAGGTCATGGTGAGCATCCCTTTCTTTTTGTTTATGTCTTTGACAAATTATTTGATGGATTTATAGCAGGAGAAGGTAGAGATGCCTTTGTATTAAGGGATCATCCTTTTGTTGTTTGAAAATGGGAAACCTATTCTGAATTCTTCTTTGAAAGATAAGGTGGAAGAGGATGAGCTCACTCTTGCAGAATACCTTAATAAGATGAAGGCTGGGAAATGCAAAAATGTAGGGGAGGATTATGGTAAAGAGAAGAGTGAGGAAGGTTGTGGGGAAGCAAGCACCTCGAAAAAAAGGAATTGGGATGGTAATTTTAAGGGTTTCAAGGATTTGAGTAGAAAGGTTCAGTACTTAGAGGGTGTGCTTCAGGCGATGGAGGAAACTAATGTTGGTCAAAGGGAAACTATGTTGGATGTCATTAATGCTTCTAAGAATTTTTTCTCTGCTCAGGTGAAGTACAAACAAAAGGTTTTGGAGCTGGAGTACTAGGTCAAAAAGCTAAGTGATAGGTTGGAAGGGATGGAGGAAGGCACTAAAAGGAGGAATTTCAACTTATGCATCAGTAGTTCTGAGGATGAGCTAGAGGAAGATATAAATGTTAAGGGCACTGAGGGTGCCAAGATCAAAGGCAGTCATGATGGTAATAGTGAAGGATCTCCTGAAAATTAGCTGGGTTTTCTAGATTGTTAGTAGAATTTTGGAGAACTTCTGTAGTTTTGAATTTTTGGAGTTGGTTTTCTTTCTCTCTATTTTACTCTCTTGGGTTTAAAGTCCTGATCTCCATTGTAAGAGTTAAGCATGTTTAACTCTTTTCATGGAATTTTATGTTTCTTTCATGCTCGTTTGTTTTTGTTCCTCCTTTTGTAAGGCCTCTGGGATCCGATCCCTATTTTTACCTTATCTAATAAATTTTTTTTTTCTACTATACATTCATCTATTATTTCTGCCTCTACAGTGCCTACAACTATGGGGGAACCTCATAGCTCAATACATAATGTCTCTATGTACATTCCTACATATATCATTGTCCCAACATGTAATCATAGTGGGTCTCATGTTTATTATTCTATCATGTAGGATCATGAAACTTATGTTCATTCTTTAAAATTTCAAATCTTACAATTATGAAAAGGTACATCCACTACTCATTCTATAGATTTTACTCAATTGATTCATTACATATTTTCATAAAAAATGGCTTCTTGTCCCTTGCCTCTTAATTTCATTGTTTCTAATATTATTATCTATGATGGAAACTTATGGGTTTTCTCAATCGTCGTCATTAAATAATTTCCATCTAGGGATAGTGTCCATGGAAAACTATAATAGGAGAGAAATATCTCTAGAAAACAGTCCCTTCTTCCAAATCCACGCTTACAGAAATTAAAAGGCACACTTACAAAAATTGAAAGAAAAACTTGCAAGAATTGAAACACACTTGCAGGAATTGAAATTCACAATTGAATGAATTAAAAGGCACACTTATGGGAATTGAAAGGCACACTTCCATGAATTAAAAGGAACACTTTTAGGAATTGAAACACACTTGCAAGAATTGAAAGTATTGAATTGAAAATAAATAATAAACATATAAAACACCTATGTGTTCACAAAAAAGTGTACACCAAAGGAATAATTACATGGTACAAAAAAATAAAACACAAATATAATTACATAACAAAAAACAAACATAAACACATAAATCCATCTTCCTTGGAATGAATGGCTAGCTCCTTCCTCGGAAGAGGATTTTGATCAACACTTATTTAAAAATTGGATGCAACAGAACGCCAATATTAATTAATTGGAATAATGGAGGTTACATTAATTAGTGTGGGAGGTTGCATTTATAATTTCATACTTCTAACCAACTCTTTATTTTAAGGAATACATCTTAATAAAATCTTATCAACTAATATTTTAATCTATCAACAAATAACATCAATCTCCATAAAAATATGGAGAGATCTTATCTAGATCTAACTACTAACTTGTATTTCTTATTTTGTTATTGAGAATCAAAATTAATATTGATTCTTCCTTATTTTACAAATAATAAAACACTTATGGAAATATCTATTTTTATAATTTAATTCCAAAAATAGATAGCAATGTTTCTCAAACCACCCTTTGATTTATTATCATCTATGTAGCTCTAGTATTCATCTCCAAATTTTTAATATCCTCCTCAAGAGCTCTAATGTTCAATTACAAAGCTCTAATGTTCAACTCTAGAGCTAGTAAGGGAACCTCTAGAGCTAGTGAGGGAACCTTTGGAGATAGTTAGGGAACCTCAAAATTTCTTGAGACAACCTCTAAAGATAGTGAGGTAACCTTAGGAGATAGTGAGGTAACCTCCAGAGCTCACAAGGGAACCTCCAGAGATAGTGAAGGCAACTCCAGAACTAGTGTAGTGTTGAAATAAAAATATCTCAAGCTGATGTGAGAGATGTTGAAGATCCTCCAATGCTGGTTGTAGATAGTGATTAGTGCTCAAAATACCTTATTCAACCATTATAACAAAGTATTGACTGCATATACACAAATTTACATCTTTTTCACAATAATAATTATAAATAGATAACATAAAGATAACAATGAATTCTAAAAAAATAACCATGATATATACTCTTTATTTGATTGTAAATAAACCATAAGTTAATAAATTACACTTATATCCACTTGTATGTTATTTATGTAATGAAGGAAAGGAATGCCATATTTTGTATATAATGAGCCTTTTTTTGGGCTCATCAACAAGGGTGACACTAAAAACCACATTTGATCATTCTATGTGGTATGCTTTGACTATAGAATCTAGATCTAACAATGTTTTACTTATAAATCTCCTTCCTATAAGTATTGAGGACTTTTCTTTACAATGGTTCTATAATCTCCCAACACATTCTATGCGATATTTAAAAACTTTGACCAGTAATTTTATTACACAAATTTCTATCAATATTGGTGACAAAGTATCTTATGAAATTTTCTAAAATATTATAACGGTATAATGAGCACATCAATGATTATGTTTTTATTTAAAATAATATGCTCACTAAAATGAATAATATCTTGGTTGATAGTGAACTTCAGGATCTCTTCACAAAAATATTTCTTTCCCCTTTGTAAGAACTAGTTTTGTTTCATAAGTTCCCTTCATTTCATCATATATATCATACACTCAAATAATGTGACGCCAAGGTACTACATAAGAACAATCTTAAGTACATATCTATTTCCTCTACTACCTCTAATGCCAAATTTCCAAGTAAATGTACATCCAAAGGAAAGACTAATGAAAATAATCATACTACTAAGGAGACTATCAATGCCATATCCAAACCTATTAAACTGCAATTAAAACATACACGATATTAATCCATGTGTTTACCTTGTGATCCAAAAATTATTCTCAAATAATTACTTGAATGTAATCTCATGTCTCTCCCTTCGCCACTTGAGGTTGATGTGAGAAATCCTCATAGTAAGATAGTTTATGCTAATTCCTATTGATATTATCACGTCTGTATTGATCAACTCAATTATATATTTATTAAGCTTAAACATGTTATATGAGATCTTATTGATGCAAATGCAATTTATTGGGATCAACCCATTGAATCCTATAAGCCTACTAATGAGAATCCAAAACTGAAAATATTTAATGATCCAATTCCTAATCATAAAACTAAAAAATTTAATTTGGAAATGCATGTTTCTCATCATGTAGTACCACCTCCACATACTTATGATCACCTATTAGATATAATGATTGGCATTATTATTCATGTACCATCTTCTAAAATGGTTATGACTATGGATGACTCTGATATGGATGATACACTTGACTCAGATACTCTATATATTTGTGCATTTATTAATCAAGTCCTCATAAATAGTATTTTGGTTGATCCATGTAATAATAATAATATAGTCACTCTCAAGCTACATAATTCTCTTGTTTATTATAAAATTCAAATCAAATGTGATTCTAATTTTTGCTATGGACATATTATTCTACCCATCATTTTCAGCTATGTTACTATATAAGTCCCATTTCTAATGGATTCCACTCTTATTTCAAGTGGAATATGTTTACATATCCCTTGGTTACATGTTATTATATTTTACCCATCTATCATACACAAGTGTTTCAAGTTTATTTATCAATAGAAATTTCTCACAATTCACAATATGTACCTCTTGACGATCCTCTTCCTATCTTACCTAATCATAATTTTATAGTTCCTACTTTACATGCTATATTTTATGGTTCTGTCCATTTTAGGTCTTTAGATAAGCCTTCTAATTACAAATTATATCTAGTGGCTATTTCCATTTCATATCTCTAGATAGGCCTTCCACTTCATGATATATCTCTAGTGAATATCACCCTCCTAGGTTTCATCATCGATCTTCTAGTACACAAGACATCTCTAGTAGATATCACCCTTCTAGGCGTCCTCATAAGTATTATAGTGTATAAATTATCTCTAGCAGGTCTTTCCCTTATAGGAATCCTCATTAGTATTCTTGTGTATACATTGTATCTAATGAATCTTGTTTTTTCATCCCTCCTTGTAGGTTTTTCCCAAAACACACTTCTTCTTGTATATCTAGTCGATCTAGTTCTCCTCTCACGATTAAAGAAACTTAAATTTAGAAATTTAATCTTTGAAACTGATGGTTTTGGCAATGCACTCTTGATAAGATAAACACAACCTTTATTTTCCCACTTAGTATATTATGAGGTCTCTTGTCTATCTTGTTTATCCTTTCACACTAATATGCTGACATATTCTAAGAGTAAAATACATAAAATATATACTCTAAGTTAACCTAATAGGATGTAAATTTAATTTAACATGTTTTTCATCACTGGTCAAGGTCATTAATTTTGGTCAAGAATTTATATCTAGTCCTTACCTACTTGTATGATTTTCCAATAGCATATCATCTATCTTTTCTTTCATTTCCAAATTCTCTGATGGATCCTTTACTCCCTCTAGGTCATATTTTCTTTGATAATTAACCTTTATAACCCTATATAAGAAAGGTAACACCACCTCATTTTATGACCTAGAAATCCTATGACACTAAATTAATCTACTCACTTCCAACACTTTTAAAAGGAGCCAAAATCACCCCAACTCTTAAAAAGGTACATCCAAAATCATTAGGGAAACAATATCTACCTATCTAAAGAATCTTATCAAGTTAAGGAATTAGAATCTCTCCTCCAAAATCACTAAAAAATACCTTCTCCATGTATTTTAGAAAGATCCAAACTCAACTCAAGCATTGTTAAAGAAGTTATCAAATCTAGTTATATTTATTTATATATCACATGCTAGTTAGAGAACAACGTGAAGTTTGAGGCATATTCGTAGTAGTGCCAATGTTATCAGTATATGGGGGTTACCATAACACAAATAATTTTTTTAATAGGATTTTCCATCCATGGTTATGGTTTGAGATGTTTTTAAAAATGTTCAGAGAGCTTCACAACATGACTGACAACTAGAGTTTGACAATAAACATTTATAATAAGGTGATTTTGATGCATATTAATTACACACCAAACAAGGAAATGCCATGATCATATGTCCTACTAATTTTGGGACCACTCCGTGTTTGATTTTGTGCATGATTTTTAGGGTATTGGTCATTTAAACCAATAGTAAAGGTATATTGCTTAATTTTTAATCATTCTAGCACCTCTCTTACAATATTTGAAGGCTTCCTAATCTAATTTAATTTAAGGAAATTGCTCAAATAATCCCAAAATGGAGAGAAATGTTAGAGATAAAAAAAAATATTCTAAGACACATATTTTAGAACCTTAGTGCCTGATTTAGGAAATAACATAATTTCTTTGTTAAACAAACAACATTAAATATAAATACCACTTAAATTTTAATGTTATTGATGCATGGATTAAGAGGGAATTAAAATAAAACAAAATATAACTCAAATTGATCATATCGAATGAAAAATGCACATCTAAATGACAAACTCATTTTACATAATGTTATAATAATTAAATCTAAACTTGTGAATGTATAATTGAAACAAATTGTTGAAGGAAATCCATTTTGTGATACATTAGACACTTGATATCTCAGAAAAAAAAGAGAAAACATAACTCAAATAAACATAGATTTTATGATTCAATATTCAAATTTGATTCCAAGCATTTATCAGTATGACATCCCCGTCTTTTTGAGAGAAAGAGTATACATATTTATTAAGGGATTGCACAAAATTAAGGAATATTACAAAGCTAGATGGCCATAAAATAGTATCCTAACTAATTTATGTTATGAATATTATAATGGGAACAAGGAGAGCATGTCACTAGCATTAAAAAATATCCCTAAGGTTTAATGATCTCTTATTTTACCACAGGCCCCTTTTGGACTAGGTCTGCCTGTGTGGGCACTTTGTGAGTCAGATCAACTGAAGCTGGAGCCTTAATTGCTTCAATCAAAGTTTCCATAAAAATTGAGCAATATTCATCAAGATTTGTGAGGTCAATTATGGGCTTCCTAAAGAGTTTAGGAGAGTTGTCTAGTAGGATTTTCAATGAAGCTACAAACTTCCATGTGATGTCCTTCAAGGTTTGTATATTTTGGACCTTTTCCCAAGTCTGAGAAACAATTTAAATGACTTGAGATACTTCTGACACATTGGTCTCCCTTATATTCTTTTTGAAAATTTCCAAGCATTGGTTGAGTAAATCATAAAACTCAGCTATAGGCACTAATTCTTAGTTCTCTTTGAAGACCCTTGTGAGAGTTTCCCCTGTAAATAATTTATTCCTCCTTGGGATCACATCATTAAGTTAAGGAGGGATTATATTCATTTGTTATTCCCATTATTTTAAGTATTCCTTTGTATACGTCAAATATATTTGACATATTCAAATGTCTTCCATAGTGACTATAGTAGGATTCTTGTATATTCCTTCTTCATTGGCTTGGGCCATAACTCTCAACATATTCTAGGTTACGCCCATTCTATAAATAAATGCATTGGTTTTCTTGGAGAATTTCTTTCCTTTCTCTTATTCTCAATTCTTTCCTTGATTACATCATATAGGATAAGCAGGGATTCCTCTACATTTGAGGTAATAATATCTAGGACAATTTCCTAGGCTTGAGTTTCCAATTCCTAATTTCTATGTTGCATGCCCCTCACTCTCTCCACTACTATTTGTATCAAGGAATTTATGTAGGATACTAGATCCTCTTGATATTTTGTCACTTGAGAGCCCTTGGCCTTCTTCTTCTTTGTGATAAAGAAGAGGTTTTCAAATGTTTCATGCCAAAAATGGCTTGCTATGTCGACGTCCTCTTCTTTGTCACCCTTATTAAAGTCCTTATTTTTGGATTAAATTAAATATTAATCAAGGGTTCCTCCTAATATCCACAGTCTGGTTATTCCCTGTGGGTGATCAAGTATTTCTCAATCCAATCTTATTGAGGCTTTGTATGAAGAACACTTGCAAGGGTTGTTTGGTGTGGTTCAACTCTTACTTGCTCTGTTTGAGCCACTATTTGTGTATCTTCATCATATGGATAAGATAAATCATATCATACTAAAGTAGGTTCTTCAACTAGTTCAAGAATAATTTTATGGACCTTTGGGATCATGTATCTATTGGAATTGGAGAAGGAGTAGGAGAAGTAGTTCCTTTGGACTTCCTTGTTGGTTCCATATAACCAGATGTGCATGTTTTCCTTAATAATTCTCTTCTTATTATCTCTCTTGGGGGCGTAATTACACATGTTTTCATTATGTTTTTTTGGAAAAGGTTTTCATTTATTTAGGTGATCCAAACCTAGTCATTAATATTGACCTCATGAGCATAATCTAGAATGATTTTCCACTTGAGTGAATATAAATGTTTTACCACTCTCTTCCTTGGATCATATTTCCTTAAGGGGTGTTGGTGTAGGTTGAAATAATTTATATGGATAAATAAATATCTAAGATCTCACCATATCTTAAATTTCCCAAATCCCACTATGATTGATAGAGGAGGGTGAGGCTTAAGCTTCTTATCCTTGTATTTATCGATTATTCCATTGTAGATTTGATAAGAAATTTCTTATTCAACCATCTTATCAGGACATAGTATGAAAGTTATAATAGTGGTGTGAGCATCCTCTCAATTATAATTATTCTAGAATTCTAAGCATTGGTGCTGCATGCATTTCATTATAAAGTGTGGGGTAGAAGGTGGTACAAATTTCATCAATATGGGCCCTAAATTTATGGGTATTGGGGTCTAAATAAATCTCATTTACTTATAATAAGTATGATGAGGACTGTGGGTCATGAAATTCAGGATATTGGAGGACTCTACAGAGTGCATCCAATAGATAGGAAGCCATAAAAAATGGCTTCTTAAGATTGGAAAAGGAATCCCTTTGAGATACCAAATTGGATGTCACTACCTTTCCTAGAAAAAGAATTTTTTAATCTTCAATAATTAGTTCCAGCAGGAGAATCCAAGCTATATGAATTTTTGTGATGGAGGGGTTTCTATATAGTCTGTTCATTAGGGCCATACTAATATGGACTCTAGACCTAAATCTTTGAATTAGGATTTTGTTTAGATTTAGATCATCCATATTGTCAATGGGTCCCTAGCCAATTTTTGTAAAATGACTCTTATTTTTCATGTACCCATCCAAGTTTAAATTGTGGTTAAATTCTAGACAATTTTGAATTTGGGAAGTTTATAATAGGCTTTAAGGGTGCGTCCAACAAAGAAATATATCCTATTTTCTTCAATTTGGGAATACAGAGCCCGATTCATGGCCTTAACATGAATGAGAATAAAGGATACTACTTCTAGACATGGGAATACCTCAGGTTTGGCTACACTCTGATGGATACTAGCCATTTTTAATTCCCTAAGGTCTACGACTCTCTATGCTTGGTCATCAGACATTCTTGCTTCATCCATGATGTCTACGTAAAGCCTTTCCCTTTGAATGATAAAAAAATGGTTGAATAGTGTTGGAACTCATGGTCAAGTGCAGTAGAACCAAACATAGTATCTTGTAGTACTCTATTATCTGAGTAAGAATACATAAATGTATGCACATTTTAAGGTCATAATTCTCCCACTGTTACTGAGGATTAACATCTTGCAAAGGCTATTGTGGATTCCTTGAAATACTCTACTTGGTATTTTGTGAGAAAGGGATTAGTATTTCATATGAAATTTTGTAAGTTGAAGGATTGAATGAATTACCTCATTTAACACAATATTCTAACAAATTGGGAAATCTTTCATCTAAAATGGTGTGCTCTATATTAATGGTGCATAATGTATGACTTGATTTTTTTCACCTCAGGGAATGCTAATTTTTTTAACTTACTATCCCTTTGAATGTGGGCCTTACACCTATGCAAACAAGGCTAAATCATAGCCACCATGTTTTAAATATAATTTTGCCTCTTGGGACATAGAAACCATGTATATGACATAGCGGATGCCATGTGTAATTTTGGGATTGGATTTCCTTTATTAATTGCTCGTGTGTTTTTTAATTTATTTGAATTTTACCTTCTTTTAATTTTCTCGCATTTGGAAGTGCAAGTTTATTTTAACATGAAGTGTGAGGTGTGATATTTGAAAACTCAATGCTCGTATCTTGTTATTCGGTATTTTGTCACACTTGGGAAGTAAGAGTTTTAAATACTCGCATCTTTGAGCTCTCTTTTTATATACTCGCACTTGAGAAGCAAGAGTGCTCACTCTTTAAAATTATATCCTTATAAGTATGAGGTATTGATCTTGGACCTATGAGAAAAAATAAAACTTCATTTAGCCAAAATTCAAACTTTGAAGTGAGATTGTGAGAAAATTATGGAGTGCGAGAATGAATAAAAAGGAAAATATTTCAGTGTGAGCTCTCTGACATAAGTGTGAGGAATTTTTTTTTGAAGTATGATTTTTTGAAATTTGAAACTAAGTAAAGACTTAGTTTAATTAATTAGACTAAGTGAATATTTAGTTCAATTAGTTCAATTAAGATCAAACACTAGCCACTATGAATTAAGGTTACTCCACTAAGGATTATTCTTAAACCAAAATGTAAATACTTCAAATTTACCAAATTTTATAAACTAAAGAGGGTGCCTACCCATTTAAGAAAATGAAATCATTTTCTAAGGTGGGGGGAGTTATGCAATAACAAATTGTGACTCATAAGGGAAAATACTACTAAGTATTTAGAACTCAGATTCTTTGGTTTTGAATTTATTCTGGAATATTATGAATTCAAAGAAAAATATTTCTAATTCAAGCGCATCTTTTGAAACAAAATATCCAAAAATACTTAATGACATACTAAGTCTAGATCACTAAGAGAAAATGATATTTTTATGTGCTTATGAGTTTATTAACCTTTTTCCTATTCAATCATGATGTTATCCAAAGAAAAGAAGCTTATTTGAGAATTTATTGACTGGGTTTTATTCTTCTTCTTTTCCCTTTTTTGGTTTTTGAATTTGGGATGGCTCAAGGAGGGGAAATATTGGGCATTTCTCTGCTACCATCAATGCATTTATATCCCTAACAGATATACCTTTGGCTCCTCTTATAGTCTTTCTCCATTGCTTATCAAGAATCCATAACCCTGACGAAGTTTACCATAATCTCCTTTTAGAGATTTTTTTTGGGTTTCATCCTTTTGAATACTTTTTTAAATATTGCTAGAGGGTTAGGAACAAAGTTAGTAGGTTTTGAGGATTTTGTAAAATTTACTCATTTGGGTGTTCCTCTTTGATATCAAACATGATTGAGTAGAACAATTTTTCAATGTAGTTTACTATGTCTCATTTTTTATCGAATGAATAAAACCATTCTAGGATTCACCTTGTAATTTGGGAATTTTATTTTTTAAAGGAAAATTTAATCATGAATATTGAGTTTTTCTTTCAAATTATTCCAAAAAAAATTCTACCAGACACCTTAAATCCTTAATACAGTAATAATTATATATGCAAATACCTAATTTTATTCATTTTATTATGAATGCAAGGCCAACCAGAGGCAAAAAATTAGGCATAAAAAAGAAACCAGGTAAATAGGGAAACTAATCTACCAAAGCAAGAAAATGTAAGAAAAGGAAATTAATATACCAAAGTAAGAAAATGTAGGAAAGGGAAATTAATCTACCAAAGCAAGAAACTATAGGAAAGGGAAAATAATCTACTAAAGAAAGAAAATGTAGAAAATGGAAACTAATCTACTTCCCTTATTATTCATTCTGTTGGGAATTGATATGTGAATGTAGAGAAGTAATGCTTCAATAACTATCCATTGATTGGTATCATCATCTCTTTTCCTTGTATATCCTTCAGTATTAAGGAATTTTGAATCAAATTTTTATCTATTGAGTAGGGTCCAATCCATGGAGGTGTGAACTTTCCATTCTTCCCTTTTTTTACCATGGGATTTATCCTATAATAAATCTAGGTCTGATATTATAAATGTTTTAACTTTATCTCTTTTTTCAAACCACCTTTTGACAATGTCTTGGTGTTTGTTGAAATTTTGTAATGCTTTATCCCTCACATATTTCATTTGGAATATTTCTAGGATTCTTGCTTATACCATGTCATTTTTCTCCTTATATTCTTGTATAAACTCGTAGGTTTGTAGCCTAAGGTTAATTGGGAAATTTTTTTGTTGTCCATACACAATAATAATGGAGAATATTTTAGATCTTATTTATATCTTTCCATGTCAACCCATAATGCATATTTTAGTAAAGAATGTCACTCTCTTGGATTCTTGTCTTTTGATTTTTTATGACATTGATCTGATTTTTATTTGGTGACTTAGCCACTCTATTTCCTTAGGGATAATAATTTTATGTAAACTTGATGATTATATTATTATCATAGGCCCATTCGGTGAACTCTGTAGAAGAAAAGGATATCTCATTGTCAAATATGGGAGATAAGGGATATCCAAACCTACCTATAATATTTTCTTGGACAACATAAATTGTCCTGTAATTCTTAGTAGCTACAACTTTAGCCCACCTTGTATAGTAATTAGTGGTAGTTAGTAAAAACTTATTGCCAACTAATGAATTTTGGTTGATGACTCATATGATATCTAGGCCCCATTATGTAAATGGCATAGTCTCAATTATTGGTTGTAGTGGCATAGCTGCATATGCCTCCTTGTTGGTGAAATTTTGACATTAGTGGTAGATTCTTGCATGGGCATGAGTATATTTGAATAGGGTTGGCTAATAATAACTAACATTCAGAATCTTGTGGGAAGTTTTTCTCCCTGATGGATGGAAAATTCCTATCCTTTCATGGAAACTATGCATGACATTTGTAGATTCTTCTTTAGATATTTATATTAAGTCAATGCCTTCATAATTTTTTCTAAACAATACTACTTTTAGGATCATGAAATAAGATGATTTAATCCTCAGTTCTATTATTAATTTATATGGGCATGTACCATACAAAAAATAATGGATACTGTGGTTATATCATTCATCTTTTTTCATATTCCTTTCATCCACTTGCATTATGTATATTCTTTGATCTACATCTACTATGAGTTATGTCAATACTTAACCTTTGACCATCTTGGCTGGTTAGATATCAAAATCAAATTCTTGTAGATTTTTCATCCATTTACCTCTTCTTTCTCCCAAATCATTCTTTCCTAGCATTAGCTTGATGGATGGATCTATGCCAATTTTGTGCATTTTATTTCTAAGTATATAATGCTGTAAATTTTTTATAGCCTTGCATAGTGCACAATTTTTCTTATCCATTAGGGAATATTGAGTTATGCATCCTTTAATCTGGTACTTGTAAATGTAATGGGATGTTCATTGTCTCTAATTTTTTGACTGAGTATTGTTGTAATGGTGTTCTCATAAGCACGTGACTATAGGTAGAATTCCATAGAAAAGTTAGGACTGAATAACATAGGTTCTTGTGCTATTGCCTCTTTGATATCTTGGAATTTGGAAAGAATGATTGAAATTTGATATCCACTCAACTGTAGATTCCTTGTTTATAATGGCATTTAGTGTCTTGATAATTTCAGTAAAGCTAGGAATAAATTTCTTTACAAAATTAAAATTTCCAAAAAAAAGACTTCAGTTCTTTTCTATTATTTGGTGGGACAATTTTGGAAATGATATCCACTCTATCAAGGTAAATAGGTATACCTTCCTTCATGAAGACATGGCCAAGAATTTTACCTTCTATAACGAAAAATATTCTCTTCTCTAGAATAAAGGATATGACATACCTTCTGCTCCTTTCAAAAACCTTTTATAGATGCCTGACATGATTCAACCCATTTTTTGAAAACATAGTTAAATTGCCCATATAAATGAAGAAACATTTAGCATTTAGAATATGAAAATAATGATCCATAGCCCTTTGAAATGTTTCCCTAGCATTGATTAGGTAAAAGTCAATACTCTTATATGAAAATTTTACCCATTTGGTGGTGAAGGTAGTTTTCATTTTATTTTCCTTGTTTACTAACACATGGTTATATACTAAAAATCCATCAAGGAAAGACATCATTATTGAACATTTTTTCTAGTGTTGTCATTGATTTTAAATGTCATTGATGGAAAAGGGAGTAAAGAGTGTTTAGGAGTCTCCATCAGGTGTTATTCAAGGTAAAATATGAAGGTTTATTAGTAGTGTCCAATCTTGTTCTCTTGTCCTGGTGTCTAAGCATGGTTCTAGGCATGGTAGTCATTGTGTGAGCACTAAAGAGGTTCTTAAAGGTCTTCATAATGTCCATCATGGTTATTATGATGTCTTATAGGTGTATATGTGTCTTTATATGGTCATCATGGTAAGTTCATGACTTGTATGGGTTGAGTCAGGTCATTTTAGGCCTATTCTTAAACCTAAAGCATGGTGTTATGATATATGTAGAAGGGAATCATTTTTGAAGAATTTTTATAGCATTGGTATTTTTGATAGTACATGTATGAGGTGTATTAGGTTAGTAATCAATTGTTTAGTGCATGTTTGAGGTCCTTATGGAGCAAGATTATTAAGACTAGTCAAGGACACATAGGTAAGTCTTAGTGGATAAAAATAGTAAGAGGTATTTGATCATGGATGGAAGATGGTATAGTTAGAGGAGGAAGTCTTGATGCTTCAGGAAATGTTTCAGGCCATAATAAATATATTTTCTTAAGATATGAAGTTTTTGGAAAAACTGAGTCCTAGAGAAGGCAAATCCAGTTCGATAGGTGAAGTTGTTTTTCTCACCCACACGTGTTGGTTCTACATGTGATATTTTTGATCTGGGGGATGATTTTTCATTGAGATAAGAGTGGCTTTCAAAATAATGAGTTGATTTGATCACCATAATTTTATGAACAATCGTTAAGAAGAGAAGTTGACCATAACCCTAGTTAAAACCCTCATAGAAAAGTGATTGAAGAAAGATGATTTTTTTGGTATCCAAATGATCTAGGAAAGAAAAATTGATACATCACATTTTTAGAGAATTTATTTGAGCTCATTGGTTTGTGTTCCATTTGTTTCAAGAAGTGAGATAAAAACCCTATTTTTGTGGAGATTTTTAGTTTTAGAGCTAAGATAGAAGCTATATGATGAAAAGTGAACTGTTCCATAATCCTTGGGATATTTGATACATATCCATGAAAATTTTAAGTTAGGTATTGTGATGAAATTTGAAGATACAGTTCTCCAAAGTAGCCCTACTGGTTTTGGCCTTAAGGGCTAAAAGATAGTCATGGAGGTTTGAAGTGTGTTTGATATAAATGCCATTTTGTTTTGTCATGGATAGTTGATAGATACTTATTATGATGTGTTGGAACATTTGGTTTTATAACATGAAGTGGTTTCATGTTTAAACCCTAGTGGCCTAATTATCACTATTAGGTCTCTCAAGAAGGTGTGTTGGATAAGTTTTCTCCACATGAGCTATACATGTTAGTACTTGATGGTGTTTTCAAGGTCTCCCTTGATGTGTTACATGATTTTTTTGACCTTCGAATTGTCCTTATAGGTTTTTGGAGTCATATTATTCAAGACTGGTTCTTGAGTCTTGTTTGTTAGTTTGAGTAGTTTCAGAGATTGTCTTGGTTGAAGGTATTGTACTACGAGTTGGAGCTTGAATTAAGTTATTCTAGAAATTAGATTAGATACCTTTCTATTGTTATATTAATTTATCCTTGATGAAAAATGTTTCTATGTGAACTCATTTGTTTTTTGGGACTGAATTCTAGCTGCTCGAAGACCTAGTTTGTGCATGCTTGCTTCTTGGTGAGTTTCATGATGGATATGTCATTTGTAAATATTATTGAGCTAGTTGGTGATGTTGAGAGGTTTTTCCTAAAAAAATTTAATATTATTTTGTCTTGAAAAATATGGAGTATGCCTTTCAAGATCATATTCCATTCTATAGGAGATGAAGACCTTCTTTTGGGCTTGTTTGAGAAGCCTTGAGCTTGTTGGTGTTGATGTTAGGATATTAATGTTTAAATTATACTTGTGTATTCAAATAAGTATAAATGTTAGTAGTTATATTATTTTTATATAAACAATAATATATCAATGGAGTTGTTTTAAAAACTCGTATGATTTGAATTGTGTATTGTTACATGAGTAACAATCACAACTAAATAGGATTATTGTTAGAGAAACTTCCTAGTTTATAGGAGTTGCATATTCCTATATATTTTTAATATATTCATATGAAGATAGATAGAAGAAATATATTTTGTATGTGTGAAATTAATTAAAGTCTCTGAGTTATGTGAACTTCTTCCCTGTGCAATTCTAGTTCTTAGTTTATATTTGGTATTATAGTAGGTGGATATCTTATGATGGAAGACTAATGGATATAACTTGATGTTGATGTTACTTGTTTGATCCATTAGCATAGGATAGTTTCAAAATCTTCCTGGAGAGAGACATTTTTTATCTGTTATATATTATATTTATGCTTTGAATTCTAATATATTGATCTTGTTTATATTTTGGATTGAATGATCACTACAATATTTACATTCATGTTTCAGTCAGGATGAATTAATATCCTCATCATCTTGTGCATAGTTGCATGTGTTTAACTTGAAGGCATCCAGGAGGTGGCAACAAGAAAAGTGCAACATGAATTACAGTCTGGTTTCTTTATTGAGGTATCAGCGTTGATTGAATTGTAACAAAGACTCATACACCTTGCCCATTATCCTTCTACAGTTTTGAGCATATCTATGCATTCAAACATATCAACTCACACATGCGTTGATAATGTCACAAATGTGATTTGGTTACATGTCTTTATCAAATCATGCAGAAAGCTCCTGGTGACATATCATCTTATAGTGGAGCACCTGTAGAAGATATCTCATTAGCTACAGGCTTCTAAGAGGACTCCATATTTCACTCTGACTTCTGTAGATCAATATACATAAGAATTCACGTGGCAATAAAACCTTTACACATGTGGATTCAAAAAATATCTACACCTGTTTGTTCTTCTATGCCAACCTCCATGTACTAGTCAGCTCTCCTATCTACATTGGAAAATAAGAAATACGCAATGTCCAATCTGTAAATCAGAGGAGAGAGAATATTGGATTAAATATCTACGTAGCAGGAAGGTAGATATTCATCTAATAGTCATTGTTTCCATCATCCACGTGTAAATTGATCAGGTCAAGTAAGTGGTTTTGTTTGTCATTATTAAATTGTTTTTAGATGAAATCGGTTGAGGTTTAGTTGAATGGTTTAAATTTTTTATTGTGGGTGAATTGCCATAGATATTTGTGTCTTAGGTTTACAATTATAACATTGTTATAAAAAGTAATCTTTAATTACTTTTTAATTGTTGTTTTTAATTAATTATTTCGTATTGCCATCTTGTATGGTAAAAGGGAGTCATTGTGTCCTAGTCATTCATGTATATTAGAGTTAATATATTTGTAGTTTTCCATTACAAATCAAATTTAAAGTCATTATTATCTATTTGTTTGTAAAAAGGCGCATTTTTAGTTTCAGCCGACACCTTTTTTTTAATTTTTTTTTTGTGAAGAGTCATAATGGATAAGTTGAGTCACATTGAAAAATTTGAAGGTAAAGATTTTCATACATGAAAATTATGAACTCATTTGTTCCTAATCAACAAATACTTGTGGGATATTGTTGATGGAAAAGAGAAAAAACTGACACATGCAGATGAAGTAGCAAAATGGACAAGAAGAGATTGAAAGGCTACAATGATTATTGGATTGGGTCTATCAAATTCTTATTTGCATCATATAGGCTTAAAAAATTCCTCTCACACAATTTGGGAGACATTGAACAAATTGTTTGGATCACAAGCTGGAAGTGCAACAATATCTTTAAAACAAAGATTGTTTGGCCTCAAGATGGAAGAAGGTGACAACATGGTGGAACATATTAGTAAGTTTTGTTCTATTTACAATCAACTAGCGGGAATAAGTGTAGATGTGTCTGATGACGATGCTAAAGCCGTATTACTCAATATCATGCCTCCATGTTATTCTAACATGGTATTTACATTGAGTAAAATAAATCCAAGTTTAGAAGAACTTATTTCTTCTTTGCTAGATGAAGAAAAGAGAATCATGTTTGTAGAACCGGAGGAAAAAGCCCTGTATGGTAAGAAACAAGATAAAAGAAGATCTAAATCTTCTTTCAGACCTAGATCATCTTTTAAAGATTCAAATAAGTAGCTCACATGTTATTACTACAGATAATCTAGTCACTTGTCCTCAAATTTCAAGAAAAGAGCACAAGACTTACTTGATGGGAAACTGTAAGATAATGCCATGGCTATTGATGACAAAGGAGAAAATGAAGAAGAAGGAAATACTGCTTATGCTGAAAATCAAAGTGATTATTTTCTCTATTAGATAATTTTTATTAGAGGATGGAGGCACTGGAGGCTAAAGGATAACCAACGACCTATTGTAAATTGCCAATGACGGGGCCACATGAAGATGTGGTGGCATATATATAGTTTGAGTATATGCTTTTCAGTGTGAGTTTTCTTTACATTGTCTGCTTCAGTTTTTATAATTTGTAGTTTTTAATAAGTGGAAATTTCACATTAAGGGGGGAACATGATCAACATGATCCAATGTTCCATTTCTAGTTTTTCAGTTGTGTATGTGATTATTCCTATTTCCCTAATGAAAAAACATAGTGAAGAATAGATAGCACAATGAAAGCAAACATCATGAGTCTTGATGAGGAAGAATATTTAGATGTGTTCCTTATCATACCTAGGTTTGTGGTTAGCCTCCTAAAAACCATTGAAGGTTGTTCAGATGTGTTCCTGCTTGAGTTCCCACACTACTAGGTCAGATGTGTTCCATGGATTGACTAGTTGATAAGCAGATGATTCCTGAGCGTGTTCCCATCCTAGTCGATCAGATGGGTTCCCAACAGTGCATGGTCAATAAGAAGTTGATGTGTTCCTTCTTCTACCTTTAGTTCGAGTGTGTTCCAAGATCATGAGCACACATAGGTGACATGCTATGAGGAAGTGTGAAAGTTATTTTATTACCATGTAAACATTAATGGGGGGAATGTTAGGATATTAATGTTTACATTATACTATTGCTTGTGGGTTAGAAAAATGCCAGCCTGAGAAATGTAGCTGGTGGAAGGATGCCCGCCTGGAACATTTGGTTTTCGATGCAAAAGAGGACCTTGAAGCAATTCCAAATGCTGAGGTTGAATCTGACTTTGTCCCTGAAACCCCTTTATTGGAAAATACTATTGCCAATAACAAGGAAATTGCAGCAAATTTATCTGATATAGTTGTTGACAGCAAGGAGAAATTGTCTCAGGAAAACAATGAGGTTGTTTCAGTTGGAACTTTTGCTACTGTGGAAAATTCTCCTTTTTCTAACCCTCCATTCGTGGAAGTTTCATCAGGTTGGGTAACTGTCCGTAAAAAGAAAAAGTTTATTTTAAAGAATGACACTTCTCCACCTCGATGATTCTTCTCTCTATTGGTGTTTGGCTGATCTACATTGTCTCTTGCTGGTTCCGAACTGTGGTTTTTGGGTCTGCCAGGGTGCTGCGGTATTGTTGCAGACTGATTGTTGTTTTTCAGCTTTTTTTTGCTGAATTGTTGCTGGGCATTGGTACTTTTCTGAGCAGTTTTTTTTCTGTTGTAGGGATTCCATGTTTTAATCTTGGATTTTGAGCCTTCATGTACAAGGGTATAGTCCCTTTCAAAAAACTATTTGCCAATAATAATAATAAAATGTTTACATTATACTTGTGTATTTAAATAAGTATAAATGTTAGTAGTTATATTATTTTTATATAAACAATAATATATTAATGGAGTTGTTTTAATAACTCGTATGATTTGAGTTGTGTATTGTTACATGAATAACAATCAAAACTAAATAGGATTATTGTTAGAGTAACTTCCTAGTTTATAGGAGTTGCATATTCCTATATATTTGCAATCTATTCATATGAAGATAGATAGAAGAAATATATTTTATATGTGTGAAATTAATTAAAGTCTCTGAGTTATGTGAAGTTCTTCCATGTGTAAGTCTGGTTCTTAGTTTATAGTTGATGTGACCCCTTCAAACCTAATTTTGTCTTTTAGGATGTTTTATATGATGTACCATCAATCTTGACGTACCATGCCCAGGGTGCTTGTTTGAGGCCATACAGATATTTCCTGAGTATGCATACATTTGATTCTTAACCAGGTACAACGTATCCCTTAGGTTGAGTCATATAGACTTCTTATAAATCTCCATTCAGGAAGGCACTTTTTATGTCCATCTGATGGAATTTCCATCCAAACTATGTAGCTAGAGCAAAGATCACCCTGATCATTTATATCTTAGCTGTGGGAGAAAATGTCTCCTCGTAGTCAATGCATTCTTTTTATGCATACCCCTTTGCTAATAGTCTTGATTTATACTTGTCCACTGTCCCATCTACTTTATACTTCATTTTGAATATCCATCTGCATCTAATGGGTTTATTCCCTGGTGGAAGATCGACAAGATACCAAGTGTTATTTTTCATCACTGATTGATATTCAGAATCCATGGCATCTTTCCAATATTTTGACTATAGGGCTTCCTGGATTGTAGAGGAATCATCCGATTCAATTACATTACTCATCAAAGAAAAGTTAACTTCTTCTCTTGCTTTACTATGAGTCTATGGTCCATTGGTGGATGTATTCGGTGGAGCATCCATTCTTGCATCTCGTAATGTGCTAGAACACAACTTGGGCATAAACTGAACTATTCTTGTGGGTCGTGGTTCTATTTGATCAACACCATCATCCCCATCTTCACTTTCATCATCTGTGGGAACATTAGCTTCAATTTTTACAATTGGTGAAGAATCTACATCAGGTGAGTCTGGAGGAGGAGACTCTACTTCCTTCTTCTAAAAAAATTCAACATCTTTGTTGGTGTAGAATTTTATGGTCTTTGGATCCATCAATCTGTACCCAAGAGTCTCTTCACTGTACCCAATGAAGATGAGTTTTTATGATTTCATATCCAATTTCTTTCTGTTCTGCTTGGGTATGTGCATACTTTATTTATAGCCGAATACTCTAAGGTGTGTAATAGATGGTTTCCACTTTGACCATGCTTCTTGTGGTGTTACTCCTTCAAGAGAAACTATGGGCACTTTGTTCAAAAAATACACTGCTGTCTTTTCTGCTTCTTCCCAGAATGTCTTTACAAGTCTAGAATCATTGATCATGCATCACACTATTTCAATGATAGTATGATTTCTTCTCTTAACAACACCATTATGTTGTGGTGTGTGTGGAGGAGGCATTTGTCGAAAAATCACATGAGTTTGTAGATAGTATTTAAACTCATTACTGGTGAATTACCCCCCTCAATCTGAGTAGAGATTTTTGATGTGATGACCAGTTTCATTCTCAACTACTACTTTGAACTTCTTAAAAGATTCAAAAGATTCACTTTTCTTGCGAAGACAAAAAGTCCACATTTTCCTTGAATAGTCGTCAACATAAAGCATGAAATATTGAAATCCAGAATGATTTGGTTGCATCGGATCACAAATATTAGTATGAACCAGATCAAGTTGACCATGAGCTTGATATGCACTCGTATAGAATGAAGCTTTGTGTTGTTTGCCTACTAGGAAGTGAGGACACTTGTCTGTATCCTTCTAAAGAGATGGTAGCCCATGTACCATATTGCATTGGCGAAGTGTCTCAACATACTTGAAACTTACATGACCAAGTCTCTGATGCCAAAACTGAGCTGAGGTAGAGTTCTTAGCCACAAGTGCTTGATTGTATCTGTGAACAAAATCAAGTTGGAACATACGTATGACATTTTAGGCTTTTACAACTATTTTTGAGCCTCATGATTTATCTCGAATCAAACACATTTTCTTACCGAAATGACTATCAAAGTCAATTTTCAAGTTATGATCTAGGAGTTGACTGACTGAAATTAGATTCTTTGTCAACCCAGGGACATATAAGACATTAGATAGGCTGCAATTGCATGAACCAAGGAGTAGAGAGATGTTTCTAATCCCTTGAACTGTATATGAAGAATCATCTCCCAAGAAAACATGATTTTTTGATGGCATGTCCCTCATTGAAGTAAACCAGTCTCTGTGGCTGGTCATGTGTCGAATGGCTCCTAAATCAACATACCAGACATCACTAGATGATGTGGATGGTTCATTTGATTGAGTAGTGTACAAGAAGTCTTCATTATCTGAATGTTCTTCTTACTCAGCAATATTTCCTTGTTGATGGGGTCTTCTTTTCTAGTTCCCCTTTTTCTTCTCTTGATTGTAGTTATAATGTCCCTTGTAAGATTGTTGTTATGGAGGTCAAGAGTTACTGGATGAACCTTTCTTGTAAGTATTATACCAACAATCTTTTAAGTCATGTCCTCTTTTACAAATTGGACATTGTTTCTTCTATTGTTTGTCCCCATGATACTGATTCTGATGTTGGGAATTTTGATAGGAATTAGGTTTTCCTTTACCTTTTCCTTTCCATTTTTGATGTGAAGAAAGTGCCTGCTCCTCTTCATCATCCTTATTGTGCATTGCTTCCTCTTGTTGTAGTAGGTTTACCAATTTTTCAAAACTAACTGTTGTATCTGACATGTTTAGTGTTGTTGCAAAAATATGGTATGAAGAAGGGAGTGCTCTCAGAACAATGGGAATGAGAGCATCATCTTTGATTGCTTATCTTAGGGTTAGAAGTGAAGCCCTCAATTTTGCAACTCTTCTTAAGAAAGCTTCGATTTTATCATTTTGTTTGAACTTCAGTGTGTGTAACTAACTCTATAAATTCATAATGATATTCTTGTTTTTGGCCTTGTATACTATGCTCAAATTATCCCGCGCTTCTTTGGCTATTGTGTCATCATGAATGTGGGGTTGCACATTGTTGGAAACTCCAAAAAAGATGATGGTTTGTATTTCTGATCTGCTCTATCAAACTACCTTTGTTGTGTTGTATCAGTTGTTTATCTGGTCAAAGTACCAGTCAAAATAGGCTAGATCTCTTCAAACTCAAGATGTGTCTTGATTTTTATCTTCCATGCAACATAGTTGTTTCCTCTGAGTAGTTGTGAATCTTGAAGAAAAAATTTGGGGGCATTGGTGCCCATTTTGTAGAAGTCACTGACAAGGTTTGGCTCTTATCACTCCAGGTATAAGGTCTCCCAATCTATATACCATCAGTATGATATACCGAACCTTTCTATATATGTGCCCTTCCGATATACCTAGTGGTATGTGGAAGAAGTTCACCCTTTATATATACCCGATGCTACATGAAAGAGGCATTAACATATGTGAAAGAATTCAATACGTGGTACCAAGACAACACTGAAAGGGGTCTGTGTGATTATTGACACCAGCTCAAAGAAATATCCTCATACGTGCACATAACTTTGCTATATACTTGGATAATTTCTCAGTCTGGATTTATGTCGTGAAATCATTCACAGATGGATGGGATGGCTCATAGTGTGTACACTGTGTCCTTATTACTCCCTATCGATTTAAAGGGTCGATGCCCAGACGATGTTGTTACAACTATATTAGGTGTTAAGTGCAGTAGTAGTCATGATGAATTTACCCGTAAGTGCTTCCCAGAGGTAATGTATATACCGAACGCTGAGAATGAGATCTAGGATCTCATGAGTATTATAGAACCAATTTTGTTACTATTTTTGATTACAATTGTCTACCAGTTTCTGTGTAGTTACAAATTTTGTAGTTGACTATGACAACCTACAAATTAGTACAATATTTTGAAGTATACAAATTACATTCAAAAATTTGGAAAAATTGAATGGCATGCAATTTTTTTTGTTTTGTGAGACCTGGTGGCCTCTCGAGCCCAATATAACCCTCGATGCCAAAAAACATTAAAACGTAGCTCAAAGTGGGATTTTTAGACAGTCTTCCTTTCGTAAATGTTGCCTAAAATAAAAAAATAGGCCTAATAGGAGAATTGTTTTTTTACCTGAAATTAGGGTTTTTCTCACTAAAGGATTTAGAGGCCATTTTAGTCATAACTAGCTATTTAGAGGTGACTTTTCCACTAAATTTGCCTCCAGAATAGGCGGGTTTCCAATTTTTTTACTAAATTTCAAAATTGAAAATATTGTGTTGTCTTGTGTGATTCAAACCCCATACTCAACAGTTCCAAATCTCTTGAACTAACCACTTGAACAGAAGTATTATTTGCATATGAAATTGAGCATGTTATATTTCAATTTAATACATGTGACTAAACTTTTTTGAATGCAACCTGGTTGTCGACTTGGCTTGGAGAGGAGGCCTGCATGGCAGAGAAGGAGAAATGTCATGGCTTTGAGGCTCCACGTGGCCCACATGCAGTGGTGGAGGGTCACTTAGGGTTTCCTCATAATGAGGATTCAAAGCATTTTATCTCCTTTTGCTTTTGATTTTCCTCCACTTTGAATGAGCCACTCTTGTTTTGTTATACAGGTCATTAGTTTCTTTTTATTTATGCCATTGATTTGTATTATTTCGCAGGGCCATCGTTTGGAGATTACAGTCCTTTATCAATGCCTCAATTACATTTTTATTTGTTGATGCTGTTTTGTGTTTGCTAACTACTACTTTCTTTGTATTGCAGGTCGCAGGTCATGTACAAGAAGGTCTGTGGAGTTTGGTTGATGCTCAAATGACGTGCTCCAGCTCAGGATCACGTTGGAAGGCTCGGTTGCAAAGTGGCATAGAATTTCCAATAAAATTCACATCTCTGCTTTAATAGAACACAACTCATATTTATTTATAAGATGGCTCTACTTCAATATCCCCTCAAATGTGGTGGTGGTTTTGACTGAAGGTTTCATTGGATTTTCAAACAGAGTTGGCCTAGATGCTTCAAACAATACGTAGCTCAATTCGCCAATGCATAATGCAATGCAGGTAATGCTCTATGAAGAGCTCGACTGATGTTTGGAAACTCACCTTATAGAGATTAAACTTGATCTAGTTTGTATGGATTACCTTGATAATAGGGGGAAGTTAATGCTACAACACAATCATCCCACCTTAAGCAGAACTTGATGGATAGCTCGATGAATGACTTAAAATGCAATGAGCTCGCCTGCATTTCGGTGGATTGTCTTTTCATGCCAGAGACTTCTTTGAATATCTGTAACCACAGATACCTCTAAATTTAGAGGAAAATCCCTTAAAAATAAAATAAAATATATATATATATATATATATATATATAATCTGATTACCCTATAAACTAGACAATTTAATGCTCTGCAGCAAATTTTGCCTAGTGATGGGTGCACCAGTGTAAAAACAAATTATGTTCCAAACACCTGGAATGAACCAGAGGATGTGGGGAGGTAGGGATGGGACTGGGAGGTTGCAGGAGGCTGCATAGGCTCTCAATTGTTGTAAACACTTCTCCAATTATCCTCTTTCTCTACTACTCTCTCTTTCCACACCTTCACAGCTTCACAGGTCTAGAATCTCGCTTTGGTACCAAATGTAATTTCAAAAAATAGGGATGGTAGCCTATGAATTATATTAATGTAAAATAAACCAGGCTACAATGAATGGACTGTAATACTTATAGGTATTGTATAGTCATGTGCAGACAAAAGAAAGGTTGCACATGTATAACTGAAATTACAACACCTTCCAAAATACATCCGGGAAGCAATAATTAATTTAATACAAACAAATGATAAGTTGCAAGTATGCAACAAATAATTCTATGACTATGGAATAAGACAAATATGGTTGAAAAACCATATAACAATATTAATTAATTAATAACAATAATTAATTATAAAATGCATAATTAATTATCCTAACATGTTATTGATGTATTTTTGTGTTGGTATGACCAACCTAATTTTTCATGGCTGACCTAGGAGAGTTTATGATCTAGTGTCATATATATAAGATAGTATATGTGGTTATTTGTGACCAGTGGTGCCAATGGGGAAGTGAACAAGCTAGATGAGGAAGAATAAGAGTTTTGAGTGGTCAAGAGAAGAACCAATAAGTGGTGTTTTGAGCTTAAAAGAGTTGAATACCATATATGCAAGGTTAATAGACCTATTCAGCCCATGCAGAAGAAGGATTGAATGAGTTAGGAGAGAAACAAGATTGAAGAGGGTTTGATGTATTTGGAGTTGAATTATGATCACTATCAGTTATGGAAGAAAAATATTTAATTGGTCATCATTTATCAGGTAGTTTCATGGGTACTTGATCACCTTAGTAGGTAGTAGCCTTCTTCTATAGTGGGTGTTATACTAAATAGGGGTGGGTGCTCCTTGTGAATTAAGTGCTTCACTGAATGAATCTTGATTGATGTGTAATATTCTTACAGGTCATTTGTTATGAGTAAAATTAGCATAGGTTTCAGTGGTTTTTCTTCCACTTGAGGTTTTCCCACTTATATTTGGTGTCTTATGTTTTGTCTCTTATTACAGGCACTTCTGAATGTTTCATACACACCTAATAAGTTCACATGGTTTATAGATGTTGAATGGTTAAATTGAATGATGAATGTCAAAAATGGTAAATGAAGTGGAAATTTTTGTATGATTAATTCACCCCCCTCTCATTGAATGTTCTTATAACAGTTGGTATCAGAGCTAGGTCATTGTGAAGAAAGTCTAACATATTGAAGGAGATACTTTAAGCACAATGGGAAAATCATCTAATGTTGAGACTTTGTTGGTAACCTTGAAGAAGAAGTATGTAATTTTTGAGTCCCTAATCCATGGATTACAAGATAAAATTAGTTGCATGGAGGTTGATCCTAGTCAAGCCATCAAAGAACAAGAATCTAAAGTTGACATTTTGAAAAAACCCCTAAAGGAAAAAGAATAATATTTCCTCATGTATGAAGATAAGTCGAGATATTTGGGATCTGATTTAGAAGATACATCTAGTAGTTTTAATATGTATGAGAGATTGGAGAAAATATTTGAATTTATATATGGGATCTTAGAGGGTCAAATATTACCTAGTGACAAGACAAACCTAGGTTTTAAAGTATAACATGTGTAGAATTATGAAAAATATAGAACAAACATTCAAACCTCCAACAATAAGCCTCCTTTTGATAAAAGAATTGATTCAAGAAGGTATAAACCTATTATAAAACCTAATGTAATTTACCTAGGTATGGACAAGACTTCAATTCCTATCTACCCTCATAATTATATTCATTGTAATCATTTGCTCTTATGGACTTTAGAGTGACAGGAAAGGTTATCTCAAGTATCATTGGTCCACCCATGGACCAAATTATTAAAACACATTAAAGGGGATAATGTTCTTCATTTTGGATGAGTATGGTTCCATTCAAATAACAGTTGAGAAATACATATAGGACACAAGATAAATTTCACATACCAAATGGGGGAATAATCCTAAGGGAAATGTCATTTTTACTACACCAATGTCAATGTTATTGAGGTCAGAGGACATGGATTTTTATCCTAGAAAGAGGGATGATAAAGGGAATAGGTGATCTTCAAGATTTACTAGTGTTTGTTATCACAAGGTTTCTCAAGGTGGTGAAGACCACATAAATCATCCACGGAAATCATTTGAAAGTGAGAGATAGTCATGAGGTGTTACTCAATGAAGAAATGCACATTTTTCATCAATTTTTCCAGGTAAGATTTTAGGTCAATAGTTAATACTGTTTCTATGTTTGATAAGGAGGATGTTAGAAAAATTCATGTGATGTATAATTCAATTCCATTTACTAGTCAAAGTGAAGAGGATATAAATAAGAAAGAATCATTTACTATAAAAAGAGAGTTCAGTTCAAACAAGGTGCCAAAAGGTGTTGGCAAGATCAAGGAGGAATTCATGATGGTCAAGCCCAATACAAGTCATAGAGGAATTTTGAATCAAGTTTTAAATGAATATAATCACATTTATTTGTTAGAGTAGGTATTTACCTTAGCTCATGTTCACTTAGGTAATTTATTTACCTTTATTGTATTTATCCTCACCCACTTATGTGTGTGGATATTTCTTTGTATTTATTTACATATTAGGAGATATTATCTAGTTGTTAGGTATAGTTCTTTCCTTGATCTATGGTATTGACTAATTCTTTCCTAGATCTATGGTATTGACTAGATCCTTGATGTCTAATTCTCTCATAAATCTATGGAATTGAGTAGTTCTTTGATGACTGGTTCTTTCCATGATTTATGACTTGATCTACGACCTTGCCTGGTTCTTAGATTATTATTCCTTTCCTATATAAGCAAGGCCCATTCTCATTGTATTTCATTGAGTTCCATAATAATATATGATATTGCTGCTCATTTATTTGCAAAGGTTTATGTAAAGTTATTCTGGTGAATTACTTTCATCTCATTGATTGTGGTGTTTGATTAACATCTGTGTTCTTGGCTTGGTACGATCTAGTTATCGTTCCTTTTATCAAGGTTGGTGATCAAGTAGATAAGGTCAAGGAAACTGTTTCTATGTTTGATAAGAAGGAAGATGTTAGAAAAATTCATGTGATGTATACTTCATTTCCATTTACTGGTCAAAGTGAAGATGATGTAAATAAGAAAGAATCAGTTACTATCAAAAGAGAGTTCAGTTCAAATAAGGTGCCAAAAGTTGTTGGCAAGATCAAGGAGGAATTCATAATGGTCAAGACCATTACAAGTCATAGAGGAATTTTGAATCAAGTTTTAAATGAAGATAACCACATTTATTTGTTAGGAATTCACTTAGAAGATGATGATATTGGAGATAATATTATTGTACCTGAAAATGAAATGACTTCAAAGGGAATGAGAAAAAAGGAAAGAGAGAGGATAGATTCCTAATATTAAATGAGAAAGATTAAACAAAAAACATCGGAGTAATATGTTGTTTATTCAAATCATCCGGGATACAATTACAATGGAAGCACTCCATATATATAGGAGTCTTCTCATAACAAAATCTCCAACAACATTTATATGCATATACAACCATACACTCGTATGGTTTTAACCACTCACCAATATAATGATAAAACAAACTATTTGTTTTATTATTTAACTTACTAACTTACCACATACTAACCACCACTAACAGTAACATTTTACATTTACCCAGTTACCAACAATAAATATGAATGCCTATGTTATACAATAAACTAAGGATATTCCTAACATTCCCCCCCTTAGTGCGAACATGGGGAAAACCTCCATACTACACTGTACCTGATTTCACGATCATGTGATTTTCTTTTGGATTATCACAAACCACAAGTTGGTTTTCCATCGGTTAACCAAAAATTGAGAGTGAGGTGGTTTTCCATTGGTTGACAACAAACCAGAAAGGGGTGAATGTTTTCAAATGGTTTACCTACAACCATATCGCAGTGTGACAGTGCATCCTACAACCCTCATCATATCTTCACCTTCAGGAGATTACTTTGGAATCCATAATAGTGCAAACATAACAATCCACACATACAAAATGAAGAAATGTGTCATTTCCCCCCACAATGTGAAGTTTCCATAACACATTTATTGTGAAAAAAATGACACTGAAATAAACACGCACTCACACATGTCACCATAGCAGAAGCGGCCCCATCATTGGTAACTGATGAGAGGATGCAGATTGTCCTCCATCCTCCTGTATCCTCCAACCTCCAATAAAATACTTCTTAATATAAGAATTCTTCAGACATGTATCCACATTCTTCTGGTTTAGGTTCCTGTTCTCCTGATGATTATTCATCTGCCCCTATACTGGCTTCATTGCCAATTTTTCCACTTAGCACATCTCGAGCATGAGATTTACAAAATGAAGAAGTACACCTCTTCTTTTTATTGTAGTAGCATTCAAATTCTCCTTCATTTTTGGAAAATTTCTTATACTTATTTCTAATGTATAGAGATTTTTCTTCATCTGTGTCTTCTTTGGTTCTCTTTTCTTCAGCTAGGAGAGCTGAAATCATGTCCTCTAGAGTTTTAGAAGACATTTGGCCAAGTGTAAACACTACATTACTGTACTTGGGAGGAAAAATATTCAGTAATATGGCTTTTGCATCTTCATCATCAATAGGAGCACTAATTTCTACTAATTATCTAGTGAGAGATCTGAAATCATTAATATGATTAGACATGGTGACTCCATCATCCATTTTGAATCTAAACAATTGAAGTTTTACAGAAAAATTTGCATTGACTGCTTTTTCACCAAACAATTTATTTAGATTATCCCACATTTCCTTTGATGATTTCTCAAGATCAACATAATGCAATTCATTATCTGAAAGAGCTAAGCCTTTAATGGCTTTGGCTTTATCATCTCTTGTTTCCCATTCTAATGATTTTGCTGCATCTGATGGTAATTTTTCTTACCCATTTACAATCCTCCACAAATTATTATTCATGAGTTTCATTTGAATTTTCACTTTCCACGTATGAAAGTTAATTCCATTGAATTTATCTACCAAAATTACCAGTGTATCCATTGATCATAAAAAATAACAGAGAACTTATTGATATTCAAATCGTTTAGATCAATACCTTAGCAGATAGAATACATGAAACAATAGGTCTGTAAGTCATCGTTAATGATTTATGTTTTTTTGCATAACCAAAAACCAAGTTTTTCCAAATTTTTGACAAAACGTTCTCAAAATATAAATAAAAAAACCCAAAAAATTTCCTACGATTTGGTATGTGGGTTTTTGTGGGATATGCAATTTAACAGTCATATTTTAAAAAAATAAAAAAAATAGAAACCTTTTATTGCAATTTGAATGTTGCTTTTAACATCCACGCTTCCACTGAGTTGTATGCTGGGAAGATACACATTTTCCAAAGCCAAAGAATTTGTAATGATAAAAAATAATCACTGAACCTCACAAATTCTTATTGATCCATACCTGCTCTAATGCCATTGATATTAAATGAGCAAGATTAAACAAAAAACACCGGAGTAATATATTGTTTATTCAGATCATTTGGGATACAATTACAATGGAAGCACTCCATATATATAGGATTCTTCTCATAACAAAATCTCCAAAAACATTTGTATGCATATACAACCATACACCCATATGGTTTTAACCACTCACCAATATAAAAATAAAACAAACTATTTGTTTTATTATTTAACTTACTAAATCACCACATACTAACCACCACTAACAATAACATTTTACATTTACCCAATTACCAATAGCAAATATGAATACCTATGTTATGCACTAAACTAAGGATATTCCTAACAATTCCTTGGGCTCATTTGATGACTATATTCTATTTTAAGTTCTCTAAGGGGATTGTGTGTATTATAGAATACATTTGTCATATAAAGGAAGAAATGTGTGTTCTTGAAGGTGCATTACCATATTTTGTTGTTGATTGAAGTCTTCACGAAATGTACAAGTGTGGGAATTGTAAAAGGTATGTTTGTATCTTGTTTAGATCCATTCATAAGTTTTGTGTGCATGTTTGGTCTATATAAGGTGTTTGAAGGTCTTGTTTGACTATCCAAGAAATGAAAAAGTGTGTTATTTTAGTCAGAGGTCTATGTTTCCATAATTTTAAAGTACTTATAAAGATGATTCTCAAAATTTGTTAATGTGTATATATTCTATCATTCATATAAGACTGCTAACTAGTATGATCAAAAGGGTTATCTTTTGTGTCTCAAGAGTATTTATAGAGGTTATGTGAGTCTTCAAAAGAGTTGTATGGTTGTTAGGTATGTTCTCAATTAGTACATCTAGCTCTGATCAAGTGTGTCATGATGGTCTATGATGATATTTATCAAAGTCTTCTTGTATAGATTCATGGAGTGAACCATCCCAGGGGGATTAATGTCTTGTGAAGAATTTTATGTGATTCTTATTATGTCTTCATGAGCCCATGTTGATCTGCAATGATTGGGGGGAAGTCTTGAAAGTCATATAACTACATGATCATGTGAAGAAGAATATGTGGGTGCAAAGTAAGTATCATATTATGTATTGTTAGTATAGTACTATTATAACATGTCTTCAAGTGTGATGTGTCCTTGAGAAAGTAAGAATCCAAATATTTTTATATCTCATTGCTTTGTGTTGCCAAGATGTGCTATTATTTTTTATTACATCCATGTAAGTGAAAAAGTGGTATTAGGGAGTTAGTTGGTCATCAAGATTATCCAAGTCTTGATATGTTCTTTTTCATAGTCCATAAAATTTATCTAGAAGAGTACTCAAAATTGCAAAGTCTCATATTGATCCTTAAAGACATGAGCAAAGTTAAAGAAGGAAATATCATTCTAGGGGGATTTTATCATGCTATTTGAGCTCCATGATCAAGCTCTCTGGGTTTAAATCCAATTATTTTAGTTTGAAGAAGGTACTTGATTTATGAGTTGATAGAGAAAATTGATATCAATATACAAGTACTGCAGTAGAGATTGTAGGAACATGAAAATGATGTCGAGGTCTCCAAAATATATGTGTATGAAGGATATCTCAGAGGTTTGTACTACTATGAAGAGGCTCAAAATTATTCCATCCATTAGATAATAAAATTAAGGTATGTCTTATTAAATGATTGTCTTGAGAGGATTGGGTTTATATTACCATAGTATGGCATATTGTTTTGGGTTCCAAAGTTTGTAATGTTCATATCTAGCATGAAAGAATTATATGGCTTCCTGATGACTCAAGGTTTGAGTTAGATATGTGGCTCTAGTCCCATGATAATCATTATCAGGTACGTAAGGTAATTCATGGAAGAAATAAGTAAGGTATGATATGTTCTTATGATTCATGCTCCTATTAGTATGATATCGCACTTGGAGAAGTATTGTATGAGAAGCCAATATTTTTGAATGTGCTCAATAATT
The DNA here is from genome assembly GCA_019776745.2 of Taxus chinensis. Lineage (NCBI taxonomy): Eukaryota > Viridiplantae > Streptophyta > Pinopsida > Cupressales > Taxaceae > Taxus > Taxus chinensis. The sequence continues at coordinate 432,664,784 of CM034153.1, read as the reverse complement.
TGTGTGTGTTCATTCAAGAACTTTTTCCAAGTTTAAATGATGTAATATGAGAATGGTATGTGTTTCTAGTCCTCAATATGGCAAGGCATGTTTCTTAAGTTTGTGTCTATGCTAAAAAAGTTCCAATGCTACTTATGGTCAGTATAAATGTGTTGAAGGATAAAGTTTCAAGGGTTTTTTGGTCAAGAGTTACTAGGTAAATTTCAATATTGTTAGCTATGTTTATAAATTCTATTATCATTCTCAGAAGTTTGTCAATTTAGTGATGGTCATATAGAAAAGAGAAACTATAGGTATGAAATATATTTCAAGGGTACAATGGATTGTTAAGCACTAAAATAATGAGCTACATGTGGTTGAAGACTCCATAAAACATAATAAGGTTATATTGTTCTTAAAAAGGATGACGAAGATGTATAATATTGATTTTTTGCAAGTAAACTGAAAGGAAGAATTTTTCAAATGTCAAACATTTGGGATAACATAGAAAAAAGGTTGAGAACACTAAAGAACTAATTCAGGACCGAGACATTTATGTTGATCCATTTTCAAGACAATTTCACAAGGTATGTGACTATGTGGTTTCTTTAACAATGACAAATCGATGATTATAAGACAGGGGGAGAACCTAGATGGTCATTCTTATGCTTGATATGATACTATTGGAGAGAGAGATTTGGAATTTTTGGACTGAAAATGTGGTTTAGGGATCTTAGTCCTAAAAGATGATATGCTATGTTTGGAGGAAGAGTTTGTGGTTTCTTGCATGGTACAGACCTAGAAGGTGATGATAACAAGTATGCAGACAAAATATAGAGAATATCAATTCAAGGGAAGCTATTTTTATGGCTATATCAAGTCCTTGGATCCTTATGGTTGTTGTTGAAGACAAGAAATCAGAGTACAATCTAAGGGGGGTCTTGTAAGTATTTAAGTCATTATTTCCATTATGTATTTCCATTGTGAGTTTTAGTTTTTCATGTTGAGTAATCATTGTATCCATTTTCATAGATGTCAAAGGGGGAGAGTAACATCATAAAAATGAAAAAGAGGTCTTATAGATATGTTTGCATTCATGGTTTTCATTAATGTTTCTAATGGTGGTTATCATCAATGACAAAGGGGGAGGTTTTTGAAAAATGTTTCTAGTGTTTTCATTGATGTTAAAGGTCATTTATGGAAAAGGGAGTAAAGAGTATTTAGAAGTATCCATGAGGTGTTATTCAAGGTCAAACATGAAGATAGATTGGTAATGTCCAATCTTGTTGTCTTGCCTTGGTGTCTAAGCATGGTTTTAGGCATGGTGCAAGTAGGCATAGTGTTGAGCCCCTGATAAGACTAAGTAGTTGAGGCACAAAGGTTTTTTTCATGTGCTAGCAAGGTGTAAAGGATCGCATGGAAGTAACTTTAGGAAGAGCATGGAGGTTCGTTCCTAGGCAAAATAGGCTCGGGACTTAGCCATATTTTGGGCCACAATAAGAGTTGCAATGAGGAACACGTGGAGATGTGGTAAGGCCTGATTATGGATAAGGCTAACCATGGATACTTGCAACCTAAGGAGATCATGTTTTAGGATATGATTATTATGATAAGATTAAGATCTGTAAATTTGAGTTCGTTATGGTTTAGCTGGCATTTGCATGTCAAGGGTACTTGAGTATAACAGGGCATGATGAAATTTGGCATACGGTTTTGCTCTTGAGTGATGAATCAGTGGTAAAGGGAAGATTCCCAGATTTCTCTTCTTATGTATTGATTTTCATGACAAGAAGTAGAGTAGAAAATAGGAGAGAGAGCTCAGTGAGAGATACGTGAGAATGCTTCCTAATTAGAATGACTATAGGGTTAGAATGTTATTCTGTTGATGTATCTAGTTTGTTTATGGATCTTGTGATGTATTTGGCTACTCTAACAATGATGGATTAATAGATTGGTGTTTGTTATGAATATCATATCCCAACGGATCAAAACATATGTGTTTTATATTGTGTTCTTGGTTTATATATGATTACTACTTGATGTTCTTAATGTTTCTTGCCATACGAATGGTCATCTATGCTTATATCTAGTTCATTATTCTTGTTATAGGATGTATGCATTTACTAACAAGAATTACTCTACCTTTAATGGTAAAATTATTGAAAAATATCACATATAAGAGGGGAATGGTGCCTTTGCATACCTCAGGTGAGCTCCATGTTTAGGCTAGGTGATATGCTAGTGTGCCTGGGAATTAAACAGTTAGGAAAAGTGACTACACATAGTCATTGTATGAGCACTCAAGAGGTTATTAAAGGTATTCATGATGTCCATCATGGTTAGTGTGATGTGTTTGATTTATATATGTGTCTGTTGGTGGTCATCATAATCAGTTCATGAGTTATATGCGTTGAGTCAGGTCATTCTAGGCATATTCTTAGACCTAGAGCACAGTGTATATCATGGTGGCATGAGAGATGGAGAATGAAATCCTATTTGAAGCATGTTTAGAGAATTGATATGTTTCATAGCACATGTATGAGGTGTATTAGGTTAGTGCTCAACTATTTAGTGCATGTTTGAGGTCATTATGGAGAAAGATTGTGAAGACTGGTTAAAAACACAGTTAAGTATTAGTTGATGGAAAGATTAATAGGTATTTGAGCATGCATTAGAGTTTGGATAGTTATAGGAGGTAGTCATGATGCTTTAGGAAAATTTATAGGTCAGAATGAAGATGTTTTCTCAAGATATGTAGTTTTTTGGAAAACTGAGTCATAGAGAAGGCTAATCCAGTTCGATACATGAAGTTGTTTTGATCATCCATACATGTGGGTTATGCATGGAGGCTTGTGGATTTGGGGAATGATTTTTCATTAATATGATAGTTTTTTGCAAAAACAATGAGGTTATTTTATCGTCATACTTTTATGAACAATCGTTAAGAAGACAAGTTGGTCAAAACCTTAGTTAAAACCATCATAACAGAGTGAATAGAGAGATATGAATTTTTTGCACTCAAAATGATCTGGGAAAGAAAATTTGACGCATCAAAGTTGTATATAATTTTTCTAAACTCATTTTGGTGGTGGTTTGGTTTTCCTGTTGTTTCAGGAAGTAAGAGAAAAACCCTAGTTTTGTGGAGATTTGCAGTTTCATGGTTGAGATTGAAGCTTCATGATGAAAATTGATTTACTCCATAATCCTTGGGATATGTGCTACATGGCCATGAATTTTTTTAAGAAGGTACATTAATAAAAAAAACCCTTATTCCCTTCTCCAACCCCTTATTCCTTAATTAGTAAGATTAGCTTCCCATGTCCACAAAGACCTAGGAAGAACTGCTAGTAATGAAAAACCTAAGGTTATGTACACTGATCTTTACACTAAAAATTTTCACGGTGAGACATAAAATTCTAATCACATGTATATTCCTTCCACTCCTTAACGTGACCAAATATTTGACCAAGAGTGTCAGTCAATGAAAAATTTACTCACAAGTCTGAAAGAAAATAACATTGGAGACAGTAAGAAATACCAATTTGAAGAACTATGCCCATATCCCTTTGATAGGGAAATGTTACGAACCACCATTCCTCCTCCTTTTGAATTCCCTATATTTGAGAAATATAGGGGTAAAGGTGATCCATGCAATCATGTTAAATATTTCTTCATCTCTTGCCAAGAAGTTGCATACAATGACAATTAACTTATTCACCTATTCCCACGGAGTCTTAGGCATCAAACACTTGAATTGTTCATCCATATACCTAAATGGTCTATATTCACATTCACTGAATTAGCCAAAACATTTGTGAGCCACTTTTAAATCAATATGGAAAGTGACATTACCATGTTAGATTTGTGTTATACCAAACAAAATAACAATGAAAACTTCATTAGTTTCCTATAACTATGGTGAGGGCTAGCTAGTCGCTTCCCTTGCTCCATTCCAGAGAAATAGCTTGTTAGAATTTTTGTGCAAAAATTCCATCCTAAAACTATATTTCACTTGTAAATGCATTATGTGAAAACTTTTGAAAAAGTCATAGAAAAAAGAAGCCAAATCGAGAAGGCTTTGTAGCTAAAACGACTTTAAATCCCTTTTAAAGAGATAACCACAAGTCCAAACCTGCAGACAAACCTAAATTATTTAACAAGAAAAAAAATGTTGTAGGTTATAAAATAAAAAATTAAAAACATGTGCAATCATTCCAGAATAATACTTCTTTGAATCTTTGCAATGGCTGCACCTAAAATCAAACATCTAATGTTCACTCCTCTTATAGACACTTTTTCTTCAATATTAAAACAAGTAGATGTAGTGAACATGGTTAGGTTCCCAAAACTACACCTTTCATAGATGATGCACCAAGGCTATCATGGTACAAAGACCATGAATATTGTGACTATCATCATGTTAAGGATCATACCACAGACAATTGTTTGAAGTTGAAACACTTCATCCAAGACCTCATAAATAGCAGAGATGTTGAAATGGATTTGCATGCACCCAATAAAAATTCTAACCAACAATTGGGAATTTACAAAGAGTTATTTCCAAAGCATAAACAGATCAAAAAATTTGGATCAAGGTTATTCATCCAATAATAAAAGAGCTAATCATGTTGCCACTTATCTGTTTGATTCTGTAATTGGTTGTGTTCATCCACATATTAAGCATGTGAATATTATAAAGATCAAGGCATGAGTGTGTGCCATGGAAACCCGACGCGCTCATCTTGTTATTTTAGAAAATCCTCTACCTGCCCCTCATAATAGTCATTATGATATTGTAGAACAACTTCAGAAGACCATTGCTAAGATTTCTATTTTGTATCTTCTTAAAATATCCAAAGTTCATAAAGACATCCTTTACAAAACACTTCAAGGATTAGGAATTTCAATTGATATTGATCCTTCATGTTTCCAAGCCTTAGTTGCTCATATTTCTCCCTCTAACCACATTACATTTAGCCAGTGTGAGATTCCAATGGATGGTCATACACACAATCTACCCTTATACATAAAATTGATCATGACTTGTTAAAAGATAAAAATGGTAATTGTGGATAATGGATCTATCTTGAATATCTATAATTTGAAAATAATCAAACAGTTGGGACACACCAAAACTGAATTGCATCATAATGTTATCATCATTAAGGCTTATGATAATGTAGAGTGACAATCAACTGGTACAATAATTTTTCCTATGGAATCTGGGCCTACTATTCATGATACCTGGTTCCATGTCTTGGACTTGGAACTACCCTATAATATGTTATTTGGTCCCCAATGGATTCATGTCATGTAGGTCATGCCTTTAACTTTCCATCAATGTATAAAATTGTACCATGAAGGAAAAACTCCTACCCTTCATGGGGACCCCCAACCCTTTCCACATTGCAGAGCGTTATCTAATTATTTCCCATTACATATGAATGTCCTTCAAATGAAATAGATATGCACATTTAATCCAAGCCTATCACATCCTGTGTTAATCTTGATACATTTTTCTCATGTAATAATGGTGCTTCTACATCTGTATATAAATTTTAATCATGGGAGATGAAGTTACAACTAGCTATGGAGAATACAACCTCTAAAAAGATGTCCTAGTTTTCAATCTCCCCATATTACCCAAAATGCGTGTTAAGCCTAGTTATAAATATCAACATTCCCCAGAACGTTGTAACATCGACACTTTTATTCTTGATGGTGTTTTCATGGATGAGAAACTTCTTGATGTTGGTATATCCTGGTCTCTTGATGATGATATGTCTTCATGCTATCAAGCTCCTAAATGTTCCATCCATAATAAGATGATGTATGTCATGGGTTACCAAGGATAGGGATGTGGCATAGATGAGAAATGTGATGAACCCCATTTTTTTTATGTTTAAGCCCTGTTAAACTCATACTATTTTGATATCATGATACATGATGAACAATGATTACTCTTTATATTTAAATACTTCACTATGATTATGAAGAAACTATTGTGTATACTTGTGATGTTTTTATCTTGTTGATTCTTTTGCATAAATAGCTTGAATAATATTGGTTATGAACATTAAATTCATTATTTTTGAAGAAGTATATGTTGCATTATTACAGAGAGTGCATGAATAAATTCACACACTAAAAAAAGACTCTATTTGAAGTGCTAGCACATGAATATCATCCACTTAACATGGGTCTCAAAGCAGCACATCTAAATCATCTAGGTCACCAATCCATATTACTCAAAACATTGGGAGAACTCAAGTGCAGATGTAGATAGCTTGGATCACTGAAATCACAGTTGGAAACACTACATTCTGAATAGAAATCATTGCCATTAATTAAATAGACATTCAAGTTACCAGAAGATGAAATATGACCAATAATTTAAGACTCAACATCAGTTCAGTTCTCTTCAATCAGTTAATGATTTGAATAATCTTCTAGTGGTGATTGAATCCTTTTAAGAAGTCAATCATGGATCCACTCTTCAATTGTCAAGAATATCTCAAGTTCAAACACTTTATGAAATTCTCCATTCATTAATGTATTGCCAAAACTAGATGGAAATTTTTAGTTAGATAATCAGTTAAAAGTATAGTTAGTCATTTAGAATAACTAGTTCTATTGTAATAAAACTAGAACATCTCTCTTATATAAAATAGATCTTATACTTAGATTTAGTGTTTGACTTTTATCTATTTTTCAATTCATTGTGATAGAGTATTTTCAATTCAATAAAGATAGCATATTTAGAATAACTTTTGTTTCCTAAATTCAAGTGCTAAACCTGATCGAAGGGAAGGAGCAAGGGCCACTCCTAACCAACATAAAGGGATTTTTTTATGTTTATTTCTTTTGAGTATTTGTGGATGCATTTACCATTCAAACATTTATTCCATTACTTTGATGCACTTACATTTTCATGATCACTGATATTTCCATTCTTCATTTCATTTTAATGTTACTTTTAAGAATTTAATTCATAATCATGATCAGTTTAACAATTCCTTAGTTTTTATTACTGAAGTATGCATTGAAAAATTGTTCCTACTATTCCCTTTGTTGCAAACAACCATGAACACTGCTCTAGATTGAAGAATGATATGATTAAAGTATGAGCATCAACAAAAGTCATCACTTTCTACCAAATTTTCAGGGAATTCAAGGTGTTATCAAAGGTTAAGGTGCTAGCTAGAAGTACTACTTGTTCATTTGGTAAGTAACACAACCGTGGGAATGTAATGTAATAATGATTCAGGCCCTATACCTGCTACAGGAGGATCTGGTGGATCTAAAGGATAGGGATTTAGTGGAACTAGTGGATTTGGTGGTAGAGGAAACACAAGAGTGAATGCAGGTTCTGGATCTAGTGGGGAAGGACCATAACCCCATCAAAAAGTATTTTATGAGATGTCTCTTCATTTACCAAATTATAAAGTGTTGAGGATGCTATAGATCATGTACACAAGTGGGAATTACTATGGCGCGCTAAGGGTATCACTACCCCAGAGTGGAAGGTAAGCCAGTTTGTAACTATGTTACAGGGGCACGTGCATAACTAGTATCAAAATTATTACCCACATCAGATGGTGGTGGATTATACCACATTGCATGATGCCTTCTTAGTAGAATTTCATATTCTTGAATTTAATAAAAAGAGCATCATCATACTGAAGGAGATTCAACAGGGTAAGGTAGAGAGTGTGCGGGAGTATGATGCACATTTTAAGACTCTCTTATCAATATTATCTTATGATATCCATCCCTCTTAGCATGCTCATTGGTTCATTGGAGGCTTGAGCTAGATGGGGAGACCACCATTAAAACCATCCTCAAATGTGTTTTACGTGACAAATAGAACTAAAGTTACACCCATCAAAGTTTTGAAGAATGCTTCCATAACCATTCAAGGGGCCAAGTTCAATGGGGATTTTGAATTCTTGGGGCTTTCCGAGGAAGATAGTTTTGCAAAATTAATTGGATGCCATTAGTGTTAAGAAAACAATGTTAATTTATTCTTCAAGAAGGGATACATCAGTTTTGAGAACAAGGAGCGTGTAATTATTCCACTAACATATGTGAGGTCTACACCTTATGTAGAGCCTTTAGGCGAGGAGGAGATGGATAAAATTTATGTGTACATCATTAGAGATACAGAGGTTACTGAGCCATCGAGATAAGGATTCATTCATTGGGATGATGCCTAGTCCATGAGTGATACAACTAGCATTATATGTGATAGTTGGGCACATGGGGGTTATGAGATGATTGAGAGAGAATTTAAGGGAATTGTGACTTGATCTGTTAAGGAACGTTTGGTTAGGAATCTGAGAGGAAGAAAATGATCAATTTACACTGCAGAAGGTAAGCCTGATGTATTTTTATGCACTATGGAAGTCTAGTGGACCTGTGAAGTAGAACAGAAGAATATACTTTTTTATACCTTATGTGGGACAACCACCTATTAGTGGATGACTCATCGGGATAATCTTATAGAGTGAAATGATGTAAGAATCATGTTCTTTGTTATATTTCTCTAGAACAATGCACCTTCAAAGATATGTGACTACCATGGGAAGTAATATGCCGTGTACCATGTTCAGGAATGTGAGAAAGACTGAACGAAAGGCCCAAAAGCTTTACCCCCCTCACTCGAGGTGCATAAGTTATATTCCACCTTGTAGGGTTGTGCATGTGCATGGTACGTCTTTTCAGAGTTATTTTGTTAGATAGGAAATTGGTAGGATTTGATGAAAGGTATTATTCAAAATTTTGAGTATCTATCTTCTAAACCATCAGTGAATGAATATTTACAGGTATTCAAGTGCCTTACTCTAGGAGATAGTTCCAAATCTAAGGACTTCATCCTAGATTTTCTTCAAGAACCTAATTTGGAGGCATGCTTTACAGAAGAAGAAGAAACAAATGAAGTACAGTTTGAGCGCACTTGTCTAGAAAAAGAGAAAGGAAAAATGGTGTACCTGATAGATGATGAGGAAGTAGAGAACCAATATGTTGATCATACAGAGGGTATGCAAGATGTCTTAAATAGTGGAGATGAGAAGGCATGTACTTACCACAAGCCTTTAAATACAAAGAAGGTCAACATTGGCACATAAGCAGAACCAAAATAAGTAATCATTGGTGATTACTGGACAGAATAAGAAGTTTTAAAGATAATTGAGCTACTGTGCGACTTCCAGGATATTTTTCTTCATGGATACCATGAATTAAAATGGGTTCATCACTCATTATGGGAGATGTGGATTAAGTTGAAGGAAGGTGTGTGCCTGGTTAGGAATAGGCCTTATAGGATGAATCTTAATATGTGAGTGAAGGTGAAGGAAGAGATTGATAAAATGCTAGAATCCAGGATCATTAAGGCCATTGAAGAGTTTGAATGGGTTAGCCCAATGGTGAATAGTATCAAGAAGGATGGTAGGATAAGGATATGTGTGTAATATAGAGATTTGAATGTTGTATGTGTGATAGATCATTTTCCAACGCGTTTTATTGAGGAAATTTTGGAAGGTGTAGCAAGACATGAGATGTACTCTTTTACAGATGGATTCTCAGGGTATCACCAGGTAATGATTGAAAAGGAAGACTAAGAGAAGACTACTTTCACCACTGAATGGGGAATTTTTTCTTACATGGTTATTCCCTTTGGACTTAAGAATGTGCTTTCTGTATTTTTTACACATTGTGGTGCAAGCGTTTTAATACTTCATTCATAGATTTCTACAGGTCTACCTGGATGATTGGATAGTGTATGGATTAGTGAAGGATCATTGTGATGACTTGAGATTGATGTTTGAGAGGTGCAGACAATTAATTATCTCTCTAAACATTAAGAAATGTGTCTTTACTACTCCTTTTGGCACATTGCTAGGTCATATTATTTGCAAGGAAGGTTTATTGGTGGACCTTACCAAAATTACTGTTATTTTGGGTTTGGAGGAGCCTTCTAATCAAAGTGAAATGCATGGATTTTTGGGGCATATGGGTTACTACCTGAAAAATTCATCAAAGGCTATGCCATGATTGTTGTGCCTTTGGAATAACTATTGAGGCATAAGGGAAAATTTCACTGGGGTGAGGCACAATAGGTGGCTTTTGATACGTTGAAGGAGAAAGATTACTACTACACCCATTTTTACACTTTCCCTCTTGGGATAAGGCCTTTCATGTGCATGTAGATGTGCTAGGGATGGCAATTGGAAGGTAGTTCTAGCATAGTCCTAGAGAAGGGATTTTTGATCACCCCTTATGTTTTTCAAGTAGAAAGTTAACTCTAGCTGAGAAAAATTACAAAACAAAAATGAAGCGTGCGCAAAGCATTGTCTATGATTTATGCGCTGCATAAGTTTAGGAAGTACTTGTTAGCTAATCCATTCATCTTTTACACAGATCACATGACACTTAAGTATTTGGTAAAATAATCATGTTTTACATGGGGTTCATATGTTCGTTGGAATCTTATTATTTCAAGAGTTTGAATTTTCAGTCATCAGTAAAACTAGGAAAGAGAAATTAAGGCCCTGACCATATTTCAAGAATTACTTTGGGTGAGGACAAACAGAGCATTGAAGACATAATTCCAAATGCATATTTGTTTAGATTACAACGTGTGCCCTCTGATTTGGAGGATATTGTTGTCTTTTTATGAACATGTGTGGTTCTTGATAGAATAACGAGGATAGAAAGAAAACAACTTTCCATTCAAACCACACCTTATATGTTGATTGGTAGAGATCTATAAAAACTTGGCCGGGATGAGATTTTGTGTCAGTGTGTACTCAAACATGAGCACATATGTATTATGGAAGAATATCATAGGGGGTTGTTGTATAAACTATGCATGGTGTGCCACCATGCACAAGATTTTTATGGTTGGTTTGTGGTGGGAATAATTGTTAAAGGATTGCCAAGAATATGCCAAGGGTTGTGATCATTTCCAGTGCCTTGGGAAGCCTAGACATAGAGATGAAATTTTATGGAGTCCTATAGTAAGTGCAGAACCTTTTGAAAAATTGGAAATTGACTTCATGGGCCCTATTTCCCCACCAACGTGTAGGACCAGGTCATACTAAATCATTACTTGTATATATTACCTTACAAGGTGTTCAGAAGAAGCACCTATGAAGGATTGCACTTTCACTACTGTAGTAAGGTTCCTTTAGGAGAATATCAAAAGTATAGATGTACATTTAGTTTAACAAGTGATAGGGGTAATCGTTTCTTGAATGAGACTGTTAGAATATTATTTGTAAAATTTATGGTAGCACATCACAAGACTATACCCTATCACCCACAAGCTAATGGAGTCCAAGTGAATCTTTCAACAAGATTTTGAGCCACACATTGAAAAAAAATCTTTGACGTTGGAAGGAAGGATTGGGATGATAAATTTTTTGTTGTACTTTTGGTCATATAGAGCAACCTACAACGATACTGAACAAAAAGCAACACCCTTTCAGTTGGTGTTTAGACGTAGAGGTTGTTTTACTGGTTGAGTTTATGTTACCATCCCTATGTATTGCATGCACATAGGAGGATTGGCCAATGAGAAAGTACTTGAAGAGTGCATAGAAAAATTGATGCAGTTGGATGAGAGACATGCTATAGATCGATGGAGCCAGAAGAAAGAGAAAACATGATAGAAGGTCTAACATAATTGACATATTAAGAACAAGAAGATTGAAGTTCGAAAAATGGTTCTTCTGTATGACTCCAAAGTTTTGTGCCATCCTAGAAAGTTCCAAGTGCATTGGTTGGGACCATATGTTGTGACCTATATACTTGACTTAGGTGCTTGCTAGTTAGAATCTTTAGATGACACAAAATTTCCCTATTTCTTTAATGGGAGTAGGTTGAAGCCCTACTATAGATAATTCTTCTCGGTGTTTGTAATAAGGAAGTGTTTCCATTTATCTTAGGTTTTCCTTTAATGAATTTTCATTTATATGTCTTTCCTTTCATCGTCACTATTCTTTTTTTTTAAGTCTCGTGTTCTGTTGTGCATTCGCCTACCAATAGTGAACTACCTTTTAAGGGATTCCATGTGTAGAGGATCACACATACATTTAGTGTGGGGTGGATCGAAGTATAATGTTGGAAATTGTTAGTGCATTTCTAATGGAGGTTTGATTAGTTGAAAAATCTTTCTAGGACGTTAGAATGGAGGTAGAAAAAAAATGGTTTGTGTTATATGAAAATGTGTTCTGAGGAAGGTTGAGATGATTGAATACTACATAGGAGAAGAAGAAAAATCACTCAATGTAATGTGAGGCAAGCGGTGGTATGGGAAATTACTTAATGGATAGCACATAGGTTAAGTACTTTGGTGCAATAAAGAATGAAAAGGAGTTCTATGGAAGTGAAGTAATGATAGCACGCCAAAAGGTTACGACTATAGTGTGTGAGGTGGGGTCATAGAATTTTACTTAAGTGGAAAAATTATGTTTTTAAAAAGTAACGTTAATACGCATGGGTCGAAAATACGGTGAGGTCATGGAAAAGGTATAAATAGTGGGCGAGGTTAGTCATTTTAGCTACCTTGCCTATCAATTTTTTTGTGCTCCTGAGCTATTAAAGTGCGATGAGGGTGTGATAAAGAAGTGAAGTACTTTACAAACTAGTGGAAATTAGAAAACTATGATGAGACCTTACAAAGCGGAAAGTGGAGTAGATAGTAAGGTAGCAGGGGGTTGCGTAGGAGTGAAGCTATTGGCGTCAGATATCTCAGGTAGACAAGGAGAATTTTAACACCTAGGCCACACAGTGAAGGAATGAAAATTTCACCAAAGAAGGCACAAACTAAGAGACCAATGGTGGAGAAGGAGGAACCCATTGATATATACTTGGAAATACAGTAACCCTCGGGTGTAATAAAGTAGAGAAGTGGAGTTAAAATTTATATAGGTGCAAGATTAGTGAGTTCAACCACAAGACAAAATAACATGACAAGTTGATGTGGGTAGATCTATTCAAAGATGTTCTAGGGTTAGAAGAGCTCGGAAACCCTAAGTTTGACAACTCGGTGTAACATAAGTTACATAAAACTAGAGTTTTGTAGCTATGGGAGCTTCCTTTATTCGCTAAACACACCCTTCTCTTCAAGTGGTTAATGTCATGGGTGCAAAAGGATTTATTCTACTTTATGGGGAGAAGAATGAGGATTACATGCCAGTTGATAAGGAGAGTGATAGGCCTATAGAAGACTAGAGAGGATATGACACTCAACTTATGTGCCAACACGAAAAATTAAAGAATTGGTGAAGAAGTTGAATTATGATAAGGGAGGAAGGGCTTGGGTTATTTAAGATCTAGATGACCTAGAATTAAGTCTCACAACTTGACTTATCCACTGCAAGTGGGGTACATCAAAATGGTGGACAGATATAAACAAAATACTCTTGTAAATTACGTATAGAGTATCAAAATGAATGCACTATAAATTTGTGCAATTCATTGTGAGGAGTATCATTGAGGAAGCACAGGTGCATAATGAAGCTAGAGAAAAGATAACGTGGGGGTCCTTCCTACTGTTAATAATTTTATGGGAAATCAACGTCTTTGATGGACTAGATGGGAATGTGTGGTTTTACCCACTAGTGCACTCATCTCTTGCAGTATAATTTTCATAGTTCACTTATGATGGCTCCATCACGAATGCATACAAGGGCTAGATGAATAAATGATATGAGAGTTGCATGAGGAATTTGAGAATGAGTGGTGTATCATGCATGAGTTTCTAGAATTTGTAGGGGACCAGATGAAGTTTACAGTTATGCAACACTTCATCTTGGAAAAATTTAAGATGGCCAATGGAGAAATGGGGCCATGGTGTAAATTTTTTTTTGCATTCACTGCTAAATATATGAAGTGTTCCATCAATCAGTTGAAGGATGCATAGAAGATGACCTTTGATTATGAGAAAGTGGACTCTAATGTTCACTCTCTTCACGTGACCTACACGTATGATACAAGGTTTGCGTATGTTGAAGTCTTAGAGCAAGAATTCATGGATCTGTAGCCACATATCAATGTTATCACCAAGGGATTCATCCACTGGGTGATCATACAACTATACTCTAAGATGTAAGGAGGAGTTGAAGTGGAGGTTACAAACTCCACCTTTCCAAAGCTAAGAGAGGCATTGATCCTACCTATGAAAGTGGTCCATGAAGAATAAGGAGAGGAGGAAGAAGATGAGAGTGAAGGGAAATTAGAAACTTATAGGCAAATGAAGTATTATACGTGATGGGGCACCAATGGGGGTGTAGGTACATCATAGCAGGGTAGCGTCGAGGCTTCACAACTAGAGCACAAAGAAGTTAAAAATCCTGAGGAAAAAGAGCCGAAGAAAAAAATCCTAAAGTATATGATGTCTCCAGTTCTTATGATGAAGACAGGCTCAAAAGAAGATCACATGCTATTCATAGAAGAACTTGAGGTAGAGCTTGAGGAACAAGAGAAAATAAGGACTGAGGTAGAGGCCAAGGCAATAGTTAATGCACATGCAAAGGAAAAGATGCCTACTATGGAGGGACCTGTGAATAGTCCAGTGAAAGAAATGTCATCTACCCATCCCACCAAACCAGAAGATAAGGATAAGGGATACTCCTTTGTTATTAAGAAGGATAAAGGGATTTCTATAGGTATGAGTACCTTGAGGAAGCAACATTCTAAGCGCAAGGCATAGAGGAAAAGTAGGATGCCTAGGTCCTCTCATATGGACTTTGTGGATGATCTTGTGAAGGTGTTTCCCGCACATGGTTCTAGACCACCCTTTCCCCAGAGAAGTTACATGTTTGGGATATCTTAGACCAAGATGGGGGTATAGTGAGGACTAAGAAGTTGATAAGTTGGAGTCTGCATTGTCATGTTAGAGGAGCCCGAGTTCGAGGTCAGTGATCATGCGATCGAGACCATCCATTTGAAGAAAAATAAAGGGGTGACTTATAAAGTGGTGGATCCAAGCCACCTTACAGATGAGTAGGTGTGCAATGTGATGTAGAAGATCTCCTCAGAAGTCATAACATGGAGCTTGGACATATAGGTGACACTTTTGACCTTGGTCACAGATAAAAAAGGGAAGGAAAAAGAGATAGAAAGACTGCCGAATGGTTTGAAGGGAAAATAGGTGTGGATGAAGGAAGTATATGATCAGGATGACACCTTAGTTAAAAAGGTCTTGGGACAATGTTCGGCATTGGTGAGCCAAGCCAAGATATATTATAATGATGAGATTGAATATTTGGAAGACTTGGTGGGGATGTTGCTGGTAAACATCAAGGATGGTGTTGGACCCACAATATAAGATCTCGTAAAGGATAATAAAAAACACCAAGATTATTGTTGAGGGCTAGATTACTAAGTTGGAGGACTTGCTCACCCAAATCAAGGAGGTAAACATATTAGCAGATAGGGGCTTCAACGGTTGTCAAAAATGCGAGCTCATTTTTGATGCATGTATAATAGATGAAGAGGCTATCCTCAAGGCCTTACAAGAGAAGGTCTTGAAAAATAATATTGAGTGTGCCAAGTTGATAAAAAACACCATAGCATAGAAGGATAAGATCAAAACTAAGAACGAGAAGTTGGAATTTTGGATTGGTGAACTTTGAGATTTTATCATAGATTGTATGGATGAGTTTGAGGGAGTTTACGTGGAGTTTGTGGTGGTCATGGAGGAGCTCAAGTTGAAATTTGAAGAGATACCCAACATAGTGGAGGAGGTGCTGAGAAAATTAATGGCTGAACTAGAGGCATGGAAGAAATTAAAGGGGGAGATAGATGTGGAGTTCCTTGAGCTCCTCTAGTTAATAATTTAGGTTGTTGAAACATACAACATTTTTTCCTTAGCCAGTTTTGGATCGATGGATTTTCAATCAGCACAAAGAATTGCTGAGGATGAAAATCAACCTAGTGTGGGCTGATGTTGATCCCCTAATAAGACTAAGTAGCCGAGGCATGAAGGGTTTTTTCACGTGCCAACAAGGTGTAAACGCTCGTGCAGAAGTAACTTCAAGAAGATCGCAAAGGTTTAGGCCCAGGTAGAACAAGCTCAAAACTTAGCCGTATTTTGGGACACGGTCGAATTTGCTATAAGAAACACATGGAGATATTACCAGGATTGATTATGGATAAGGCTATACATGGATACTTGCAACCAAATGAGAGAATGTTTTAGGATATAATTATCATGATAAGATTAATAGTTGTAAAGTGGAGATAGTTATGGTTTAGCTAGCATTTACATGTCTAGGGTACTCAAGTATGGTGGGGCATGATGACATTTGACATGCGATTTCACACTTGAGTGATGAATAGATAGTAAAGGGAAGATTCCCATATTTCTCTTGTTATGTATTGATTTGAAGGATAGGAAGTAGAGTAGAGGACAAGAGAGAGAGAGCTCAGTGAGAGATATGTGAGAATGCTTCTTGAGTAGAATGACTGTAGGGTTAGAATGTTATTTTATTGATATACTAGTCCATTTATGGATATTTTGATGTATTTGGCTACTGTAACAATGGTGGATTAATATAATGGTGTTTTTTCTAAATACCAGTGCCCAATGGATCAAAATATCAATGTTCTTAGTTTAAATATGATTAATACTTGATGTTCTTGATGTTTCTAGTCATAAGAATGGTCATCTATGCTTGGATATAGTTCTTTATTCTTGTTATAGGATGTATGCATTTACTAATAGAAATTATTGTACCATTCATTGTAACATTTTTGAAAAATATCACATAGAATAGGGGCGTGAGAACTTCGCGCGCCTCTAGTGAGCTCCTGATTTAGGCTGGGTGATATGTCGTCACGACTGGGAATTAAAGGGTTAGGAAAAGTGACTACACATAGTCATTGTATGATCAATCAAGAATATCTTAAAGGTATACATGAGGTCCATCATTTTTAGTGTGATGTGTTAGAGGTTTATATGTGTCAGTTGGTGGTCATCATAGTTAGTTCATGAGTTGTATGGGTTGAATCAGGTCATTCTAGGCCTATTGCTATACCTAGAGCATGGTGTATAGCATGGTGGCATGAGATATGGAGCAAGGTATCCTTTTTGAAGAATTTTTATAGCATTAGGACGTTTCATAATACATGTATTAGGTATACTAGGTTAGTGCTCAACTTTTAAGTGCATGTTTGAGGTCCTTGTGGAGCAAGATTGTGAAGACTAGTTAAAAACACGCAAGTAAGTATTAGTGGATGGAAATATTTAGAGGTATTGGAGAATGGATAAGAGTTTGGATAGTTATAGGAGGTAGTCATTATGCTTTATGAAAATTTTCAAGTCAGAATGAAGAGATTTTCTCAAGATATGAAGTTTTTGGCAAAATCTAGTCCTAGATAAGGCTAATCCAGCTTGATAGGTGAAGTTGTTTTGATCACCCATATGTGTGGGTTCTACACAGAATCTTATGGCTTTGGGGAATGATTTTTCATTAATCTAATAGTTTTTTTCAAAAAAAATGAGGCTATTTTATTGTACTACTTTTATGAACAATCGTTAAGAAGACAAGTTGGTCAAAACCTTAACTAAAACCCTCATAATAGAGAGAATGGAGAAATATGAATTTTTTGGGCTTAAAATGATCTGGGAAATAAAATTTGACGCATCAAGGTTGTATATAATTTTTATAAACTCATTTTGGTGGTGGTTTTCTGTTCCATTTGTTTTAGGAAGTGAGAGAATAACCCTAGTTTTATGGAGATTTAAAGTTTTAGGGTTAAGATGGAAGCTTTGTGATGATAAGTAATTTGCTCCATAATAATTGGGATATGTGCTATATGGACATGAAATTTTTTAAGTAGGCACATTAATAAAAAAACCCTTATTCCCTTATCCAACCCCTTAGTCGTTAATTAGTGAGCTTGGCTTGCCATGTCTACAAATACCCAAGAAGAACTGTTTGTAATGAAAAACCTAAGGTTACCTACAATGATATTTACATTGAAAACCTTGGAAGTGAGACATCAAAATATAATTGCGTGTATATTCCTACTACTCCTTCATGTGGCCAAATATTTTACCAAGAGTGACAGTCAATGAAAATTCCCTCAGAGGTTTGCAAGAAAATAACGTTGGACACAATAAGAAATACCAATTTGAAGAACTGTGCCCATATCCTTTTGATAGGGTGATGTTATGAACCCCCTTTCTTCCTCATTTTGACTTCCCTAAATTTGAAAAATATAGGGGTAAAGGTGATCCACATAATCATGTTAAATATTTATTCATGTCTTGCCAATAAGTTGCATACAACAACAATTACCTTATTCTCCTATTCCTATGGAGACTTAGGCTTCAAACACTTGAATGGTTCATCCATATACCCAAAGGGTCTATATTCACATTCACTAAATTGGCCAAAATTTTTGTGTGCCACTTTTCAGTCAATGTAGAAAGTGACATTACCATGTTTGATTTGTGTAATGCCAAACAACATAACAATGAAAATTTCATTGGTTTCCTACAATGATGGAAATGGCTAGCTAGTTGCTTCCCTTGCTCCATTTAAGAGAAATAGCTTGTTAGGATTTTTGTGAAAAAATTACATCTCGAAATTGCATTTCACTTGTAAATGAATTTTGTAAAAACTTTTGAAGAAGTCATAGAAAAATGAAGCCAAATCGAGAAGGCTTTCTAGCTAAAGGGACTTTAAATCCCTTTCAAATAGATAATCATGAGTCCAAACCTATAGACAAGCCTAAGTTATTTAACAAGAACAAAAATGTTGTACACGATAAAATAACAAATTAAAAATGTGTGCAAGTAGTCTAGAATAGTTCTTCTTTGAAACTTTCAAAGGAACGAATACACCTGAAATCAAACTTCAAGTGTTAACTCCTCTTACAAAAACTTTTTCTTTAATATTGAAACAATTAGATGCAGTGAACATGGTTAGATTTCCAACCACTACACCTTTCACAGATGATGCACCAAGGCAATCATGATACATAGACAATGAATATTGTGACTATAATCATTTTGGATCATACCACAAACAATTGTTTGAAATTGAAACACTTCATCCAAGACCTCATAGATAGCGGAGATGTTGAAATGAATTCACATACACCCATTAAAACTTCTAACCAAAAATTGGGAATTTATAAAGAGCCATTCCCAAAGCATAAAAAGACATAGAAAAATTCAGATCAAGGTCAATCATCCCAGAATAAAAGTGTTAATAATGTTGCCATTAATCCATTTGATTCCCTCATTGGTTGTGTTCATCCACCTATTGAGCATGTGAATAATATAATTATCAAGGAACGAGAGTGCGCTGTTGCAACTGAATGTGCTCATCTTGTTATTTGAGTAACTCCTCCTCCTACACCTCAAGATAGTCATTATGATATTCTAGAACAACTTGAGAAGACCACTACTAATATTTCCATCTTATATCTTCTTAAAATATCCAACGTTCATAAAGACATCCTTTAGAAAACACTTCAGGGGTTAGGAGTTTCAACTGATATTGATCCTTCACACTTCCAAGCCTTAGTTGTGTAGATTTCTCCTTCTAAACACATTAACTTTAGCCAACATGATATTCAAATGGATGGTCATACAAAAAATCTACCCTTGTACATAGAAGTGATCATGACTAATAAAAAGATAAAAAGGGTACTAGTGGATAATGGATCTGGCTTGAATATCTATAATTTTAAACTAATCAGATAGTTAGGACACATCAAAACTTAATTCAAGCATAATGTTATCACCATTAAGGCTTATGATAATGTGGAGCAAAAATCATCTGGTATAATAAGTTTTCCTATGGAATTTGGGCCTACTATTCACGATACCCAATTCCATGTCTTGGACTTGGAACTACCCTATAATATGTTCCTTGGTCACCCATGGATTCATGCCATGCAGGTCATGCCTTCAACTTTCCATCAATGTATAAAATTATACCATGAAGGAAAAGCTCCTACCATTCTTTGGGACCCCCAACACTTTACACATTGCAGAGTGTTATCTGGTTATTTCACCATTATATATGAATTTACTTCAACTGAAATAGCTGTGCAAATTTAATCCTAGGCTCTCACCTCCTGTGTTAATCCTGATACATTGTGCTCATGTAATAATGGTGGTTTTTCATATGTATATACATTTTCTTCATGGGATATGGAGTTGTAAATGGCTTTGGAGAATACAACCTCCAACAGGTCCTCTAGTTTCCAATATCTCTGTATTAACCAAAATGTGTGGTAAGCCCATTTATAAGTATAAACAGTCCCCGAAACACTGTAACATCAAAAAAAAAATTCTTGGTGGTCTCTTGGAAGATGAGAAACTTCTTGATGGTACTATATCTCAGTATCTTGGTGATGATGTGGATTCATGCTATCAAGCTCCTAAATGTGCCATCCCTAATAAGATGATGTATGTCATGGGTTACCAAGGATACAAATGTGGCATAAATGAGCAAGGTGATGAACCCCATTTAGTTATGTTTAAGCCCTGTTAAAATCCTACCATTTTGATATCATGATACATGATGAACAATGATTAGTGTTTATATTTACATACTTTAATATGATTATAAAGAAATTATTATGTATAATTATGATGTTTTTATTTGGTTGATTATTTTGCATAAATGGCTTGAATAATATTGGTTATGAACATTAACTTCATTTTTTTTGAAGAAGTATATGTTGAGTTATTATAGAGAGTGCAAGACTTAATTTACATACTAGCACAAAACTCTATTTTAAGTGATAGCACAGGAATCACATCTGCTTAACAAGGGTCTCAAAGCAATGCATCCAAATCATCTAGGTCATCAATCCAAATTCCTCAAAACATTAGGGGAACTCATGTGCACATGTAGATAGCT
Organism: Taxus chinensis; assembly: GCA_019776745.2. Classification (NCBI taxonomy): domain Eukaryota; kingdom Viridiplantae; phylum Streptophyta; class Pinopsida; order Cupressales; family Taxaceae; genus Taxus; species Taxus chinensis. The sequence continues at coordinate 432,643,911 of CM034153.1, read as the reverse complement.
CAAATCAATGAAATCACAGTTGGAAACACTACATTCTAAATAGAAATCATCACCATTAATTTAGAAAATATTCAAGTCATACAAAGATGAAATATGACCAACAATTGAAGACTCGACATCAGGTCAGTTCTCTTCAATCAGTTAATGCTTTTAAGAATATTTTAGTGTTGATTGACTCCTTCCAAGGAGTCCATCACATATCTTCTCATTAGTTGTCGAGAATATTTCAAGCTCAAACACTTTATGAAATTCTCCCTTCATTAATGTATCACAAAAAGTAGATAGCAATGTTTAGTTAGATAGTCAGTTAAAAGTAGACTTAGTCATTAGGAATAACTAGTTCTCTCCTAATAGAACTAGAACATCTCTCTTGTATAAGAGAGATCTTGTACTTAGATTTAGTGTTTGAATTTTAGTTATTTTTTAATTCATTGTGATAAAGTATTTTTTATTCAATAAAGATAGTAGATTCAGGGTAACTTTTGTTGCTTAAATTCAAGTGTTAAACATAATCAAAGGGAAGGAGCAAGGGCCACTCCTAACCAAGAAAAAGGGAGTTTTTATTTTTATTATTTGTGGATGTATTAACCATTCTAACATTTATTCCATTAATTTTATGCACTTAAATTTTCATGATCAGTAATATTTCCATTCCGCATTTCATTTTAATGTTACTTTTAAGCATTTTATTTGTAATCACGATCATTTCGACAGTTCCTTATTTTTTGTTACTGAAGTACATATTGCAAAATTGTTCCTACTAATCCCTTTGTTACAAATAACCATGGAAACTACCTTGGATTGATAGAATGATATGATTAAAGTAAAATCATCAACGAAACTCATCACTTTCTACTAACTTTATGGGGAATTCAAGGTGTTATCAAAGGTTAAGGTGATAACAAGAAGTACTTCTTGTTCATCTGGTAAGTTTCCATTTAGAAATTATATTTCCATAACTTTTTTTTATGGAATCAAAAGACCTTGTACTAATAGTTAGGGAACCATTTTCAGTATTATAGGATTGTATGTTTAGACCTAGAGACCATAGAGGTAGATTCATTAGACTAAATCCTTAAAAAAACCCACAAAACTAGCTTGTGGAATAGGTTGTTGACCAAGGAAGAATGGTTGATGAAGTACATAACCCCAATTGTGTAAATAATGGAAATACTCTAGGTAGGATGTTTATCTACCCTATTGAATTGGATCCTAATGAAGAGGATCCTATAAAAAATATATCTCCATTAATTCTACCAATTTTTTTGGGGATTAGTTTCAAAAGACCCTGATCAATTCCTCTTTGAGTTTAAATTTTTATGTCAAACATATGTTTACAATTCTATTAACCAAAAGCTTAAACTATTTCCCTCTACTTTGAAAGATGTAGCCATGAGGTGGTTTATGGGTTTAGGCCTAAATACCATTCATAACTAGGAAGAAATGGAACGCGCCTTCCTAGAAAAGTATTAGGATTACTTTAGAGTGAGGGACATGAAATAAGAGCTCTTTCGAATTCAACAAAAGGAAGATGGAAGTGTAGAAGATTACCTTGATCAGCTCCTTTTCTTGCACAAAAGGTTTAGAACTAGCTTGGATATTAACCTACTTAATTTTTTTCTTCTTAAAGGGTTGGATGAGGACACATAGGAAGAATTCAATTTAATGTAAAAGGGAGACATGAACAAGTTAGAGTTCACATACATTATTTACCTTTGTAGGAATTATTTTTGAGCTCGCCCCAATTTGAGGAAGCAAAAGGGTAAAATGGAAAATGGGGACCTATCCAAGTTAAGGGAAGAAATTACAAATTTGAAAATAGACCTCCATATTTAAATCAATACAACTATGGATAAGGACAAGGCTAGGAACACAGAGCATTTGTTCATTTACTACCCAAGATGTAGAACTAAACATGGAATTAAGGTATGTCCTTTGGACAAGAAAAAAATATATCTTCTCTGTGAACTTAAACATGTCATAGATCAATGTAGACTACTTCCCTTGCTAAAGAATCACTTAAAACAAAGCAACTGAGAGGAATTTTAGCTGAACTATATGGCTCAAAGGAAAGGAGGAAAATTTCAAACCAATGAGAATAATCCCTACATCCCAAGACAAAAATGGAATTCAAATAAATTGAATGCACCATGGCCATACCCTCTACTTTTAGTTCAACAAGCTCCACAAGAATGGAGCCCACAGTATGCCCCACCAACTTATTATCAACAACCTTGGGCTCCACCTATGAACATTCCACCATATCAAAAATAGTACCAATAATAGTGGAATGCACCTCAAGGGTCTGGACAACAATATTATAATCAAAGAATCTCACAAGGTCAACAAGCCTTGTTGGATGGACCTATTAATGCTTCCCAACTTGAGCAACATGCAAAACCATAGATATCTACACAAACTGTGGCCTATCCTAAGAATTTAAGGCATGTAAATCTAGCATATACAGTAGAAACAAAGAATAATCCCAAAGTGAATTCATTGGATTGCATCAAAAATTTCCTCTCATGTTATTGAGGAGATTCCTGAAGAACATGAAGAACCAGAGAAAACACAACCTAGTACTGTTGAATAAACTCATCAACCATACATTGAAATTCCCTTCCCATCTAGGCTCTCTTAAAAACAAAATTCCATAGTTCCTGAAAATCCAAAACAGAATTAATCCAATGATTGAGAAAGCTAAGTATTGGAATTCCCCTGTTGCAATCTCTTAAAGATATCCCTGATCTACAAAAAAACTTTAAAGAGATTTTTTTCAAAACTCCAAGGATGACTCTAATGATTATGAAGATATCATCTCCTCTCTTACCATGGTATTAACTCAAGAACACTCATATCATATTTAATGCAACTACCATGACACTGGTATTGTACATAGCCTAAGTCATGCACCTGATTCCTACACTAGGTTCAATTTGAATCTTGCATTTAATTAATGCACTGATTCTTGTTCTAGTCCTACGTTGTAACTTACTGAGATAAGGAATGATTTCATGGATGGAGATAACATGTCCATTATTTTTCCTTTCATGAAGAAAATAGATCTAATAGAGTGCATATTCCAAAACATAACCTTTGTGCATAGATTGATACCACATAGGTGTCCATTAAACACACTTTAAATAAATTACCCTGTGGTAGCTTCAATTCATCCTGATACAAAACAATTGTGTGTTATTCTCGGAAAGAAATTAACAATAAATAGTTGGCTGACTGATCAATAAGAAAATACATTGTTCAAAATTATCTAATATCACCCCCAAGACTTTTCTTGGGATTATAGTGATATGAAAGGTATACATCCTAACAACTGTACACATCACATTTACACCACAGAGGCCAAACCAGTTAGGCAACCTCAAAGAAGGATAAACCCAACTCTAAGAGACATTGTCAAAATGGAGATTGAAAAGAATTTTAATGTAGGATTTATTTATCTGATCTTAGATAGTCAGCGGGTTTCCCCTTTGGTCATAGTGCCCAAAAATAATGGAAAATGGAGATCTTTCGTAGACTATAGATAATTGAACAAAGCCACTCATAGGGATTACTTTCCATTACCTTTTATTGATCATGTCCTATATAATTTATCTGGTAAAAGATACTTTTCATTTCTTGATGGATTTAGTGGATACAATTAGATAATAATAGCTCCCAAAGATCAAGATAAAACCAGTTTTACCTATCCTTGGGGGAAATTTTCTTACAAGGTGCTACCTTTTGGATTATGTAATTCCCCTGCAACTTTCCAAAGAGCCATGTTGGAAATATTTTCATATCTCACCCATTATTGTGTAGAAATCTAAATGGATGATTTTACAGTCCATGGGGAAACATTTCAAGAGGCAGTCAATAATCTAGATAAAGTTCTTTCTCACTGTGAAAAACACCAGCTATCCCTAAATCATGAGAAATGTTTATTCACGATGAAACAAGGTATAGTTTTAGTCCATCATGTTTCAATTGAGGGAATCAAGGATTACCCATAAAATGTGAGAATCATTGTAAAATTGCCATTACCCACCAATCAAACCAAGGTAAGAATTTTTCTCAGTTATGCTGGTTATTACCGTAGGTTCATATCATATTTTAGTAAAATTTCTTCTCCATTATTTTCTCTTCTAACTAAGGATTCTGAGGTTGAATGGACATAAGCATACCAACAATATTTTGATGTAATTAAGGACAAGATGATAAGTACACTGGTGTTAAGAGGTCCTAATTGGAAGTTTTCCTTTGATATCCAAATAGATGCCTCAAACAAAGTAGTAGGTGTTGTCTTGGGACAATAAGAGGAAGGAAAAACCATGCATTTAATTTACTATATTAGTAAAAACATTTCACCTGCTGAGAGGAATTACATAACAACTGAGAAAGAATTTTTGGTACTATTCTATGCAATTAACAAGTTTATACATTACATACGGACCATTCTACCATTAAATATCTAATGAATAAACCTTCATTTCATGGTAGGATTGTTAGGTGGTTGTTCCTACTATAGGAGTTAAATCTCAAAATCATTGACAAACCAATAAATTCCAACGTTATAGCTGACTTCCTTTCCAAGCTTACCACTTCAGAGGAAGATGAAAAATTCAATGACGACTTTCTAGATGAGTTTTGTTTTGCACTTTCCACTACCTCTCCTTGGTATGCTTACATTTCTAATTAATTAGCCATATGGAAGTTTCCAAAAATTTTCACACCAAAGAAAAAGAAGCAATTAATTAAACAGGGTGTAATGTATACTTGGTTAAATGGAATCAATTTTAAATGTTGGACTGATCATGTCTTATGCAGGTGTGTATCTAAAAATGAAGTATTTAACATAATTAGAGCATTCCATTAGGAACCATCAGGAGGAAACCATTAAGTGAAAAGAACCATCCAAAAGATTCTTGGAGATGGTTACTATTGACCATCCTTATTTAGGGATGTAAGGAAGTATGTATGGAGGTGTGATAAATGTTAGAGAATGGGGAAACAAACATTTAAATCAGAAATTCCCCTTCAAACACAAATTTTCCTAGAACCATTTGAGAAATGGGGACTATATTTCATTGGGCCTTTTGATCCAGCTTCCCAAGGTAAGGAATACATCTTGGTTAGTATTGACTATGTGACTAAATGGGATGAAGTGTAGGATTTTCCACATGTAAGAGATGATAAGGTTTTAGAATTTCTCTATAAATGTATCTTTCAAAGGTTTGGAGCACCAAGATAAATTGTGTCAGACCAAGGGGCATAGTTCATGTCAGGATTAATTAGCACTTTTGTGGAGATATATCATTTGAGGCACAAGAAGTCATCCCCCTATCACCCACAATCAAATGGATAGGTAGAAGTGACTAATATAAAATTAGAGAACATACTCACGAAGACTGTAGACATCTTAAGAAATAATTAGGTGCATAAATTACTAGAAGTAGCATGGGATCACAAAACCACATGGAAAACAACAACATGGTTTACACCATATGAATTAGTCTATGGTAAGAAACTAATATTTCCAATAGAGTTTGAGATCCAAACATTAAAGAGAACATCTGAGGTGGGTATTGAACTAACAAAGGCACAACATGAAATAATTGTTTAGTTAAATGAACTGGATGAAATCAGGATTCAAGCACTACACCATATTGATATAATCCAAATAAAAAGGCAACTTTGGTAGGACAAATAGATAAAGCCAAGGAAATTTTAGAAAGGATATTGGGAATTACTGTTTGATTCAAAGTATAAAGAATTCTGAGGAAAAGTATAGATGAGGTGGATGGTCCCATATCAAATTGTAGAGATATTTGACAATGGGACTGTGCAATTGGTTCCAATAGATGGTGAAAGGAAGGTAATGATGGTTAATGTGCACAAATTGAGGTTGTACCATAAACCAACATCTCAAGAAGAGTTTAAAAGAGTAGTTCAAGAATATTCAGATCTTAATTGTGTAGGCAAAGTCTCTTTTCCTATCACAATCCAGACCTGAGAATCCATTTTCTAAAAATAAGAGGGGATGGTTGAAAACCAGAAATAGCGATCATCTCCCCCTGGAGTATTGGTTGAAAACCAGAAATGGAAGCCAATACTTCGTGAAAAAAAATAAAAATAAAATAAAAAATTCAAATAAATAAAGATAACTGAAAACCAGCATTGGTGGTACTCTACCCTAGATATGATCATAAAAAATGGAGATACCACATATGCATGGAGCATGACATCATCATGAAAAGGTGGCGAATATGTGACAAGATTTGAATTTGAAATGGCAGTAGAGATTTGAAAAGTTTTAATGTCAAGGTATGTGTAATTGATTACTTATAAAGTAGGAAAGATTTAAATTAAAGGTTTTAATTGTTGTCATCATGTTTATTGATTTCCCATCCTTTCCCAAGTCATGTCACACGCTCCCAAAATCAATATCAAATAAGCAACCCATTAATTACCATCATGTCCACACACATCCCATTACTCCCCTCATCAGCTTAGGATTTTAGCACCACTTTCTAAATTTGGTTATATACCCTACATGTTAAGTTTGTTTGAGATATGTTTTCCAACTTAATGATTTTCAATCTTGTGTCATCACTTTCTTGTGCTATCACCCTAAGACTCCTACATTATCAGTTTTGTACCTTTCTGTATTTTGTTAACTTGCTCAAATATATCATGGGGCCTATACTGTGACATGAACCCACTATTTCTTTTGATGTCTTGGTAGACACAAAGTTAGTGGAGATATTTGAGAAGGCGGGATGGTTATATTTTTTGTTAGCATACAAAGAGTTCAGTATTCCAATGACTGAAAAATTTGTAAGAAACATGGAAGAGGGATATGTCACTGTAAATGATAAGGAAATTCCTTTTTCTCCCACTGTAATCAATTAGTTCTCTGGTATATCGAATGATGGGTTAGCTACAAACAATAGAACAATGTATCATGAGATAATCAAGCAATTTGCAGTAGGGAAGAAATAAAATTACACTTAGTAATTGATAATAAGGGAAAGGAAAAAGGAGTTAAGAGGTTGAGTATACCAAAACCTTGGGCCAAATTGGCCAAGAGGTTAATCAGGTATTTCACATGTGAAAGCCAATATGAAATTATACTAGGTCCAGTTTTAAGAATGCTCATTCATTTGAGACATGGAAAAGCCAAACCCTAGTATAAAGTCAATTTTCCCCAATTCCTTTATGATTCCATTTGTATTGCCACTGAAAAATTTCACTGGGGGGCTTCATATATAAAATTTCAAGGTTTAATTCACCTCACTTGCAAGCAAAAATTTTAGAAAACAAGGCATGTAACAAAGAAATAGCTTAAATTCCAAAAATCATACTCCTTGAAGCTTGAGGTTGTTATGGAACCCACTCCATCCACCTCTGATAGGCCCAAGAAATATCTTCATACTTCGCAGCCTACCCCTGTTATTCATGAAACCCTAGTTATTAATATAGTTTCATAAAACGAATAAGAGGTACCTCCAATTATGTAAACATTGGTTTAAACTCCACCTGAGTCTCCACATAAGCCAATCTCTACATCTATTTCTGAAGAGTCATTAAATAAAGATAAGGGTAAGGCACAATTAGAAGGAGGACCTGTTTCTACACTAACCCTGATACTATTTTACCCCAAGTGGTCTCCTTATCTAAACTATAGTTTGAGTTATAGATAGATCAAGAGAGAATTGGCCAACTATAGTCACTTTTGGAAGCTAAGGAAACTAGTTTCTCCCAACAACTATCTTCCAAGGACCAAGAAATTCAAAATCTACAAGAAATGCTAGTCCACCATGAGGAAGCCACTCTCCAGATACAACAAAGCTTAGAAGAAAAAGAGTAACAGATAAAATTCCTAAAGGCTACGAATTTTGAGTTGAACACATCTATTATACTATTGCATGAAAATAGAAGAGGGTAGGAACCAATGACTAAGAAAGATCAGGCTGTGGAAACCAGTTTTGTTTTTCCCTAGATCATTTTGTTGAAGGGTATGAATAAATCAATGGAGGAATGTTATAGGCTCAAATCAGTGGAGGATGAGAATAAACATCTAAAATAAGAGAATAAATTGTTGAAACAAAATGTTTTCATGGTCAGTAGGCTTTGATAAGGCCAAAATATGTCTCATTAATGTATAATTAATGATCTTATTTTAATATCCTTTTTATCAAGTTTGACTACATTTTGTGACTTTTGTTTGATCTAATATAAGTTAGGATGTAATTTTCCATCTTTTATTGATTGTAGTTCTAAAGTTTAAAACCTCTATAATTCCTAAAAAAGTGCTTTGGAAATTCAATTTTGTAATAAAAACAGGTCACAATCAGTCGAAAGAACAAAGTATGAAGCGGTCAACATGTTTTTGGAAGCATTGGTTTCAATACGAGCTTAGTTCCGAGAACTTCCAGACTTAGTTCCAGAACTCCATTACACAATTACAAGCTCTATCACTTAGTTCCAGAACTTTCAGACTTAGTTTTGGAACTCCAATACTTAGTTCCGTAAGTTTTTGGACTTAGTTCCGGAACTCCTGCATGTAGCCCCGGAACCCTCACGGTTAGATCTGGAAAAATTTCCTTTAGTTCCAGAAGCTTCTCTAAAGTTTTAGAACCGATGAGAATTTGTTTATTCCAATAACATCTGGTGATTTAGCAATCAATGATCCTTTCAATCAGGAGCATATTAGAAGATTTCCAATTCTTCATACTCACAGATCTAGGGATAACTATCATATAGTTGTACGTCCAGCCAGGTTCCAATTCAACATCTATTTTGGGCATGATTCTGGTTCCATCTGAATCGGTAGGATAAACTATGGTTGTAAATGCACCTTTTGAAGGAGTATATATATGTAGACATGAAGATAGATTTAGGATATAATATAGAGATAGATCGATATACATAGATACAAACACATAAATATAGAAAGAGACAGTACGTATTTGTAATGCATAACATTTTATCAATAAAATAGCCATTTCTATTTTCAGAGAATGTTAAGTTGTCGAAGTCCTGTTTCAAGGTGGAGCAAGGGCCCACTCCTCCAAGAACTAGGATCTTCATTTTATTGGTATTTATATTTCTAGAGAAAATAATATAGATCTGTTAATTCTGTAAATGCTTTTGATTATTCAAGTTGAAATCTGTTGTATACTTGTTCCTACAGGTGTTCTAGATTAGATTCTTATTTCCTTGCAGCCATTTTTTTAGCATTCTCAATTGTGTGTTTATTTCCAAAGCAAGTGTGTTTATTTATGTAATGTGTGTTTACTTACAGCAATCTATTTCATTCTACAAATGTGTGTTTATTTCTAGCAATTTATTTATGTAGAGAGTGTTTACTTCCAAAAAGTTTTCATAGTTTGATTTCAATAAGGTTTTGGCCAAGAAGTCCTCAAGAAATTGAGAAAATCCCCCAGAAAATATAAAAAAGAAAACAAAATACCTATAGTCAATTACTAGATCACTAGGATTCTTCTTGTTGCATATAGCTTCATACACCACCCTTGGTTTGAATATGACATCAAAAAAGAGTTGATTAAATGAAGGGAATAATGACACCCATCATTTTATAAGTCGTTTTCAGGGAATTCAATAGTTAGAATTGTCTAATTAGGTTTCAACAAGAGAAACAATCATACATCTTGTAATTAAAGAATCTTCCCTACGTCATCATAAAAGTCATGAGTAGACCAAGAGACTCTAAGGGTTGATTCATCCCAAAAAACATCTAAACAAGAATCATCATCATCTTCTCGATCAAATAAGGAAGTTGACCAGGAATTAGAAGCACCATTGTCCCCTAGTTAGACAAGAAGCAAAATTGCCACCTTTGGAATTATTAGATCAATCACTAGAAGGAAGTATAACCTTTAGAAATAAGAAGATATCCCAAGAACTCGTTTAGAGAAAGTTTTTGATTCACAATTAAGTAGTCAACCTCCTACTCTTGAATTTTCACCTTCCCCAAAATAGATCACATACCATATTGATTGAGAGAAAAGTCTAGAATGTACTGCAGAAATGGCACATGAGAAGTTGAAAGAGAACCTGATAGGACCTTTACTTATCCAATTCAGTTAGATGATAATGATACACCCATGATGAATATTTCACCTGCACATTTACCCACATTTAGAGAAATTTCATCTGAAGATCTTGACCAATTTATGTTTGAATTTAAAGCACTGTGTCAAACTTATGATTACAAAATAGATAATCAGAAAACTCAAGTTGTTTCCATCTAATCTTGAAGGATGCAATAATGAGGTGGTTTATGGGACTAACATCTAACTTCTATTACCACTTGGGCACAAATGGAATTTTCCTTCCTAGACAAGTATCAAGATTACTGGAGAGGGAGGAATAGGAAGGAAGTATTTTTCAAAATCAAGTATGAAGGAGGATGAGAATATGGAAGATTATTTAGACAAATTCCTCTTTGTGAGTAAAAGATGTGGGTTTTTACGACAAGAAGAGTTAAGCAAAACCATTTTTCTTAAAGGTCTGGATGATGAATCAAGGGAGGCACTTGATTTAATGGGAGGTGGAAACATTGATCAATTAAGAATGAATGATATTATAGACATTTGTAGAAACTATGCATGAACTAGGGGTGGACCTAGAAAAGGAAAAACAATTAAAAATTTGAACCCAGATATGAACAAACTGATGGATGAATTAGAAAACTTTAAAAAAGATATTTTATTTCAACTAAACTCCACCATGGATGGATTCCAGGCTAAAGAAAATGCTAAAACTGAACCATTAGCTATGTATTGTCCTAGATGTAGGAAAAAGCATGCAATAAGAGATTTTCCCCTAGAATAAAATAGAAATATGTCTTATCTTTGAATATAGGGACCATGATATTAATGCCTGTTCTATTCTTCCATTTATTAAAAATTAGCTTAAACAAACCAACATTCCATACACATCAGAAGAAGTAAATTTTGTCTAGAGACAACCTAGCCAATGGGTAGTTCATGCCTAAGGTCAGTTTCTAATCCTTCGATGATGTCATGAGTAGCTCAGACAGTACCACAAAGTTGGGGGAAACCACCTGGGGTCCCTCCACCAACATGGAATCCTTAAGATTGGTCAAGACAATCTTGGTATGCCCAAGGACACCAACAACCACTGGTTTGGTGAAGGTAACCTGAATGCTTGGTCATAACCTAGGTGGGAGCCCTAATAATTATGCTCAAGGGAGGACATATCCTAGTTAGAATCAATAAGCCATAATGGTTTTCTCAGCACAAAATTAAAAGACTAATGGAAATTTTGTACAAACCCAAACACTAGGAGAACGAGTTGCTAATCCAAAAAAAAAAAAAACAAATCCTATCTATGGAACAGAACCAAAAAAATCAATTGATCTAAATGCCATAGTTTGTAAGGAGATTTAAAACTAGATCTATCAAAATAATTAGCAGTTCACTTGTTATAATCACTAAGATGACAGAAGAAAATGAAACCCCTAGTATGGTTGTTCCCAAGAAGGATGTAACAGAAAAAGATAAGGATCCATATAACAAATCTACTGAGACTCCATTTCCGAAGAGATTTAAAAAATCTATAGAGACCAAGGAATCTGAGTTAGCACAGGAATTAAGGAAATTGAATAATGAAATACCATTGTTACAAGCAATTAAGGACATTCTAGAGTTGAACAAATTAATCAAAATGCTATGTTTAAAAAGACATGGAAGGAAGAAGTAGTACCCCCTGACTATTAAGGTAGATGGGAAACTTGCTGATTTATTAGCAGGAAAAATTTTACTTCCTCAATACGAAGATCCTGGAAGTCCTGTTATTTCTGTCTCTGTTTTGTTTGATTTTGGAGAAGCTATAAATGTAATGACAGTGGACACTTTGAAAACATTACCATTAACAGTTATCCAACCTACGAACACCATATTACAGATGGCAGACCAATTTGTAGCAAAACCAGAAGGAGTTATTGAAGATGTGGCGGTTATGGTGGAGTCATGGGAATATCCAGTGGACTTCCTTATATTGCAGCCAAAAGGTAAAACACTTGGTTATCCCATTATTTTGGGTAGACCATGGTTAGCTACAGTTGTTGCCTTAATCGATTACAGATAAGGTGATATGACTATCTCAAATGGTAAGAGTTTTAAGAAATTTCCTTATATACCACTCTGCATGACCTTTTATTGATAATCAAGAGCAATTATGGGTTGATGATCCTGACACTAATAAACAAAATCTATCTTCTTTGGCTATGATAACATGTTGTAGGATCACATATGGGAGATAGAAAGATATGATTAATCAACCATTGAACAAACACCAATTGTCCTTGGAACAATCTGGCTTAGTTCCGAAAATTATGGACTTAGTTCTAGAACCTACCGATTTAGTTCCAGAACCATCAGCATTCAGTTCTGGAACTTTCAGAAACTATCTTCGAAACAATAACAACAACAATTCCCTGTGACAAATGCAAATAATTTTTGCTCTGGAGGAATGATATTTCTCTTGGGGAGAAGCAGAAATATCCACAGAGTTAGTAGTTTTAGTTTCAAAGATATCAAGAAATGGTGAAGAATTTCTGGAAAGCAGCAGTGATGAGGAGTTTGACCTACAACAAGATAAGTATCATAACTCTTCCTATTGTCCTTTGTCCAGTATTCTTTATCAAGGAAATTTTGGAGATGTTTCTACATATCATATGTTATTAAGACATGCTATTTCCACTAAACACCTTAATGGAACCCTTTCAAAAAATTAGTTCATCACGCATTGGAACCAAACATGTTAAGATTCAACCAGGTAAAATTTTAAACATTAATAACTGGCTGAAGAATGATGAAGAAGCTAAATTGTTTGATGTTCTGAAAGGATCATACTAGAGATTTTGCTTGGGAATATAAAGACATAAAAGGAATCCATCCAAGTATTTGCACCCATCATATCTATACTAAAAACATTAAACCAGTTAGGCAACCTCAGAGGAGGATTAATCCATCCTTAAGGGAAATCGTCAAACAAGAAATTGAAATACTATTACAAGTATGTTTTATCTACCCTATCTCAGATAATCAGTGGGTGTATCCTCTTGTAATTGTTCCTAAAAATAACAGAAAATAGAGAATTTGTGTTGATTATAGGGAACTAAACAAAGCCACACTGAGAGATTATTTTCCCTTACCATTCATAGATCAAGTTTTGGACAACCTTGTAGGAAAACAATATTTTTCCTTCCTAGATGGATTTAGTGGATATAATCAAATCAGAGTTACTGCTGAGGATCAGGATAAAACTAATTTTACTTGTCCATGGGGTACCTTTGCCTATAGGGTATTTCCATTTAGACTATGTAATGCTCCAACAACCTTCCAAAGATTTGTATTAGTAATTTTTGCAGACCTAACTAATGATTGTGTAGAGGTGTACATGGATGAATTTACTGTACATGGAAACACATTTGATGATGCTTTGAGTAATTTGGATAGAGTACTAACAAGATGTGAGGAACACCATTTGTCTCTTAGTCATGAGAAGTGTTTGATGATGGTTGATGAGGGGATTGTATTAGGACACCACATTTCAAAAAGAGGAATTCATGTTGACCAAAACAAAATCAAAATTATTTCAGACTTACCTATTCCTCAAACCCCCACAGATATCAAGTCATTTTTAGGGCATGCTGGATACTATAGGAATTTTATTAAGGATTTTAGTAAAATTTCTGCCCCCATGTTTAGTTTACTCACCAAGGATTGTGAATTCTCTTGGGATGAGAAGTGTCAACATGATTTTGAGGAAATTAAAGAAAAATTAATCAATGCCCCAATATTGAGAGGACCTAATTGGGATTTTTTTTTTCACATCCAAACAGATGCCTCAAATAACTCAATAGGTGAAGTTTTGGGACAGAAAGATGAAGAAGGGAAAATGTATGTTATTTATTACCTTAATAAAAATCTTACTCCCACTGAGAGAAATTACACTACCACTGAGAAAGAATTTCTTGTTGTGATCTATGCAATTAATAAATTCAGACATTATATCGCAGGGCATAAAATATTTATACATACATATCACTCAACAATTAGGTACTTAATGAACAAACTAGTGGTTGGAGGTAGGATAATTAGATGGTTATTACTTTTACAAGAATTTGATATTACCATAGTAGATAATCTAGGAAAATCTAATGTGGTAGCTGATTTCTTGTCAAGACTAACCACTACAGGGGAGCAAGATCCAGTTAAGGACAAATTTCTAGGTGAACAATTGTTTTCTATTTCGACTGATACACCATGGTTTGCTGATATGGACAATTATCTTGCAATAGGAAAGTTTCCTCCTTCTTTCACTAAGAAACAAATGAATAAGTTGATCAAAACCAGTGCACAATTTAAATGGTTAAATAGAATGTGGTTTAAATGTGGTCCTGATTTGGTTTTATATAGGTGTGTGAGAGAAGATGAAATCTTTGACATATTAAGGGCATGTCATGATGAACTAAGTGGGGGACAATTTTTTAGTTAAAAGAATAGCTCACAAAATACTTGGAATTGCATATTATTAGCCATCTCTATATAAAGATGTGAAGAGATATATCAAGCAGTGTGATCCTTGTCAAAGGATGAGATAACCAACCTTTACAATTGAAATGCCTATGCAACCTCAAGTAGTTATTGAACCATTTGAAAGGTGGGGGCTATATTTTTTCAGTCCCTTTAGTCCTCTTTCACAAGGAAAGGAGTACATTCTTGTGTGTACTAACTATGTGACAAAGCGGGCAGAGGTGCATGATTTAACAAATGCCACTGAAGAAGCAATTATTGATTTCCTTTGGCATAAAATTATGATGAAGTTTGGGGTGCCAAGGAGTATAGTTTCAGATCAGGGGCCATAGTTTATGTTTAATATGATCTAGGCCTTCACAATATACTATCAGAAGAATCATAGGAAGTCATCTCCTTATCACCCACAATCAAATGGACAAGCAGAAGTAACAAACAGAGAATTGGAAAACATCCTTACCAAAACAGTTGAATCAGACAAAAGAGATTGGGTAAAGAGACTACCTGAGGCTGTTTGGGCATATAATACAACTTGGAAGACTACAACAGGATTTTCACCATATGAGTTAGTCTATGGGAAAAATCCCTTGCTGCCTATTGATTTTGAACTACAGACATTGAGGACAATAGTTAAAGTGGGTATTGAGTTGGATACAACTCAAAAGGAGAGAATTCTTCAACTCAATGAGCTGGATGAGTCAAGGATGGAAGCACTTCAGTAGATAGAGATAATCCAAGATCAAAGAAAATAATAGCATGACACACATATCAAGAAAAGGAAATTCAAGGTAGGAGATTGGGCATTACTGTTTGATTCTAAGTACCAACAATTCAAGGGAAAGTTGAGAACTAGATGGTTGGGACCCTATTAAATTGAGAAGATATTTGACAATGGCTCTATTCAGCTACTTCCCATTGATGGCAGCAGAAGGACACTTTTGGTCAATGGACATAGGCTAAAAATTTATAGGAAGCCTCCTACTAGGGATGAATTCTTGAAGTAGATTGGAGCAGACAAAGAATTTGATCATATGGAAGAACCTAGTTCTTCCAAAATGATCAAATAATCAGATGCTTGGATCCAAAATAAAGGGAAGAGAATGAAAACTAGAAAATGGCATTCTCTTCCCCAATAAAAAAAAAATAATAATAAAATATATAAAGGGAAAGAATGAAAACCAGTAAATGGCGTTCTCTTCCCAAAAAAATCTCTCAAATATCAATTGAAAACTAGCAATGGTGATTGATCTCCGCAATAAATGGATAATGCAAAATAAAAAGAATTCGTTTGAATTCTAGATGTATTTTCTAACCGTTTTTCCTTTTTTCACTTTAGGAATGATGAGTCATCAAGATGGAAGGATTACATCAGTGAAGAATGGAAATTATGTTTTGAACTTATTAAAGGTTAAAATTAAAAGTTCGCATGTGTGATTAGACTTGGTTTAAAAGGTCGGTAGTGATATTTATTAGTGCATTATGATTAAAAGTGCAGTATATCATGAGGTGATGTTGATAGAATAAAAAGGTGGTGCATATATAATTACCTATCATGTGTGCAGAATAAATGAAGTTGAGAAGAAGTTGCAGAAGAATTTTGAAGAGGAAGAAGAAGAATTGTATTTGAATTCCACAGCTAAACCCATTAATTCTGTAGCTAAGAACAATAGTTCCGCAGCTAAACCCATCTATTTTGTAGCTAAGAAAAGAGTTCTGTAACCAATCTGGACAGAGTAATAATTTTAAGGAGAATGAATTTGAATCACCCTCTTTACCATAAAGATTAAAAAGAAGTTGGAACATGAGAATGATACCGAGTTTCTTGCAAATGAAGAAGTGACAGCTATCTTTGAATAGGCAGGGTGGTTGGAATTCCTAAAAAAGTTCTCGAAGTATAACAATGAATTGGTAAGAGAATTTGTTATAAATTTAGAACAATACAAAACAAAGGTTAGAAATGTTGTAATTCCTTTTTCTGTGAATACAATAAGCAATGTATCTGGTGTGCCAATTGTGCATGTACCAAATCCTATCAAAAAGACCTTAAAAGAACTGGTTGAAACACTACTACAAAAGGGGGAAACTGAACCCCAATATATTTAAAACACTAAGAAAATCATAAAAGGGGTTAAAAGGGCCAGCTTTCCCAAACCCTTTGATAGAGTGGCATTTTGGATAGTCAAGTATTTAACTTGTGATGGTCAATTTGGGTCGGTGGGAAGAGAAGTCCTAAAGATGCTCATATATCTTAGATATGGAGCTACAAAACCAGAATATATAGTAAACCTTCTAGGGTTTCTTTTTGAATCCATCTTGATGGTGGCCTAGAGGTATTCTTGGGGTGTTGGAATAATCATTTATCATGGGTTAGTTCACTTGGTGTGTAAACACCATTTTCTTTCAAATAAATAATGAGAAATTTCTTAACAAGTTTAAGCAAAACCTAGGAGGGAAATACCAACTCCTTTTTCTCCTACAAGTAATTTGGAAATTGACGCCCCTATAGAGGAAAAGAAGAAGATCTGGAAGAAGAATTAAAACTACAGAACCTACTGTACCTTTAAAAGAAACTCCTTCCTCTACAAAAGCTACATGAGAGCTAATATATGTCTCTGACAGTGACAGTTCACCTAGGTAAGAGAAAGAAGTGAAAATAAGAAGAATCTCTAGGAGGAAACCAACTTCTCGACATTTTGAAGCTCCTCAAAGAAGAAGAATTCATAAGAGGTCTAGAGAAATTCCAAAGGAGATGAAAGAACAAGAAAAGTTGGAAAAATAAGCTGCTTATATTTTGGGCAGCATGGCCATGACTCCTCTTGGACCAAGCCAAACTAAGATGGAAAAAGAAGATGAGAGATTTAAGGAATAGGTGTTTCAAGAGTTGGGTGAATCAGAAGCACTTTCACATGAAGAAGAAGATATGGCATCTCAGAGATGAAAAGGGAAATTCCCTTTGGTAGAAGAGGAATGCTCAACCCCCAAAGAAATTTTAGAGAAAGAAGAGAAACAACAAGTTAGACAGGATCTATTTTTGTCTAGAGTAGAACTCATTATCAGAGGAAAGGATGAGGAGTTGAACTTCCTCAAACTCAAATTTCAACAAAGAGAAATGCTCATTTGGGAACTAACAACTCAGCTCATAGACAGGACTAAGGAATTGACAAGAGTTAAACAATAGATGATGGAAAAAGAGGAAGAATGTCAAATTTCTAGAAGACAGAGTGCTATGTCAACAGTCTCTACACAGACTGAATTAACTTATTGGACACTCAAGAATTTATGGGATGATACTTGTAGGGAACTCAATGAAATCAAAACATCCAATGAGGACTTGAGAAGCAAGATGGAAGACAAAAAGAAAGGAAGAAAGGAATGGGAAGTAAAGTTTTACAAAGAAGAAGAAAAATTTAAATGTCTTGTAAAAATACAAATGGTTCGCATAATGAGTGAAAAATTGCTTGCATGTAGGAGACCTTCTCTTGCATATAGTGTGTTTTTGGAGGAACAATTCATTCACTGACAACTATCAAGAATTACATGTGGCCTTCCGCATGAAATAAAAGATGAATCTAAATTCATGACAACCTATTCTTCAGCCAGTGCAGAGTAGAAAAATATTCTCTGCAAATTCTATATCTACAATCTTATGCTAGAAAAGAACACAGGCTTCATGATCAATTTGTATGTGGGAGAAATCCAACTTAATGCATTTTTTTTCTGTTCTTCAAAATTAGATTACATGGAAGGAAAGGGATTATGAGGATATATTGAAAGCTAGTTCATCTAGTCTCTGCATGAGGGCTCACTATGGTAAACCATCTACTTTCGTTATACATTTTAGAACCTATGCCTTTGATAGATGGTTTAAGGCACACTACTTGGCCAGTTTATAGAAAAGTATTGATGCCTTCACCTCTTATGAGAGGGGGAAATTTGAGGAGATTTATGATGGATGATTGAAAATATGATAACTTCTCACAGTTGCATTGAGAGGAAGATAAGTAATATCTCCCACAAAATTAATATGGAGCTTAGAAAGAGATAAAGCCTTGTGCACACTAATCCCTTAGGTCAATGAAACATGTAGGGGCATATGGATGGGAATGAGAATAAGGCCTCCCCTTCTTCTTACTCCCATGTCTCCATGGAAAAATAGAGAACCTTAAGATCCTACTCAATTTGAGGAATGACAGAGGAAAGTAGAAGCAGGAGTAGGGTATAGTACTTCTTAACTAAAGCATTGGAATATTTAGTTCCAGCCATTTGACCTGAGAATTCAAATGGAATGCATAATCCATAACCCTAGATTTGAAGAGTAAAGTTTTTAAGGGGACTTACAAACAAGTAAGTACGGGGGAGATGATAAGGCCGAAATATATCTCATTAATGCACAATTAATGATCTTATTTTACTATCATTTTTATCAAGTTTGACTGCATTTTGTGACTTTTGTTTGATCTAATATAAGTTAGGATGTAGTTTTCCATGTTTTGTTGATTGTAGTTCTAACATTTAAAAACTCTGTAATTCTTAACAAAGTTCTTTGGAAATTCAGTTTTGTAATAAAACAGGTCACAATCAGTTGGAAGAACAAAGTATGAAGCAATCAACATGTTTTTGGAAGCATTGGTTTCAATATAGCTTAGCTCTATAACTTCTAGACTTAGTTATGGAAATCCATTATGTAGTTATGAACTCTATCACTTAGTTCCAGAACTTTCAGACTTAGTTCTGGAACTCCAGTACTTAGTTCTGAAATTTTCAGACTTAGTTCTGGAACTCTTGCATGTAGCTCTGGAACCCTCACGATTAGATCTGGAATGATTTCCTTTAGTTTCGGAACTTCTCTAAAGTTCCAGAACTAATGAGAATTTGTTTATTCCAACAACTTTTGATGGTTTAATAATCAGTGATCCTTTCAATCAGGATTAGATTAGAATATTTCTGATACTTCATACTTGTAGATCCAGGGATAACTATCATACAACTATACGTACAGCTAGGTTCCAATTCAACATCTATTTTGGGCCATAGTTCCATTTGAATCGGTAGGATAGCTATGGATGTAAATGCACCTTTGGAAGGAGTATATATATGCATACCTATAGATATATTTGGGATATAATATAGAGATAGATCGATATACATAGATACAAACACAGAGATATAGAAAGAGACAATACATCTTTGTAATGAAGAACATTTTATCAATAAAATAGCCTTTTTTTTAGAGAATATTAAGTTGTCAAGTCCTGTTTAAAGGTGGAGCAAGGGCTCACTCCTCCAAGAACCATGATCTTCATTTTGTTGGTATTTATATTTTTAGAGAAAATAATATAGATCTGTTAATTCTGTAAATGCTTTTGATTATTCAAGCTGAAATGTGTTGTATACTTGTTCTTGTAGGTGTTCTAGATTATATTCTTATTTCCTTGCAATCATTTTTTAGCATTCTAAATTGTGTGTTTATTTCGAAAGCAAGTGTGTTTATTTCTGTAACGTGTATTTATTTACAACAATCTATTTCATTCTAAAATTGTGTGTTTATTTCTAGCAATTTACTTCTGCAGAGAGTGTTTACTTTTCAACAAGTTTCCATAGTTTTATTTCAATAAGATTTTGGCCAAGAAGTCCTCAAGACACTGAGAAAATCCCCTAGAAAATATAAAAAAGAAAACAAAATACCTAAAGTCAATTACTAGATCACTAGGATTCTTCTTGTTGCATATAGCTCCGGACACCACCCTGGTTTGAATATGACATCAACAAAGAGTTGATTAAATGAAGGGAATAACAACACCCATCAGGCTCTATGATCAGGTACTCTCTTACATAATTCCTTCCAAATTTTATGCCTTGTTTTCAAAGGAACAAATTTTCAGATGGAAAATAACTAGAGCCAGGGAAATGTTGAATATATAATTTAAATATGATAGTCAATTTGTAAGAGCAGATACTGTCGCCAATGATATTGAGAAATATTTTCTATGTCAATTCTATGTTCATAAGTTTCTGCTTCTAGAGGACATTGAAATTCCAATCAATCTATATGTGGGAGAAGTTAAAATAAGAGCATTAATTTCAACACTCAGACATCAGGGAGAGTGACAAGATAAAAGAGTGATCTTTGTGCAGTCAGAATCAACCATTGGCCTCTTGATGAGGCATAATTTTCTGACACCCATTTGGTTTTTCAACTGATTTCTCTCTAAAGTATACTGTCTATTCCTGGTAGATAGGTATGTTGATATATTAAGAAACTATGTTAGAAATTTAAGAGAATAGGTTATCCCCACATTTAATGTCAACTTCTTGGCATCCCAGGTTAGGTATCACTTGCTTGCAGATCCATACAAATGGAAGGAGGTTCTTTCACCAACAAACCTTCATTAGTCATTGAAGAGGGCTAAGGATATTTTCAAGATAATCTTGAAACTTAGAGAGTGGTGGATTGGGATGCGGTATAGGCCCCCGCTGGTCCTTACACCTATTCCACAGTGGAATTATACAGATGACCAATTAGAGGACCATTATGCAACTTGGAGGAAAAATGTATTGATTATTTTGGGTTTTGTGATGTATCTCTCGGTGAGACTTGGAAAACCTATGCCAATGAGTATAACTATTCTAGGATTTTTGAACACCATAATGCTAGGTAGGAGGAGGACCTGCTAAATCCTTAGTCTAAGGGATTATTTAACCCCATTTTTTTATGTTTAAGTTTTGTTAAACTCATACCATTTTGATATCATGATACACGATGAACAATGATTACTCTTTATATTTAAATAATTTACTATGATTATGAAGAAAGTATTGTGTCTACTTGTGATGTTTTTATCTTGTTGATTATTTTGCATAAATGGATTGGATAAGATTGGTTATGAATATTAACTTCATTGTTTTTGAAGAAGTATATGTTGAGTTTTTATAGAGAGAGAAAGACTCAATTCATGCACTAGTGCAAGACTCTATTTGACGTGCTAGCATAGGAATCTCATCTGCTTAAAAGGGGTCTCAAAGTAGTACATCCAAATCATCCAAGTCACCAATTTAGATTCCTCAAAACATTGGGAGAACTCACGTGTACATGCAGATAGCTTAGATTGCTGAAACCACAGTTGGCAATACTACATTCTGAAAAAAAACATCACCATTAATTCAACAGACATTCAAGTCACAATAATATGAAATATGACCAACAATTGAAGAATCAACATTAGTTCAGTTCTCTTCAATCAGTTAATGATTTGAAGAATATTCCAGTGGTGATTGAATCCTTCCATGTCAATAATATTTCAAGTTCAAACACTTTATGAACTGTTCCCTTAATTAATGTATCGCCAAAAGTAGATGGAAATTTTTAGTTAGACAGTCAGTTAAAAAGTAGACTTAGTCATTTGGAATAACTAGTTCTCTCCTAGCAGAACTAGAATATCATCTCTTGTATAAAAGAGATCTTGTACTTAAATTTAGTTTTCGACTTTTAATTATTTTTCAATTCATTGTGATAGAGTATTTTCGATTCAATAAAGATAGTAGATTCAGGGTACCTTTTTTTGCTTAAATTCAAGTGCTAAACCTGATCTAAGGGAAGGAGTAAGGGCCACTCCTAACCAACTAAAAGGGCATTTTTATGTTTTTTTATTTTTAGTCTTTGTAGATACATTTACCGTTCCAGCATTTATTACATTACTTCGATGCACTTACATTTTCATGATCAATAATCTTTCCATTCTGCATTTCATTTTAATGTTACTTTTAAGCATTTTATTTGTAATCATGATCAGTTCAACAATTCCTTATTTTTTGTTACTAAAGTACATATTGAAAAGTTGTTCCCTTTGTTTCAAACATCTGTGGACACCGCCCTGGATTGATAGGATGATATGATTAAAGTATGAGCATCAACAACACTTGTCACGAGGTGTGTGGGAAACTCTTCCGACACCACATCATAGGGTGGAAATGTATGGTATTGGTATTCAGCCGTATATGTCCCATCCTCTAGAGTTTGAAGCCACCTCTTCTGAATGGGAAGATAATACTTTTGGTTATGATAGCAAAACATAGTCCCAATGTAGTCTCTACGAAGAAATTGCCTCCATGAACTTGTTTCACGACATGGATATTTTAACCATATCCCCTTCCACTCCTGAATTGAATCTTGTCCACCTATCTCTTATAATCTGGGACTAACAACAACATGTATCAATTGATTTCTTTGAAAATGATGAGGTAATTGGTGATTTTTTGGGTCTCTGTGATGACATTCCTGTCGATGATCACAAAAAGGCTTCTCCATCAACCTTGACGTATACATATACTTAAGGGAGGAGGATGAGTTCTGTGGTTAGAAAAATAAGGAATAAAATGAGGGAAAGGAATCTTTAAAAAAATCTCAATGAAAGAAACAATCCAAGTCCCATAGTGAAAAAATATTTCAGGCACTAGCAGACAAACAAATTGAAAAATCAATGGACATAAAATGTGACCATTTTAAGGGTCAAATTCTCATTGAGACACCCTTAGAGAAAGATCTCAATCCCCCCCTTGATCCTAGGTGTATGGAAGATGAATCCAAATTGTTGGTGGAGGAGACTATTGTTGCTAATATTGGGACAAAAGATGAGCCTAAAATGGTTAAGTTGGGATCTTCCCTATCAATGCAAAAGTAGAATTTTTTTTTCATGCTTTTTCAGGAATTCTAAAAAAAACGTCTTGGTCATATACAGACATACCAGGATTATATCCTTATTTGGTATTTCAAAACTTAGTTGTGCATGAATAAATAAAGCTGATTAAGCAAAAAATCTATAAGATGTATCCTCATGTAGCTCTATTAGTTAAAGAAGAACTTGAAAAACTATTGACAGTAGGATTTATTAGGCATATTGATTATTTAGAATGGATTTATAAGATAATACCTGTATAGAAGAAACCCATTGGTATTAAAATTTACACAGATTTCAGGGAAATCAATAAGGTATGTTTAAAATATGACTTTCCACTTCCAAAAATTGACATGATTGTCGATTCAACTACAGGTTATGAAATATTATCCCTCATGAATGGATTTTTAGACTATAACTAGATCAAAATTGTAGAAGAGGACCAACATAAAATTTCCTTCAATACCCCTTAAGGTACATTATGTTACAAAGTTATTCCTTTCAAACTCAATAATGTAGGTGAAACTTATCAAAGGGCCGTGACTCTCATCTTCCATGACATGTTGAATGATATAATGGAAGACTATGTTGATGACATATTGGGCAAGTCAAAGACTAGAGAAGAACATCCTGCAATCCTACGATGTATTTTTAAACATCTTAGAGATTATAAGTTCAAAATTAACCCAAAGAAGTGTGTCTTTTATGTGCTCTCAAAAAAAATACTAGGCTTCATTTTTTCGAGGAGAGGAATCGAAGTAGACACAACAATGGTCATGACTATAACAGAAATTCATCCTCCCAAGAACCTCAAATAACTGTGTAGTTTATAGGGTAAGATCCAAGCTATTAACATATTTATATCTCAACTTGCAGACAAGTATCATTCATTCACACATCTTATTAAGAAATATATTGATTTTCACTGGGGTCATAAATATAAACAAGTGTTTTCCTTTCTCAAGGAGTATTTTGCCAAACTATCTGTGTTTTTTCTGCCTACCCCAGGTGAACCTCTATTTCTATATATCTCAGCTACCCAATTTTATATAGGCATGATTCTAGATCAGTATGATCTAAATCAAAAAGAAAAATCCATCTATTACCATATTCATAATTTGATCTCTTATGAGATTAACTATCCACAAATTGAAAAGGCTTGCTTGGCCATTGTTTTTGCATTCCAAAAAACTCCGTCACTATTTTTTAAACAACAAGATCAAGCTTATATCTAGAGTTAACCCACTTAAATACCTGTTATATAAACCTATGCTTACTGGGAGGATGGCTAATTGGATCATATTTCTCACTGATTTTGATATTGAATATGTCGGCTAGAATTTAGTCAAAGAGCAAGTACTTGCGAATCAACTAGATGAAGCCCCCTTATCATGAACTGAACCATTGATTTTGGAACTCCCTGATGATTATATGATGTATATTAAGGAATCCATCACATGGAAAATGTAATTTTATGGATCATTTAACTTTCATGGCTTAGGAGCAGGAGTTGTTCTTATCACTACTACAATTGATTTGATTCCTCAGGCCTTTAGACTTCATTTCCCATGCACTAATAAAATAGTTGAGTATGAGGACCTCATTGCTAGACTAAAAATTTCTATATGGTGGGATACCATACATGTTAGTGTTATAGGTGATTCTAAGTTGATCATCAAACAAGTGAATGATGAATATAAGGTCAAGGATGAGAAGCTCATCCCTTACAAGAAACTAGTTGATACTTTAAAGGAATTCTTTATGAAAATCACCTTGCAACAAATACCCAGAGGAAAAAATCAATATATGGATTATGTGGCTATAATTGGATCTTTTTTACATATTCCATCAGGTAAAAATGATATGCCATTATTTATGGAACATTTGATGGTACCTTTGTATGACATATCAAAATATTTCTTGGTATGTGAAGTTGTTTGTCCCTTATCCCCCTAGTATCTTGATATTTTTAATTAAATAGATGATGGAACCTTTCCTCCCAGCATTTCCCATTCTGAAAAATGTAGCCTCATCCAACACATAGCCCGTTATACATGAAGAAAGATATCTACAATGGGATCTCAAATGATTAAAATCACAGTACTTACTTGGTGTCTTGTAGACCTTGTGAGTTGATATGGTTAATGGTTGATTGGCGGAGAGGTGTTTGAGTCTAGTGCCACATAAATGCAACCTGTGTCCTCCTGTGAGTATTCCAAAACTCTAGAAAGAGAACTAGATGTTTGTCTTGCAATGTGGTTGTGTGTGTTCGTCATCTGGATGCAAGAAGGCTTGAAGATTCATGCTCGAATGCAATAAGGCTGCAATAACTAAATGACCAACCCATGTAAAGAGTTGTGAAAGTGTATATAAGGTGACCAATGATGGTTAGGTAATTGACACCAGCCTATGAAAAACTGGTGTCGGTTAGGGTGATTTAGTCCCTTTTACAAAAAGGAAGATCTTCCCAGATTTGGCATGTTTTCCAAGTTAATTCCGCTTAGGGAAGTGGAGTACTCATTAGAAAAGGTAGGAGGGTCATATAATAAGTCCAATCAGGTTTGATAAGAATTCTTAGTTAGTTAGGTCAAGTTGTGACTCAACACTGAGAGTGATGATTCAGTGCTAAGAGTGATGAATTGGTCACTGTGAGTTAAATTCCCCTGAAATGGGTCAAGTGTGAGGTATAATGATGAGGTGGAGGTGTGAGGATGAAATTAAATTAATTAAAATTATTAAATCAATTAATAATGTGAGGATAAATATTAATATGGGATGAAAGGGTCATGATTAGTTAAATGTTTTACGTTAATTAATTAAAGGGGACTAAAGGGCGTGTGACCCAAATTTGGTGTCTATAGCTATGATGGTAATATGTTACACTTTCTTAACTTGGAAGAATCTATGTTAGCACTCAAAGAGGTGCATGAAGGAATATGTGGGGCCCATACAAGTGGAATGGTTCTTGCTAAGAAGCTATTGAGAGTAGGCTATAACTAGCCTACTATGGAAATTGATTTCTATCAGTATGTAAAAAAATGCTTGTTATGTTGAAGATATGGAAACCTAATACATGTTCCAATGCAATATTTGGAACCCATTATGACATTGTAGCTGACCTCAAAGTGGGGATTTGATATCATTGGGCATATTACAACCACTTCCTTTGATGACCATAAACACATCATAACTACCACCGAGTATTTTACAAAATGGGTAGAGGCTGTTTCTCCTTATCTCACTGGTGCATAGATTACCAAGTTTATAATGAATCACATCATTTACCATTATGGAATTCCCTCTACCATTGTATCTGAAAATGGTAATTATTTCAAGAATAAACAAGTAAAGGCACTGTGAAAACACTTCTAAATCCACTTAAAATGGTCAACCCACACGTTAGCTAGATTTTATGCTCAGATAAAACATACAACCAAAGAATTCATGGGATAAATAACCTTCATTAAATGATGAAGCTCCTATGTGATTAATTTTTTATCCTACAACCTACCTAAATATTTATGGGTATTACTTTAATTGAATGACTCATGTACCATAGTTAAACAATTTGGCGACAAGTAAACAACAATATGGTAATTAGAATGCAATTTTTAATGAGTCAAAAACATAGAATAGAAATAAGAAAATATGTATAAAATGTAGCAAATGTGCTTTGTAATAGGTATATTTTAGAGTGAGTTACTCACACACAGAATAAAAAAACATTGGCTAATCCTCACAAATTTTAAGAAAATTAAAAATAAGTATGCACTTATGAAAGTTAAGATAATACAAATTTTATCATTAACATCCACAAATGTTATAGTTAAAATTTAGTAGACACAAAGCTCAACAAAATTCTTTTTTCCTTCTTATTAAATTGTCAACTACTTACAATGTACATCTAGTTATATCAACACAAATTCTAAAATAACCATGCACGAATTATAATAGCTTCTTGATCAAAACTTTTCAGATGCCTTGACCCATAGGATTATTCTTATATTTATAGTCATTAGAAGTAAAACATAAGGAGGTAATATCCGTTATACTTCAAAAAATTAATAACTAATAAACAATTAGGAGTTGAGAAAATTTCTCCTCAAAAACTTCATTTCATGCCACCTAGTAGTTCTAGAAATTTCAAACATTAAAACCATAGAAACCGCTCTACAACTACTCTCAAGTTTATGAATTTATCAAAAAAATTAAAGTAACGGAGATCATACACCACATTACTTAAGTCTTACAATGGATATACTTAAGATGAAGAGAAAAAAAGTAAAAGAATAAGCAGAAGAAATGGAAGATTTTTTTTTTCCGAATTTGTAACTTTTATTTTCCATTTTATCTTTCTCTTCATTCTTGTCTTTGGTTTTATCATTATCCACATCATCTTATTCATCCTTATGCTTCTCTTTATAGATATAAAATTGACCCATCATGTACTTGATTGCATTGTTGTCTGGCTCGGCTACAATCTCCATTTATGTTTCTAACATGAGCAATTATTTTTCAAAACCATTACAACCTCCTCTAACCTTCCTAAGATAGGATCCCATCTGCTTCACTTTATCCTAAATATCTACTACTTTATCCAAAGACTTTCGATTGAAAGGAGTAATAGCCTCATTCATCAACTGTTGAAATAATTGAAGAAATTCATCAATAGTCTGTGGGGATCTAAAAGTACTATAGTTTTTTAGATCATATATTACGGGATCTAAAAGTACTATAGAATTGGATCAGCTTGTTCTTCCATTATTTCCATCTTCTCCATTATATGCTTTACAATTCTCTATCTAAATGAGAGAAGATTCTTCTGTTGTCTTCCCTTTCTAATAGACCATTTACGTGCAATCTTCTCTTTAATTAGAACATTATGTGGTAATTAATCTATCTCCTCTAAAATTTTCATTTGTGACTTAGCAATCTCGCATTCATTATCTATTTCTCACTTCAAATTATTCCATTTGTTAAGTTTCTCATTGTACTCAACAATTTTTACCAATATTTCTTTGTAGTAACCTATAGCTATTTTTAGTGATTTCAGCTACCCATTCTTCTATAGCCTTTGATCTATCACCAATTTCTTCCATAATGGTAATCACCTGTGGATTCACCTGCTCCCCCATAAGTACTGAATCTGTTAAGGTTCTAGAAACCTTCATGATAATGTTATAAAGCTTATATGTTTTCTCTTTTAGCTTAGCATTATTTTCTTTTTCTTAATCTAGATTCTGAAAAAGGCTATTTATCAATGTTTGTGTGTTATGCAATAAACCTTCAGTTGTGACCTCTCCCATGGGTACCTTTGTGATTACCAAATCTTCTTCAATAAATTATCTTTTTCTTTTCATGACTGCTACAATGGATATCTCAGAAAATTTCCTTCCTTAAGAATCAATGCTTAACTTTGAAGTTACTTTATCAACTTTTGGAATTTTCCTTTTCCTTTCAATACTCCTTAACAATTAAAGATCAATTTCCTCCAAATTTACTACTTCCTTGGAAATGGGAAAATACTTATTAACAAACCAATTCGTGAAATATTTCCTTGAAAGAGCTTGGGAATTGGGATGAAAAATCATTTCTCTACCACTTTCCTCTGTAAGTGGAAGTTTCACTTTTTCCAACTGCTTTCCAAGCTCTTTAGTAGTAGAATATTGCTGCAAGACTCCTACCAATTTAATCATATTTTTCTTTATCAATTCCTCCTCTATCTCCTCTTCAGTCCCTACATTAATATCTTTAAAATCCTTTTGCATTGAAACATCTGAGAATGAAGAGAATCCAACTGCTTTATCATGCATATCATCCCAAACTTTCTTTGTAATCTCCCCTTTTTCCATCTCTACATCTTTTATCTCAGTTTCAATTTTCTCTTATGCTTGAGATGATTATTGAAGCAAAAAAAAATCATGTATCCCCTGTTGTGGCATGGTTTATTATTCCTCTAGATATAGAGGAGGGGGAGGAGTGAATGGTGGAGAACATGGAGGAGGTATAGGTGATACAATTTCTGTGGTAGCTGAGGGAAATATGAATGAGGTTGGATTAAGTGATGACATCACAATTTCTTCTTTAGAAGGAAGATATTGAATAGTAGGAGTGACAACTGATGATGTCAATAAACTATAAGTATCCTCTGGTATAGCTCCTAAAATAAATGGATTCTTTGTTTGTGCTCTCCTAATTAGCTTTAACTTTGTAGCCATGCCACTACCCTCCCTTGGAGATTCCTTTCTCTTCTTTCTTTCACCGACACCTTTATTCTTCTTAGTGTCTGTCTGAGTAATATCCTTCATTATTTATTCCTCAAGGAAATAACATTGAATTATCAACTATTCAAAAGTGTGGAGTATCACCTTCAATGTTATTTCCATGATTGATTTCAAAATGTGAATAACTGGAAGAAGAGGAACACTATCACCTCCTTCATCATAGTAAGCACCAAAAATGACTTGCCCATCATCTGTGAGTTCTTCTGGAAATTTAGGCAATCCAAAATCTAAAATCTATTGTGCAGTCAATTACATATAATCTCTTTTCCTCACCTAAAATTCATCTCTGGAATCAGCCCAAAAATCTTCTAGCATTAGTAAGTGTGCATAACTTAATGAGACTGATTTTTTTGCTATATTTCTATAATTGAAATTCACCCTTTCCTTGAAGAAAATATGATTATAATGGAGATATATTTACTTTTCAACATTTCTTTCCTTATGAATGTTTGTACAATGATATTACCCAATCATAATAGGAAAATGCAAAACTGATATGTGGAAACTTTGTTTCAAATCATGGAGCACACCTAACTATCTACATAACTCAAGTAAAATCCAGCTATCACTTTGATATTTGGGAAAATTAAATGGAGCATTTGAGAAACAGAAAAATCTTAGATATGTGAAATGAGAAAATTGGATAAAAAAACCCATAAGTTTGAGCTGCATTCCATGCTTCATTAGTCACTCTCTTGGCTCTTAAGTCAGGATTAATCCTACAAATGACCTCATACAAGAAGCCATTGAACTGTTTATATTCTTTGAAGTATCCTAGTAGTGCCAACTACATATAATATTCATAAATGGGTTTATGAGTCAGTCTACCAACATTCCTCAGTTTGGGAAAATTTCCCTATGCTCTTATAACATATACAAGATAAGAGGTCATCTTAAAATCTAGAGATTGAATGACATTGCTCAACTGAAAATTATTATTATCACAAATGATTTCATCCCGATTGATCCAAGAATCAATTTTTGCATTCTCAATCATACTTAGGAAATAGTACATCGATGTATAAAAATGCTTTATGTTATTCTCACAATTAATTTTGTAAAGAAGCTGAGTGATATGATGAGATTCCTGAATTAAACCAGATCTCAATATTGATTTGGGGAATCTAGAAGCCTATTTTGATTCCTTTAAGTAATGTAAGTTCATGATATTCATTGCATCCTTTGTCTTACTCACCCAGTATCCATTTACTGTCTCTACGCTAATACTTAATGCATTTGGTACAGATAGAATTTTAAAGAAAAATTTGAAGAAATGAGTATCTAGCCTTCACACCAAGTCATTGACATCATTCCTGATTGTTCTAGTCTGAGAATAATAATGCTTGGCACAATCCAACAAATATTTTGGTAAATGAAAATTTCTTAGAAAGACAACTTATTCAATTAATCCACTTTGGGTCAATTCACTCATTAAAGGTGTTTTATTTTTAGATTTAGATCTTTCTATTAATTTAATGCAAGTTTCTATAGGGTATCCCTTATACTCATACTTCATCTTCTCCTCCTTAGCTTTAGATTTTCTCTTGCCTTTACTTGTTATGGAAGTCTCTTCAATATCAAAATTTGGGTCTTCTTTGATCATAATAGTTTCCTCTTCTTCCCCTATACTTGCTCATTCCCCTAACTGGTCACTTACTTATATTGGCTCTTCTCTTGTTTCAGACATCTGCTCTCTTCTTGGTGACCAACGTGCTCTAAATTATTGCAAATTAGCAACTATTTCTTCTCTTAAAAAAATTATCATCAAGTCAAGACACACGTACTTCAATTAGATGCAAGAATTTAGACTTAATTTATTCATGCAATCACGCTAAAAACATCCTGAAAGTCAAGTTCTAAGAGATTGATTGAAACAGTTCAATCTGTAGTTCATTGCGGGTTTCAAGGGTATAATTACTTTAGACTTGTAGGTTTATAATCCTAAGCAATTAAAATCTACACAATGAATTAGAAGAAAAATATATTTAAATCAACTCAATATATAGAAAGTAATGGAATATTGGTTCACTGCAATGAATAGGAAGTAGTGGGCCATCAGTTTACCACAAAACATATGGGAGAAGTAACAACAATTTCATTCACCGTCTTATGAAGAAGTAACAAGTAGTTGGATCAACACAACGAGTGAAAGAAGTAATGGTAATATAGATTGACACAAAGAGCATGATTTATGGTTATCTCACATTACTTTACTTCTTTTAAAAAAATAAATAAAGTACATTCGAATCGACATAGAACTATGAAGAGAATTTGTAGTTTTTCGTACTACTCTACTTTTTAAATCAAGGCAAGTAGAATACAATTGAATCGACACAAATAATAAGAAGGGATAATTTGTGGTGATTTTGCATTACTTTACTTCCATTAAAAAAAAAGCAAAGCACATCTGGATCAATGTAATGAATAGAAAAATGGTTAGTGGTCTTTTCATAATACTTTACCCCCTTTTTGTAAAAATAAGTAAAATACTTTCGATTCACCGCAAAACAAGTAAGAGACTTTTAGAAGTAAAAGTAGTACCAAAATGTAAAATGAATGGGGAGTATATTTTGTGGTTTTATTACTTTAATTTCATTAAAAAAACAAGTAGAAGACAATCAAATCGATGCATTATGAGACAAGTAGAAGTTATTCCAAATGATGCAAAACATGGAATTTTGAGCTATGCAATTCAACACATATTTTAAAATAACTGTAATTCCATTTCGAAGCAATGAGTTATAGTAATCATGATCCCTACATTACTAAGGAAACCATGACTTATTTTGTAGTTTTCAAACACCACTTTACTTCCTAAAGTGTAATAAGAAGAGGACATTGTGTTCAATGCAAAACAAGTAAGAGATAATCGTTTCAATGCAATACAAAACCAGTGGGAAAAACAAGAAGGGAAATGGAAATTCTAATCTAATTTACTCTAATTAAACATGAGAGAATTCAAATAACCCAAAAAAACCAAAAAGGAAGAAGGAAAAACATAGACGTAGGGCAAAAAATGATAGAAAATTTAATGTCATTCTATTAGATGTAACAACGAGCTTGGAATCATAACCAAACCCTAATCCCAACTAAGCAAAGCCCTAAAATTTGAATCATTAAAAGAACACAGAAGGGAAGAACAAAACCAAAATAAAAAACTAAACCTAGAGGAAAGAAAAAAAAGGAGAGAAAGAAGAAAAACGATCTACTAACCTTTCCTGTAAATGGGTTGGAACCAGCTAGTGCAAATTCTTTTGCAAGCTATCGCTTGAAGTTGCTCGGGGTATACTAGGTCGATAAATTCTCAATTCTCCACAAGAAAATGTGTGGCTCTTAGGTGGAATTACTTATTGATTTTATATTTTCCACATCATTAAATTTTAATCGTATAAGTGCCATGTCATCGCTGTCTTTATGTGACTTTTTAAAACGTATTTACTTGAAATTTTTAAAAAGAAGCAAAGTTGTCTCAATTCGCTGATAACCTAAGTTGTTAGTTATGCAAAATTTCAATATTACTTTACTTGTTTTCACTTAAGAAAAGTAAATATATTTGGATTTAACTCAATGAAAGGCTAAGTAGTGGGGTGGGAACTCAACGCAATGAATGGGCTTAGTTTGGGGGTGTTTAGGAACTGCTTTACTTATCTTAATAATAAGAAAAGTAAAATCATATGAGTTTAGTGAAATGAATAGAATAAGTAAAGCATGTTGAGTTTAGCGCTAAACTAAAGAAAACAAGCTAGTTTTGTGGTGTTTTAAAACTACTCTACTTGATCAACAGAAGCACTCCAAATCAATGCAGATAAAGAATTTTGAAAATCCCAATAGCTTAGGAGAGAATTTTTTTATTTTCTAAGGATTTTCAGGGAACTTTAAATACATGAACATTTCACAAGTTACCCCCAAGAAACTTCTTGAAACCTCCTAAAGAATCATCATGCACTCTTGTAACCGAGATGAGTTAAAGAAACAACCAAACACACTAAACAAAAAACAAGAGCCATAAACAATCATGAACACAACTCATCACAGGTCCTGAAAACTAAAAATTTCAAAGGGGTACCCCAATATTCTTGAAATATATCTTGGGGAAACCAACTGGATTCATCTATGGACATCTTTATTTCTTCCCAAAGGAAAGAAATTAATATGATATCCCAACATCTCTTGTTTCAAGCCTTGTTCATTGGGTTAGATTTATAAGAAAGAGAAACACAAACAAACACAAAACTAACCTAAGAGTTTATTTATATACATACAATTTTTACCCTGAAATGTCAATTCCCGTAAAGCTTCAGATACTGCCCATTGTATGGAAATGAAATCTCAAATCCATCCTAGTAAACAAGGATGAAACTCTTAGATCTAGTAACTCTCACAATCATAAATGACCCTTTCCATAATGAATCAAATTTACCATGCATCCCTTTAGGCTCATTTTTCTTATCCCACAAGATTACCCAATCTCCAACTTCAAATATCCTTTCTCAAAATTTATTTTCAAATATCATCTTGACTTTATTTTGGTGCTTAGATAATATGTCTTCTACTTAAACTTGTACTTCCCGCAACTCATCCAAACACATTATTCTCTTATCAATGGAATATTCATAAGTAGCATCCTCCAAATCCTTTGTGAGTTACAGTGTAGGAATTTCAAGAGTAATAGGCAATTAAACATATCTCCCATATAGCAACTAGAAAATAGATATGCCTATAGCTTTATTTGGAGTAATTTTATCTTCCCACAATGCATGAAACAACTTCTTATGCCAAGTCTTTTGATTTTCTGTTACCAACTTCCACATTATTTTTACCAAATTCTTATTACTCGACTTTGCTTGACAATTTCCTTGAGGATAGTAATTGGAAGAATGTACAATCTGATTCCCATATGTATAGAAACATTAAATAAACTCCTTAGAGGATAGGTTAGGAGCATTATCTACCACTATCTTATTAGGCACACCAAACCTTATGACAATATTTTCTGTGATGAAGTTGTACACCTCTTCGGAAGTAG
The DNA here is from genome assembly GCA_019776745.2 of Taxus chinensis. Taxonomy (NCBI): domain Eukaryota; kingdom Viridiplantae; phylum Streptophyta; class Pinopsida; order Cupressales; family Taxaceae; genus Taxus; species Taxus chinensis. The sequence goes on along the minus strand of CM034153.1, from coordinate 432,609,341 downwards.
ATTTCTTGATAGGTATAACTTCCACCCACTTACTAAAATAATTTGTAGCAGTGAGTATGTAATGGTAACCAACATTATAAGGCTTCAACATTCCAATGAAATCAATGCCCCATTTTTGGAATGGTTCTTCTCTCACTACTAGATTCAAGGGAAATTATGAAAGCTTAACTTGCCCAACAAACAAATGACATGTTTGACATTTTGAAACCCAATCAGTTGTATCCTAAAATAGAGTAGGCCAATAATACCTTTCTCAAATTATCTTGTGTGTGGTAACTCTTGCTGAGAAATTTTCCCCACATGTTTTGTCATGAAATTGTTTGAGCAATCTCTCCTATTGAGAATGATCCACACATTAGAGAAAGAAATCATATTTTCCCTTTTTGTAAAAACTATTGTTTAAAAGAAAAAAATAATTTTACCTGAGCTTAATAGTCTATTTTTCCTTACGTGAAATTTGATTGATAAATTCTCCATATGTCATAAAATATGCAATCTTGCTATACTATTGATCTACCAGATTCACAAAGAGAACCATAGCCAAATTTTTGTCTTCCTCTGAATCATATTTTTTTGTCCCATTCATAAATTCATAAAGGCCTCTTCCTCACACCATCTTCATAGGCTTGATATCCAAGTATTATTCTTTCACCTTTATTACCCACATGCCTCTCAATAGTCCCAACTCTTGTTATGTTAAGATATAATTCACTGCACTATTTGGAAAAAAACCATAGGATGTGAGGAAAGTATGTAGTACCTAAATGCTTTGCATGCCTTCACAACTGCATACACATGCTTCACCATAGGATTTTACTTTAATTCATAAGCCTTAAAATGTTTAATCATGAAAGAAATAGGGGCCTTAATGTCTTCTTGATTCTTCTTCATCAATATTGATGACATAGTATGTTCCAAGGAATAATAGTAAAGATTGAACTCCTTACTAAAATCTCATGATACTAGAACTAGTGCTTCAGAAAAAGCTTCCTTGACCTTCTCGAATGCTCTCTTTCCTTTTTTACTCCATTTTAAGTCTTGTGTTTTCTTCATCATGTTTGAGATATGAAGAGTTAATTCATCAAAATCAGGAATGAACCTTCTTATAAATTTAACCTTACCGAAGAAGGAGTGAACTCATTTCTTAGAAGTTGGAAATGGAAAATTCTGAATACCCTTCACCCATTCAGGATCTATCTTGGTTCCTTCCCTTGAAACAACATGTCCAAGAAGATTTATTTTTTTCACAACAAAGATAGACTTCTCGGGGTTCAGAGATATCCCATGCATCCAGAAATGGATGAAGACTTCCTCTAAATCTGAAATGTGATTACCTCTTGCCTTCAAAAATACTATCAAATCATCGAGGTAAACCACTATTCTCCTGTCCTTTAGATGAGAAAATGCAAAATCCATAGCCATTTGAAATGTTTCTCTTGAATTTATTAATCCAAAACTCATTTTTTAATAAGAAAACATCCCCCATAGTGTAATGAATGTTGTTTTATATTGATCTTCTTCAGGCACCTGAATCTTATTATAACTAGAGAAACCGTCAAGCATAAACAACATCTTAGATCCAATAAAAACTTACAAAGTATGATCCATGATGGGAATGGGATAATTTTATTTCAACGAGGCGTTATTAAGATTGTGAAAATACACACACAATCTAATTTCACCACCCTTTTTCCTTATGGGAACTATGTTTTCCAACCACTTAGAATGATGGATAAGATAAATTATCTTTGCATCTAGTAAGTTCTGAATTTCAGCAAAGATGGTACCTGAAATAGTCAGATTATGTCTTCTAAGCTTCTACTCGAAAGGCCTTTTCCCTTGCTTTAATAAAATATAATGTTGCACTTCAGCATGCCGATATGTCTTGAAGTCTTGATAAGACCAAGCAAAAACATCTATATATTTCTTAAGAAGCCTCATGAAAGCTTCCTACTCTGCATCTGAACAATTTTTTCCCAAATTCGACAACTTGGGTTCATTTTATGCCCCTAGATTCAATGGCCACACATAAGTTTAAAAGATTTCTCCACATTCCTTATTTTTTTGGAGAAACTGGTCATGCTTACCAAATATCTCCTCAAGAGACACTAAGCCCTTAGGGATCTCATTCCCCTTAAGCTGAATAATCTTGACTTCATTCAAACTCTAGATCAATCTCACTAACTGTAGTTTGTCTTGAAAGTGAATTAATCCCTTCATAGTACATTACCTCAAAATTGTCCTATTGATGAAGAAAATCAACATTATGCTTATCATCATCAAAGACTTACCACTTTTCAACATTATTAGGTACCTTTGAAAGGAAACCCATTTCCACTCTGTAATCATCATGTCCAAATATTACTAATCGTTGATCCAGATTAAATAGAGTTGTAGTAATTGCCATGGAATCTACTTTGGAATTCTGATCCCTAGGCATATAAGAGATGGAGAAAGTTGCAAATTCCAAGGTAGCAGAAAACACTCAGCCCCTATAATGTCTCAGCTTATGTAACATTCCCATTTTAAGAATTTAGAAAAAAGGATTTTTTTATCATACATAATGTTCTCTATTCTAACCTAACATTATTTAGAACACACATTGCAATGTCAATCCATCTCATAATAGAAAACCATATGTAGCTGTAAATGACTCGGTGAAACACTGATCTCTCATTTCATGACTCAATATTAAAATGATCTCTCATGTTAACTCATTAGTGTGTATACTATGTATACTTGGTTTCTTTTACCTTTTTAGGGGAACCCAAGTGTTTTTTCTAAGAGGCCTATTTGAATATCTATTACCAATATTCATCTAAAATCCTGCATCTTATACTAGGTGACATAGGACAACACAACTAGTAGCTTTCAATACTTTGAACAAATATTTTAAACATGATTATCATGTTTACATTCCTAGATGACATACTTGTCAAACGGAATAATTCCCTCACCAAACTTGTTTTTTCATCTAGAGATGTCTTTCCTAAATTTTTTCAGTCCAATCTGATTCAAGGTTTCACACTAGACAAGGTTAACAACATGCCCTAGTGTAGAAGATTACTTGTGGTGACTAAGGGTACATATACATACTCAATCAAATTACATGGATTAGGTGTGTCTAGTTAACCTAAGTTAGCATGAGTTGACCTTGACACTAGATCATGTTCTTATCCTTGTATAGGGTATAACCATGTTCTAGTTTTACACTTATGTCAATCAAGTTAAACAAATTACGCGGGGTGTTGAGACATATCAACTGCATCATAATATCCTCGTAGTGACTCCTTTCATTACAAAGGTACTACACCATAGTTGATGTGTACCAACATCCAACTGATTTTCCTCAACTGGAATAACATACCTTAGATTAAATATTATTAAATCATCTAATCATTGACTTAAATATTAACTACAACAACGCTTAAAGATTCAACTAGCCTCATTTAACCTATAAGGTTATAAGTCGAAATCACATGTGAGGTAGGTGTGTAGGTAAAATATGCTTCCCAACCTTTTAATTACATGTTTAAGTTTTTCTATAAATGAAACAACATGTATCACATAACGACATGATTAATCTTAAAGTTATGAAGGTGTGTTCATCAGGTCCTTTCTTATTTCAATCTTAATTTAAACAAGTTCATTATAAACCTTTATTTTAGACTTCATGAAGATGAAGTCTAAATCCCCTTTTAATTCCTTTTTAAGCATTCCATAATATGATTAAAGAAATTTTCCTCAAGAAGAACACACTCAACCATTCACTTATATATTTATAACACTTTAACAAGATCTTAGTTAAGTCTTTATGATTGATTTCAAGTAAAATATACTTTTTCCCTATATCAAGGACTAATGCCTAAATATGAAAACAAATTACATATATATAAAATACATCAAGATTTAATGCATATGTATATCTATATAATTCAATCATGATTTCTTTACATTGTTCTAAGGATCTATTTAAGAGTGTCAACTTATTAGTTGCATCTCTTTTATGTGATAATAACCAACTAAGATTTTAGATTCACAAACTCATAATTTAAAAAATATAAGAATGATTAAGTTTCCAAATTCCATAAATCTAAAATATATATACTACCCTCCTTTATTTGTGATATTACTTAATAATACCACTCAATCTATGCTAAAGAAGGTATTGCAATAAAATAATATTGAACAATCAACAAACTATTTATTCATAAAAAGAGTGATCCATTCACTGATTACAGAAGTATTTCAGAGATTAAAAAGTGTCATAACAACAATATAAAACTAGTTTTATTACATCTTTCTTTTCCGACAAATTACATCTTAAATAATGATGCCACATAATCATCATAATAAAGATACAATTTATTTTAGTAAAACAAATGTAAATTTCTATATGTATTTATCCTTTCATCTTTTACGAAATCCATCTGCACAATTTTTAGCATGATTTAGTTCATTTGAACTAAGCATGATAAACACTATAACATTAAAAAGATGTGATTTTATCTAATTGTTTCATAAAAAGAACCATGTTGTTTATGAAACATTTCTAAAAACACAACAATAAAAACAGAAAGACTTTTCCCTAAAATATTACAACTAAGAAGGAGAGAGAGAGATTATTAAAGATACAATAAGTAATGGATAAGAAATGTCAATTTAAATCATCATAGTTACTCCTAATTCCAAATTCATATGAACTTATCACAGCATGCTAGAATCCAAATAGTAGTAGTATAGAAGGGTGATAGAACATATTTCCCCAATCTAAATCTTACCTTCTAGCCAAGTTCCAATTTAAGGTCCTTTACTCAATCTGTTCTAACTGTTAAGAATTAATGCATGATATACCAAGTACTTTTCAAAATATGCATGTTATTTTGCTATTTCAATTGAATATCCAAATCAATACAAAAAGGAATAATCAAACATAACAAAACTATATTCTATCAAAAAAAACATAAATATAACAAGCTTAGCATAGAGGTTAAATTGTATTTATTAATATTATGTCTCAATGTTACCGGTAAGGAAGACTTAATCGCTTAGGAAAAAACAAGATAGGTCATGGTAGACATAATCTAAAATACCTGAGTGAGTTCATTTGAAGTTCAACTCAAAGAAATAGTCATAACTAACACTCTGCAGTCCTAACAACTACACTTTTATAGTAATCATAAGCCAAAAGAAGGAAAAGATACCATTCAGATCCTCAAATATGTTTCAACCAACCACTATCAAATCTAGAAAGGGGTAGAATGGTTAAATTTTAGAAACTACACAAGACTTAATACCTTCCCACAGAAATATCAAGAACTCATAACTATTTTCCTACAATTAATTTAACACTAAGAACAAACACAAAGGTTGAAAAGTATAAAGCTAAGAAACTCTGAGAGAGATCAACAACTATTTCTAATTAAAATATTTCCACTACTCATGAACAATAAAGAAAGGGAGTGAGATTGAAGTTACTTCGACCATCCAGATTATTTTGAGGAAGATTTATCATTACTTATATGCAAGGATGAATGAAAATATACATAACATAATTCCCTAGGAGTAACACACATTAAGTGTTTAATCAAACATGGAAAGCCCACTAAAGATAAACCAAATCTTACCTGAGATATAACATATCCTAGAATTGGGTAAAAAGTAACGAATCACTAAAAAAAAAACAAAAAAAAGTCTTTCAATAGTCCTACCTGATATTTCTTTCTCCTACGAAATATATTATCCCTATACATGAATTAAAACTAATCAACAACTGACTTGTTTCAGTTCCAAGTAACTCAATGACAAAAATAAGGGAGAGTGACCCATAATGAGTTCGCAACTGGTCTCCATAGAACTTACAATCATCCAATGAGAAGGTAGATAGGTCATTCGAGAAACCTCCCATTAACAAGGGTTAAACATCCATAAAAAATTCAAGAAAAATTCCCCAGAACAAAGATATGTTAAGGAGCTTAAAATCCCAAAGTGGGTTTACAAAGAAATAAAAGTAAACACAAAATAGAGTAGGACTAAAAAACATTTAGCTGATCTTCTACCCTATTCAAATTCATTCGAACATACTTCATTTCTTTCAAGGTTCAACAAAGGAGTGAAGATAATACATTTCAAGCTCAAAGTGAGCATTTATTTTCTCCTAACTCAAATGGTAACAACAAATAGATTTCAGAAGAACTCAAAGATTCCAACTGTTCCTATTTGGGGAAAGAACTTAATCATAAGTAAACCCGAGATCTAAATGACTGTATACCCATAATAAAATACAGTCCCAATAACAAGTGAATCAAATAAATAATGGGTCACTAATACCATTATTGAGAAACTAGACAAAATGACGAACACACGATAATGCCAAAATGAAGGACCCTTCAAGAAATTTTCTAGTGACAACACTATTTAGAGCATGCAAGCTAAATCTATGGATTTCAATAAAACCAAACTACTTTTATGGTGTATACAACCTTCAACATATGTTTCCATTCACTCAGATAACTAATACATAATCATTTCAATAAAAAGAAGGTTCGAATACAACAAGTTAGCATAACAAAGTAATAAACACTTCCATATTTCATTTCCCACACAACAAAGAAGAACCCGTTTGCATCCAGAGAAAAAAACAAACACCATTGAAGTAAGAATAAACATCATAAAATCTGAAGGTTTCAATAAGACCATAGTTGTTTCTACGAAGCATTTAACTAAAATTAGAAGACTTAATGGATACAACCTATCATGCTTGATAGAGCTCCTTCCTTCACTTTCTTGTTGTAAATCTTCAAGAAGAGCTTCAACAACTTATTCCTTTCCATGAAATCACCAAAAAAAATCCTTATAACCTTATTCTCCTCCCTCTTATAGCTTCACAGTGATACTTTCATCACTATCACCACCATGAAAGACAAAACAAATATGCAAGGATTCGAACCAAGGGTTCGAAGAGAAAACCGTATACAAAGCTTAATCTCACAAAAAACAAATGATCAAAATAAAACCAAAACCATTATTATTTTCAACTTCCCTTCTTCCCAAGTGGTTTCTTTTCCATTACCAAAAACATTAAATGTCAAACAGGATTGACAGTACTTCCACTTCTCTCGCCACTGCCAACTTGCATTTGGATACATCTAAATTTAAATTTCCATGAAACTATCACTTTGGCAGAGATGCCAACTCCACCGTTATCTTATTTTCATGTAGTCTCCAAATTTGGCTAAACAAAAGTTTTAATGCCACTATATCATCATTAATACCTTGAGGTTGGTACCACTGAATTGCTTAACATGTCATCCCATCCGCCCCCTTTAGGTTAGAAAAAATTTAGGTTAGGTTCCACATTAGTTTAAGAACTAACTTAGGTCCTTAGGTTAAAGTCTAAGGTTTAGTCTTAGGTTCTTTCCCCCCTTTTATTAACATTCACCTTAATAAAAGAACATAGTAATTTAGAATAATATTTCAACTTTGGGAAATAGATTAATTAGCTCCCTTTAGAAATAACTATAAATTGTATCATACATCTTATCAAGGAAGGATAAGGATACCATCCAAGATCACTTACGAAGCAGGAAGTAGAAAATATCACCCGTGACTCTAAGCCAACCATAATTTAGAGATCCCATGATCTTTCCATCTCAGTCAAGATGACCACATTTTCATGAAATTGAAAGCATGCCTTGGATCATTGAAATTTATCCAGGGTATAGCTATCCCGTAACAGAGGTTATGAAGATTGAAGCACAAGTTCAAGTGACACAAAACTATGAATTAGTTTAACTGAATCAATTTCTTATTTCCATATGCAGTGAATTATTCAGTATAAGAAGGAATGAAATACTTCATTTTTAATTTATCATAAACATGGTAGAATGGTATCTATTCAAGCAGATAACATATTATCTATAGAAAACATGAGTCTTAATTCACAAGAGTACACTATCTTCAGACAATAATCACATATCAACATTTGTAACTTCTAATATAGAATCCCTCATAGATATCAACCATGTTAGAGGTGTTATAACTTTTATTTATTTACCTAATAAAGACCATGTATCTTATTAACAATAAGCTTAACATCTCCTCTTTCTTATGGCAACTTAACTCCCATCCTTTTATATTTTTCCATTCCCAACAACAATTCTTCATAATCAGCTGAAATATACCTTTCCTTTAGGAGAAATGAGCACCAAACCTACACTAGATCCAAAAGAAAAAAAAATACCATCAAAATCCAATTTCCAAATTTTATCATCTTCTCCATGAGCTGTGAATTGAGTCTCTTCATTTTCCAACTCCAAGTAGTAAATGCCATGATTTGATTCTTGAAAAATAATCTGAGACTTGGGATATTCGGATTTTGAGACCGTGTATTTGAATTCTTTTCAAGTTCCAACCTTTGATTAACTCCTTTGATTGGAATGTGAGAACATGGCCAATCCATCTTAAATTCACCTCCCAAATCCTTACAAAAGTTCCTACTTAGTAACATGCCATAAGAAACTGGAATATTTTCCATCAAAATTGTCATCTTTAATCCTTTATCTGGGAAGGCAACAATAATGGCCTGTGCATCTTTGATCTTCCCAATAAGAGGTATGTGTCTCTCCATTGAATAACATCTTCTGATTGTTTTGTTAAGTGTAAGCCCCTGAGCATCTGTAACCTTGGTTGGCATGACATTGTCAGAAGCTTCTGAATCTAAGATACAATTTCTCAATTTATAGCCATTAATAAGAAACGAAACATAAAATGGCTCAATCCTCTATAAAGATGTAGGTGTAGAAGTTGTGGCATTATTTAATAGAGTAATTTTTGGATTAGGAAAGAAACCTTGTGAAGCATTATTAAATGAATTATTTGGACCATTGCTATGTACATACTTCATCAACTTGTTCAACTATTTTATAAAATCCATTAAGTAATCAACTCTGACATCTAAATCATTGTCTTCTTAATGTGATCAATGATATAAAAAGAGGGAATAAAAACATTCTGACTTACTTCAGCTACTTTTCCCATCATCCATTGCTGCTAGTTAGGAGAAGCATTTAATAGTTTATCTCTTGGAGCCAAAGAATAAGGAAGTGGGCTTTCTCTTTTCTGATAGTGACATTTGGTCCCAGGTCTTCTCTTTCTCTCATTTTTCCACATGAATAAGCTTTCCCATCATCTTGTACTTATGATATTGTAAATACCAAAAATGTGTGGCCATCACTATCTTAAAAATATTTGTAATAGCCTTCATCAGATTCATATTCCAGGTAACTGATATTGGAGTTTCCAGTGGGATCTAAAACAATTACATCCTTGAGTAATTCATTATCATCAGTAACATGATCTTCCTCAGTCATCTCCAAGTTGTTCCTTGGCGTAGATTCAATTACTAGTCTTTGTGGTGCAGCAGTAAGTTTATTTTGGTTCTAACTTTGACTGTTAAAGGTACAAATAAGAGAGAATCTTAAGGGGGGAGAATTTCCTCAAACCATTTTCTTCTTAATATGCAACATGTCATTGTCTAACTTCTACAAAAGTGGATCATCAACACTGGTTGAATATGTAGCTTCAGCTTTAGGGTTTGAATATTTAATTTTTCCATCGATGATCAAATCATATTCGACTTCAATTAAAATGTTTTGTGCTGCCAATAAATTTTTCAGTCATTCCCTTCGCAACTGGTATCCAACCTCAGGTAATAAAGCATTTATGAAAAACCTTTTCTGGTTTTTATCACTGAGGGAAGTATAAGCAAGAATCTTATATAAAATCCTCTAGAACTTAGCAATAAATTCCCTCATATTATCATGTGGTTCCTTCTTTAACTGCGTCAGCTGATTAATGAGAGTGCTTGCATCTTCTGTAGGATTAAATATTTTCAGGATTTGTTCCCACATAGTTTTCCAATTCGTTATGGTTCCAGAATCTAATTGGTAGAACCATTGTCCAACCAAATTATGCAAAGTATTAGTGAACAATCTTATAAACATGTCTTTGAGTTCCAAAACAAGTACTCCACAATATATGTAGAAAGCTACCAAATGGTCATCAAGATTCTGCTTTCCATCTCCATATAATTTTGGGAAGTTCTTCTTGGATCCTTTAGGCAATTCATGCAGAGGAGGAGCTAAGTTCAAAGGACTAAAATATTTTCCCCATGGAATATGTAACTTATGATCCATTTGTACAAGAATTAATGGCTGAGGATTAACCGGCTGAATAATACCAGTAGCTGGACTATGCTGCAACTGATTTGGTGAGGTATGAACTCTCCTTACAAGTGATAAAATTTCTCTTTGGGTTCGGGATTGTAGTGGATAATTGAAATTAAATTTCTCTTACAAATGAAATAAATGATCATTTCTACCATGATCCCTACTTGCATGTGTAAATGGATGAATTTCCATAATGAAATCTTCTTAAAATAATGAGTTCAACAAGCAATATAGAAAAAAATTACTTTTCCTATACCAAAAAAATTTAGCAGAAGTCTTTCAATTATATTTCATTCCACAACAAAGTCACCAAAAACTGTTGGCTAGATTTTATGCTCGGATAAAACATGTAACCTAGGTAGTTATGGGATAAATCCCCTTCATTTAATAGTGAATCTCTCATGTGCTTAATTTGTTTATCCTAAAATCGACCTAAATATTTATGTGTATTACTTTAATTGAATAAATCGTGTACCATAGTTAAACAATTTGTAAGCAAGTAAGCAGTTGTTTGGTAATTAGAATGTAATTTGAAATGAGTTGGAAATATAGACTAGAAATGAGAAAATATGTATGAAATGCTCTTTGTAATAGGTAGATTTCAGAGTGAGTTACTCACACAGAATAAACAAACATTGGCTAATCCTCACAAATTTTACGAAAATTTAAAATAAGTATACACTTATGAAATTTAAGATAACACAAAGTCTATCATTAACATCCAAAAATGTTACAGTTAGACTTTAGAAGACACAAAGTTCAACAAAAGTCTCTTTTCCTTATTATTAAATTGCCAACTACTTTCAATGAGTACATCCCATTATTTCAACACAAAGTATAAAATAACCATGCACGTTCTTTCTCAAAACATTTCAGATCCCTTGACCCGTAGGATTATTCTTCTATTTATAGTCATTGCAAGTAAAGCGTAAGGAGGTAATGTAGTTTCAAAAACAAGGAAGGAAGCCTGCATTAAATTTATTAATGTGAAATCAACTTACATACAATGGTGCAGGCTGTAATATTTATTAATATTGGATAACCGGATATAAAAAATGAAATATGTTGCATAGGTGCAACAATAATCCTTGATTACATAAGCTTCCAAAATATCAAATGGGAAGCAATAACCAATTAAATACAAACAGGAATAGTTGCAACAATAATGCAATAAATAAACAATATTAAAATAATGTGGTTATTAAATATCCTAATAAAATGCATAATTAACCTAACATCCCCCTTAATTTTGCATTTCCTCAAGGGATGAGGAGAGAAAATATCTAAATAAATAAAACTTGTCACGTGTAAGTGACTTCGTGAAGATATCTGCTTGTTGTTGAGTTGTTGGACAAAACTAAAGCTGTATATTGTGCTTCAATACATGATCACGTATGAAATGTACCTATACCTCAATGTGTTTTGTTCTTTCATGAAAACTTGGATTGCGAACAAGTTTGAGAACACCTTCATTGTCAACATATATGGTGGTTAGTTTGTCATGTGGTATTCTAAGTCCCTTGAGTATGTAACGTAGCCAAATCGCTTCACAGACAACTTCTCCTATAGAACGATACTAAACTTCTGTGGAAGAATGAGAAACAAAGTGTTGTTTCTTGCTTCCCCATGATATTGGTCCATATCCCATAAAGAACACAAACCTTGAAGTGGATTTTCTATCATTAATATTTCCTGCATGACTGAATCCGAATATCATGACAAGAAGAAGTTGTCATTCTTATTGTATTTTAGACCAAGATCCACTGATCCTTTGAGATATCTCAAAATACACCTTACTACTTTCTAATGAAAAAATTTGTGTTCTTGCATGAACCTGGATAGATATCTCACTGCAAAGATGATATCTGGTCTAGTGTAGGTTAGGTAAATGAGACTCCCAATCAATTACCGATAGAGAGTGGCATTTACCTCATGAGATGGATCTGAACGAGAAAGATGCAATCTGTTCTCCACAGGTGTAGTAATTAGTGTGCAATCCATCATCCTGAATTTCTTGAGCATCATCTTCGTATATTTCATATGAGAAACAAAGATGTGATTCTATTTCTGCCATACTTCTAATCCAAGACAATAGTTCATTAGCCCAATTTATGTCATGTCAAATGATCGATTAGGATCTTTCTTCGTTGCATCGATCATCCTCACTAAACTACTAGTGATGACTAGATTGTCAACATAGACAATGAAAAATCACAATCTCCCCCTATTGAGTTTTAAGGTAAATATTTGGATCATATGGATTTCTAAAAACTCCAAGTTGTATGAGATACTAATCAATTTTTTTGTACTTGTAGACACCTAAAATTGGTTACCCAATTTAGTGTCCCCCGCGTTCGTTTATCTTCTCGGGTAACTTGGTGCACCTTTTTATCACCACTTTTCCTTTAGGGTATTAATTAAATATCTAATTGAACATCTATCCTAAGTTTATTATACCCCATTGTATTTTACCCATGGATAATTAAATATTAACTATTTAATTATACTTTTTACATGTATCTTAACCACTTATCTACTCCATATCAATTCCTAACCTCCCATATCAATTCTATCCATCTATCCCCCTTATTTCTCCTCTCCCCAAACTATGCAGTGGGATATTTCCTGTATTTGAGTTAGAAGGATAATACTCTTATCTTTCCAATTCATCCTTTTTGGCCATTTTGGGAATTTGTTCCCCAATCGGCGCCGATTGGTACTCGGTTGACGCCAATTTTTTGAAACGGCACCGACTGTACCTAAGTCGGCACTGATTATAAATACAGGGCTAGAATTTGGTTCTGGTTAGACAATAAGAGAGATAGAAAGATTAAGCCTTGAGCCTTCGAATCGTCAATCGGAAGAAGAGATAATTCTATCTAAATCAATCCCTGAGAGGTGTACCATTACTCTGCCCTTACAACATCGACATCGTGAGGATTCATCAACCTCTCGGTGACTTTGTTCCTGCATCTAGCTAAGATGAAACTCTATCCACATCTCTGCAGCTCTTGCAGGTGTTCACGATCCAATCCTCATCAATCATCCATCAAGCTTTTTGCAACCTACCTCCGGTCAATGCTAACGCATTCTAGTCGATGCTGATTTACCCTAATCAATGCCACTTAAAGAAATTGACACCAATCACAATCTGGTCGATGACGATCAACCTGCAGATATGTGCCAAGTACAGGTAACATAAGTCTAGCATTGTTTTCACAATTTCCTATTTGTTGTTTATAGTCTGTCTGTTGTTTACATTCTATTTTTATTTTTAATCGGAAAACCTAAACATTTACCTACATATTTTATCATGTATACTTATTTCCTTAATTGAAAACGTGGACTAACATCCACTGAGGAAGCTCATCGCTTCCCAGACTCACTTTTCCGGTAGTCCACCCAAATATCTTTTAACCTTGTCTTTTTCTGCCAAGGATTTATACATCGCAGGTTTCTCAGATCTACTTTATAGGATTGCTCATGTGCACCTTTCTGGTCTACATTGGCTTTCCTCCCATCTACGTCTTCGGATCCCATTTTAACTATCAGGTCTCGATTTCATTTGAGTTTTTCAGGACTTTTGTGTTTAGTCTGGTGCATTAACTTGGACAGGAAACAAGCGTGAAAATTCTTGATCTACATTATGGCACGCCTGGTGGGACGTGAACCAAATTCTGATATTGGTAAGTTCATTTCTTTTCTGGTTTTGAGCTTTAGTTCTTTTTCTTCACTGATTTTCATTAGTTTTCCTTAAGCATTTCCTTTCTTCATTTTGGTTTTGGTTCTTTCGTTTATAATTTGAAAAATCAAAATTATTTCTTTTGTGCATATCTAGATTCCCATTTCTATTTCTAAAATTAGTAAATCTTTCATTTGATTTCAAATCTGTGCTTTTTGCTTTATCTCTTTGTGCAAAGTTATCATTTTCTGGAAATTTTTCTAATTTCTTAAATAAAAATTTCTCTTCTACTAGTATCTATTTATCTAGATATATCTTTCTGGATTTGTTTACGTGTTTGCTTAACCTTGTCTTGTGGAGCACTTTGCTTGTTCACGGGATTTTTCGAGGGAAAGAGCTCAACAATGCACTTTTTGAAGTCCACACACCTTGGTGAGCTAAATCTACATGTATTTCTCTTTTGCGGTGTTTTCTCCTTTTTAAGAACTTGTTTGTTTGTTTGTTTTTATCACACTCAAACACTTTGGTTTCGGTGCTTAAAAAGAATTGATCGCATTGGGAAAGAACTTGTTTGACTTGTCTTCATCAAAATCAAACACTTCATTTTTAGTGCTTAAAAAAAGAACTTATTCTTAATCATTTCTTCTGTATGTTCTTCATCTAGTTTTCTAAATAGGTTGGAAAATTGATCAAAATCGGTAGTGACACTATTTGATTTTTATTTTTCACCCTTGCACACAAAGCCAAAATCACTAGGTATAAAGCATTTAAACAAAAAATCCTTCCCTGGCCTCACCTACTTGGAAATGACATCCAAGAGGAAGAGCCTACGCGGTACTCGGGCCGCACTATAAATTCATGGAAGTTCTGGTATATATTGGCAAAACACCAGACTCCCTTATCGCAATAGTGTGTGAAGTGTGGGGGTAGGCCCCTTTATCAAGCCACGTACCAGTCTTTTACTGAAGTGCCTTCAGGACTCCTCACCAAAACATTCCCCAAACCATCCTTAGTTTGGCCAATTGAGTAGTCCCTATTCTAAAAAGCCTTCCCAAACATTTTCTTTCTTAAAAAGCATAAAAATTTAAAAGAGATAATCACCTACGTTGCTTGAATTGTCTGTGCATTAGTTAGGTCAATATTTTTTCTGTGTTTTTTCTTGTTTATGACGGTCATCACCCGGTCACAATCTATAAAAATGGCTCAACTAGTCTCTTCCTTCATCTGAGACCACCACTAATGTGGATGTTTTGGTACCCCTCGGGTCTTCTTTGGACCACTGTTAGTTGGTTCCCCATCTTGGTCATATAATCCTTTCTATCATCCTAAAGTGATCCCATCATGACTAGCTTCCCCTAGTCCTTCAGAGGTGTCATCTGCTTTTGATATAGAGTATGTTCCTCATGGAGATCCTGAATTTTAGGCACTCCTTGACCACAACCCGATAGCCCTTATGGACTACCTAGTGCATAAGTCTATTCAAATATCTTATCAGGGACCACCGATCCAGCAAGTTTACGATTATTCTCATGAGCCATCCCATGATTTTATAGAGTAGTTAGCGTGATTTTTCTCACCTCAAACCATGAAAGAAGGTGGCACATCTATGCCTCCTTTTTCTCTTCCACCGACCATGTTGACTGGTTCTCAAATGACCTTGCCTATCCCTAGTGCCGCGGCTACCTCGGCTACTCCACATCCTACTTTTGAGAGGCCCTCTTCTTTAGCTATGATGAGTGCATCCACACTCCCACAAATTGCTGTTAATTCTTCTATGCCATCTATTGCGTCTCAGGGTTAGTATCTCTCTGTGAACCAACCCCCTCCTATGATTCAGTTGATTCCTCCTTCTCATCCTCTAGTTGGTCTTCCTTCTAATGCTCTAGGGACAGTGACCTTTACCCATCCTCTGGCATCGGCACCCCTAATAACCAATCTGGTAGTCAAAAGCCTCATTCAGAGTTTTTTCCCCACCATATCCAATCAAATCAACACCCACATTCCTCAATCCATTCCGATTCAGTTGGCAAGTGTAGGAACCCACCAATCATAGGCCCCATCTTTCATTCAACCACCTTTCTCTCAACCACTTGTCATCTCACAGCCTGTTTATACGTAGGATCCTTCACAACAAATACCTCACCAGGCATCACCCAGAACACCTGGTTATTCCTCTTATCATCCTGTTAATCAGCAGATGAATCCCCCATTAACGCCTCAACAAAACATACCATTTTCTTCTTATACGGGACATTCTAACATGCCCCCTCCTCAATCTGACGTCGTCCAACTTCTTTTTAAGAAAATTGCAGACCTAGAAGCCTCCACCAAAGGGGCTCACCCATCATACTCTTTTGAAGAAGTATGTAATGAACCAATTCATCCATCAATGGCTTTTAAGCCTTATCCTACCCAATGGGAACTTCCTAAGTTCTCAAAATTTCGTAGCTGGGAGGATCCTCAATAGCACCTGTGAGCATTCAAGCATGCTTGCTACCTTATAGTCCAAGACTAGGAGCTTATGCTCCAAACTTTTCCTATGTCCCTAGCAGGACCCGCTTTAGATTGGTATAATAACATACCCCAACATTATTTATTTTATTTCTCTCAATTAGCTCAGATGTTTGTTGAAAAATTCTCAATAAACATCACACATAAGATCTTGATTACAGATCTTTATAACATTCATCAATTCGATGACGAGTCTATTATAGACTTTGTCACTCGTTGGAGAGGAATAATAAATCAATTGTCTTTCTCCCTCCCTCAATCTCAACAGATCGAGTTGTTTACTTGATCTTACATCAATCATATTTCTTCCACTCTAAGGATTCAGACCTTTCATACATTTGAAGAAGCCTTTACGATGGCACACAAACTTGAGTCCCGTGCCGTTGAACAAGGGAAGATAAAACTTCGTTCTAAGTCTAAACCAGATTTTTCTCAGTTTACAAAATCAAACCCTTCCACTTCTAACAAAGACAAGAATCAGGGTCCACCAACACTATCATATTAAAAACATCATGGGATGATAACACGTCTAATCAAACAACTCGGAGAGATTCTCGAGGACCCCCACCATCTCGGTCTTATACTCCGTTGGGGGAATCATACACTTCCATCTTAAACAAGATGTTGGAAGTTGGCATGATCGAACTCCCTCCCATTAGAGATTTGGATGAAAATAAATAATGACCATTCTAGTATCGTAAAAATGACTTTTGTCATTTTCATAGAAGTAAAGGCCATGACATCGAATGATGTCAGACTTTCAAAAATCTCATCCAAAAATTTATCGATAGAGGCAAGCTCACCTTGGATAATCCCAACGCTCCCCCAAATCAATCTCTTGATGTCTTTAAACAACCTTCTCCTAATCACTCTCCAAATAATGACACTTCGGTATCTCAAAAATCAAACACGCATACTATCAGCTTTATTTCTACTGAAGGATCTTCTTCTAAACCTGAGCCATATACGAACATGTCAACCGAATTGGAACTTCTTCCCGTTCTGTTAATCTTTGAGATTCCACCATCTTCAGATGATCTGTCTTTACGTATTCCTCCATTGTTAGAGATAGATTCATCTCTCTCTACCTCTTTATCTAATATTCCACCTATACCTGAGACAGTGTCATATTCATCTGTTTCGGCATCAGATATTCTTTCGATGCTTAAGTCATTTACATCCCTTCAAATTCCCACTACGGATACTTCTACTTCTGTCACTCCCATTTTTTCCGCGACCATGCCTTTGGTTAATGTACCCATAGTTGTACCAACTTCTATGCCATTGGAGGCATCTTCGATCTTAACCCTTTCTGTCACTTTTCCTACAGTAATTACACCCATAATTACCGCATCTGAAGTACCTACCTCACAAGAGGCTACCTCTTCATTACCTATATCTTCCAGCATCAGTGCTTCCTTGCCTATTAAGGAAACATCTAAGGAGTTAGAATCGACACCTATGATTCCGACACCTGGACTCAGACATAAACAATTGGAGTTTAAGCCTAGGGTCACATCATCGGCATCATCACCTTTACTTCCTCTGAAATGGTTACAATCACCATATGCGGTCGAGGTTGTCACCATCCCCGAAAAGGGAAAACCAATATTTTAGACCATCAAGACTCTTGGTGCTTTCCCCCAAAATCCCTCTCTACGCCTCATAAAAGATTGGATTTATCCTCTGAAAAGGCATCTTCTTCTACAACACCATCTTCACCGGTGCCTCGTAAAGTGGGTTTACCTATTGGAAAGGGGTCACCTCTTTTATTAGAACCATCATCTTCATCACCAAAAGCTAAGGCACCCTTTGTGCCTCTTATCAGATCTATTTTGGAAGCTCCTCCCCCATCTAAATTAGTCTTATTTAAATCGTCATATGTTTCGGCCAAACAACCTTCTTCATCTCCAAAGACCAAAACACTTGTCACGTCATCGTCATCTTCAAAATCTATCTTAGGAGCTCCTCCTCCACCAAAATCAATCTTGCCTCACTTGCTTCCATCTCAAGCACCTAAGGCTACTTTTCCCAATGTCCAGAAAGGTAAAATAGTCTCTAAAAAGACTGTCAAACTAGATATGCAGGTTCTTTTACCTCAGTAGTCTACTAAGACTAAAGAGGTGCCTTCATCATCTCTGTCCTCATCTTTATCTACCAGATTCTATACTAAAATCCTTCACTAACTTATCCAATCTTCATCTATATCTCTTCCTCTAATCAAACCCTATAATCCCAAAGGAGTAAAACCTTCCTGGTTCAACTCTGATTTGATTTGTGCTTACCATCACACTCTAGGTCATGACACCGAGGTATGTAAAGCCCTTTAATTTTTCATTAACAACCTCTTAGAAGAAAGTGATCTTCTGCTGCAAGAAGAGGAGGAACACGTGTCTCCTGTCATCCTAACTACACCTGATCCTGAATGATCTACTCAGGCCTCTAATTCTATTAATTCCACTCTAGATGATCTTCCACCTTCTCAAATCAACACAATTCATATCGCCACTAGAGCACAACAATATGATAATCCATCATCTTCTACAGCCTCTCGACCACGGGTCATCATTTTTGTGGCCCTCAAAGGAGTTCCTCCTTCCTCATTAACCCTGAGACCTCAGATCTCTATTCATGCTTCACCTCAAGCTTAGATACCCGTGTCAGTTAAGGAGAGTGTTATGAAACAACTCACCCATGCTCCAGTCAAAATGTCTCTTTTTGACCTCATTCAGTCATCTCCCCAGCATTACCAAGCTCTGATCGATAATCTATGCTGTATCGTAGTGAATTCAGATGATCCCAAGCCTTTTGAGATGGTTGTTGGATTGAATAGACCTTCAACTACCATTTCCTTCGAGGATTCTAAAATTCCTCCCCGTTCTTCTGAGGATTTAGAGGCTCCTCTCTTTATCACAGTTCAAATCAATAACACTATGTTAAAACACACTATGATCGACAGTGGTGCTGTGCTCAACATCATTTCCTCCCACACATTCAAGCAACTTAAGTTACCAAAGAACGTAGTGTCACCACCACCTTTCACCCTTTGATCATTTAACGATCAGTTGGCAGTTACTTTAGGAACTGTGGTCCTGCCCATTCGGGTAGGCAAGAAACTACTTCATGAGCTTTTTTACATTGTTGAAGGGAAATTCCACTACAATATGATCCTCGGACACTCCTGGATTTGTACAATGCACTGCATCCCATCAACCCTCCATCGATGCATAAAATATCAGTATGAGGGAAAAATCTATACTCATCCAAGAGATCCTTTCCCTTCCGCACAATGTGACATGACCACAGGGTCTGCCCCTCCAAAGGAGAATGCTTGTTCTCTTGACGAGGCTTCATCCTCTTCCATACCTGCAAAAAAATTACCAGATTTACAAAATCTAGAAGAAACATTATAGCATTTTTCGTTAGGAGAGCTTCCTCTTCTTTCTTTTGATGTCCATCTCAAACCTAATGAGTATGGTAGGAAAGACAAATAACTTGAATATTAGCCAGGTCTTGGTCGCATCATCACCATTAGTTTTCCCAATCAACAGACTAACTTCATCTACGGTGGTCTTGATGTACCTCACTATCGTCTGGATTCTCCTCCTAGGGCCAAACCCTATTTAGCAGGGTTTGATTGTCTACAAAATCCCGTGTTCGCAAAAACTTATCTATATCGATGCGTGTGGAAAGGCTTTGGCATGGGAAAGTATGAACAGGGTGTGCATGACCTCGCATCCATTCCAACTCTTAAACCACATCAAAAATTTGGTTTAGGGTTTAAACCTCTCTTAAAAGCCATCGTCACCATTCTCGGTGAGCCTCTTTCCATTGAGGAACCATCTTCTCCCGTCAGGTCAGAAGCATCAGTTAATGTGGACAACACTATTTGCATCCCACCTAACTTTTTTTTAGTCAATACCATTTCCTTAGGTCCACTGACCTATAAGACTAATGGAAAATCCACTTCCATACCATTAGTCTTCCCTGAAATAGTTGGAGACGACTCTCCCACTATCAATACTATCCATTGTGCAGATGATGATTTTGTCCTTACCTATCTAGGGGTAGAGGATTCTTATCTTCCTAAAACCATTCCTTCTGACATGTCTACACTTCTCAACGAAGCCACTATCCACCTTAATATAGGGACCTCTAACGACCCTCGCATCATTAAGGTCGGCAAATCTCTTAATCCACTAGGAGATTAGGAGACTTCACTGCCTTTCTTTCCCACCATCACCAAGCATTTTCTTGGTCATATGAAGATATGCCAGGCCTCGATCCTAATATCATGGTCCACAATATCATTACTCTTCCAGACATCAAACCAGTTAAACAAAAACTACGTAAGATGCACCCTTGTGTAGCCCTCCTCATTAAAGAAGAGTTGCAGTGCTTGCTTTCCGCCAACTTCATCCAACCCATTGACTATCCACAATGGGTTTCAAATGTAGTACCAGTAACCAAAGCTACTGGGAAAATTTGAATTTGCACCAACTTTTGGGATCTTAATCTCACTTGTCCAAAAGATGATTTTCCTTTACCTAATATCGACCAACTCATGGATTTAACTGCAGGTCATGAGATGCTTTCTCTTATGGATGGTTTCTCTGGGTATAATCAAATTCTCATCACACTAGAGGACCAGCATAAGACTTCCTTCATAACTCCTTGGGGGACTTTTTGTTATCGCGTCATGCCCTTCGGTCTTAAGAATGCAGGAGCAACTTATCAACGTGCAATGACCTACATCTTCCATGATCTCTTACACAAAACTATGGAAGATTACGTCGATGACCTCCTTGGTAAGTCCAAACATCGTCAGGATCATCTTTTCATTCTTGCGCCCCTCTTTTAGAGACTTATTCATTTTTGTCTTTGCCTAAATCCATCTAAATGCATGTTTGGCATTCTCACTGGTAAACTCCTAGGCTTTATCATTTCTATTAGGGGCATTTAAGTTGATCCCGCAAAAATAAAGGCTATCCTTGAGATGCCCCCCCTTCCAACTTAAATCAGCTCCATGGTCTTCAAGGAAACCTTCAATCAGTGCATTGTTTTATCTCACAGCTTTCAGACCGTTGTTAACCTTTTCATCATCTCCTCCATAAAAATGTTCATTTTGAATGGGATGAGCATTTGCCAAAAATCCTTTGATGATCTCAAGGCTTATCTTCTTTCTCCACCTGTGCTCATGCCTCCATGTGAGGGGGAGCCATTCTATCTTTATATTTCTGTAACTGACCATGCTCTGGGAGCCATGATCTCACATCAGGATGCTAATGGTAAAGAACAGGTTGTCTATTATATTAGTCGCACTCTTCATGAATATGAAACACGCTATTCCGAAGCTGAAAAACTGTGTTGTGCTCTCTTCTTCGCAACTTCTAAACTTTGTCATTACCTCCTTAATCACAAAACTTACATTGTTACAAGTGTTAATCCACTCAAGACAATGCATACGAAACCTTATCACAATGATCGTATCACTCGTTGGCTCATGCTCATGACAGAGTTTGACCTCGAGTTCATCTCACAAAAATCTATCAAGGGTCCGGTCGTTATGGATCAATTAGCTGATACTCCTCTTCCAGACACTCAAATCCCTTTTTCTCAATTCCCAGATGAGTACATCCAACAAATCGATTTCAGTCTGTCTCCATTTAAAGTAAAAATCTTCTTTGATGGGTCCAAATGTCAGCAAGGGGGAGGTGCAAGTTTCATCATGATTCCTCCTTGGGGTGCACCTATCCCCATCGCACACAAGCTTAACTTTGAATGTACCAATAATATGGCCAAATATGAAGCCCTCATTTTAGGTCTTCTAAATGCCATTAATGTCAGTGCTCACCATATCAACATCTTCAATGACTTTGAACTCATCATTAATCAAGTCACTGGTGTCTATCAGTGCAAAAATGATATCCTTCAAAAATATCACGATATTTTTCTCTTTCAGCTTCAATCTTTTGATAAATTTACTATCCAAGCTATTCCTCACTCTACAAACCAGTTTACAAATACGATGGCCTCTTTAGCCTCACTTATTCCTCCATTCACTAAGGATTCACGACTTTATGTGGTTGTCCAGCGTCTGGATCAACCATCTCATCTCACGCAGTTGACCTCGATCAATGTAATCACAACTGATACTCAAGATGAGTGGTATCAGCACATCTTTGATTATCTATCTTATTCAGTGCTTCCTCTAGATCTGACTTCCAATGGTAGAAGATCTTTTATCCTACACGCTAATCACTATACTATTCTGGGTGGAATCCTCTACAAACGTGGTTTTGATGGTATTTTGCTTCGGTGCCTCAAAACCCCTGAATCATCTAAAGCCATTCAGGAATTCCATGATGGTATCTGTGGTGGACATTTTAGTGGCTTGGCCATAGCTAAACACATCTTACGTTTAGGTTACTATTGGCCTTCTCTTAATCAAGACTGTTGCGAATACGCTAAGAAATGTGTCAAGTGTCAACAACATTCCAATCTTACACATATCCCTAGTCAGGCTTTACAACCTGCAGCGGATTTGTGGCCTTTTTCACAATGGGGTCTTGATCTCATCAGTCTCATCAATCCCCACTCTTCACAACATCATCACTCTATCATTACTACCATAGAATACTTCACTAAGTGGGTGGAAGCTATTCCTCTTTCATCAACCAAAGCTAAACCCATTGTTGATTTTGTCTATCAACACATCATTTGTTGCTTTGGTGTTCCACACAAACTCATCACAGAAAATGGTAAGTCTTTCAAAAACATCTATTTACAGAACCTCTATGATGCTTTCAATATCAAACTCAACTTTTCTTCTCCATACTATCCCCAAGCTAACGGCCAAGTTGAGGCTTCCAATAAAACTTTGCGTAATATCCTCACAAAGGTAACTAGTCAAGCTGGTAGGGATTGGCATTTACATATCCCTTTTGCTCTTTGGGCTTATCAGACTAGCATTCATACTCCTACTTGTGCTACTCCCTTCTCTCTCGTCTATGGGTCTAAGGCTGTCCTTCCTTTGGAAGTCCAGATTCCATCTCTTCGTGTCTCTCTCAGAGAATTTGTCTCTGATGAGGACTATCATCAAAACCGTCTAGCGCAGCTTGAGTTGCTAGATGAGCGACATCTCAATGCTCTTGAGCATCATCAAGTCTATCTTGAGCATGTCAAATGTGCTTATAACAAGCATTTGCAGCACCGTGACTTCAAAGTTGGTGATCTTGTTCTTAAAGAAAACCAAAATGTCACTACACTAGAGCGGAGTCAGTGTGGTAAGTTTGCTCCTAACTGGATGGGTCCGTACATTGTCACTCATAAGTATGGGTCTAGGACTTATCACCTATCTTCCATGGATGGTGTACCTAAAATGGAACCTCTTAATGCTTTGCATCTGAGGCCCTTCTACTGTTAAACTTTATCTTACATGATTTTAGTCGCAAAATAGATCTTTCATCCATCTACAACCAGTCACACATTTTATAGTGATTCAGAACTATGTGGTACTCCGCATTACTATCTTTTATACCTTAAATATGAGTACCGCAGCTCTACTCATGGCATTTTCCTTACGGGTTTGTTCCTTCTCATGGTAGGAATACCTTAATCACTACTCCATCCACCCTAGGTGTTCATCTTGATCAAAACAACTTTGGGGCATGAGTACGTGCTTATATACATTTTCTTCCCCTCTATCTGATCCATCTGGTCTAAACTCAGCTTCTTCCAAAGATCAAAGAAAAAGAGAGAGAGAGATGCTATCCTAATTCCTAAAAAGATAGACTGATCCCTCGAAGGATAGCTATCCATGCCTTACCAATCAAAAAGTGTAGACCATTCCCTCGAAGGATGGCTACCGTCAAAATCAAAATACAGACCACTCCCTTGAAGGATGAGTTGTTTGTTTTATGGCATTTTCAGCCTTTGCAGTAACAAAATTCCTTTATTGGCCAGTTTGTTCACTTTTTAGCATCTCTGAAAGACTTCCCGTATCGATCAGTCTTTCTATATCTAGAAAACTTCCCGCATCGATCAGTTTTCTCTTTTATCAAAAGAAACAAATCATGAAGCTGTGATATGAGACCTTTTCGATCATATGGAGATCTTGTTTTCCCCACATGGGCACATATTTAATCCTTCATGTGTTCTGACGAGATGTATACTTATCTCTCATCCTTATCTACCTCCTAGATCTGGTTTGCGACTAACTAGTGTCAGGTTTATTTTAACCTCATCTATGGCCTTGTGTGCATCATTTTTTCAGTTTTCCATCGAGGTCTCTATTTATGGTCAGTGAGGAGTCTAACTTATCATTCTTTTTCTATCTAGGTGTAGTGCCTTTTTAAGCACATTGCATCTCTTTCTTTATTCTAAATAGACATTTCCCATGTTTATTTGTTGTTCATCTAGTTAAGTTGACATTTAACATGTTAATTTACTCAGTCAAAGTCTATCATCTATGCTCATCTCATCAATCTCATCTAAATATCATCAAAAAACATGTATTAAAAACACATGTGAATCCATCTATCTATCTCATTTAATTAAATTAACATCTTAAAACATGTTTATTTTATCAATCTATCAAATCACATCAGATCACATCACATCTATTCATCTATCCTCTATAAACATGTATCTATATCCATCAAAATTGCATAACATCTATCCATAACATCCATCCCTATCTATCAAAATCCAAATGCATGAGTACAATCACATAACACAAAAGGATGAAATATATATACATACATATATGTCTGTACAAAAGAGTGAATGGCTTCCAATCAAGCCATCTATATCATACATAAAAAATGCCTTCAAATCGAGGCTACATCAGTATATCGATACAAAAAAATAGCACATCTAAATCGTGAAGTCAGACAGGTGGAAAACACTGTCTCCTCCACCCTCCTCTGGTCCAGGTTGTCTCTCCTGGCCATCTCCTACAGAGCTAGAGGTGCCTGCTGCCGTGGCCCTACCACCATCTCGATCTCTCCTGGTGCTCGCACCCTCTGATGCACCACTAGCCATGGCTATCGCTAATCTCCTCCTCACCCCGTAACGAGGCACATCGGGGGCATGTTGTGTCAGGGAATCCTCATAGTATCTCACCTCAGCAAGGAGAGCCTGATAAGTTCTCAGACTCACCATGCCAGGTGCTCGTAATGGCACTGCTGCATCAGGTGGTGGCCCTCCTACTACTGCACCCTGTGCCCCTGACTTGAAGGTGGTGCCTGTATCACCGTATTTGGCCCTGAGGGCCTCTCTATGTCTATGATAGTGATCTCTCTGTTGTATCACTGTATCCCACTCCTGATGAGTGGTATCTCTCTCCAGTATCAATGCATCTCTCTCCTCCATCAAAGCCCTAATCTCCTCGAGGGCAGCCTGGTGTGTATGTGTCAAGGTAGCATGCTCTCCCTCCAGTCTCTCTAGCACTGCAGCTATGTCATCCTCATCTGCATCTACGGATGCTGGGAGGTGTCGTGGTAGCTCTGTGGGGTACCATGCCCCGTAGCCATCATCCACTCCTACGTCATCATCACTATCTGTGGGAGGTGGGGCCTCCCTCAGTGGATCTATCGGGATCAAAATCGGTAGGTCGGTCTCTCTGCTGTCCCACCTATATGGCACATATGTGGTCGGGACCGTCTGTACCAAACCAAACTACCTCATCACCCGTATAAATGGGACTCGCTCTAAAATCTTTGGCATGTGGCCCCTGATCACCCTGCTCCATCTCAGCTCCACTAGGTGAGCATCCTGACCGGCCCATGTCAGGTAGACCTGGTATGGTCTCCATATAACCTGCTCTAGTGTTAGAGTCTTGAATCACTCTGTATACCACTCTACAGATCTCCCTATATCTCCTGGGGCCATGTCTACCCACCATCATCAGAATCCATACTTGAGGGCCCCCTCTACTCCTGGCATCCATGGAAGCCTTGATGGCCTGATCACTGCTATATGCTCATATGCCCAGTAATGGAGCACAAAGCTGACATCAATACCTGTCCACATGCATGTGGTGTACATCCATAGCTCATGATATATCTGTGCTACTAAGGCATCTGCAAACGTGAACACCTACCTAAACTCCAGGATGTCACAGACACAGTCCAGTAAAAGCAGTGGAAATCTCCCACCTCCTGAATCTGGTAGAGCAAAGTAGGAGATCGCCATCTAAATCAATGTTATCCATCTACTCCTAGCATCATCCTGTCTATAATGTGAGGCTATCCTCACCACCCCAGACACTATCTCTGAATCATCTGCCCTGTCTCCATATAATCGTCCCAGGGCCCTCTGTTGCTACTCTCGTGGAGTAGTCTCTATCGGGTCCCTTGTAATCGACAGCTTGAGGATCCTATAGATATCCTCGTGGGTGATGGTCATCTCACCTGTCCTGAACCAAAACGTGCATGTCCTACTGTCCCATCATCGTATCAAGGCTCACATCAACTCCACATCTCGGGGCACCCGTTGGTAGTAACAGAAGCCCTCGAGCCTGGCTAACTCCAGGTGCCACCAATCGGCATATGTCACATCAGGAAGAATAGTCTCCAGAAGCTCGGGAATAGCATCCCGCATGTGTAAAGCCTCTCATGCCTACATCCACGAACGTCAAAAATGGTGTTAGCTTCTCATTTATTCAACTCAAAACATCAAAAGCACATTTCTCTACTTTCTAAGTCTCATCTATGCAATCGGCGTCAATTGAGATCCAATCGACGTCGATCTAATCTAGTTGACATCAATTGGAAACCTAATCGGCACCGATTTGAACCTAATCGGCACCGATTTTGTCAATCGACGCCAATTGAGAGGCCGAGTGTCCAAAACACTCTGGCCTCCCACTTATCCCCACTTTTCCTAAAATCTAGCATCCTAGTATGCTATTGAGTGATAAACACATACACGAAGCTAAAGTAGATCCACTTACCCCAGGTCGTGTCCTCTTCCACTTCTGACTGCTCCCAGAGGCTTCCATGTTGCTCAAATTCAATTTTTGACTCTTTCTAAATCAATCGTCGCAGTGTAAATAAATCGTTAACGTTTTCCTTTCCCATATTTATAGGGTTTCGGTACGGTCGGCGCTGATTTTCCTGGTCGGCACCGATTGGTTTAGTCGACGTTGATTTTTTTATTGACGCTGATTGTGGCGATCGACACCGATTGGTTACATTCTTGTCTTTTCACATCATATTCTTCCAACGAGAATGTCTCTTCATCTTTTTTGCTAAAGCGTTGATGCTTGGCTTGTTTATCTGATCATTATTATGACCTTAGTGTTGCCTTTTGGCACATATTTTTGATGTTATCACCCATTTCGAGTCTGTTCCCTGTACATGGGTCACTCACATTTGTGGCAGCCTAAAGATAGCGGGTCTGTAGGCACTAACGTCGTCTCATTCGTAGACCATCTAGTTGTCCCTACCAATGTGTCACTCTTTGGTTGCTACTATTTTGCAGGCCTCCTTCCACTCACGGGTCTATAGCCACTAATGTCGTCTCATACGAAGACCATCTAGTCTGCCCTACCAATGTGAGTTCCTTAGGTTGCTGCCTTTTTTTATTGTTGTTTTCATGCGTCATCAATGGTCAGATCTACTCCAGATATCTAGCTGGAGCATCCTTCGTTCTCATCTACCTTTTTCAAACTCAAGATCAGTTGGTCTTTTGAGATTCATCCCATCCCTAGTTTGAGGGGGATCACATCATCACTTTTCTTCCTTTCTTCCAACTCCTTGTTTTTGTCTTACAACTTTGCTTATCGCAAGTTACTCGACAAAAAGGGGTTAAAATGTAGACACCTAAAATTGGTTACCCAATTTAGTGTCCCCCACGTTCGTTTATCTTCTCGGGTAACCTGGGGCACCTTTATATCACCACTTTTCCTTTAGGGTATTAATTAAATATCTAATTGAACATCTATCCTAAGTTTATTATACCCCATTGTATTTTTCCCATGGATAATTAAATATTAACTATTTAATTATGCTTTTTACATGTATCTTAACCACTTATCTACCCCATATCAATTCCTAACCTCCCATATCAATTCTATCCATCTATCCCCCCTATTTCTCCTCTCCCCAAACCGTGCAGTGGGATATTTCCCGTATTTGAGTCGGAAGGATAATACTCTTATCTTTCCAATTCATCCTTTTTGGCCATTTTGGGAATCTGTTCCCTGATCGGCACCGACTGGTACTCGGTCGACGCTGATTTTTCAATGGCAACGGTCGTTGACTATACCTCGGTTGGCACTGATTATAAATACAAGGCCAGAATTTAGTTTTGGTTAGACAGTAAGAGAGATAGAAAGCTTAAGCCTTGAGCCTTCGAATCATCAATCGGAAGAAGAGAGAATTCTGTCTAAATCAATCCCTGAGAGGTGTACCATTACTCTGCCCTCACAACATCGACATCGTGAGGATTCATCGACCTCTCGGTGACTCTGTTCCTGCATCTAGCTAAGGTGAAACTCTGTCTGCATCTCTGCAGCTCCTACAGGTGTTCACAATTTAGTCCTCATCAATCATCCATCAAGCTTTCTGCAACTTGCCTCCAGTCGACGCCAATTTACCCTAATCGGAACTACTTGAATAAATCGATGCTGATTACAATCTGGTTGACGCCGATCAACCTGCAGACAGGTGCCAAGTACAGGTAACATAAATCTAGCATTGTTTTCACAG
Source organism: Taxus chinensis (assembly GCA_019776745.2). NCBI lineage: Eukaryota > Viridiplantae > Streptophyta > Pinopsida > Cupressales > Taxaceae > Taxus > Taxus chinensis. The sequence continues at coordinate 432,580,203 of CM034153.1, read as the reverse complement.
TATTCTGTCTGCTGTTTACATTCTGTCTTTTAATTTTAATCAGAAAATCTAAACATTTACCTACATCTTTTATCATGTATGCTTCTTTCCTTAATTGAAAACATGGACTGACATCTGCTGAGGAAGCTCATTGCTTCCCAGACCTACTTTTTGGGTAGTCCACCCAAATATCTATTAGCGTTGTCTTTTTTTGCCAAGGCTTTGTGCATCGCAGGTTTCTCAGATCTACTTTACAGGTTTGCTCATGTGTGCCCATCTAGTCTACATTAACTTTCCTCCCATCTACGGCCTTGAATCCTGTCTTAACTATCAGGTATCGATTTCATTTGAGTTTTTCAGGACTTTTGTGTTTAGTTTAAAAATCCATTCAGGAAAGCAATTTTAACGTCCATTTTATGGAATTTCCAACCAAACTGTGCAGCTAGAGAAAAGATCATGTTGATCATTTTGATCTTAACTGTGGGAGAAAATGTCTCCTCATAGTCAATGCCTTCTTTTCATGTATACCCCCTTGCTACTAGTCTCACTTTATAATTTTCCACTATCCCATCTGATTTGTACTTCATTTTGAATATCCATCTACATCCAATGGGTTTCTTCCCTAGTGTAAGATCGGAAAGATGCCAAGATATTTTTTTCATTACTAACTGATATTTAGAGTCAATGGCATCTTTCCAAGCTTTTGACTGTAGGGATTCCTAGACTATAGAGGTCTCATCAGACTTAATAACTCTACTAATCAAAGAAAAGTTCACTTCTTCTCTTACTTTACTATGATTCCATGGTCCAGAGGTGGATGTATCTGGTGGAGCATCCATTCTTGCATCTCATAATGCGCCAGTATACCACTTGGGCATACGCTAAACTATTCTAATGGGTTGTGGTTCTATTTGATCATTACCAGCATCCCCATCATCACTTTCATCATCAGTGGGAAAATTAGCTTCAGTTTTTATAGCAGGTGAAGAATCTACATCAGCTGCATCTAGAGGAGAAGCCTCTACTTCCTTCTTCTCAAAGAACTTAACATATCTACCGGTGTATACTTTCCTATTCTCTGGATCTATCAATTTGTACCTAAGAGTTTATTCACTATAGCCAATGAAAATGAGTTTACGTGACTTCATATCCAATTTCTTTCTATTCTGCTAGGGTATATGCATACTTTCTTTACACCCGAATACTCTAAGGTGTGCAAAAAATGGTTTCCTCTTTGACCATACTTCATGTGGTGTTACTCCATCAAGAGAAACTATGGGAAATCTATTCAAAAAATAAACAATTGTCTTTGTTGCTTCTTCCCAGAATGTCTTTGCAAGTCCAGAGTCATCGATCATGTATCACACCATTTCCATGATAGTACAATTTCTTCTCTCAATAACACCATTCTACTATGGTGTGTGTGGAGGAGGAATTTGTAGATGAATCTCGTGAGCTTGTAGGTTGTCTTTGAACTCATCACTGGTGAATTCCCCCCCTCGATCTAAGCAGAGAGTTATGATGTGATGATCAATTTTGTTCTCAACATCTAATTTGAACTTCTTGAAGGTTTAAAAAGCTTAGCTTTTCTTATGAAGACAAAAATTCCACATTCTTCTTGAATACTCATCAACACAAAACATGAAGTATGGAAATCTAGAATGACTTGGTTGCATTGGACCATAAAGATCGGTATGAACCAGATCAAGCTAACCGTGAGATTGATATGTACTCTTTTGGAATGAAGCTCTATGTTGTTTACCTACTAGGCAGTGAGGACACTTGTCTATATCCTTCTGAAGAGATGGTAGCCCATATACCATATTACATCAGCCAAGTGTCTCGAGATACTTGAAACTAACATGACCAAGTCTTTGATGCCACAATTGTATAGAGGTATAGTTCTTAGCCATATGTGCCTAATCATCTCTAAGGAAAAAATAAAGCTGGAACATGTGTCCCACATTAGAGGATTTTACAACTATTTTCGAGCCTTGTAATTTGTCTCAAATTAAACATGTTTTATTTCTGGAATGACTATCAAAGTCAATTTTTAAGTTATGATCTAGGATTTGACTGACTCAAAGTAGATTTTTAGTCAACCCAAGGAAATATAAGACTTCTGATAGTCTACAGTTACGTGAACCAATGGGTAGAGAAATGTTCCCAATCCCCTGAACTGTATATAAAGAATCATCACCCAACGAAACATGGTTTTTCGATGACATGTCCCTCATTAAAGTAAACCAGTCTCTATGGCCGATCATGTGTCAAGTGGATCTTGAATAAACATACCAAACATCACTAGAGGACTTAGAGGGTTCACTTGTTATGTTTGTGGAGCCTATTTTCATGTTAGAGTTTGGTACACCTTCCATGTGTTACACTCAGATATTTTTATGGTGGTCCTGCTCGTTGGTGAGCGGGTCAAGGGGGTTTGGGGGGGTGAAGCCCCCGAAGCAAATTTTCCTGGGTGGTTTATTAACCCATGGGTAATGGGTAATCGTTATGGGCTTGTTTTGGGTACATGGTTTTTCGGTACCCATTTTTTTGTAAAACCGCCTCTTTGACTACCTATTGATGTACTTATAAATAGATGGACATACAATAGGATTTACATGAGTGTGTTTTGTAAAGGTGAATAACGTGTGTGAATTCAAGTGCGAATTCAGGAGGGTTTGTTGAGCGCAGCTCCAAACAAGATTTGATTATTGTAACTATGAAGACTGTTGGGTTGTAATAAAATCTGAGCAAGTTTTCTTGGTGGATGCAGCCCACATTGAGTGAACCACATTAAATATTGTCTTCGTGTTGTGCATATTTCATTTATGTAATTCTATTCATACTTCTTATTATTACAATTCTAAGGAATTATTCCACATTAGATATTATTAATTCCTAACAATTGGTATCAGAGCCTGATTTGGTTTTCTGAAGTGTTGAATCGTAGGGAAATTTTTTAGCTTGAGTGGGAGCTATGGTAGATGATGGAAGATCTAGGGTTGATAAATTCAACAGGTAGAATTTTAGTCTTTGGAAGATGCAGATGGAAGATTACCTTTATCAAAAGGATCTTTATACTCCGTTGTTTGAGAAGGTGAACAAACCCTCGAGTATGACAGATGTGGAATGGGATTTGTTGGATCAGAAGGCACTTGGAACGATCTAGCTATGTCTTACATCTTTGGTATTATTTAATGTGTCAAAGGAAAAGACTATAAAAGAACTGATGGATGCATTAGGGAAGTTGTATGAAAAACTCTCTACCTCTAATAAGATATTTTTAATGAAAAAGTTGTTTAATATGAAGATGTCTGAGAATGGTTCAGTAGTAGATCATCTAAATGATTTTAATACAGTTGTAAACATGCTAGCTTTGGTTACAATAGAATTTGATGAAGAAGTTAGGGCTTTATTAGTTCTGTGCTCTTTACCTAAGAGTTGGAATAGCCTGGTAATGGCGGTAAGCAACTCGGTTCCTGCTAACTCAAAGTTGAAGTTTGAGGATGTTGTAGGGGTGATTCTAAGCAAGGAAATGTGAAGAAAAAGCTCTAGTGAATCTTCTACTTCAGAGAATGCTTTGACAGTGGAAACTAGAGGGAGACAGAAGAATAGAGGAAACCATGGAAAATCAAAGGATCGGGAAAGGTCAAAATCCAAAAGCAAGATAGTATGTCTGGCACTATGGAAAGTCTAGGCATGTAAAGAAGGATTTTTGGGAGCTTCGGGACAAGAAGAAACAACATGAAGAAAAAAAGGAGGCAAATGTGGCATCGAGCAATGTATGCCAGGATGCTTTGATTCTTTCTTTGCATAATATTACTGAATCTCAGGTTTTAGATTCAGGGGCATCTTTTCATGCTACTCCACATAGGCATTATTTTGTTGATTATGTTCAAGGGGATTTTGGGCATGTTTTTCTTGGTGATGATGAGCCTTCCAGTATAGTTGGAAAAGGTTCTGTTTAGGTTAAGATGCAGAATGGGAATACATGGCTATTGAAGGATGTCAGACATGTGCCTACATTAAGGAGAAATTTGATATCGGCGGGGTAATTAGGAAGTGATGGTTGTACTATGATATTTACAGCTGACTCTTGGAAGGTTACCAAGGGTGCTCTTGTGGTGGCAAGAGGTAAGAAGGTTGGAACCTTGTATTTATCCACTGATAGTACTAATGATTGTAATCTTGTGGCTTCAGATGTAGATACAACATTATGGCACTATAGGCTCGGTCATATGAGCCATAAGGGCATGGACATCATAAAGAAGAATTTTCCTGGATATACAGAAATAAGTTTGGATTTCTGTGAGAACTGCATATATGGGAAACAGAAGTGAGTAAGGTTTCTCAAGGTTGGACCTACGAAGAAAGAGAGTAAGTTAGAGCTGGTACATTTTGATGTGTGGGGCCCAGCTCAGGTATCATATCTTGGGGGCTCAAGTTATTATGTTACTTTTATTGATGATGCAACAAGGAAAGTTTGGGTTTATTGTATTAGAAACAAATCTGATGTATTTGATACTTTTGTTAAATGGAAAGCCTTGGTAGAGAATGAAATAGGTCTTAAGTTAAAATGTCTCAGGTCAGATAATGGAGGGGAGTATTGCAGTAATGAATTTGATGATTATTGTTCTAAGAATGGAATCCACAGGAAAAAGACGGTTCCAGGAACCCCACAACAGAATGGGGTGTCAGAAAGGATGAACAAAACAATAATGGAATGTGCTAGGAGCATGAGGATACATGCAGGACTGCCTCTTTATTTTTGGGTAGAAGTGGTGAGCACAGTTGTGTACTTGATAAACAAAGGACCCTCAAGTGCCTTGGATGGAGGCATACCTGAGGAGGCTTGGTACGGTAAGAAAGTTGATTACTCATTTCTTAGAGTCTTTGGATGTGAGGTGTTTGTTCATATTGACAAGGATGATAGGACCAAGCTAGAGGCTAAATCAGAAAAATGCACTTTTATTGGTTATGGTGGTGATGACTTTGGATTTAAATGTTGGAGTATTAAGGACAAGAAAATCATTCGGTCTAGGGATGTGGTCTTTAATGAGAAAGTCATGTATAAGAAACAGTTGTAGGAAAATAGGGAAGAATCCAAGAAAGAATATGCAGTGGTAGAGGATCTTCTGGATGGGACAGTGACCCATGAATCAGTTCAGGAACCTACTCAACAAGAACCCCAAACTACTACAATGAGGAGGTTTTCTAGGGTAAGAAAAGAACCTAAACGTTTTTCTCCTTCTCTTTATTATTTATTACTCATTGATAGTGGAGAGCTAGAGAGCTTTGATGAAGCAATGCAGGTAGATGCTAGTAAGAAGTGGGAGCAAGCCATGGATGAGGAGCATAAGTCTCTCATGGAGAACCAGACTTGGGATTTGGTGAAGCTACCGGAAGGTAAAAGAGCATTGCAGAACAAGTGGGTGTACAGAGTTAAAGATGAAGAAGGAGGAAAGAAAAGATATAAGGCCCGGTTGGTGGTCAAGGGGTTTGCACAGAAACAAGGTATAGATTTTGATGAGATTTTTTCTCCTGTAGTAAAAATGACTTCTATCAGAACTGTTCTTAGAATAGTGGCAGAAGAAGACTTGCACTTAGAACAGTTAGATGTAAAGACTACATTTCTCCATGGTGATTTGGAGGAGGAGCTATATATGCAGCAGCTAGAAGGATATGATGTCAAAGGTAAAGAGGAGATGGTGTGCAAACTGAAGAAGAGCTTGTATGGCCTGAAACAAGCTCCACGTCAATGGTATAAGAATTTTGATAGCTTCATGATGGAGCAAGGTTATATTAGATGTCATTCTGACCATTGCGTGTATACAAAGAAATTTGAGGATGGAAGTTATATTATCCTATGTTTGTATGTTGATGACATGTTGGTTGCAGGTAAAAACATGCAGGAAATAAAAGTACTCAAGAAACAGCTAAGTGAATCCTTTGATATGAAGGATTTGGGGGTAGCCAGAAAAATCCTTGGTATGAGGATAACTCGGGATAGGAAGGAACGAAAGCTGACTTTATCTCAGGAAGAGTACATTAAGAAGGTATTGGATAGGTTTAACATGCAGGATGCTAAACTAGTTAGGACTCCTTTGGCAGGCCATTTTAAGTTATCAAAGGAGTAGTGTCCCAAGACAGAACATGAAAGAAACCAAATGTCCAAGGTACCTTACTCATCAGTGGTTGGCAGTTTGATGTATGCTATGGTGTGCACTAGGCCTGATATTTCCCATGCAGTGGGAGCTGTGAGTAGATTTATGAGTGATCCAGGTAAAGAGCATTGACAAGTAGTAAAGTGGATCCTTCGGTATTTGAGAGGGACCATGGGGACAATTTTGTGCTACAGTGGATCAGACACCACTTTACGTGGTTATGTAGATTCAGACATGGCTGGAGATGTTGACAATAGGAGGTACATGATAGGTTATATTTATACTGTAGGTGGGACAGTAGTGAGCTGGATTTCATGACTACAGAAGCTGGTGGCTTTGTCAACCACGGAGGCTGAGTATGTTGCTGCCATAGAGGAAAGCAAAGAGATGATTTGGTTACAACAATTTCTTGAGGAGTTGGGGCATAAGCAGGAGGAATGTAAGCTGCATAGTGATATTCAGAGTGCTATACACCTAGCTAAGAACTTTACTTTCCACTCCAGGACTAAGCATATACAGTTGAGATATCACTTGACCAGGACAACTTTTTGGAGGAAGATAAGTTGAAGTTGGAGAAGATTCATACCAGTTAGAATCCTACAGACATGATGACCAAGGTGGTCACAAGGGATAAAATAAATATATTTTCAGATTTGGTTGGCCTTCATGGTTGACAGTGAAGGGTTGAGAAGCTTGCTTAGTGGAAATCAATCTCAAAGTGGGAGATTGTTATGTTTGTGGAGCCTGTTTTCATGTTAGAGTTTGGTACACCTTCCATGTGTTACCCTCAGATATTTTTATGGTGGTCCCGCTCACCGGTGAGCGGGTCAAGGGGGTTCGGGGGGGTGAATCCCCCGAAGCAAATTTTCATGGGTGGTTTATTAACCCATGGGTAATGGGTAACTGTTATGGGCTGTTTTTGGGCCCATGGTTTTTTGGTACCCATTTTTTGTAAAACCACCTCTTCAGCTACCTATTGATGTACTTATAAATAGATGGACATACAATAGGATTTATATGAGTGTGTTTTGTGAAGGTGAATAGTGTGTGTGAATTCAAGTGTGAATTCAGGAGGGTTTGTTGAGTGTAGCTCCAAACAAGATCTGATTATTGTAACTATGAAGACTGTTGGCTTGTAATAAAATCTAAGCAAGTGTTCTTGGTGGATGTAGCCCACATTGGGTGAACCATGTTAAATATTGTCTTTGTGTTGTGCATATTTCATTTATGTAATTCTAATCATACTTCTTATTATTTCAATCCTGAGGAATTATTCGGCATTAGCTATTATTAATTCCTAACATCACTTGATCAAGCAGTGTACAAGAAGTCTTCGTTATCTAAATTTTCTTCTTACTCAGCAATATTTCCTTGCTGATGGGGTCTTATTTTCTAGTTATCCTTTTTCTACCCTTGATTGTAGTTAAAATATCCCTTGTGAGATTGTTGTTGTGGAGGTCTAGAGTTTCTTGATGAACCTTTCTTGTAAGTATTATACCAATAATCTTTTAGGTCATGTCCTCTTTTACAAATTGGACATTTCTTCTTTTGTTGATTGTCCCCTTGATGCTGATGTTGATTTTGGGACTTTTGATAGGAATTAGGTTTTCCTTTACCTTTTAATTTCCATTTTTGATGAGAAGAAAGTTTCTACTCCTCTTCATCATCCTTATTATGCATAGCTTCCTCTTGCTGTAGTAGGTTTACTAGTTTGTCAAAAATAACTCTCATATCTGATAAGTTTAGTGTTGTTACAAAAATGTGGTAAGAAGAAGGGAGAGTTATCATAACTATGGGAATGAGATATTCATCTATGAGTGCTTCTTCTAGGGATAAAAGTGAAGCCCTTAACTCAGCAACTTTTCTTAAGAAAGCTTTAATTTTTTCAATTTTTCTTAAACTTCAGTGTGTATAAATGACACTACAAATTCAAAATGACATTCTTTTTTTTCACCTCATATACCGTGCTGAAATTATCCCATGATTCTTTGGCTATTTTTGCATCTCAAATGTGGGGTTGCACATAGTTAAACACTCTAAACAAGCTGATGAGTTTGGCCTTCTAATCAGATTTATCAAACTGTCATTGTTGTGTTGTATCAGTAGTTTTTTTGGTTAGAGTACCATTCACAATAGTCCAAATATATTCAAACTCAAGTTGTGTCTTGATTTTAGTCTTCCATGTAGCATAGTTATTTCCTTGAGTAGTTATGAATCTGGAAGAAAGAATTTAGGGGCATTGGTGCCCATTTTTTAGAATCCACTGACATGGTTAGGCTCTTATCACTCTAGGTATAAGGTCTCCCGATTTATATATCGTCAGTGTGATATACTGAACCTTTCTATATATGCGCCCTTCTGATAAACCCGTCATTATGTGGAAGAAGCTCACACTTTCTATATACCTGACAGTACGTGAAAGAGGCATTAATGTATGTGAAATAATTCAATACATGGTACCAAGACAATACTGAAAGGGGTCTGTGTGATTATTGACACTGGCTCAAAGAAATATCCTCATACGCATGTGTAACTTCACTATATGCTTGGATAATTTCTCAATCCAGATTTATGTCATGTAATCATTCACAGATGGATGGGATGGCTCATAGTGTGTGCACCGTGTCCTTATTACTCCCCGTCAATTTAAAGGGTTGATTCCTAGATGTTGTTGTTGTAGATATATTAGGAATTAAGTACGTAGTAGTCACAGTAGCTTTACCTGTAAGCACTTCCTAGAGATATTGTATATATCGAACACTACGAATGAGATCTAGGATCACGTGAGTGTTTTAGAACCAAATTTCTTTGTTTTTTATTACAATTCTCTGTCATTTTTGAGAAGTTACAATGTTTGCGGTTGACTAGGGAAACCTACAAATTAGTAAAATACACTGAAGTATAAAATTACATTCAAAAATTTGGAAAAATTGAATGGAAAGTAGTTTTTTTTGTTTTACGGGCCCTGGTGGCCTCTGGAGCCCAAAATGACCCTCTATGCCAAAAATTACAAAAAAATAGATGAAAATACAATATTTTGGTGTACCCCCTTTAGCAAATGTTACTCAGAATGAAAAAATAGGCCTAATAGGAGATTTTTTTTTTCACTAAAATAGGGTTTTTCTCACTAAAGGTTTAGCTGTAACTAGGGGATTTTAGTGGGGTTTTTCTGCCAACTTTAGTGATTTTGGGATAAAACAATTGATAAACTCAAAATTTTGTATTGAGAAAATGTTTTATGGGGGTTTCGAACCTATCACCTCCCATTTGAAAGACCATTCAACTATCCAACCAAGCGCTTATAATTGCTTTACATATAACGTGAAGGACTTTCAATTTAAAAATAATAATAAAGTTGACTAACCTTTGAGCATAGTTGAATTGGCCACTAACTGGGTATCCACATGGAAAAAAAATTATGGGATACTACAGTTTTATGGTTCGCCACTTAAAAAATGGATCTTGGCTCTTATTTCTCCCTTTTGCCACCTTAGTGTTTGCATTCACCATTTTTTTTTACTTGAATGTTGTTTTTGCTTCTTGTGTTGTTCATGATTGATGTAATTTATGTGTGTAGGTCGATTTTGGTTACAGGTTCATGAGGAGGGAAGATTGGTCATGGTGTTGCAGTTTAAACATGGACCAATCCAGAGGAATTCCAACCCAGCCGCTTAGACGTTCAACTCACCTAATGCAATATACTTAAGAGGAGCTCAGTCTTCAGGGGTTTGGGACTTCACATAGTGGTCGGAATGACAATATTGTTTGTGCCTCACATTTACACAATGTGCTTCTCTCCTTTCATATGCAACAAATCGATCCCCATAATAAAAAATTCCCAGGAAGAAGAAATAAAACTCGACCAATGTAAGGATGGCTTGGTTTTTGGTTTTAGGATCCATGCTCAAACCATTTATAAAGGGAGACTCCTGCCCAAATCACCAATCAAATAGTCAAATAGTTCCTCTAACTCACTGGTTCAACATCATGTCCCCCCCTTTTTATAAATATTGATGAACTTCGGTATGTGTTTTTTACATCTCGCCTGCAACTCGGTGGTGGAGGAACTCATTGGAGAGCACAATGAAAAGCTCAAATCACCCTGGAGCTCAAAGAGCCCAATATACAACCTTGAAATATCTCAGCTTGATTAGGGGATTTTTCAATGTTTGCAAGATCTATTACTCTACATAGTTCTACTAAAATGGCATAGATATCTCCAAACTGGAGATTACATAGGAGGTTGGGGGACTGCAGGGAGATGTTGGAAGCTGTTGGAGGTAGCATTGGCTCTCTAATGATGTATATTTCTTCTCCAACATTGTTCTTCCTCTGCAAACTCTCTCTAACCTTTCCAGGAGCTTCAACCAACTCTGGTACCAAATGTAGTTTCACAAACAGGGATGGAAGCTTGTATAAATTTATTAATGTGAAATCAATTTACATACAATGGTGTAGGTTACAATATTTATAGATATTGGATAGATGGATACAAACAATGAAATATGTTGCACAGATGCAACAATAAGCCTTGATTACATAAGCTTTCGAAATATCATATGGGAAGCAATAACCAATTAAATACAAACAAGAATAGTTGCAACAATAATGCAACAAATAAAAAATACTAAAATAATGTGGTTATTAAATACATAACCAAGTAAATATCCTAATACAATGCAAAATTAACCTAACAGGTAATATTTGTTATACTTTAATAAATGAATAACCAATAAATAGTTAGGAGTTGAGAAATTTTCTCCTCAAAAACTTCATTTCATGCTACCTAGTAGTCCTAGAAAGTTTGAACATAAAAAACATAAAAAATGCTCTATAACTACTCTCAAGTTTTTGAATTTATCAAACAACTTAAATTAACAGAGATCATACACCACATTAGTTAAGTCTCACAATGGATATACTTAAGAAGTAGATAAGAAAAATAAAAGAAGTAGAAGAAATAGAAAATAAATAGAAGAATTATTCCAAATTTTCAACTTTTGTTTCCATTTTATCTTTCTCTTCATTCTTGTCTTTTGTTTTATCTTTATTTGAATCATCTTCTTCATCCCTATGCTTCTCTTTATAGATAGAAAATTGATCTCTCATGTAATTGATTACATTATTATCTACCTTGGCTACAACCTCCATTTTTGTTTCTAACATGAACAATTATTTTTAAAAAACATTACAACCCCCTCCCACCTTCCCAAGATATAATCAAAGCTGATTCACGTTATCTTGAAGATTTGGTAATTTATCCATAGTTTTTTGATTGAAAGGAGTAATAGCCTCATTCATCAATTGTTGAAATAATTAAAGAAATTCATAAATAGTCTATGGGGATTTAGAAGTACTATACTTTTTGAGATCATAGATTACGTCATCAAGTTCCTCTATAATTGAATAAGCTTGTTCTTCCATTATTTCCATCTTGTGCATTATATGCCTTACGATTCTTTGTCTGAATGAGAGAATATGCTTTAATTGTCTTCCCTTTCTGATAGATCGTTCAAGTGCAATATTCTCTTTAATTAGAAAATTATCTTGTAATGAATCTATCTCCTCTAAAATTTACATTTACAACTGAGCAATCCCACATTCATTATCTACTTCTCGCTTCAAATGCTTCAATTTTTCAAGTTTCTCATTATACTAAATAGTTTTTACCAGTATTTCTTTGTAGTAATCAGTAGCGGTTTTAGTGATTTTAGCTACCCATTATTCAATAGCCTTTTATATATCACCGATTTATTCCATAATGATAATCACCTACAAATTCACCTGCTCCCCCATAAGCACTGACTATCTTGAGGTTCCAGAAATCTTCGTGATAGTGTTACAAATTTTAGATGTTTTCTCTTTTAGCTTAGGATTCATTTCTTTTTCTTCTTCTAGCTTATGAAAAAGACTATTTATCAATGTTTGTTTGTCATTCTTTAAACCTTCAGTTGTCACCTCTCCCAGGGTTACCTTTGTAATTACCAAATTTTCTTTAGCCAATTTTATTTTCCTTTTCATGGTTGCTAGAGTGGATATCTCGACAAATTTACTTCCTATAGAATCAATGATTAACTTTGAAGTTACTTTAGCAACTTTTGGTCTTTTCCTTTTCATTTCAATACTCCTTTACAACTGAGTATCCATTTCCTCCAAATTGACTACTTCCTTAGAAGTGGGAAGATACTGCTTAGCCAACCAGTTCATGAAATCTTTCTCTAAAATATCTTCAGCATTAGGATGAACAATCATTTTTCTACCAATTTCATTTATAAGAGGAAGTGTCACTATTTCCAATTGCTTTCCAGGCTCTTCAGTAGTAGAATTTTATTGTAAGACTCCTCCTAACTCAATCATATTTTTCTTTATCAATTCCTCCTCTTTCTCCTCTTCATTCCTACATCAATATATTCAACATCCTTTTACATTGCAACATCTGGGACTGAAGATACTCCAACTATTTGATCATGCATATCATCCCCAACTTCCTTTGCAATCTCCCCTTCTTCCATCTCTGCATCTTTTTTCTGGGTTTCATTATTCGCTAATGCTTGAGATGATTATTGAAGATAAGCAACATCATGTATCCCATGTTGTGTCATAACTAATAATTCCTCTAGAGTTGGAGGAGGGGGATGAGTGAATTTTGGAGAACATGGAGGAGGTCTAGGTGATATAGTTTCTATACCAGCTGAGGGAAATATGAATGAGGTTGTCTTAAGTGACGACATCACAATTTCTTATTTAGTTCTTCTTTAGAAGAAATATCTTGAATAGAAGGAGTGACAAATGATGATTCCAATAAAATAGAAGTATCCTTTAGGATAGCTACATAAATCAATAGATTCTTTATCTGTGCTCTCCTAATTGGATTTAACTTTGTAGCCATCCTACTACTCTCCCTTGGAGCTTCCTTTCTCTTCTTGCTTTCACTGACACCTTCCTTATTCTTAGTGCATGTATAAGTTATCTCCTTCATTATTGATTCCTCAAGGTAATAACCTTGAATAATAAATCATTAAGAGGTGTGGAGAAACACCTTGGATTTCCTTTCCACGATTGATTTCGAAATGTGAGTAACTAGAAGAAGAGGAGCACTATCACCACCTTCATCATAGTAAGCACCAGAAATAACTTTCCCTTTATATGTGAGTTCTCCTGGAAATTTAGCCAATAAAAACTCCAAAATTTGTTATGAAGTCAGTTGGCTATAATCTCCTTTCCTCACCTCAAATTCATCTTTGCAATCAGCCCAAAATATTTCCAGTGTTGTTAAGTGTGCATTACTGAATGAAACTTATTTTTTGGCTATATTTCTATAATTGAAATTCACCCTTGCCTTGAAGGAAATCTGATTATAAAGGAGATATATATCCTTTTCTACATTTATTTCCTTATGAATTTTTATACAATGATATTTCCCAATCACAATAGGAAATTGCACAACTGATCTATGGAAACCTTTTTACAAATCATGGAGCATAGTTAACTATCTACATAACTCAAGAAAAATGCATTTGTCACTCGGATATCTGGGAAAATTCAATGGAGCATTTGAGAAATGATAGACTCTTAGATATGTGAAATGAGAAAATTGGATAAAAATGCACCCATAAGTTTGAACTGCATTCCATGCTTCATCATTCACTCTCTTGGCTCTTAAGTTAAGATTAAGCCTACAAATGACCTCATACAAGAAGAATTAATTAACGTGTTTATATTCTTTGAAGTATTCTGGTAATGTAAACCATGGATAATATTCATAAATGGGATTATGAGTTAGTATACCAATAGTCCTAAGTTTGGGAAGATTTCCCTATGCTACTATAACATATATAAGATAAGATGTCATATTAAAATCTAGATATTGAATAACATTACTCAAATGAAAATCAATATTTTCATAGATGATTTCATCCCAACTGATCCAAGTATCAAGTTTTGTATTCTCAACCTTCCATAGTAAATAGTACTTCCATGTATAAAAATGCTTTGCGTTCTTCTCACCATTAAATCTGCAAAGCACATGAATTAGATCAGATCTCACAATCGATTAGGGGAATCTAGAAGCATCTTTTGATTTCTTTAAGTAATTTAAGTTCATGCTCTTAATTAAATACTTTGTCTTACTTTCCCAATACCCATTGAATTTCTCCATGCTAATACTCAATGCATTTCGTGTAACTAGAATTTTCAAGGAAAATTTGAAGAAATGAGTGTCTAGACTTCACACCAAGTCACCGACATCATTCTTGATTGTTCTAGTATGAGAATCATAATGCTTGGTACAATCCAACACAAATAATGGCAACTAAAAAGTGCTTGGAAAGGAAGCTTCTTTAATTAATCCACTTTGGGTCAATGCCCTCATTAAAGGTGTTTGATTTTTAGCTTTAGATATTTCTATTAATTCAAAAACTATAACATGAAGAATGTTTGTATCTCCTATTCCACATAGCTTGGATGTAATGTAGGTTTCCAGACTCATACTTCATCTTATCTTCCTTACTTTGGCTTTTCTCTTACCTTTCCTTACCCTGAAATTCTCTTCAATATCCAAATTTGGGTTTTCTATGATCATAGAAGTTTCCTCTTCTTCCCCTACATTTCCTCCTTTTTCCCCTAACCTGTCACTTACTTTAATTGGCTCTTCTCATTTTTTAGACATATGCTCTCTTCTGGGTGACCAACATGCTTTAAATTATTACAAATTAGAAACTATTTTTTCTCTTAAAATAGTGATCTTCAAGTCAATACATGCTTAATTCAATTGCATGTAGACACTTAGACTTAATTTATTCATGCAATCATGTTAAAAACATCTTGGAAGTTAAGTTCTAAGTGAATGATTGAAAAATTTCAATCTGCAGTTCATTGCGCATTTCCAGGGTACAATTACTTGAGACTTGCAGTTTATAATCCTAAGCAATTAAAATCTGTGTAATGAATTAGAAAAAAATCTATTTAAATCAGTTTAATAAATAGCAAGTAATGGATTGTTGGTTCACCGCAATGAATAAGAAGTAGTGTGTAATTGGTTTACCGCAAAACATATCAGATAAGTAACAACAATTTCATTCACCACAATATGAAGATGTAGCAAGTAGTCACATTGACACAATGAGTGGAATAAGTAATGGCAATATATATCGATGTAAAGAGAATGATTTATGGTTATCTCACATTACTTTACGTCTAAAAAAAAAGTAAAGTATATTCAAATCAATGCTGAACTGTGAAGAGCATTTGCGAATTTTTTGTACTACTCTACTTTTTAAATAAAGGCAAGTAGAAGACAATTAAATTGAAGCAAAGAATAATAAGGGATACTTTGCGGTGATTTTTTATTAATTTACTGCCATTACAAAAATCAGAAAAGCACATCTAAATCAACACAATGAATAGAAAAATGATTGGCGGTCTTTTCATAATACTTTACTCCCTTTTTGCATAAACAAGTAAAAGACTTTCAATTCACTGCAAATCAAGTAAGATAATTTTAGAAGTAAAAGAAGTACCACAATGCACAATGAATGGGGAGTATATTTTGTGTTTTTATTACTTTAATTTACTTTAATTACAAAATCAAGTAGAAGTTAGTCAAATCGACGCATTACAAGACAAGCAATAGTTATTCCAAATGATGCAAAACATGGGATTATGAGCTATGTAATTCAACATAGTTTTTTTAAACAACTTTACATCCATTTCGAAGCAATGAGTAACATTAATCATGACCCCCATAGTCCTAAGGAAACCATGAATTATTTTACGGTTTTCAAACACCACTTTACTTCCCAAAGTCTAACAATTAGAGGACGCTGCATTCAATGCAAAACAAGTAAGAGAATGATTTCTACGTAATACAGAAACCATGGGAAAAACATGAAGGGAAGTAGAATTTCCAAGCTACTTTACTCTACTTAAACATGAGAGAAGACAAGCAACCCAAAAACCTCAAAAAATGAAGAAGGAAAAACATATACCCAGGGCAAAAAATGATATAAAATTTAATGTCATTCTATTAGAGGTAACAATGATCTTGGAATCATAACCAAGCCCTAATGCCAACTAAAAAATCCCTAAACTTTGAATCATTAACATAATATAGAAGGTAAGAACAAAAATGAAATCAAAAACTAAACCTAGAGGAAAGTAAAGCAAGGAGAGAAAAAAGAAAAACAATCTACCAACCTTGCCTGTTAATGGGTTGGAACTGGTTCATGCAAATTCTTCTGCAATCGATCGCTTGAAGTTTCTTGGGGTATACCAGGTCAAGAACTTCTCTCTTCTCCACAAGAAAATGTGTGACTCTTATGTGGAATTAATTAGATATTTGATATTTTCCACGTCATTAAATGTTGATCGTACAAGTACCATGTCAGCCCTCTATTTATGTGGATTTTTAAAACATCTTTACTTCAAAAAATTTAAAAGAAGTAAAGTTATCTCAATTCACCGATAACCTAGGTTTCTTAGTTAAGTAGAATTTCAAGATTACTTTACTTTTTTTAGCTGAAGTGAAGTAAATATATTTGGATTCAACACAATGAAATGATAAGTAGTCATGTGGGAATTCAACACAATGAAAGGGATTAGTTTGGCGGTGTTTAGGAACTGATTTACTTGTCTTAATAATAAGAAAAGTAAAAGCATATGAGTTTATTGGAATGAATATAATAAGTAAATCATGTTGAGTTTAATTATAAACTAGGGAAAATAATATAGTTATGTGGTGTTTGAAAACTACTTTACTTGATCAACAAAAGCACTCCAAATCAAGGAACATAAACAATTTTGAAAAGCCTAATAGCTTAGGAGAGATTTTTTTTTATTTTCTAAGGATTTTTAGGGAACTTTAAATACATGAATATTTCACAAGTCACACCAAGAAACTTCCTATAACCTCTTGAAGAATCATCATGCACTCCTGTAACCTAGATGAGTTAAAGCAACAATCTAAACACACGAAACAAAACATAAGAGTCATATACAATCATGAACACAACTCATCACAGGTCCTGAAAAACTTAAAATTTAAAAGGGTTACCACAATATTTATGAAATAAATATTGGGGACACCACCCCTATTACACTCAAGGTAATGGAGAGGCAGAATCCTTGAACAAGACTCTTGTTCACATCATGGACAAGACGGTTAACAAAACTATCCGTAATTGGCACCTTCAAATCCATCCTACCATCTAGGCTTATAGAACATCCATTTACACACCTACTAGTCCAACTCCATATTCCATTTTTTTTTTGGAACGGAGGCCATCTTTCCCCTTTATATTGAGCTTCCCTCTTTGTGCATATCCTTGAGAGATTATCTAGACAAAGAGGAAGACTATAGAGAGGCTAGGTTGATAGAGCTAAAGTTACTAGATGAGAAGCACCTCCATGCATTGGATCACCTTAAAGTGTATCAGAACTGAGTGTTCTAGAGATATTAAAATGTGTCATACCTCTGAAATTTGAGGCAAGAGACCTTGTCTTGAAAGAGAATTAGTTCAACACAAAAAAGGAGCGAGATAAGAAACAAAATTTTGAAGCTAACTAGTTGAGGCCATATGTTGTGGTCACTAAATTTCATTTAGGTGCATATAAACTTACCTATCTTTATGGCTATGAGATTAAGGAACCCATGAAATCCATGCATATCAAGTGTTTCAATGCCTAAGCATGGAGGTCTTTAAAAAAATTAAAAAGTATAAAAAATCATAAAAAGAAATGGAAAAGTAAAGAAAAATGAATTATTTTAAGAGTGAAAACAACGTAATGGTGGCACTTTGGACAAGTCCTTTGGTGAAAAATAATTTTTGGTGCTGTAGAAGGATTTTTTATTCACAAGCATCTCACACCTAGGGGCATGATAAATTCTTCCTAATTTAGTTCTATGCCTTATCTGAGATCATTTTGAGCCTATCCTTTATGGCCTTGATCCGGCTAGTCCTATTCTTATAAATATGCATGAATTATTCCCATAATACATCCCCATATATCATTGGGGGAATCCATATATCTTCATTTTATTGTCCATGGTTCTGGGAAAACATCAAAAAAATTCAAATAGGAATCACTAGAACAAACCCAAAAACATTATAAGATTATCTCGTGAAAATACCAAAAAAACCCAAAATGTATCGAAAATGCTCCTTACAAACAAAGTAGTGTTTCCTTTCTTGTTTATTTGTTTGTGCATGTAGTGAGTTATATTACATTATTTTTAGATTAGTGTGTTCTTTACTTGATTATATTAATTCCTACTTTAGATTGTTGTGTTGTTTAGTATATGTATAATTTGTTTTGTTAAATGGTTCTTTGTGTTTGTTTTATTTTCTTGTAAATTGTGTGTTTTCATAACATCATCAAATATTTCATCATATCTAATATCATACCATCATCACATATCAATAAAATTATAAGCTACATCATCATAAAATGAATTCAAACATTTATGCTAAGCTAACATCATATAATATCATCAATGGGGAAATAATGATTATTTTTATCCCCCCCATCATAAACCATAATAAAAACATGGGCTAACATGTTATCTCATAAAAAAACATGATAATCATCAATTTCCACCATCATCATCATAAACATGTCAAAAAAAACAATGTCCATATATATAAAGTGTCTCAATGTAATCAGATATAAAAACAAGCCATTACGGGCATGGATAAAAAATGTTTGCCTTCATTACAAGACATATACAAAAAATAAATACATGTGTAGAATAAATGAGTCAACCCGGACTCTCACCAACACTAGGATTTCTTTATCTATGGATTGGTAGAGGAATATGGCTAGGTGGAGGCATCTCCAATGATCTACTTGACTTGGATGGTCTATGTGATCTAGACCTAAATCGACTTCCTACAATCTAAATATAAGGAAGTTCCCTTTGTGTCTCCAGAACTGCACCATGATATAAAGATCTATAATAACTAGCATCACCTGTAGTTACTATAAAATCATAAACTATATCCCTAGATCTAGCTGAATCAACTGCATGATGTAAAGCATCACACTCTCTTGTAATATGGGCCACATCGACCCTCGATTGTGTCCTCTCTGGAACGAGATGATATCGCGTAGCTATAGCCTGATCCCTCTCTATGATGGCCTACTATAAATACTACCTAAGATCCACCTAACCTACTGACCCCTGCTTTATTTGTCATTATAAGGTCTGAACTATAATAAAGGGTACATCACACTACATCATATCCATATCCCTTTATATCTGTAAAGTTACCACTAATGTCCCACCTACTCCTAGTATCACTCTTTATCTTGAGACTGGTATATGTGTCTGTGGTGGCCTCTGTGTGGCCCCCAATCCGTCACCATATCCATCATCTCCACATACTGCTATAAGCCCTATAATGGTACCTAATGAATCAATGGGCCCTGTGCCACCTGTACATGAACCTATTGTATCATTGGTATATGTATATAGGGAGGTACCTGTAGAGCCTATTGTACCTATGGTTGTGCATGTCCTGGTACCTATCCATGTATTTGTGGACCCTGTGCTTCCTAGAACTCATCCTTGGCCTCCTGCTAGCCTAATTAGGCCCTGTATTGCAAGGCTTGGCCTCTGATTCTTGTGTTTGTTGTTGTTATATTGACTTTTATTATTTACACTAGAATGGTGATGCCATGAGGCATCATAGTCACATACTAAGCTAGATAGTATGTTGTGGTCCAAGAGTCTATTGGATGAATGACAAAGACCTGGAAGGAATACAAGTGCATCGAATAGTTGTACTTCACCAAAGTGTAGGAGTTGTGAGATTGAAGCAAGCAAGCTTTGTAAAGAAATGTGCATGCATATGAGAGCTCAAGATTTAAAAAATGGAGTAGAATGGATTGCTTGGCTTGGATTCTCATAGGTGAAAGGAGGTGAGTACAAATAGGGGAATGAATGTGTAACTCCCATGTAAGAGAATATTCCTCCATAATGGAGAAGAGGATTTACTTTCCCAAATGAGAATTAACTCTTATGACAAACACATATGACAAATTCTGTAAGAGAATCTATCATAACTAAGATAACACCTAGATCCATGTCCACCTAAGTGAGATGACTCACCTGGTGAGGTGGAACAAAACTAAATAAGTGAAGAAAAATACCACCTACACCAACACCCCCCTTCATCATAACTTAGGATGAGGCGGAAAGTTAGAAATGAGAAATGGGTCTTGACACAAAGCCTAATGAGGTACCCACGTATAAGAAAAACTTGAAAAGTGGAGTAAAAGGAGAAAACCCAGTGGGAAAAAATCCCCCTAAAAGAGAGACAAGTCCAATCTCTAATCTAAGAAGGATGCCAAAGATGGATCCTAGCCACAGATGATCCTGTAAAGGTACCCATGTACAAAGAGGAAATCTCTAGAAAAAAGAAGAAGAGAGAAGAAGAGGGAGATGAGACGAATGCAGAAGATGCCATAGACGGATCTAAACTCTGCAGCTCTAGGAGGTCTCCCAAAAGAATGTCGATGATGAGATCCTCTACCTCTAGACTGAAAAAGAGCCACCCACAATGAATGGTTTGCCTACCCTTAGGAAGGACAAAAATGATGTGTTGGAAGTCTACCCACTCTATGAAGGAAACTAAAGGCAACAACACAAAGAACTCTAAGTCTGGTCCATGAAAGTGTGACATAGGTCTAACAAGTGAGTGCAAAGGAACCGAAGGTAATGTCACGAGTGCAGAACTATCAGAGTGTGAAGAGTGAACACCCACAGAAAGGATGTCGAAGTGATGTGAAGGTAATAGAACCCCCACAACATAAAAGGGATCCACAAGTGAGGGTGGATCAATGAAGGTCTCTAGAAAAGTTGAAGTGGTAAGAGTCCCAGAAGGGGCACTCCCAACAATGGAGATAATGAACTCCTCTAAAATACTTATAGATGGATGATGAACCTATAGTACATCACAAGTGTACACTGTGAAAAGATGACCAAGGTCAGGTAGATACTCATCCCAATGAGGGGGCTCAACAAATAGAAGAGCAATGTTAGATAGGTATGAGTCATCTAATGAAGGTAGAGGAGTGAAAGGGGCCTCACACCCTGAAGGTGGAAAAGAGGCGGGTATGATGAATGTAGGAGACTGCTTGATATCTGATGAGATGTGGGATGTGTCAATACTCTCTGGAATAGCGAGAGAGGAGAAGAGTCCTCTGTAGCTCTCGACATTAGAGATGGGTGCACAATCCTCATCATCAGAAGTAGAACCAAGTGAGTCTATGTCAGTGGAACTACCATCACATGAAGAAGAGGAGACAACAGGATCAGCAACAACAACAATGGTGACAGTATGTGAAGGGTCTCTATAGACGGACTGAAGAATTCTCTAGACATGGTGGGGAGGATGAGAGTATGCCACATGAAACCAGAGAGATTTGGAGATATGCATCATAAAGTGACCAAAAACATGGTCGCAAGTGTCAAGAAAGTCCTCCAGATGATAATGATTAGTGGGTGTAGGAACTGGCCCAAGTAAGAAGGGTGAAAGACCCTTGTGAGTGAAGTAACGTTCCATGGAAGCACACCAAGATAAATAGTCCCCTCTCTCGGTGAGAAGTGGCGGAGGCTGTAAAGAGATTCTATAACGCTCAAGTCTAGAAAGAGAACCCTCCATGATGCGGAAGCAAGAAGTGCAAGGTGCATAAAAGCAAGACGTCAGACTCGGCCAATAATGCATCTGCATGTAAAAGCCCAAGAGTATTAGTGAACCCCCAGAATGTAGCACTTTATAAAGTAGTGCATTTACAAAAAATAATAATGTCATCACATAATGTGCGAGAAATCATGCAACTTTGACTAAAGAAGTGCTCAAAAGCGAGCAACGAGTCAAAAGTTATAACAAAAATATAATTCCCGCAACTGATGGAAAATGCCAATGAACTTTGCAAACTTGATTTAAAAAGTGCACGAAATGGGTGCAAAGGGTTTCGTATGGTTACTCATTGGAAATGGAATCAAATTTTAAAAAGGTTTTTTTTTCTTGTGAGGGGGGATTAGCCTCCTGCCAACCCTGGATCTCACCTCCGTCTTTGACATATGAATGAAGGACATAATACAAGCAATATAAAGCCTTAAAATTATTATAATGCCATAATAAGATTTTTTTTGCCTTAAAACATTAAAAATAGATTGTTTTAACTGCCAAAAAAGTTCTAAAAAGGGAAGGAAGTGCTAATACCAAGCTGTTTGATGGCTCTCTAGGGCGAGTTAGATGAGTGGACTCCGAGTTGAGCAAGGTTCAAAACCGAGTTTGTATTACAAAATACCACCAAGTGATTAGTCAAAGTGACTATAAATCAAGCCACATATCAGGTGTCATCCACTTCATGCAAATAAAACCTGAGTTGTTTGAATGTAGAATTCCTCGCAGGGTTCCAAGTAATCACCGAGTAGAGTGGGTTGTGTAAAAACCATCCAAGGATTCAACTCCATGTTGAGGAGAGCTCGGGGCCACGTGTTGGAGAAAAATAAAAGTAACGGTTGACTAGAGTAGACCTCCATGTGGTAGGGAGTCACAGAAATAACGTCTAAAATAGCTGAGCAGAGTAAAAAAATGTTGAGCAAGGCCCACACGCCAGGGGGAAGCTCTAGGTAATAGTATAAATCCTTAAAAATTAGTGGTATCTAAGCGAGGCCCAAATAACAACCATGGAACATGCACAGTTGCAGAGCCAAGATTTTCCAGTGAAGAACACAACCAATGATGAGAGCAGAGCATGCAAGCTCAAGCCCAAAAGTAATGCAGGTGGTGAGATAACAAGGCAGAGTGCATAGACCCAAGTTGATTGTTACACTAGTTACATTTGATGTACCAGTTGATAATGCAAAAGTTATAAATGCTCGAGTCACCAAAGCATGATGAGTAAGCTTTGAGTTCAGGATCAAAATGCCTTGAGTGAGCTGGTGCTACATATAATTGGTGTTTGGTGCTGAGTTACAAAAAATGAGTTGTCAAGCAATGCATGAGCCCACAAAGCTGATAACCAAGATGATGAACCGAAAATGAGTCAATGCACCCATGATCCCGGGTGTACAATGAAGAAGGTTGAGATATGGGACAACTTGGTCCTTTGAAAAACAACCCTTGAACCTTTCAACCACCATAACCTCTACAACTTCAAACCTTCAAGTTTTCCCTATTCTAAAAAGACAAAAAAACCAGCAAGGAGCACACTAACAAACCACAATAAACCACTAGAATCTTGAAATATGCAAGTAGAGTACATGAAAAAGCGAGAGCTTGCATAAGAAACTACATAGTGGAGCAATGATGGTGAGTAGGTTGATTATAGTCCTTGAGCTCTGATACCATGTTAAAAGAATGACGAAGACCTGTAAGGAATACACGTGCATCGAATACTTACACTTCACCAAAGTGTAGGAGTTGTGAGATTGAAGCAAGCAAGCTTTGTAAAGCAATGTGCATGCATATGAGAGATCAATATTGAAAAAATGGAGTATAATGGAATGCTTGGATTGGCTTCTCATAGATCAAAGGAGGTGAGTACAAATAGGCGAGTGAATGTGTAACTCCCATGTAAGAGAATATTTCTCCATAATGGAGAAGAGGAGTTACTTTCCCAAATGAGAATGTAACTCCTATGACACACTTACACATATGACATATTCTATAAGAGAATCTATCATAACTAAGATGAAACCTAGATCCATGTCCACCTAAGTGAGATGACTCACCCGGTGAGGCGGAATAACACTAAATAAGTGAAGAAAAATAACACCTACACCAACAGGGTCCACTACCTACACTCGTCAATCCAATATCTGTGGGAAGACTCCATAGAAAATCTACAATGTTAGTCTTGGTTTTATGCATGGTCCATAATTAAATGTCTTGTGCACTACTCGCACGTGTTGAAAACTAGGACACTAAGAAGGGGGGTGAATAAGTGTCTTCTCAAACTTTTCTATACATTTACATTTCCTTATGCTATGAAGAACACATGAAATCAGACACAAGAAAATAACAGAAGAGCACACAAAGACAAATTATTTAATGTGGGAAACCCAAATTGGGAAAAAACCCACTAAAATAAAGAATTAGGCTTAGGACTAAATTGTCCTATATCAGTTACATTGATTTCATGGTTGAAATTCTACTCAACCTGGAGCTGCAACTCCTAGGTTTTACTAATCTACTACTCATTATAGAGGAATCAACCCCCAACAATTTAAGTAGATACAAATGATATTTAGTAAGAAACTAATTACAAGGAGGATGAAACTTTGTAGATGCTAAGATGCAAATTATACTTGTTCATTCAATTTGGTCACTCTTGATTTACTATCTTACAGAAATGATAATGACCTCTAGATTAGCACACTTTTCTTTATCTTATCTGCTTCACAATTCTGCTCCTGATGCACTCTCTTTTGATCATATGACTTCATTCAGTATCTGTCATAAAAGGATTCTTTTACTCACAAATTCTTTTCCTACTTCAGACCCTTAACAAGCTGCAAAGATCCTTTCTCTATGTCTCTTGAATAATCTTTATCTCTTGAATAATCTCATTCAATCCATTATTCATTCAATTTTCAAACCTTTACACATGTAATTATTCATAATGAATCACTATGTTTTGATATTGTTCTATCCTAATCATCAAATAAAATGCAAAGCATTGCCTTCTATATGCTATTACAGTACTTATTGCTTTCATGCATAGTTTCCTATCAAACTTAAAAAATGGTTGCATTCACCATGATTAGAAAAACTGGTCTCATACTCCTACTCTTTTAATGAGCACCGATTCTTCATTCAATTTATAGTCACAATGATCATAATCTCTGAATCTTCATGTTTCTAAGTTCATTTATAGTCACAAAGGTTTGTGCATAAGATTTTGTAGAAATCTTCTTCATAGATTCAAATATTCACTCAACTTCAAGTGTTCACTTTCATTAGTTCACTCACACACAATACTTCCATTCTAATCATTTAGTCAAATGCTACCTTCCTATCAAACCTCCCCTTAAGTATTCAAGCAATCTTCTACTTGATATTTGTTCACTCTTCTCTTTCAACATCTATTCATCATTCACACCTCCACATGCATGTTTGTTTGTACCTTCACTCAACTTTATTTCACACACCTTATATTTTTGTGATCAACATCTACACACACTCAGTTTTTCTATATAACTAAGAACATTATAAAAAAACTTTATTTTCTCTTTCTCATACTCTATCATGGCCTTTCACATTTTATCTTCAAACTTGTTCAAGATCTACTTTCCATCACCTTTCAAATTCTACCATCTGGTAATTTTCTTCCTTTAAATATTGTACATACAAGATACCCTGATCTATTTTTATTTATTTTAACTGACTCTAAGTCTCTAAAATAACTCGAGTAAGGATGCAAGGATATTAAAGTTTTTAACTTGCAAAGATTTTAAGTTTGGCATCATTTCCTTGATGACATTAGTCTGTGACTCTTGAGATTCTCTATGAGCTCCTACACCTTGAGAGGAAAAATCCAAATCTAATGTCTTTTAGGATTCTTGAATACTCATTTGTTTGAGTTAGATAGTCACATGACCTTAAATATCCATCACAAAACCAAATTTAGTCTTAGCACCTTTAATGAAAGTCAAATATTTTGTGTTGTGCATTGGACCAAGTCACCACTAGATGAAGGAGAAAAATTGAGATACTTTGTAAAGTCCTTTATATGTCATATAAGTCATATTTCATTGTTTACAAGTTTGTTGAAAGAATTTTATATCAGGACTATAAATTGAGACACATTTCATATGGATTGTGTGCGTTTATCATGAATATTTTGCATTTTTAAACCACAACAAGATCATTATTATGTTGGGAGAGTTCCTACAAGATGTTTGAAACATATGTATGGAGTCTTGGAACGTTGAAAATGTATATTTTTCATTGCATACTAGATTTCACTCTTTCCATAAAAATGGAGGATGTTCTAGAGAAGAATTTCATTGAATTATTCCTCATATTGAGATGAAACCATATAAAATATTTTTCAAATCCTTTGTGCCTCGAAGATAGAGAAATTTACAAATTTTCACACATTCTGACTACGTAAAACTCAATATTTGATCAAATTTGTTTTCCAAACTCTATAACTAAGGTTTCCTTCCCTTTAGCATCTTGAGGGTTTATAAAAATGTATTTCTTGATCATTTATCGATGAAAAATAAAAATTCCACTTGTTGTGGACATGTGAAAGTTTTCTTCATCTCTTCTAATCAATTTTCAATCTAGGACTCCTCCCAATAGCTTCCAGAAAACAAAACATGCATGTATAGTGTAGCACAATATAATAGTGTTGTAGCAGTTAAGATACAATTTGAATTTTATGCCTAGGAGATCATTATAATTCATTTAAGGAAATGAATTAACCATTTTAAGACTCTTCACAGTGATTAGAGAACCTTACTACTTCATCATTCAAAAACCAATTTGCTAATCTTGCACCAACACAATGGAATGCAGTTTGCATTGTGTCCATAATTTGGCTTCAAAAATTTCAAGTTACCTTTGATGTATTCAACACTTATGAATACATAATTTTGAGTTGAATTCTTACTTATAACTCCCTATAATTATAATAATGTGCTATACAAGTTATTAACCATGTTCTCCAACTCAGAAACTGGTCTTTATAACTTGTCCTAGAAGATACTTTGAGAACCATAAGCTCCATGGATCCTTTCTACTGAACTTTGAGAAATATTGAGTTTGTATTATGAATGATAGTAATGGATAAAAATATTGGAATCTTGTTACTATCACCATTTGATTCATGATCATGTTTCATGATTGTTCTATCTCACAACAAGCTTGTAGACCCAACATGCACACCCTAAAGAGACTTGAACTGAAGCTACCATACTTGAATGGAATTAATGCCATAAAATTACTTGGATAAACCATTAAACATCCTTTAGAATCTTGGAATAAATCATACTAATGAGTTGAAGCTAAATAAAAAACGTTTTCTATCACTAACTTAGGAAAGTGCCTCAGAGTGACAAGAACATAACTAGAAAAACGTTCATAACTTCTCTAAAAATTATCCTTTTTGCTTGAAATTTTTTGTAGTATCTCAAGCTTGGAATCATCTAAAAAAATTAATTCTTTGATTTATCTTAAGGATCCACTATATATTTTTCTTAAGTGTTAAGAATCCAAACATCTTCTTATGCATTTTTCAAAAATCCTATTTTAGAAAAACTAGCATAACTTTCACATAAATTCTTAAAAATTGATTAAATTTAGATTGAAGCACAAAAATGTACCCCTCTACATGATACATAGTAAAAATTTCCATATATATGCATGTATGATTCTATTCTATCTCATTTTCATCAATCTACCTTGTCAGTTCTCAAAGCCAATTTCTATGAGCTTTTGAATTTTTCCTCCAGAAGATAAAATAAGTCTATTTTTTTCTCACAAATTCACTAGAAAATATTCCTTGGATTTTACCATTCTTATTTTACCTTTTCATGACTCGTACCAACCTATCACATCTCATGAAGCTCCAGAAATAAGACTAAAAAAGATAGTTTCAACTACAACTTCCACAAAATGACCTGATACACCCTGTAAGATTTATTAACCATGCTTAAAAATTTATTTATGACCTGTAGATAATTTGAAACTAGAAAGAAAACCTATACTCTCCCTTTAGAGATCACCCAGAACACTATTTGAGCTTGTAGCACCTTGAAACCAACCTAAAACCATCTTGAATGATCAATACACCACTAATAAGTCACTACCAATAAAACTTCATGCATCTAAATAAACTTCACTTCATCACTCATTTCTTTTTCATCAATTCCACTTGATATCAATGACAACACCAATAACTAGGGTTCAAAAGTATCCCCCTTTGTCATTGATGGCAACACACTCAGAAACCTTTAATGGAAAACTCACATCACCTTTCCCTCTTGGTTTTTGATAGCATTATCTCCCCCTTTGACATCTATGACAAAGGGTTATTGGCCACTTGACATGAAACAATGATAGTTAAAGATAAGGAAACATGAGTAAATGAACTTACATGTCCACAATCTCTCCTTTGGATGGTGTTTTCTCTTTTGACGTTTTCTTGACTAAGACAAACTCCCCCTTAACACTAGTACTCTTCTCTTCACTCCCCTTGAGTTTATGAAATCACTTATCTTGTTGTAAATATAGAAATTTGTCTCTTAACACTTCTTGCATCCTGTAAGGATGATTAAAATAGTTAGGAACTTCCCTAAACTAAATTTTAAGCTCTTATATCGATATCTTGATGTGGCATTTCAAGTGTATACCTAACATGATTTTCCCTTAAATAAAGATAAACAAAAAACATATCTTCCATAGAATTTAGGGCACCTTTTAGGACAATAAATAGTACTCCCCTTCTCATAAAGACTTTTTTCACATCTGAGGAACATTAATGAGAATTGTAGTACCATATTAGGTTGAGTATGAGCTGTGAGTCATATTTTGACACACATAATACCAATATACTAATTTATCAACATACCTCTTCTTCTATTCATCGCATGAACAAACATTTTTTAATCTTATCTAACTAAAAAGAACTCACTTCATACTATATTTATCATACTCCACATCTTATACAACTGTATATTGTACCTTTTGTTTTGACAACTTAAATATGAGTCATCAAATGAATCATGCCAAACTTACTGCATTTGAGATCAACCTCCCTACAACATCTGGACTCATAAAACTTTTTCACATGTAATGAAAAACTCCTTTAAACATAGACTCATCAAGAATTCAATATGTATATGCCTATACCTACAGATATCCAAAACTGACATGTAGTATGAATTTTTCTTGTACATGAAGTCACAAGAGATCACAACAGACTTATATTGTCTAAAAAAATCTTCTCCATATGATTTAAAAGTTCAAAATACCTTTATTGATTCCTATATCAGTGTCTGTGTATAAATAGACTCAACACAATGAAGAAATATTAACAGTCACACTTGTAGATGCTTGAAAATTGACCTCTTAATGTTATTTTCTTTGATAAAACATACTTTATGCTATACTCCATAACTGAAATCCTCATCAAATTAAATTATGTATGAGGAATAACCATTTCTTACTCATACCACACCCTTAAGAATATTATGCACATACATGACCCTTGAAGAAACTCTGAAGACATGAAACTGAGACTTATATGCCTACACCTGAACAATTCACAGTTCACACTGCTCATGACAAAACTTTCAAGCAATTTGACTATATTATGAAAAACTAATAATTTTAATACTGCCACATTCTTATTTATGTTTTAGAAGTTCTAAGAAAACATCATAATATTCACTCTACCTTCTTTAATTCACCAACTGTAGATACACAGTTAACTAGCCCATGAATAAAGTGAAATAAATCCTAAAATTTCATGTATACACTTTAAAAAGAAGATCATACCTATTTTTAACACCCATTTGTCTAGAAAACATCCATCAAAATCCTTATGAGCACATTCCAGAAGATACACTCCCAATTTGCAAGAAACTCATCTCAGAATTATGTCTTTCAGAAACTTTACAGTGAGCTTCTACTAATGTAAAGAGTTCCAGAAATATTATGTATTTTCAGGTCCTAAAACCTCATGGTTCCTTTATCCCTTCATTTATATATTCACTGTTCAAAATTTTATCTTCTAACTCCATCATTTGGTCCTCTAAAACCTAGTTTCCTTTTGTATCGCTTACTATGGACTGTGACAATCCAGTTAGGGAAGAGAAGTAGAAAATTGCACAATTTTTTCTATTATGACCACAAAAATTCATTAACATCATTTTCATATCATTACCAAAACACTCGAATAATTATATACTTGATATGAAACCATGTATGACATTTGCATACCTGAAACCTTTTTGGAAAACTCTAGAATTCTCATGTTTTGAACATTTCTTGGCCATAGTTCATTTCTTGAAGTGATGTACTAATCAAACCAACTCTTGAATACACTATCCATCTTTTCAGAGAACCTTAAACACATTTAGGGATATATAAACACCTATATGTCACATGACACATATCCTAAAGGCATACACACATCCCATAACTCAAGCTCAGACAACCTATATAGACAACATTTATATGTTGAGACCCTAGATGACCATTTATACTTCTAAAACACCTTCAAAACTTCATACTCACCATGGAATCTTCAAAGACATATGGGACATCACATTACAAGCCTTGTGACATTATTCTAACTCAAACTTATCACCAACACTACACAGACTACATACCCCTTTCAATACTCGTTGAGTATAAAATTCAAAGACTATGGGGACAAAAATCATGAGATCAAGGCACTTGAAGCTCATGATTATATCATGACACACCATTTGAATCCTTGAGAAACCAATTTCACATATGAAAATAATAAGGTTAGCCTTGATACTACAACTCTCCTAACTCATACTTGTCCAAAACAACCAACTTGCTTATCGACTCAAGACACTCTCTTGAAGCCAATTTTTTCTTGACACCAACCTTGACACACTCAAATACTTCAACTTGTGCTATAAATTTAACATGGAGTAAGATAAACATATTGAAACTAACATACTGTTGATGCAAAATCACAACACCCCCTGGATGCTGATCAGATTTCTAGTTTGATCATTCGAAGCATCCAGTGTGATTGCACAACATGGAAACCTCTCTCCAAGTGTGGGACTTGTAAAATGAGAGAGGAATCTCCAGATTAGAGGCTGGTTCCTCCTCCTAAACTACCTGCCACAAGCTATTCCAGTGCAGGCAAGCTAATCTAATCCTAATCTAACCACCAAGGGGACATGGAGAGAGAGAAAAGAGAAAAGAACAAAAGCCTACACTAAAACGGTGATACACCAGAGAAGGAGAATGATGAACATCTATCAAAACTACCATGGAACAAGGAGAGGTCAGCAATGAGAAGGATGGAAAGATGCATCATAGGCCCAAGGATAGATTTCACACAGAAAATGTCCCAAAACTCCATGAACACAGCTCCATACTTGTAATAAGCATTAGGACATGCACAAATACCTGCAATGAAGAGAGGCAAGGAGAAAACAAGCAAAAAATGAGCAAGGATGGACAGATGCATCACAAAACACATTTTTTGTTGCTCTAGAAGTTTGCACAGAACATCATTTTAATGGTAAAAGGCAAAAAACACCATTACAGAGCAGGGGAGGAGGTTCAAACTCCATTTTCAACCCTAGGGAAGAAAAAGAAGGGAGGGCAGAGCTGAAAGGATGAACCACTACTTTGGAAAGAAGCCCCTCCTTACAATTTATAATAAGAAAAAGAGAGGGAGAAGAGAGGAAATCTGAAATCTGCCCCAACCACCTCTAGACTGCATTTAAATCATATCATTATGGCAGTAGGTGAGAACCCCAGCGAACCCAAAAGTGGCGAACTGTATTTTGAATTTTTAAGAATTTTTTCTCACCCAATTAAATATATCTAGTTGTAGTTAGATAGAGGACCTCGTAAGCTTTCCAAAAAGTCTAACCTTGCATGAATCCGAGCTCCCAGTCAAAAGTTATGGCCATCTGAATATCTGCGCCAGGGTCTGCTTCCTGTCAGCGCTCAAAACGTTGTGCCTCCCGAAGATGCGCCAAAGGCGCATCCATGTGTGTGTCAACATCCCTTTATGTGCACTAAGGGCGTGGCTTTTTCTCTGTCGACACTTATTTCTGTGTGCCATTTTTGTGCGCCTTGGCGCATACATTTTAGTGTCAACACTCTGTGTCGTGCGCCATTTCTGTGTGCCAAGGGCGCATCCTTTACCCTGTCGAAACTCATTTATGTGCGCCACTTTTGTGCGCTTTGGCACATACATTTTAGTGTCAACACTCTATGTCGTGTGCCATTTCTATGCACCAAGGGCGCATCCTTTACCCTGTCGACACTTATTTCTGTGCGCCACTTTTGTGCGC
The DNA here is from genome assembly GCA_019776745.2 of Taxus chinensis. NCBI lineage: Eukaryota > Viridiplantae > Streptophyta > Pinopsida > Cupressales > Taxaceae > Taxus > Taxus chinensis. Next base: position 432,548,022 of record CM034153.1, on the reverse strand, counting down.
TTTGGCACATACATTTTAGTGTCAACACTCTGTGTCGTGCGCCATTTCTGTGCGCCAAGGGCACATCCTTTACCCTTTCGACACTCATTTCTGTGTGCCACTTTTGTGTGCCTTGGCGCATACATTTTAGTGTCAACACTCTATGTCGTGCGCCATTTCTGTGCTCTAAGGCTATAAATGTCAGGGATTTGAGCTTCTTTGATTTTTATATTCTTTCTGTCTGTCTATATCTACCCGGGGGGGAGATATATACAACACATACCTTGTCAACTTTATATATGTAGCAAACATCCTCAATTGGTGCTTCCTTTCAATCAGTGTACACCTTCAGGAAGCTTAAAGAAGGCATACCATTTTGTCATGACATCTCTGAATAGGAAAAATTCATCAAAATAATCTGATGACTCAATTCTCTCTTTCCTTATCCTTTTCTTCTTGTTTGTATCCTTGAATGCAATTTCTGGTGTGGAAACCATATTATCTGATTTCTCATCTTCTACTTGAGTTCAATATAGGCACACATGTTGCAATTCATGCGCCTGTTCTAATACTGCTAGAGGGATAATTTCTTCATTCTTTGTACTAGAATTGATTTCCCTCTTTCCTTTTCCATCATCTGTTGATGTCTTGTTTGTACTTGCTTCTTATTTAATTGTCTTAGACTACTGTATTTCTTCATAATCTTTCCTTTTTATCTTCTTATCATCTTTTGTTGTCTCAACTTTTGATTTTTCTTCCTTGACCTTACAAATCAATTTTCCTTTCTTCTTTCTGGCATCTCTTTCAACCATGGCTGACTTCATCTTACTATTTGAGTTTTTAGTTATTCTATATACCCTTTTGTCTTTTTTCTGGAATGAATTCAAATTATATTTGAATCTAGGTGGTTCATGAAAATGTCTTGCAAAATTCCCTTATCCATGTAAGTTAGGGAAAATAACCTAATTGTTTTTCACAAAACTGACTTACTAGATCTTCCAGACAATACTTGGCTATATGACATTTTCCTTTACAATTAAAATACACTATGTTCTTCTCATATTCATACCTACAATATCTCCATAGACAGTATTCATCCACCTTTCTTCTACATTCTCTTGCTCTATGTCCAAAAATATTACATGAAAAACAAACTCCATGAAACTTACCTGATAATCTCCTTGCAGATGGATACCTAAAGATCCTCTTGTGCTCTTTGTTTTTGTTCTTGGGATGAAAACATCCTTGAAAATAATTATTTGTTGATTCAAATTTCAAATCCATTTTCTTTATTTGTTCCAACTTTTCTTTTAGGGACTTTACTTCTACATTTAATTTTTCACATTCTCCACTCTTGGCTTGAATAATTGTCTGGCATGTCTCATGTTTTAATTTACCAGAATTTCCTTGTTTACTTTGCAAGATTTCAATCTGGTTAGTAACCTCTGCCAACTCAATATTTAGGATCTTTAGTTCCTCTTCAAATTTAAGGCAAGCAGTTTCTTTATCTTTCAATGCCTTTGACACTTTTTCAACAAATGAAGCCATGTCCTTAACCTTGATTTATTCCTTTAATTATTTTATAAGAGTTCTATCAATTTCATACCTCTTCTTTAACTCTAACTTTTCTGATGTACCCATGCTTATGTCTTCAGGATCACCTCCAAGCTGTTAGGCTTGATTTAGGAGGACCAAGCTCTGATACTAATTGTTGGAAACTAGGACACTAAGAGGGGGGTGAATTAGTGTCTTCTCAAGATTTTATACACATTTCCATTTCCTTATGCTATGAGGAAAACATGAAATCAAAAACATGAAAATAACAAGAGATCACACAAAGACACATAATTTAATGTGGGAAACCCAAACTAGGAAAAAAATCACTAAAACCAAGAACTAGGCCTAGGACTAAATTGTCCTATATTAGTTACATTGATTTCATGGTTGAGCTTCTACTCAACCTAGAGATATAGCTCTTAAGTTTGACCAAGATGCGACTCATTTTGGAGGACTCAACCCCCAATAATTTAACCAGATACAACTGATATTTATTAAGCAACTACTTATAAGGAGGCTGCATCCCCCTCGATGCTAAGCTACAACTTAGACTTGTTCAATCAATTCGGTTACTCTTGATTTATTATCTTACACAAGTAATAGAGACATCTAGATTAGCACACTTTTCTTCGTATTCTCTTCTTCACAATTTTACTCCTGATACACTCTCTTCTGATCAGATGACTTCATTCAGTCTCTGTCATACAATGCTACTTTTACTCACAAATTCTTGTCCTACTTCAGACCCTCAATAGGTTGCAAACATCCTTTATCTCTGTCTCTTGAATAATCTTTGTCTCTTCTTGACTAATCAATTCAAACCCTTGTTTATTAAATTCTCAAACTTGTACACCTATACTTATTCATAATGACTGACTGTGTTATGATCTTGTTCTTTCCTAATCATCAAATCAAATGGAAAGCATCACCTTCTATATGTTATTACGATACTTTTTACTTTCATGAATATTTCCATGTCATACTTCAAAAATATTTGCATTCACCCTGATTAGCAAAACTGGTCTTATACTCCTACTCTTTTCATCAGCACCACTTCTTCATTCAATTTATAGTTAAAATTATCATAATCTATAAATTTTCATGTTTCTAAGTTCATTTACAATCACAAAGGTCTATCCACAAGCTTATGTATAACTCTTCTTCATAGATTCAAATATTCACTCAACTTTCAGTGTTCATTTTCATCAATTCAGCCACACACATAGCTTCCATTCTGATCATTTAAGTGTTCATTTTCATCAATTCAGCCACACACATAGCTATTCATCATTCATAGCTTCACATGAATTTTTTTATGTACCTTAACTTATCTTTCATTCACACACCCTACATTTTTTTGATCAATATCTACACACACTCAATTTTTCTATATCTGCACTCAGTTTTTCTATCTTAAAAACTTATAGATACATACATACATACATACATATGTATATATATGCACGCACACACACACACATATGTATGTATATATATGTATGTGTGTGTGTGTGTGTGTGTGTGTGTGTGTGTGTGTGTGTGTGTGTGTGTGTAACTAAGAACATTAGATAAACATTTCATTTTCTCTTTCTCACACTCTATCATGACCTTTCACTGTCTATCTTCAAACTTGTTCAATCTCTACATTACATAAATTTTTTAAATTCTTCCATCTATTCATTTTATTCCTTTAGGACTCTTACAAACTAGATACCCTGATCTTTTTATTTTATTTTAACTAACTCTAAGTCTACAAAACAACTTGAGCAAGGATGCAAGGCTCTTCAAGTTTGTAACTTAGCAAGATTATTAGTTTGGCATAATTTCCTTGATGACATTAGTCTATGAATCTTGATATCCTCTACTAGATCCTACAACTCGAGAGGAAATATCCAAATCCAATATCTTTTAGGATTCTTCAATACTCATTTATTTGAGTTAGATAGTCACATGACCTTCCATCTCCATCACAAAACAAAATTCAGTCTTAGCACCTCTAATGGAAGTTAGATATTTTGTGATGTTCCTTGGACCAAGTCACTAATGGATAAAGGAGAATAATTGAGATACTTTTCAAGGTCCTTTAGATGTCATAAGATTCATACTTTACTGTTTATAAGTTTGTTGAAAGAAATTTGCACCAAAAATGTAAACTGAGACATGTTTCACAGGTACTGTGTTTTTTTCTTCCATTATCATGAAGATTTTTCATTTTCAAACCAAACCAAGACCATTATTATGTTGGGATAGTTCCTACAAGATGTTTTGAACTTCTACATGGAATCTTGGAACTTTCAAAATGCATAATTTTCACTACAGACTGGATTTCACTCTTTCCATAGAAATGGAGGATGTTCTCGAGAATAATTTCATTAAATTCTTCCTCATCTCGAGATGAAACCCTCTAAAATATTTGGAAAATCCTTTGAGCCTATAATATAGAGAAATGTTCAATCTTTTAGACATTCTGACCGGGTAAAAATCAATATTTGATCAAATTTGCTTTCCAAACCCTAAAACTAAGGTTTCCTTCACTGTAGCAGTTTGAGGGTTATAAAAAACTTATTTCTTGGTAAATTTTTGATGAAAAATAAAAATTATATTTATTTTGGACATGTGAATGTGTTCTTCATATCTTCTAATCTAATTCAAAGCTTATAATCCTCCCAATAGCTTCTAGAAAATAAAACATACATGTATAATGTAGCAAAATATAATAGTGTTGTAGTAGTCAAGATAAAATTTGAATTTTATTCCTAAGAGATCCTTATAGTTAATTTTAGGGAATAATTTAACCATTATAATACTCTTCATAGTGCTCAGAGAACCTTACTACTTCACCATTCACAAACCAATTTGCTAATCTTGCACCAACACAAAGGAATGCGGTTTGTAGTGTGTCCATAATTTGGCTTCAAAAATTTCAACTTGCCTTTTCTCTGTTCAACACTTATAAGGACATCCTTATGAGGTGACTTATTACTTAACACTCTCAATAATTAGAAGAAATTTGTTATAAAAGGTAGTAACCATGATCTCCAACTTAGAAACTGGTCTTTATGACTTGTCCTAAAATATACTTTGAGAACCATAAGCTCCATGGCTCCATTCTAATGAAATTTGAGAAATATTTAATTTGGAGTATGCACTATAGTCATGGAGAAAATTACTGTAATCTTGTTACTATCACCATTTGATTCATGATCATGTTTCATGATTGTCTTATCTTAAAACAAGCATGCATACCCAACTTGCACACCCTGAAGAGACTTAAACTGAAGCTACCATTATTGAATGGAATTAATGACATAAAATTAATTGGATACACCATTAAAAATCCTTGAGAATATTTTAATAACTCATACTAATGATTTTAAGCTAGAAAAACAACTTCTTCTATCACTGAATTAGGAAAGTTCCTAGGAGTGATAAGAACATAGCTATAAAAACATTCATAATTTCTCTAATACTTATCCTTTTTATAAGAAACAATTTGAAATATCTCAAGATTGGAATCCTATAAAAAAATTAATTCTTTTATTTATATTAAGGAGTCACTATATTTTTTCTTTAGTATTAAGAAGCCAGACAACTTCTTATACATTTTTCAAAAATCCTATTTTAGAAATACTAGCATAACTTTCACACACCTTCTCAGAACTTGATGAAACTTTTCCTGAAGCACAAAAACTCACCTATATACATGATACATAAGCTAATTTTCCATATTTATGCATGCAATCTTATATTCTATCTCATTTGCATCAGTCTTCCCTGTCAGTTCTCAAAGCTAATTTTTATGAGCTTTAGAATTTTACCTCCAGAAGCTAAACTAATCCTGGTTTTTACTCATAAGTTCCATAGAAAACATTCCTAAGCTGATCACATTCTTATTTTACCTGTCCATGACTTGTACCAACCTCTCACACCTCATAAGGCTCAAGAAACATGCCTAAAAGGATAAGTTTCAACTAAAGCTTCCACCAGATGCCCTGATACACCTTGTAAGAATTATTGACCATGATTACAACTTCATTTATTACTTGTAGATAATCTAAAACTAGCAATAAAACTTGTAATCTACCTTTAGAGATCGCCGATCACATTGTTTGAGCTTGTAGCACCTTAAAACCAACCTAAAACCATTTTGAATGCTCAATACACCGCTGATAAGGCACTACCAATTAACATTCATGCATCTGACTGAAATTCACTTTATCACTCACTAATTTTCCATAAATTCCACTTGACATCAATGATAACACCAATAACCAAGTTTCAATAGTGTGTACCATCTCTTGTCCCCTAGGATACCGTGAATGACACCAAGTTGAAGTTAAACTCGGTCAACTCGGTACAACTCTAGGATATTCCTGTGGTTTCCAATCAAGTAATGCTCCACCTCTATGATACTCAGCTCCACCCCATCTATGGTCCATTGATATAAATGGTATGGTCTTGAAGTCACCATCTGTAAAAATAGGTCATCAAAGGCTCACCTGTAGTAGGAAGTATCTCCTAGGTGAGATCTGATATCAACACCCATTAGCTCCCATCTCATACAAGATGGCTCATCTAGTGCTCTAACTTGTAGAACACCAAGTGGGCATCTAATCACTATGTAATCCTAGGCCCAAATTTGTAATAGGGTCATAGGACTTAGGATCATCATCCCTCTGTATAATATCAAATCCAAATATTTGTATAAATGGGACAGTATGCATTGACCCCAAGAAAAGACCTCACCCTCCACCAATCAGGAAACCATGTCTATCAAACCAAGCTAGAAGTGTGTACCAGTCTCATCAGGAAGTAAGTAGCCACCGATCAGATCCATAAAATATATTGGAATATGTGCAATCCTTGTATCCTTGAAACATTTGTATAAATACACTGTCATACTCTATCAAGGTATATCCTCTCAAAGGAATAAATACCATATGTTTTTGATGATCCTCTCATGATTCCCATCATACACAACTAGGCTACCCTGGATCAACACTCAAAGAATCTAATACACATCCTTGAGAGTCAGGGTCATCTCTCTAGTGGGAAGTCAGAAATTATGGCTCTCACTATGCCATCTCTCTACTAAAGCATTCAGTAGGCTGCGATCCAATCTAATATTAGGAAGTTTTGTAATATATGAAAAACCTGTAGCCTTTAGTACTATAGTTAGAAATATATACTCACATCATGAGAAGGCCATCTCATAAGCTCGCAAAAACTTGTGACACTCCCACATGTCCAAAGTAAGTGGTCTCTCCTACAAATCACCCAAAACAAAAACAATTAACATCCTTTCTTCTAAATGATTTTTTATAGTCTTTTAAACACTCCTAAATTCCTCTACTAACTTCTGAAAATATCCAAAACTCATCTAAAAACCTTCTAAAATCTATAGTTTACACAAGCGCATCTCCTTTCATGCTAGTACATCTCCTTTCATGCTAGCACATCTCATATGAGGCTAGTTCATGTCTTTGCATACTAGTGTATTTTAAGCTAGTGCGTATACTTTAACTCTCATATTCTCATTTGCACACTAGCACATATCATGTTAGCACACATGTTTTGATGTTCATGCTCTTATTTTCATGCTAGCATGTGAAATAACCTAATTCAAATTTTTTTTAATGCTTATGCTCCTATTGTAATGCCCGCTTCAACTACCACTTGAGACCAATAAACAAACTATGATTAGCTAGGAAAATTATGGAATGATTTTTTTTATTTAGAGTGTTTGCAAGGAGGGTTACAAGATCATAGTTAGTAAAAAATAGATACATATTAACAAGCAAGAATGAATTTCTACAACCACCTCAAGAAACTAATATCAATAAGGCACAAGGTCAAAACAAGAGGTTAAATTCATCACTTAGGTTAGGAGAGTGATATCCCACTCATCTCTGCCCTAACAGGATTACAGGGTTCAAATTATTTTTTCACACACTTAGAGTCATCAAAACTTTCCTAAATCATTCCCATTAGATAGGAAATTATCTCACCTTTCCAACCATATAAAGAAGTCCTCCTAACTCCTTATAAATATCAAGTTATGGGCCGACGGAGTTTTGGGGAGAAATTTTCCCTTGAGCGGGTCGGCGGAGTGTGGAGGAAAATTGAGAAATTTTCTTCTTTGAGTGCAAAAGTGCAAAACATCTCCATGCACCCACGAGTATGATGGGGTGGCGCTTCCCAATTGGCATGGTGAAAAGTGGAGTGGCGGGGCACTTTAGGTTTTGGAGATTTTAGACCAAAAGCCCAAAGGCAGAAATGGACACGCGCCTCCGCCAAGGAGAAACCCATGCCACGTGTTAGCACGTGAGTGGACGGGGCTGGTAGGTTGAGGGGAAAAATTGGAAATTTTTCTGAAGGTCTAGAAACCAAATTTCCCAAAGGAAAATTTGCCTTCATACCTCCAATCTCACTTAAAAGGCCACGTGGCATCCCGTGATTGGACACGGGTCAACGAAGCGATGGAGCAATTTAGGGTTTTATGCCAAAAGAGTTTAAAAGTCAAAAAGACTTGTGCAGGCCTGTGTGTCCATTTGGACACATGTCAGCACCTGATTGGCTATGGGGGTGTGGGGCCATGGAGGAAAAAGTGAAATTTTTCCAAAAGAGTCAAATGGTTAAGTTTTCAAATTCAATCCACGTGCCATCCATGCCACGTGTCAGCTGATTGGTTGCGGGGATGCGGGGAAAATGGGAAAAATTTCCCAAGGTCAAAATTTCAAAAAGATCCACCCCTACAAAGTGCCACATGGCAACATATTATTGGTTGAGAGTGTTATGGGGCCTCAGAATTTTTGGTGAAATTTTTCCAAAGTTTAAATTTTGATTTTTTATATAGTTAGATAAATTTTTGGATGGGCATTTTGAAGTAAAAATTCAAATGGCCATAACTTTTGACAAAAAAGTCAGTTTTGGACAAACAAGAACTTTCTGGAAAGCTCTCTGAGTCCTCTTTCCACAAAAATCATAAATTTTGAATTATGATGAAGTTTAAAATGTAAATTTTAAGAAATAGATCTGCAGTGTTTAAAATTCAAAACCGGCAATTTTCCAACTTATAAATTTTTGTTCAATTTTTGGTTTTCTTCTTCTCAACATGTCAATTGGACATGGAGACTTGTTTATGGTTAAATTTTAGAGAGGTATCAAGGTCCAATTTAGTTGATATATTTGTAAGCTATATTTTTCCATCCATTGCCAGGAAAATGGTTAAGTAAGTTTGAAATTGGATTTTGATGAAGTTCTTAAATGTCTTTCTTAAATGTTGAGGTCAAATTGGGTTCATTAGGGCTTATTACATATAAATTGTATTGTTTCATTTCTTAATTTAAGTTGCACATCTAAACCATTCATTTTTTAGCTAATTTTAAAAGCCAAATTTGAGATGAAACAGAGATCATTTACTAATCAATTTATTAATCAATTTGCAACTCCCAATTGTGGGAAAACATTCTCAAATCTGTTCTAAGACATCCCATTCTTTTCTAAAACAATTAATTGATTTATTTGATCATTAAAGATCACAAATAACATTTAATATTTCAAATTTTAAATAATTGCAAAGAACAGAATGTTGTCTTTTCCTTCCATATGCATTTTCTTTTCACACAGAGATATCATTTCAAAAACAATACTCCAATTCAATACAACAATGTAATTTTGAGAAAGGAATGTATTCCTTTTATTTATTTCAAACAACAACATTACAACTTCCTTCTTTCTTTGAGCTTCAACTTACAAAACATACTACATGTTTCATTCTTTCATGTTATTTTCAAAACAAAGTATGAAATAAAAACTCATTGCATTTCACCAATGAATCTCTATCTTTTCCTTTGCATTACAAGTAACTTCACATTTTTATATAATGATACAATTCATCCACTCCAAGTGGGATGATAACAATGAAATTTTCTCTAAGGAAGGGAATGACAAACTATATTTTCTCCAAGCTCCAAAATAGTAGCATGTTGATTTCTTCATCTTATCATTTGATCACAACAAGGAAGGGGGAAAGGAAACACTCTCCACCCAACCAAGACATCCAATGGGAAAGGAGAACCCATCCTTCCCCATTGGCCCCCGAGCCCCAACCATATTGGAATAGAGAATGAACATCAACACATGGCAACAAGGCTCCTTTCACAACAAACAACAACATTCTTTTCACATGCATAGAACAACAAAATGCACCGTCCAATCAGAGACAACAGTTCAAAACTACAATAAGAATCATACACACAACACATGGGGTTGACCAAGCAAGCCATCAAGAGCAAGAACTATGGGGAACTACTTATGTCTCCCAATTTGGAATTGGGCATCCACTAAATGCATACCTCCAAACAAACATATCAAACCCATAAACCTTATATCTCCCAACTCCTCCTTATACCCCCCCAAGAGTAAGAAATGCAAGCAGTTTCTTTTCCTAGGTGGATGCCAATCCAAAACTCCCTCCATAATAGAATAAGTGCCATTGAAAATCTCTTATGCCTCCCATATAAGACCCCATAGTATTCTCCTACACCTTTCCCTAAGCAATCTACCCAACCAGCCCAGCCATGAATACACAGCATGATCACCATTTCATTCATGCAAGAAAAGGGGAAAACAACATATAAAAAGGAAAATATCCTACCTCTCCATAGTGGAGATTGTTTCCAAAACAGTAGTTCCTTCAAAGCTCAAATATTCAGTCCAAAACAAAAACACCAAGCATGAAAATCAATTTCCAAACTCCCTCCACAAGCAAGACTCCAACATCAATAAAATTCGACCCAAGATCAAAGAGCAAAGTTTCAACAACCTTCAACAAGAGAAGAATTCAAATTTTTAAAGGAGAGGGAGAGGAGAGGATGATGTGGATTCCAAGTGGGATGCCACATCATTCTTTTAACCCCAAAAGAGAAAGTCAAAATCACAACTAATCACAATAAATGGAGATGAAAATCAACTTACACACTCAAAAGTAACCCATACTTTAACAAGGACTGAATTAAAAACTTGTAAGAAAAGTGCAATAAAATATTACACATAGTCATTTCAAAATATAATTAAAAGGATTAATTTTGACTCAAAAACCATAGGTATGGTTGGTGGATGATTTTAAGAGGTGTGGGACAAGTTTAACCTTTCCCACAAGCCTCCAAATTTGGCCTCCAAGGTCAAATTCGAATTCTAAAAAAGATGGAGTGTTTGACCTTCCAAAATCAGCGTTAATACTCTTACATATTTCTTACACACTCTTACAAATTAACTTACACACTCTTCCAACATTATTATTTAAACTCAACAAAATTATTAATTACATTCCATGTCCCAATTAAATTTAAATAAAGTTTAACTATGTGACTCTCACATTCTTACAACATAATGATTTATTTATTTAACACATGGTTAAAATACATATACCCAAATTAATTAACATCTAAAGAAAGGGGTAACACATAAAATTAAAATACATACAACAATAATTAAAAGGAACACATAAATAACACACATATCCCACAGTCACAAATAATGGAAATCCCCCCATGGGAAATCCTAACATAACACAACACACACAAAATTACAGTTGCCATGGTGACCCCATTGAGTTCATCCATAATTTCAATATGGTTAGTCTCCAGTCCCCTTACATTGTTGTGATTTTTAACCTACAAAATGCAAATACCTCCTTCGGCCCCATGGCCGCATCAGACATCCAAAATGATATAAACAATATTTCAAAATCATCTAAACACACAAATCACAACAATATCATTAATTCAACATTATCATTTTAATTTAATTTACAACTATATCATCATCCAATGAATCTCTATACTAGAGTTACCCTTAATATTGAATATCACATGTCTAAAATCAACATCAATACTATATCCATGTCAGCAGTATATCATCATCCATATATAATAATTTCTCTAATAATCATCATGCATGCTAACTGAATCAAGGTCCATAATAATCCATGATCTAACATATACACATCATAGTAAATTAAAACATAGTAATGTCCAAAATGAGATCAACAATAGTAAGATCAGTATCTAAACAATGTCAAAGGGAAGTGGGCACTACACCTATTTAATGCTAGCGCGTGGAATTCATGCTAGCACAGATGAGGACACACTAACACACATAGAGACGTGTGGTAGTGTTAACCCTCCAACTTATAAAGTTAAAAACATGCATTAAATGTACTCAAATTTAAAAAAAGTATTATTACTTACTAGGGCACTGTCTGTGGGAAGCCTCCCAAAATCTAGAACTCAGTCAACATGATATTTGTGGTCCTAGATTCACGACATCTCTCTAAAAAAAAAGAGAAAAATATCTCAAAAAATCAATAGAGTATACTAGCATAGATGGTCCACAATGGATTTTACCCCTCCCATCTTGCTATTTATACCCTCCCAGCCCTAATTCTTCATTTTTCTTTCCCCCCAGGGTCCATACTACTAATTTGTTTCTCTATTTTCTTCCTGTCACATACTGGTGTTTTGTCATTGTAACACCTCTAACATGGTTAATATCTATGATGACTTCTTTATTGGACGTTGCAAATGTTGATATGTAATTTTTGTCTTAAGATGATGTACTCTTCTGAACCATGAAATCATGTTTGTTGTGGATAATAGGTTATCTGTTGGAATAGATACCATTATACTATTTTTATGCTAAATAGAAAATGAAGTAATTATTCTCTTCTTATGCTAAATAATTAATTACTTGAGAAATTAGAAATTTACTCAATTAAACTAATTCTTGAGTCTTTGTTACACTCTAATTTTTGCTTCAGTTTTCATAATTTTTGGATGCTGAAAAGCAATACGTTGGATCAATTTTGTTGATCCAAGGTATGCTTCTAATTCATGACTTTGTGGTCATTTTAACTGAGTTAGACAGGTTTTAGGATCTTTGAACTCTGACTATCTTGAAGTCTCGAGTGATCTTTGTTGTTCCCTGCATCGTAAGTGATCTTGGATGGTTTTCTGATCCTTCTTTTGGTAGGTTGTATGATACAATTCATAGATATTGCTAAAGGAACCTAATTATACTATGTTCCTTAGATTGTAATCCTATCCTAAAGTTGTAACCTACCCTAAGTTACTATGTTCTTTATTAATGTATGTTGTTAATAATTAAAGGACCTAGACTAAACATTAAACATTACCTAAGGACCTATGTTAGTTCCTAAACTAATGTTGAACATATCCTAATGTTTGTCTAACCTAAAAGGGCCATATGGGACAACATGTAAAAGGGAAATTTGGTGGCACCATCTTCAAGGCATTTATGAGGCATTTGTGGACATTAAAAACTTTTGTTTGGCCAAATTTGGCGAATGTATGAAATTTTATAGGGAGGTTAAGTTGGCACCTCTGTCAAAGTGATCATTGCATGGAAATTTAAATTGATGCCAATCAAAATCTAAGTTGGAAGTGGTGGGAGAAGGGTAAGGACTTTTAGTCATGTTTGACATTTAATGCTTTTAAAAATTACAGAAAAAAGAGCCTAGGAAGGAGGAAGATGGAAAAAGGAATGGTTTCGGTTTTTTTTGGTCATTTGATATTTTGTGAGCTTGGCTTTGTATGTGGTTTTTCTCTTCAAACCACGGTTTGAATCCTTATATGAATTTTTTTCCTTGCATGTCGTCAGAAGATGAAAATAGCACTGTGAAACTATAAGAAGAAGGAGACGAAGGTTTTGAGGAGTTTGTTGGTGTTTCATGGAAAGGAATCAAATTTTTGCTTGAATATTTTTTGTGAAAAAGTTAAGATAGGATCTCTATCATGCATGATAGGCCCTATCCATTAAGTTTTTTAATTTTACTTAAATACTTCATAAAAACAACTCTGCTCTTTGTGGAAACCTTCTAGTTTTGTTTTTATGATTGATTATCCTTACATCAATGGTGTTTGTTTTATTTCTTTAGATGTTACTGATTCTTCATTATGGAGAACAAAATCTGGAAGTGTGAAATCTAACTTTAATGTTAGCTTGTTTTTAAATTTGTACCTTCTTGTTATTGAAACAAGTCTATGTGGTTCTTTAACTAATTGAAAACTTATGTGGAGGTTTAAAATACCTTTAATAGTTACATGGCTCATGGAAATCTATAGATATTAACTTCCATGCTTCTTTACTATTTTCTTTGAGAATATATCTTGAAGAAGTCTTCATTTTGGCATTTTTTTATTGTTTAGGTTAATGTGAGCTCTTTGGTTTGGGTTTTTTTCTTGATAATAGAAGTATATAATATTGTTTTGTGACTATATTTTTGAGTTGAATATAGTTCGTGTTGATCTGGGTTATGAATATTTTGGGTTTTTCTTCTAATGGGAACTGCTTGTAATCTTTGTGTTTCTTTTTAAGTCTCTCTGTTGTTACCATTATTTTTGGGTATAAGAAAACCCACCTTGAGCTTGAATGAATCCATCACGAGTTCAGGTTCTATGAAGTATGATCATAAAACCACTCTAGGATTTTGGAATTTGAACGGATCTTTTGATCTATGTAATTTGTCCACAATTGGTGATGGATGATTAAATCCTTTGTTATTGGAGGTTGCTCAAATGACTTAATTACCTCTTTTTGGATGTTTGTAATTTTTTAGGAGACTGGTTGTGAACTCATTCTTATTTTCTCTCCCTTCCTTTCATAACTGAGTTATTTGCAATTGAAACAAGTAAGTTGTTTATTGGTTTTAATTCGTGTATTAGGATGATATCTTTTGTATGAGAAAGAAATTTATCGTAGGAATGTTGAGTGTCTTGTTGCTATTCCTTTCTATCTAGTTTGTTGGTTTTTACCCAATTATGAGTTATGTGGTTTTTCAGGTAAGATCTAACTGAACCTAAGTGGTTTTCCCATGATGGATCTAGTACTCTAAGCATGTGTTATCTTTTTCATTTGATCCATCTTGCATGGAGTTTCTATTTATACTTTTAATTGAGAATTGTTTGTGGCTTCCTCCTTGACGTGTTGTAACGTTTGGTTAGTTAGCATAGAGGGAAGTATGTTCCTAATTTTATGATCCTCTTTTGTGAACCTGTTAACTAACCCTTTTGATGGGAACTGGGGTATACATAGGTGTATATCGGCTTTCCTTTTTCTATTTTAGTTATACTGATTTGAATCTTATAGTTGGTAAGAAATCCTAGGATGGTGACTTAGTTAAGCCCCTTTGGGAGGACATTCCTTTGTATTGATTGATTGTGGTTGCATTCATGTCTAGATCCTTCCTAATGATGAGCTCCATCAGTTGTAAATGATTATGATATTTTATTTAGTTGTAACGGTTATTATGTATTAACAAAATTCTTATTTATATTTTACATTGTAAATAACCTATAAATATCTACTTAGTAAACCTGAAACAATAGTATAGAATTATGTTTGTGTTGGAGTAAGGTGTTTAGGATACTTTTCTAATATGGATATATCTAGAAATCCATAATGATTTCTTTGTATAAAGCACTTCAGATCCATCTTTGAAGTAATTACATGTTTGTAGGAAGGCTTGCAATAAGTTATGTTGGGCATAATTATGTTCAATATAATTCTTATACACTAGGTTAGTTATGAGATATTATGATTTTATATGGAGTAAAATTTTTGTATTGTAGTACCCCTTTTCATGTTCCCTTGAATTCGCAAAATAGAATACATTTTTTGAAAGGTAGTTTAAGTATATCCAAAGTTACTTCTTGAATGTTTGAACTGGTTGAATGAAGGAACTTATCTTGATCACCTGCTAGAGATAGTGAAGTTAGATTGAGACATGAAGTTCCCTTTCTTAAATTTATTGTTTTATTTCCTGCATATTGAAAATAATTTTATGATGAAAATTTTAGGGTTGATATGTTGATTAATTAGCCCCTTTTTAGACATTAGAAACTTTAAACTCATCTCTCCTTATTGGTTGTCATCTTTTAGAGAAATTTCTTTCTATTTTCATTATTGTGTTTTCAGAATTGTTTCATAAACATCATAATTCTTTTTATGAAATAGTTAGATAAAAGAATTTTTTTGAAATGATTTAGTTCTTATCATGCTCAGTTCAAATGAACTGAATTGTGCTAACAATTATGTCGATGGATTTCATAAAAGATGAAAGGTGAAAGACATATATAAAGTTACATATTTTTTACTAAAGAAATTGTATATTATTATGATAATTATGTGGTGGCATTACTTGAAAATGTACTTTGTCAGAAAATAAATTTGTAATAAAATTATTTTTGTAAATTGTTGTTATCATACTTTGTAATCTATGAGATACTTCTGGATTCAGTGAATGTATCACACCTTCTTGATGAATAAAGATGTGATGATTGTTAAATACTACTTTATTGTAATACTGTCTTGTCATGAATTGGAATGTATTATTAAGTATTATCCTAATGAAGGAGGGAAGTTTATATAATTAAATGTTATGGGAATGGTTTGAGGATCTGAAATGTTAGTTGGTTTATTTTTTCCTAAAGAGATTCAACTTATAAGTTGACACTCATAAATAGATCCTTAAACAATATAAAAGGACAATGATTGAATTATATAGATGTATGTGTATGAATTCTAGATGTATTTGAGATATAAGTAATCTATTTTCATAATTGGACATTAAACCTTGATTTAGGGAAAAGGATAATTCCCTTGAAAACAATCATTGTGACATAATATATGATCTTGTTAAACTGTTATAAATGTTGTAAGTAAATGATTGAATGTATACTTCCTTAGGAAACTTTCCTTAATCAAAATTTGGAATGCTTAGAAAGGTTAAATGAAATTTAGACTTCATATTTATGAAGTCTAAAATAAAAAGGTTTAAAATGAACTTATTTAAGCTAGGGCTGAAATATGTAAGGAATTAATTAACACACTTTCATAACTTCAAGATCAATCATGTCATTATATGATACAATTGTTTCATTCAAATACAAACTTAAGCATGTAATTAAATAGTTAGAAAGAAAATTTACCTGCATACCTACCTCACATGCAGTTTCAACTTGTAACCTTCTAGGTTAAATGATGCTAGATGAATCTTTAAGCATTGTTGTAATTAATCTTTAGACAAAAATTAAATGGGACAATAAACTTATAATTATAGGTATGTTAACTAATTGAGGAAACTCAGTTGGATGTTGGAAAAATTCAACTGTAGTGTAGTACCTTCGTAATGGTAGGAGCCATTACGAGGATAATATGATGAAGTTGATATGTCTCAACACCCTGCATAGATTGATTGACTTGATTAACATAAAAGTAAGATTGGATCATGGTTCTATCCTATACAGGGATAGGAATATGATATAGTGTCAAGGTCAAATCATGTTGACTTAGGATAACTAGACACATCTAATTGATTTACATCAATTGAGTATGTCTATGTACCCTTAGTCACCATGAGTAGTCTTCCACACTAGTGCATGTTTTTGCCCTTGTCTAGTATGAAACCTTGAATCAGATTGGACTGAAAGGAGTTAGGAAATACCACTCTTGATGAAAAAACAAGTGTGGTGAGGGACTTATTCCATTTGATGAGTATGTTGTCAAGGAATGTAAACATGATAAACATGTTTAAAAACTTTGGCTAAATTATCACAAGCTTCTGGTTACATTTTCTTATGTCACCTAGTTTAAGAAGAGGGATTTCAGATGAATATTGGTAACAAATATTCAGATATTCCTCTTGAACAAAAAACTTGGGTACCCCTAAAAGGGTAAAATAACCAAGTATACGTTGTATACACATTATTGAGTTAACATGAGAGATCGGTTTAATACCAAGTCATGAAATGAGAGATCAATGTTTCACCAAGTCATTTACAACTACATATGGTTTTTGTTATGAGATGGATTCACATTGGAATGTGTGTTCTAAATTATGTTAATTTAAAATAGAGAAAATTATATATGATAAAAAAATTCCTTGTTCTAAAGTCTTAAAATGAGAATGTTACATCTTGGTATCAGAGCTGAAGGTTGTAGCTCTTGGACCTATTGAGTCCATAATATGATAAAAACTTAATTTTCTTGTCAACAATTTTGGTTAGAACAAGGGGAGGTGCTGCAAATAACCCACCTCTAGGTGGAGAAGAAGCTACCACACAAAAACATGATGAGATCCTTGCTGCCCTGTTGGACACAAGAGTTCGTATGGATGTACTTGAACATCAAGTTATGGGTAATGAGGAGGAGGAAGAATATGTTGGTAATAACAATCAACCACCTCCTGTGGACAATGTCAATGTTGGAAATTTGGGCATTGATAATAATAATGCTGCAAATGCTAATGTAAATGTACCCAACCTGCTTGAAAATAAAAAGCCAAGATAAGCAGTTGAACTTACAAATGATATAAAAAGGATAGTTTGATGGCACTACACTAGAGGATGGAGCTGAGAACTAGCTTAGCAAAATGGGGAAGTACTTTACAATAAGGAACTTCTCAGAGGAAACTAAAGTAGTATGGGGAGCTTATCAGCTTTCCCATGAGGCATCCTCCTGGTGGGACAACCGAAAGGTTGAACTAAATATTGATGAAAAAAACATCACTTGGGATCAATTTAAAAATTATTTTAGGCAATGTTGGCTGCCACAACTTTATTATGATAAGAAGATGAAATAATATTAGAACTTAACTTAGGGAAAGTTAACTGTAACAGAGTACTAGGAGAGGTTCACTAGGATTCTTAAATGTGTAACTTAGTATCAAACTCGCGAGAAGTTCATGATATGAAAATTTATTATGGGATTAAACCCTATCATATGGGGTGAGGTATATGTTCACAACCCAACCACCATGGAAGGAGTTATAGAAAAAGCCATTCAGAAGGAGCAGAAATTAAAAACAATTTCTTCCCATAAGGAAGAAATCAGAAAGAAAATTCCTACTTATTCTTCATATCTTGCACCCAAAAAAGGGGGAATGAAATAAGTTTGGTACTAATAATAAATTTTTTGCTGATAATAGTAAGAAAACAACAACAAATAAACCAAATGAAAATGTTTGAAACAATTTTGTTAAGAACAATAATAATGGACATAAGTCCTATGGAGGACAGAACAACAATTTCAAGGATGGAAATAAATTCAAACCTAAAAGAGGACCTGTAGGGGGCTGCTACAACTATGGAAAATATCATTATGCAAATTAGTTCCCTCTAAGAAAGGATGAAAGCAATCAGTAGCATAAGATACATGCTATAGTAGTTGATAAGCAAGTTGAAAAGCAAGTTACGCCTATATAAGTGCCAGGTAAATTATTTGGTATGCATGTTACTATACTTTTTGATACTGGAGATAGTGAATTCTTTATTTCTAGTAAATTAACTACAAAACTAAAAAGAAAAGATGGAAAAATGGAAAAATCTTAGACTGTACACTATGGAAATAATGTTGTCCACACAGTTAGTAAGTGTATTTTTGGAGCATTCCTAGACTTACCTAGTTTTTCCACTGAAGTTGATCTTTATGTTACTCCTTTGGGGTATTATGATGTTATAATAGGTGTTAACTAGATTTTTGAACATAAATCAAAGGTTGATTGTTTTGAAAAACACATTAGTTATCTTAATTATTTACATAAAACAATAGACATCCAAGGGGTTAAACGAGAAATTTTAGTTTGAAAAATGATCAGCTATGTAGCTTAAAAAGGTCAAAAACAAAGGTTGCACCTTGTATGCAGTAAATTTTTTTGAAACAGCTGAAGGGGATAGTGATTTCTTGGAAAAATATCTGATGTTAAGATATTTTAGTGATGTGTTTCTGGAAGAACTACCTGGTCTTCCGCCCAAATGGGAGTTTGATTTCACAATTGAGATCAAACAGGGAACTGAATCTATTTCCAAGGCACCATATAGAATGACTACCATTGATATGGTAGAGTTTAAGGCATAGTTACAAGAAATGTTTTCTAAAGGTTTGATAAGACCGAGTATTTCACCTTGGGGAGCACCAGAAAGTTTTGTGAAAAATAAAGATGGAACACTTAGACTATGTATTGATTATAGGATGTTAAATAAAGAAACAATCAAAAACAAATATCCACTTCCTAGAATTGATTATCTATTTGATTAGATGCATGGTGCATCAGTATATTCTAAGATAGATTTTCATTTTGGGTATCATTAGTTAAGAATAAAAGAAGAACATATTCATAAAATAGCTTTTAGAATGCGATATGGACATTATGAATTTACAGTTTTACCTTTCAGTTTGACAAATGAACTTGCAAATTTTATGAATTTAATAAATAATATCTTTCAAGAATACCTAGGCAAGTTTGTACTTGTATTCTTGGATGATATTATTATCTATTCCAAAAGCATTGATGAGCATCATGAGTATTTGAAAATAGTACTTGAAATATTAAGAAAAAGAAGATTGTATGGTAAGTTGTCCAAATGTTCTTTCTACGAGACATAAGTGCACTATCTAGGACATATCATTTAAGTAATGATGGAATAGTAGTAGATCCATCAAATATTATTGCCATAACTAAGTGGCTTGCACCTAAGCATGTACATGAGGTTAGAAGCTTCATTGGGATTGCTAGTTACTATATGAAGTTTGTTAAGGACTTTTCAAAATTCACTGCACCAATAACTTCATTACAAAAGAAAGATAAGAAATTTGTATGGAGTGATAAATGTGAATCAACATTTAAAACTCTTAAGGATCAATTAACATCTACACCTATTTTGGCTGTACCTGATCCAAATGGAAACTTTACGGTAGTTATAGATGCTTCCGAAGAAGGAATCAAAGGTATTCTATTACAAAATGAACATGTTATAGCATATGAGAGTAGAAAACTCAAGTTACATGAGTTGAATTATGCTCCCCATGACCTAGAGCTTGTTGCCATAGTTCATGCACTTCAAGTATGGAGACATTATCTTTTAGGAAGACCTTTTGAATTAAAGACTGATCATCTTGGGCTAAAGTATATTTTCACTCAGCCAAATATGAATGCAAGACAATGAAGATGGTTAGATTTTTTGTCACAATATGATTTTGACATACGTTATATAAAAGGAAAAGAAAAAAGAGTGGAAGATGCACTAAGTCGTAGGAAACATATTTATGCACTTATAACTTTGAGAACTCAGTTTAAGGATGAGGTAAAAAGTATCATGGAATCTGATTCTTACTTTTAGTAGGTAAAAACAACACTTGCTGCAGATCCAAATGACATAAGATATAAAGGTTTTCACTTTGATAACGAAGGAATTTTGAGATATGATAAGTGGGTGTATGTACCTTCGGGAAATGAGTTAAGGAAAAAGTTAATGGAGGAATTTCATAATTCACCTTACTCAGGACATCCTGGTATTACAAAAATGCTTGCTGATGTAAAACAACAATATTTTAGAAAGGGATGAAGAAAGACATAACTGATTTTGTGAAACACTGCTTGGGATGTCAGCATGTTAAGGCTGAGCATATGCACCCAACTAGTTTATTATATCCTCATAACATACCACAATATAAGTGGTAGGTAATTAGCATGGATTTTGTTCAGGGGCTACCTATGTCAAGAAATAAACATGATGTTATTTTAGTTGTTGTTGATAAACTGACAAAAGTAGCACATTTTATTGCTAGTAATCTTAAGGATGATTCACTTGTTTTAGCAAAAATATTTGTGCATGAAATTTTTAGATTACATGGAGTACCTGAATTGATTATATCTAATAGAGACCCTAGAATGACATCTCAATTTTGGAAAACTCTAAATGCATCCTTAGGAACAAAACTGAATTTTAGTTCCGCATACCATCTAGAAACAGATGGTCAAATTGAGAGAGTTAATCAGGTTTTGGAAGATATGTTATGAATGTACTACATGGATCAATAGTAAAAATGGGAAGAATACCTTCCTTTAGTTAAATTCAGATATAATAATACATATCATGCCTCTTTGAAGATGACACCTTTCAAAGCATTATATGAAAGGAAATGCAGAACCCTAGTTAGTTGAGATAACATTGAAGACAAAGAGGTAATTGTACCTAAAATCCTTACTGAAATGGAACAACAAGTTAAAATGATTCGTGAATGTTTAAAAGAAGTAGCAGATAGGTAGAAAAGTTATGAAGATCTAAAAAGGGTTGATAAGAAATTTGAACTTGGTGAAAAGGTCTTTTTACGGGTTAAGCCTAAAAAGAGTTCTATAACCTTTGGCAAGGTAGCCAAATTATCACCTTGTTATGTGGGACCTTTTGAGATTGTTGAATTAATCAATCCTATAGCTTATCATTTAGCATTACCCCTTCTTTGTCACAAATGCATGATGTTTTCCATATTTCTTTGCTTAAGAAATACATTTCAGATTTATCACATGTGTTAAATTGAGATTCCTTGTAGGTCCAAGACCCAGGAATAATCATGGTTGAACCCATAATAGTGCTAAAAGCTTACCAGTTGCACTTACAAAATCATGAAATTAGTCAATGCAAGGTTTAGTGGGACCATTTTAATGAAGAAAGTGCAACATGGGAAAATCTTGAGGACATGAAAATTACTTTTCCTCATTTATTTGAACGAGATTAATTTTGTTGATTGATAACAATTAAAGACCTTGTTTTTTTTAAAATTATCAATAATTCTGCGATATTTGGGAAGGTAATATATTCATTAGTATAGGAACAACAAATTAATGTTGTAATAAATTATGAAAATATGAAATTCTCAAATCTGGTTTTTGTTTGTGAACTTATGAATGAAAGAATTATAATTATGATTATTTTTCTTGGTTGAGAATTTGGACTAAGTTAATCATCAGATGATGATGCTTTTTAGGAGGGAGGTATGTAACACCTCTAATATGGCTGATATCTACGATGACTTCTATTTTGGAAGTTGTAAGCTTCGACACATGATTCTTGTCTGAAGATGGTGTACTCTTATGAACTATGAAATCATGTTTTCTGTGGATAATAGGTTATTTTCTTGAATAGATACCATTCTGCTATGTTTATGTTGAATAGAAAATGAAGTAATTCATATATTCTTATACTGAATAATTTACTACTTGGGAAATAAGAAATTGATTCATTTAAACTAATTCATGAGTCTTTTTTGCACTCGAATTTGTGCTTCATTTTTCATAATTTTTGGATGCAGAACAACAATACCTTGGATCAATTTCATTGATCCAAGGTATGCTTCTAATTCATGACTTTGTGGTCATATTGACCGAGCTTGACATGTTTTAGGATCTCTAAAATCTGACTGTCTTGAATTCACGAGTGATCTCTGTTGTTCCCTACATCATAAATGATCTTGGAT
Organism: Taxus chinensis; assembly: GCA_019776745.2. Lineage (NCBI taxonomy): Eukaryota > Viridiplantae > Streptophyta > Pinopsida > Cupressales > Taxaceae > Taxus > Taxus chinensis. The sequence continues at coordinate 432,525,153 of CM034153.1, read as the reverse complement.
AGTTTTCTAACCCTTATTTTGGTAGTTTGTATGATAAAATTCCTAGCTATTGCTAAAGGAACCTAATTAAACTTTTTTACTTAGATTGTAATCCTATCATAAAGTTGTAACCTACCCTAAGTTATTATGTTCTTTATTAATGTGTGCTGTTAATATTTACATGACCTAGACTAAACCTTAAACATTACCTAAGGACCTATGTTAGTTCCTAAACTAATTTTGAACCTAAGATAATGTTTGGTTAACCTAAAATGGGCTTATGGGATGACATGCAAAAGGGAAAGTCAGTGGTATCATCTTCAAGGTATTTATCAGACATCTGTGTAGATTAAGAACTTTTGTTTGGCGAAAATTGGTGTATGCATGAAATGTGATAGGAAGGTTGAGTTGGTACCTCTGCCAAAGTGATTTTTACATGGAAATTTAAATTTAGGCCTAGCCAAATGAAAGTTGGTGGTGGTGGGAGAAGGGGAAGGACTATCAGTCCTGTTCGACATTTAATGTTTTTGGAAATTATGGAAAAAATAGCCTAGGAAGGAGGAAGATGGAAAAAGGAATGGTTTCAATTTTTTTGGGTCATTTGGTCTTTTGTGAGCTTGGCTCTGCATGTGGTTTTTCTCTTCGAACCACAGTTCAAATCCTTGCATGAATGTTTTTCCTTACATGGCATTATAATATGAGAATAACACTATGAAACTATAAGAAGAAGGAGAATAAGGTTTTGAGGAGTTTGTTGGTGTTTCATGGAAAGGAATAAGTTGTCAAAGTTCTACTTGGAGATTTACAGTGAAAAAGTGAAGGTCAGGAGCTCTATCAGACATTGTAGGCCCTATCCATTAAGTCTATTTTTTACTTAAATGCTTCATAAAAACAACTCTGATCTTTGTGGAAACCTTCTGGTTTTTTATGATTGTTATTCTTTACTTCAATGGTGTTTGTTTTATTTCTTTCGGATGCTAACTAGGATTCTTCATTGTTGGGTGGAAAATAAATATGGAAGTGTGAATACATGTGTTACTTAATGCTATCTTGTTTGTATTCAAATCTTCTTGTTATTGGAAATGAGATTATCTGGTTCTTTTTAGTAATTGAAATTCTATGTTTGAGGAATTAAAGTACTTTTAACAGTTTCATGGATTTTTGGAAATCTGTAGATCTTAACTTGCATACTTCTTTACTTTGTATTAATTTAAATCTAGCTTGAAGGAGTCTCCATTTTGGACATTATCTTGTCATCATTCAGGTTAATGTGAGCTCTTTGGTTTGGTAGTAACCCTTGATAATTGAAGTATAGACCATTATTTTGGTGGATTGTATTTCTTGTGGGTATATAGTTCCCTGTTAAGTTATGGGTTATGAATATGATTGGGGTTTTCCCCATAATGGGAACTGTTTGTAATACTTGTGTTCTTTTTAAATATCTCTATTGTTACCATTATTTTTTGGGTATAAGAAAACCCACCTTGAGCTTTAACGACTCCATCATGAGTTCAGGTTCTATGATGTATGATCATAAACCCATTTCTGGGCTTTTAGAATTTGAACGATCTTTTGATCTAGGTAGTTTTTCCTAAATCAACTGATGGATGTTTAAATCCCTTGTTATGGGAGGTTTTCAAATGACTTATTTACCTAATCTCTTTTTGGATGTTTGTAAGTCTCTATGGAGACTAGTTGTGAACTCATTCTAGTTTTCTCTCCTTTCTCATTTTTTGTCATTGAGTCATTTGGAATTGAAACAAGTCATTTGTTATTGGTTTTAATTCGTGTATTGGATGATATTATAACCCATTCATAGGAGAAATCTTGAACTTTCTTGGTAGGACTATTGAGTGTCTTGTTGGCGTTCCTTTCTGTCTGGTTATTTTTTTTACCCAATTTTAGGTTATGTGGTATCTCAAGTAAGATCCGGTTTATCCTAAGTGGTTTTCCCATGATGGATCTTCTAGTACTCTTATCGGATGTTGTTCTCTTTTTTTTTTGTCCATCTTGGATGGAGTGTCTGTTTATACTATGAATTGAGAATTGGAAAGCTTCCTCCTTGATGTGTTGTAACATTTTATTAGTCAGCATAGAGGGAAGTATGGTCCTCCTTTTCTGATCCTCTTTTTTTAAGATGTTAACCAAACATGATGATGGGAACTTGAGTATACATGGTGTATATCAACATTTCCTTTGTCTATTTTATTTTTCTTTGAATCTTTAAGGTTGTTAAGATATCTCTTAAGACCATGACTCAATTAAGTTTTTTAGGACATGTTCCTTAAGTGTTTCCACTGATTGTGGTTCATTCATGTCTAGATCCTTCATAATGATGAGCTCCATCAGGTGTAAATGATTTGATATTTTTTTAGTTGTAATGAAATTATGTATTGACGGAATTATTATTTATATTATTACATTGTAAATAACTATAAAGATATCTAATTATTAAACCTGAAACAATAGTATAGAATTATGTTTGGGTTAGAGTAAGGTGTTTAGGATACTTTTCTGTTATGGATATATTTATAAATTTGAAATGATTGCTTTGTATGGAGCACTCAGGATCCATCTCTAAAGTAATTACAGGTTTGTAGGAAGACTTGCAATAAGTTATGTTGGGCTTAATTATGTCCAATAACTTCTTATTCAACTAGGTTAGTTCTATCCTTGATATTATGATTTTATGATGGAGTATAAATGATTTTGGATGTATTGTATGTCGACCCTTTTTATGTTCTAACTTGAATTTGCAAAACATTGTACATTTTTTGAAAACTAGTTTAAGTATATCTTGTATTTACTTCTTGAAAAGTTAGAACTTGATTGAAGAACTTATTGGAACTTGATCACCTGAAGAGATAAGATTTAATTTAGGAAAGATATGAAATTTCTCCTTTCTTAACTTATTGTTTTTTATTTTAACATGTTGAAAAGAGTTTTATGATGAATGAATTTAGGATTGACTATGATGATTAATATAGTCCTTACTTTTTACATTAGAAAATTTAAAACATCTCTCTCTCCTTCTTGATTTGTATTATTTTATGGAAAATTCTTTCTATTTATCTTGGTTGTGTTTTAAGAATTGTTTCATAAACAAAAGATTTATTTTTATGAAATAGTTAGATAAAAGCAAAATGTTTTAATGATTTAGTGTTTATCATGCTTAGTTCAAATAAACTGACCCGTGCTAACAATTGTTCAGATGGATTTCGTAAAAGATGAAAGGAGAAATACATAAAAATTTACATATTTTTTACTAAAGAAATTGTATCTTTATTATGATGAATTATGTGGCGTCATTACTTGAGATGTACTTGTGGGAAAATAAAGTTGTAATAAAACTACTTTGTACTATTGTTTTGACACTTTGTAATCTCTGAGATACTTATGGATTCAGTGAATGTATCACGCCCTTTTGATGAATAAATGATGTGATGATTGTTAAATACTACTTTATTGTAATACCTTCTTTGTCATGAATTGGGATGTATTATTAAGTATTATCCTAATGAAGGAGGGAAGTTTATATACTTAAATGTTATGGTATTGGTTTGGGGAATCTAAAATATTAGTTGGTTTATTTTCACATAAAGAGATATAACTAATAAGTTGACACTCATAAGTAGATCCTTAAACAATATAAAAGAACTATGATTGAATTTTATAGATGTATAAGTATGTATATGATGTATTTGATATATAAGTAATTTGTTTTCATAATTAGACATTAGTCCATGATTTAGGGAAAAGGGATAATTCCCTTGAAAGTAATCATTGAGACATAATTTAAGAACTTGTTAAATGTTATGAATATTGTAAGTAAATGGTTGAATGTGTACTTCCTTAGGTAGATTTATTTAATCAAAATATGAATGTTGTAAAAATAATTAAATGGAATTTAGACTTCATCTTCATGAAGTCTAAAAAAAGGGTTTATAATGAACTTACTTAAGCTAGGGCTGAAATAAGTAAGGAACTAATTAACATACTTTCATAACTTCGAGATAAATCATGTCGTCATGAGTATTATGCAGTTTGTTTCAGTTTAAAGGAAAACTTAAGCATGTAATTAAATGGTTAGAAAGCAAATTTACCTGCATACCTACCTCATATGCAGTTTCAACTTGTAACCTTATAGGTTAAATGATGCTAGACGAATCTTTAAGCGTTTTTGTAATTAATCTTTAGACAACAATTAAATGGGATAATAAACTTATAGTTTTAGGTATGTTAACCCAGTTGAGGAAACTCAGTTGGATGTTGGAACACATCAAATACAGCATAGTACCTTCGTAATGATAGGATCATTATGAGGATACTATGATGCAGTTGATATGTCTCAACACCCCACATAGTTTATTTAACTTGATTGACATAAAAGTAAGACTGGATCACGGTTCTATCCTATACAGGGATAGGAATATGATCTAGTGTCGAGGTCAACTCATGTTGACTTATGATAACTAGACATACCCAATCAACATAATTCATTTGAGTATGTCTATGTACCCTTAGTCACCATGAGTAGTCTTCCACACTAGTGCATGTTGCTGCCCTTGTCTAGTATGAAACATTGAATCATAGATTGGACTGACAGGAGTCAAGGAAAGACCACTCTAAATAAAAAAACAAGTGTGGTGAGGGACTTATTCCATTTTATGAGTATGTCGTCAAGGAATGTAAACATGATAAACATGTTTAAAAACTTTGGCCAAAGTATCACAAGCTTCTTGTTGCGTTTTCATGTCACCTAGTTTAAGAAGTGATATTTCAGATGAATATCATTAACAAATATTTAGATAGGCCTCTTGAGAGATCAGAACACTTGGGTATGAGATAGTTTTCCTCTAAAAGGGTAAAAGAGTAAAATAACCAAGTATACATTGTATACACATTATTGAGTTAACATGAGAAATCAGTTTAATACTGAGTCATGAAATGAGAGATTGGTGTTTCACCGAGTCATTTACAACTGCATATGGTTTTCTGTTATGAGATGGATTGGATTTGGAATGTGTGTTCTAAATTATGTTAATTTAGAATAGAGAACATTATGTATGATAAAAAAATAAAATTCCTTTTCCTAAACTCTTAAAATGATAATGTTACATCTTGGTATTAGAGTTGAAGGTTGTAGCTCTTGGACATATTGAGTCCATAATTTGATAAAAAAATAATTTTCTTGTCAACAGAAAATGGTTAGAAAAGGGGGATGTGTTGCAAATAACCCACCTCCAGGTGGAGAAGTAGTTATCACAAAAAACTTGACGAGATCCTTGTTGCCCTATATGACACAAGAGATCGATTTGTTTTACTTGAACAAAAATTTATGGGTAGTGACGAGGAGGAAGAAGATGTTGGTAATAACAATCAGCCATATCCTATGGACAATGCTAATGTTGGAAATTTAGGCATTGATAATAATAATGCTGCAAATGCTAATGTAAATGTACCCAACTAACCTTAAAATAAAAAGGCAAGATTAGCAGCTAAACTCACAAATGATATGAAATGGATAAGTCCACCCAAGTTTGATGGCACTACACTGGGGGATGGAGATGAGAACTTGCTCAGTAAAATGGAGAAGTACTTTACAATAAGGAACTTATCGGAGGAAGCTAAAGTAGTATGGGGAGATTATATTCTTTCCCATGAGGCATCCTCTTGGTGGGATAGCCGAAAGACTAAACTAAATATTGATGAAAAAAACATCACTTAGGATCAATTTAAGAATTATTTTAGGCAATGTTGTGTACCAAAACTTTATTATTTTAATTAAATGGTAATTTTTACTAATGTTTTAGCCTTGTTGGGGCATTTTTTTTTTTGGTAACCTTTTCTTCTCCCGAGGTCAAATTTTTACTTCTTGGCAATTTTTGACGGTGTACCACACACATCATCATTATTCTATATCACATTCTTCCCAAAATTTCAAAAAAAAGTGCAGTCCTTACTTATTTCACCTAACTTCCTAGGCACATTGGCACTTCATCCAGACATTTCTGGACTCCCTCCTTTGCACTAGCTTTTCAATATTTTAGCATGCATATTCATGATTACAAATATCAAAGCATACATTCAAATGTAGATAACACAAATATCATAAGGAAATACATGTAATAAAGAATCACAACGGATAAAAAAATTACTAAGATCAGTTACACCATGTGAGCACCGTATTTAGATACATCAATAACTAGAATCCATCCATAGTGATCCATTAATAATCAAAATATTACATAGTAGATGATGAATACATAACAATAGTCACCAGAGAGCCATGTGTACCAATATACCATAACAACGTAACCCTATCACATCAACCATGTCTAAAACAATGGAGTATATCAGATTTTTATAAGGGTGGGGACTTACCCTTCACCACCTATGCATCCTCAAAATAGTTTTCACGCTCAAAATAGCCATGTGTACATACAAAAGTAACTATAAAGCATGCATGCTTTCCTAACAAGCATAATAATAGATTAATCTATAAATAAACCTTTTTTAATCCTATTATTAGTTTGATCCATGCATGAGTATCCATCTTCAATTTATCCCAAAAATATTTCTTGTTTGGCCTTTAAGTCTCCTTACTTGTCTCCTTCAAGTGATCCGTACTCTAACTCAATTTTACTATTTTTAGTCTGTACATGCAAATATGGATGAGTCATGGGATTAGAATTTCTAGGCACGCACCACATCAACTAAACCTTACACACGTCCATGCACCCCACTTGCATGCCCAAAAACTCCACTCACCTTCTTGCTACTTGGTCAATTTTTCCAACCCAACATTACCCCACACTAGTTACATTTTTGTCCTTGGCAATGGGGTTACAAAAATTATCTCTCCAAAGAATACAAATAATAAAGAATTTCCATAAAAGTATGAAATAATGAATAGAATGAACAATGCATTTTACTCCTCGGCTAGTTATAGGAGTTCAAGGTACTCATTATTTATGTCATCCTTCAATTCATTCCCATTTCCTAGCCCCTTCTTCACTTTATTAGAGACGTCACCAAGTATTTTCTCCTTTTCATCTAGACTCATGACCTAACCCTTGTGCTTTATTTCCCTTGTCACTGTTGTAAGGCATGAGACCATTCCCTCCATGAAATCCATTCGTCATGCCACCATCGCCCCTATCTCCTTTATCTAGTCTTCATGGGGATTTTTGGCTACTTTAAACACATCGCACATCTTTGCTACCATCGCCAATCTCTATTCTCTCCCCAAGGACTCGTCCTTCTTGGCTGCTAGGAAATCATTCTCCTCCTGAACTATATATGCCTTAAGGATATTTTCAAGATCATTTCAATTGCCTAGCACCCAATTTTCCTTCCTCAATTCATCCTTCAATGTTTGGAGCATGGCGTTGTACTCTACAATATAGTGTGTAATCACCCTTTTATTCTTCTCTTTTTTGGCCGCAACATCTACCTGTGTCTCTTCTTTCATGGATGGCATCTCCTTGAGTAGTAAGTGTATGAAATCTTGCAGAAAATGCAAGATATAGGGGTATGTCTTATACATCTATTCATCAAATTCTAGACGTTCCACTAAAATTTCTCCCGCAATCTCAATAGAAAATTCCATAATCTCCTTCTTTTATTTCTCATCCCTTTTGCGCATCTCATTCAGTTACTTAATTTATCTTCCCTTATTCTTATTATCTTTAAGCAAATTCTTGAGCATGGTCACCTTATCCAAGTTCCTCCGCACTACCTCTACCGCCATCTTTGTCAAGGCATTACTTTCTTGGTCATCTATAAACTTGGTTGGCTTGATTTTCATATGGGGTGTTTATGGCATCTTCTTCATCCTATGCTTGGTGTAAGATTCCTCTTTTATATTGAACTTAGATTTATCCATGTGTGTTTGCATACTCTAGGAAATATTATTTCTAGTGCACATATTTACACCCCTAGGATCTATCAAATCCCAAACATATAATTGTTCATGAGAAAGGGTTCTCTGGAACCTTATAAAGATGATCCTTGAAGGGTCATCTACATACCCCAGGTATGGTGTCTTCAAAATTTATTCCCCCTTTTTCCTCTCAAACCTCATACCATTGGGAATATGTTTCTCTATGCCTAGAAATGTACATTTACCTGACGCGCCCCATAATCACCTAATGGATCACCAACACTCTTATATTTTTCATCATTTTCTCCTATGGGTCCTTCCTCCTTGTGCTCACTCTACACCTCTGTGTCACACTACTCTTCCTCTTCTCTAGGATCCTCTACTCCTCCCATATCCATAATCGATGTTTCCCCTACGTTATGTGTAGGTTCTTCTGATGTCTCTTCCTCACTGTCACCCCTAGGCACATAGTTGTGCCTTATCTTTATTTTCTTTTGTGGGATTAACTTAATAGGGGATATCCTTGGCGACCTTCTCAATAGCACAAAGGGTCTCGCACCAACACTCTTTATCTTAGGTTTTCTCCTGAGTTGTCTCCTACACCCTTTATCAACTGTTTTGTCTCCTCTCCCTCAATCTCAATTCTCACTTCTTCTTCTTCCTTCCTAGGAGGGATTTCCACACATGAACTCTTTTTACATGCATTTGTCTACCTTCTTGCACCATGATCTAGCATGTAAAAATCCTCTATCTCCTCCTCCTCCACCTTAATTTATTCTTTTGTTCTAGGAGGAGTGACTCACTCTGTTGCATAATGCCAATTATATGATTTCCCTTTGGTAGTTATGGGAGTTTGAATTCACTTTCAATGTATTTTCCATTAACTAATTTAGGCTTAAGGTGTATGTATACCTTATCTATACCCACCTTTACAATAGTCAAAGTTATAGAATTAATGGTGATATAATCTAATTTCATAGTCTCAATGTAGGCCTACTTACCTGGACATACATAAGTCTTGTGGAGCGTATGGTAATCATAATCAAATTTTTATAGATCAAATTTGAGCCTTCACATGTCTAAGAATATATTCAATAAATCCAAAAAATAGCATGTTGTGAATACATATGGGAGATTACTCCAAGGGATCCACTTACTAGTACCCATTTGGAATCTGGCAATGCAATAGTTCCGGTACACCATGAACTCTTCCTTCCCATCTATCATTGAAGGAAAGTCTTTCCATATGCGCCACTCATGTTCAAATTCCTTAGACATTCTCATGTACCATATCTCTAGCCTAATTTTATAGGTGTCGCTCGTGGCTCCATCACATGTATATTTTTCAAACCTCTCAGCCAAAGACTTATTTTATAGTTGGTACTTCCACATCTTGTTCTTGGGGCCATATGGTACCCTAATCTCTGTAAAATATAATCAACAGAAGTATCACACCCCAACTAATTTTATCTCCTTTGTGCACTTCCTCAATAATACCTTTTGTTATGAATGCTGCAGGATTGTACACAGTTCCTTTCTCCATCTTCTTCGTGATGTGGAGCCATTTCTTATTGACCTACCCTGATCTCTCCTATCCATTAAATTTTTTTAAGAGGTGAGCTGTAATATTAAAAATAGGTTCATTTACCTTGGATATATACATCGCATACCCTTATTTCTGATAAGCCATCTCCACAGTAGTGGCTTCTAGACAAAATTCATCATCTAAGTCACTAGAAATTTCAATTCCTGAGCTTCTCAACCCTATAAGTTTCCTAATCAAAGGTGCAGTGATGTGCTCTCATCATCATACAAAGTATAAAAATTCCTAATGGAATATTGACATCAACCACATGTAAAGCCTTTCTAATTTTCCAAATTATGATAACTCATAAATCTACAAGACTTTAGCTTTCTCCAAAGTTTATTTCCTTTGTCATCTTATATGGGTTTGTCATCTTTAGTGTACAAGTTGGTATTTTTCACCAATTCCTTATCTATTTGATCCTTATTTGTACTTGTGTGGTGGTTGTAGTCACTTACCTTACTCTTACCAATGTGTGACTCCCATGCATGCCCCATGATGAAGCCCTCAAGATACTGCATCTCATAAAATTACTCCTCTGGTGTGTCTTCTACTTCCACCTCTAGTTCATTTCTCTTTTTTCCCCTTTTGGTTGCTCCAAGTGCTCGTTTTTGTGCCATGTCTTACTACAACTTATCCTTGCACTTTTTCAGCCTTATACTTCCTCTAAAACCTCAAACTTAGGAGCCCTAGATGCATATTTGTTTTCTCAATCCTTAACTCCTCGAACCTAATAATTTGCATGCCTTCCACTCACTCAAACACTTTCTTAATGGAGCTACACTATGGTTGTGACCAAAGCAACTGGTTCACTATTCTTTTCTTATTAAATAACACTTCGCGCTCGTTTTCTCCTTAATTCACTCTTCCAAGGCTCAAAAAATCAATCATGCAAGGTAATAATGAAATCACGTGCACCTCTTTTATAGATTTTTCCACTTTTATTGCATTAATTACTCCTTACCTACCACCATACTTCATTTTTAATGACACTTTTATGCTTATTTTTTGCTTTGCATTGCTTTCTTCTATGTCCTAGGCATAACCTTCTAGTGGGCATACTACTTATAGGCCATAGACCTCCTTACACGCACCTGCATGCACTCAAATACATAATCCTTTGTGCCTCATACTAAGTAGTTTACCATGTTAATGCCTACCTTGAGTTACATTATGCAAACCTTTTCTCACGTGTGGTGAATCTGAAAAAATTTCCTATAAGAACCTTTATTTCAAGCACCTGTAACACATTTATCTTGAGCGCACCTCCACTTCAGATGAAATTTATATTCTAACCCATATATATACATGTATGTAAACCTATGCATGAATATAAGCACCAATAGATTATTTTTTCTCTTGTACCTACTCCACCCCACACTAAAAGTATGTGCAGCCCTCTACACATAAACTCAATAGATAGTAATCAGCTCCCTACATGCAAGCACACTTATTACAATAAAACAAAGAACTAAAGTGACAAAGCATAATAATGATTAAAAAGAAACACATAAAAATAGAAATCTAATCTAAATGGTAATATTTCCTTATTACAAACACCAAGAAGCCTTATTTATAGTAGGGCTTCAACCTACTACGATTGAAGTAATTGGGAAACATGGTGTTATCCAGCACCTATAACTAGAAATCACTCGATTCAAGTAACTTGGTTACTAAAAAAAGGACCCAACCAACGCACTTTCAGTTTTCTTAGGTGGTACACAAAATTGGATTAATAGAGAAGGACCATCTTTCCTACCTCAAATGTATTGTTCTTAATGTGCTTATCATGTCATACTTTCTATCTAGTATTCCCAGTCTTCTAAATCCAACATCCAATGGCGCACTGCTCATCTAACTTCATTAGTTTTTCAATGCACTCTTTAACAACTTGTTCATCATCTAGTCCTCCTGCTCATGCAATATGTAGGGATGGTAACATAAATTCCATCGGAAGTACTTCTTTATTGCCAAAAACTAATTGGAAAGGTTTGGCTTTATCAAAACTTTTATAAGTGGTTCTATATACCCAAAGAACAAATGACACTTTATCATCAAAATATTTTCTTCCAACATCACAATTTTCTGTCAATGGATTTCCCAAGATCTTGTTGAAATCTTCTACAGTACCATTAGCTTAAGGGTGATAAGGAGTAGTCTTATGGTGTGCCACCATAAACTCTACCAATAGAATTATGATTGTCTCATTAAGAAAATGAGTTTTTCTATCACTTGTTAAGCTTAATGGATAACCATACATGCTAATAATATTTTCCCATAAGAACCTTGTTGTTGTAGCTGCAATACAATCCTTTATAGGTGCTACTTCTTCCCACCTTGTAAGTGTTGAGTTGTGGATCTCAATTACTTTAGTTTAGCATGTAATGGAAACTTTCTGGAAAATACAGTAACCATTATCGGTTAGGGGGAACCAACATCAGTCAGGTACGACCGGCATCGGTCAAGCAAGGAAGAACCAACATTGGTTAGGGCTAACTGACATCGGTTACCTGTGCAAGGATGTTTTAATTAACTCTCAGGAATTAGATCTATTTTTAGCATTAAAGTATATCTATTTATTGTAATTACATGGCTAAGTTCCCTAAGTCTATAAATGACTATATAAGCATAAAATCTAGGGTTTAGAAGGTATGATTGACAAGAATTAGAAATAACTTGCAAAAATTTGGTGAGAGAGATAATTCTTGGGGATGAAGCAAAATATTGAGAGAAAGAAAGTACTGTACATCTGAGAGGTGTGGAAGATTGTAAATATTCATTGTATATCTTGTCAAAGCTTTGGATAATATATTGTCTTGTTTCTTGGTGGACGTAACCCACACTGGGTGAACCACGTTAAATATGGTGTTGATTTATATCTCTTGTTTTGTATATTTATTCTGGTAGAATATCCACTTTTATTTACATGTATGCTTTGATTTGATATATTGTTTGTACAACTAGTGTGTTAACCCCAACAACTGGTATCAGAGATTTGTTTTAGAATTTTGTGTGTTGAAAGATTTACTCATAGAGGATTTTCTAATTGAGTGGGAGCTAAAAATATGGCAGAAGAAAACAAATACAAGGTAGATAAATTTGATGGCTGAAATTATCAATTATGGAAGATGAAAATTGAAGATTATCTATATCAAAGAGATTTGTATTTACCGTTAGATGAGAAGTCTAGACCTATGAAGATGACTAATGAAGAATGGAAGATTCTTGACAGAAAGGATTTTGGATCTATAAGATTGAGCCTGACAGCATCCATGGCTTCCACTATTACAGAAGTGGATTCTATGGTAGACTTAATGAAATCTTTTGCTAATTTCTATGAAAAACCTAGTGCTTCAAATAAAGTTTATTTGATGAAGAAACTATTTAGTTCTAATATGAATGAAGGTGGATCTACATCTAGTCATTTGAATGATTTCTAATCTATTGTAAATCAGTTAAAATTGGTTGCTATACCATTTGATGATGAAGTAAAATCACTTTTATTCTTATGTTCTTTGACTGATAGTTGGGATAGCTTGGTAATGGCTGTTAGTAATACAACATATGATAATAATATTTTGGAGTTTGATGATGTGGTTAGTATAATCTTGAATGAAGAAATTCATAGGAAGAGTACAAAGGAATCATCATCTAGAAATACTTTGAATGTAGAAAGAAGGGGCAGGAAGAAGGAGGGATCCTAAAGTAAGAGTAATGGGAAATCAAAGTCAAGGGATAGTAGATCTAAATCTAGAAGTAAGGGAATTACTTGTTGGAAATGTGGAAAGAAAGGACATGCAAAGAAAGATTGTTGGTCAAAGCACAAAGAGAACCAACACCCAGACAAAGGTAAATAAGTAGATCTTGCTACATCAGAGGTAATGCAAGATGCTCTTATTCTTTCTTTAGACAATAAAATTGAATCATGGGTTTTAGATTCAGGATCTTCTTTCCATGCAACCCCTAATAAGGATTATTTCAGAAATTATGTCCAGGGTAATTTTGGGCATGTCTATTTGGGTGATGATGAACCTTGTAGTATTACTTGTAAAGGGGAAGTTCACCTAAAATTGTAGAATTGAAAGATGTGTGGTATGTGCCAATCCTCTGGAGGAATCTTATTTCTACTGGGTAATTAGGTGAATCTGGTTACACGGTTACTTTTACAGGAGACTCTTGGAAAGTCACCAAGGGTGCTTTTGTTTTGGCAAGAGGTAAGAGGGTAGGAACATTATATTTATCTACCTGTATTACTGATTCCTTTTCTACATTATCTACTTCAGACTCAGATGCATGCATGTGGCATAACCGGTTGGGTCATATGAATAAAAAAGGAATGCAAATATTAAAGGCTAAGGGTAAGTTATTAGATTTGAAAAATCTAGATCTTGATTTATGTGAGCATTATATCTTTGGAAAGCAAAAGAGAGTGAGATTTCTCAAAGTTGGGGAAACTAAGAAGGATAAAAAATTGGATCTTGTACACTCAGATGTGTGGGGACTAGCTCAGGTAGCTTCTCATGGAGGATCCCAATATTATGTTACTTTCATTGATGATGCTACAATAAAGGTATGGGTTTATTGTATTAAATGTAAATATGATGTTTTTGAGACTTTTAAAAGATGGAAAACCCTTGTTGAGAATGAATAAAATTCTAAGTTAAAGTGCCTTAGATTTGACAATGGTGGTGAGTACTATAGCAGGGCTTTCAATGATTATTTTTCAGTGAATGTGATACTTAGAGAAAGAACGGTTCCAAGAACACCATGGGAGAATGGTGTTGTAGAAAGAATGAATAGGACAATCATGGAATGTGCTAGAAGTATGAGAATACATTTTGGATTTCCCTTGTAGTTTTGGGTAGAAGAAAATGATATAATGGTTTATTTGATTAACCATGGGCCTTCAAGTTCACTAGATGGAGGAATACTAGAGGAAGCTTGGAAAAGAGGTAGATATTTATTTTCTTAAAGTTTTTGGTCCAAAATTTTTTGTGCATATTGATAGGGAAAATAAAAAGAAGTTGGATGAAAAATCCAAGAGGTACACTTTCATTGGTTATAGATCTAGTGATTTCAGTTTCTATTTTTAGGATTTAGACAATTCTAAAATTATTAGGAGTCATGATGTTGAATAGAATGAAAAGAGAATGTATAGAGATCAACTTTTGGTACCCAAGGATAAACCGGTTAAGAAGTTTGTGATTGAAAATGAACTCTCAGATTTAAAATTGTTACCAAAATGGTTACACAGTAACCGATGTCGGTTGACCCCTGACCGACATCAGTCAGACAAATCAGTATTGGTTACAGAGGATCCAAACTAGCATTGGTTAGTAGAACCAACGTCGGTTAGAGGTGATCGGTGTCAGTCACTGTCAGATTTGGATAGGACTGTCCAAGAGGTCTGGTTTGAGCCTCTAGTACCTCAAACTCCTGTGAGAAGGTCACAAAGGGTAAGTAAACCTCTAAAAAGATTTACACCTTCTCTATTTTATTTATTATTGATTGATAATGGTGAACCAAAGAGCTTTGAAGAGGAAATGTAGGATAAGGCTCATGTTTAGTGGGAGCATGATGTGGATGAGGAGATGGACTCCTTAAAAAAAAACTAGACTTGGGATTTGGTTAAGTTTCCAGCAGGGAAAAGAACATTGCAGAACAAGTGGGTTTACATGATTAAGGAAGGAGGGTGGACAGAAAAGGTACAAGGCAAGGCTTGTAGTAAAGGGATTTGCACATAAAGTAGGTATTGAATTTGGTGAATATTTTCTCCTGTTTTTAAGATGCTTTTATTCATACTGTATTGAGCTTAGTTGAAGTAGAAGACTTGCATTTAGAGAAACTAGGTGTGAAGATGACTTTCCTTCATGGTGATTTGGATGAAGAGATCTATATGCAACAATCGCTTGGGTATGAAGTCAAGGGTAAGGAGAAATTAGTGTGCAGGTTGAAAAAGAGCCTATATGGGCTCAAGAAAGCTCTAAGACAATGGTACATGAGGTTTGATAGTTTTATGCATGAGCATGGTTACTTGAGATGTGAATATGACCATTGTGTTTATTTGAAGAAACTTGAAAATGGGAGCTATATTATTTTGTTACTGTGTGTGGATGATATGCTTATTGTAGGATCGAGTATGCAGGACATTGGTGAGATTAAGGGAAAGATAGCTTGCACATTTTCTATGAATGATTTAGGAGTTGAAAAAAGAATTGTTGGCATGAAAATACACAGAGACAGGAAAAACAAGAAATTGTATTTGTCTTAAGAGGATTATATCTACAAGGTGTTAGAAAGGTTCAACATGCATAATGTAAAACCTATTAGTACACCTATGGCTGGAAACTTAAAATTGAGAAAAGATCAATGTCCTTCATCACATGAGGAGGTAAAATACATGACACGAGTGCCATATGCTTTAGTCATTGGGAGTCTCATGTATGTTATAGTTTGTACTAGACCAAACATTGCATAGGTAGTGGGAGTTATGAGCATGTTTATGGATAATCCAGGTAAATAAAATTGGAAAGCAGTCCAATGGATACTCAGGTATTTGAAAGGGACATCTAGCATGTAGTTATGCTATGGAGGTACATATATTTCATTATGTGACTATGTTGATTCGGATATGGTTGGAGATCTAGATGGTAGGAGGAACACTAATGGATATATTTTAACAGTAGTTGGAATGACAGTTAGCTGGATTTCAAGATTGTAGAAGGTTGTGGATTTGTCTACTATAGAGGTAGAGTATGTTGCAGCTACAGAGGCTAAAAAGGAGATGATATGGATGAGTAGGTTCATGGAAAAGTTTGGAAAGGAGAAAGGTAATTGTAAACTATTTAGTGAAAGTTAGAGTGTAATTCATTTGACAAAGAACTCAGCATTTCATTCAAGAGTGAAACACATTCAGTTGAGGTATCACTTCATACGGTAGGTATTGGAGGATGGATAGTTGAATTTGGAAAATATTCATATGAGCAAGAACCCTGCTGATATGCTAACAAATCCATTAGCAAAGGAGAAGTTGGAGCTACACTCTACTTCTGTTAGTCTTCAAGTTTGAGACTTAAAGAGGAAGAAATAGAGCTAAGGAAGGATCCAAGAATGAAGTTGTACATGTACGGTGTAATAATTAATCTCCAAGTGGGAGATTGTTGAGTTGTGGAGCTCAATTACTTCAGTTTAGAATATAATGGAAACTTGCTGGAAAATACAGTAACCGTCATCGGTTAGGTGGAACCAACATCGTTCATCCAGAACGGAATCGATTAGATATGACTGGCATAGGTTAGGGGTAACTGACATCGGTTACCTATGTGAGGATGTTTTAATTAACTCTCAGGAATTGTATCTATTTTTAGCATTAAAGTATATCTATTGATTGTAATTGCATGGCTAAGTGTGCTAAGTCTATAAATGAATATATAAGCATAAAAGATAGGGTTTAGAAGGTATGATTAACAATAATTAGAAAGAACTTGCAAATATTTGGTGAGGGAGAGAATTCTTGGTGATGAAGCAAAAGCTTGAGAGAAAGAAAGTACTGTACATCTGAGAGGTGTGGAAGATTGTAAATATTCATTGTATATCTTCTCAAATATTTGTATAATATATTGGTTTGTTTCCTGGTGGAAGTAGCCCACATTGGGTGAACCATGTTAAATATGGTGTTGATTTATGTCTCTTGTTTTGTATATTTCTTCTGGTAGAATATTTGCTTTTATTTTCATGTATTCTTAGATTTGATATATTATCTGTACAACCTGTGTGCTAACCCCAATAGTAAGATAGTTTCTACAAGCTATAATTTAGTTCATGTCAATCCTATGTGTGGGTGGTGAAATAGGACCTAAAAAGTCATTAGCCCACTTCTCAAAAGGCTCAACACTTGCAATGGGCAAAAATGACATCTCATCTCTGCTTCCAGGCTTTCTAAGATGTTGAAAATGATCACATGCCTTTACATACTCCTTGGTATCCTTGTATAAAGTTTCCCACTAAATTCTAGCCATAGGAATCTTGCGCATTATAGAATCACTAGCATAATGTCCTCCTTCAATCCCACCATGAGCTTCTTCCATAATAGCCTCACGTTCATGCTCCAGAACACAATGGTGTAAGACTTCATCATGACCCAATTTGTACAAATATCCACCAATCAACTAATAAGGCGACACACATATTGCAAGTTGCTTATTATATAGTGTCTTCATTCCTCTAAGAAACTACCTAGCATGCAAGAAGACTGTAATATCCTCCAATTTTGTGGGCACACAGTTTAACCTAAAAAGATGTGCATCTGACATTATGTCCTCAATGCTCTATGCATCCTCACCAAAATTGAACCTTGATAAATATTAGGGCCTGAATTACTCTTGTTTGGTTTCACAACAACAGTAAAATCAAAATCTTGTAACAAAAGTATCTACCAAAAAATTTTCCCTTGTAAAACATGATTTTTGACCAAGTACTTGAGTGCCATATGATCTGTATAGAAAATAAACGATGTAGGCAAACATTATTGACTGAACTTGTGTAACACATAGATCATAGACAAAGCATCACACTTAGTGGTTGTATAATTCTACTATATAAGTGTCAACTTATTACTTGTAAATAAAAGAGGATGATCCACAATTCTTTCTCCTGGTTGTGACAACATTGTGCCAATTTCCATGAGAGAATGAAAGGGCTTATCCCATGAAGGAAAATTAAAGATAGGTGTAGTAGTAAACTTTTACTTCAATGTATCAAATGCATGTTTTTGCACATCACCCAAATATAATTTCCCTTTAGCCTTCAATAATTCCTCCAAGGGTGTGACAATATTTGCATAACCTTTAATATATTTCCTTTAGGAGCTAGTATGTCCCAGAAATCTACACACTTCACTCTGATTGTTGGGCTCTTCTAAATCCAAGATCAGAGCTACCTTGGATGGGTCTAGCAAAAATCCTTCCTTACAAATTATATTCCCAAGTAAAGTGCCAAAATATTTTGTAAATATGCACTTCTTAATGCTGAGATAGATTCTCAACTTACTGCACCTCTCAAACATGAGCCTTAGATTATCACAATGATATTTGACTAGGCCATATACAGTATAATCATCCAGATACACTTGTAAAAATTTATGAATAAAATAGTACAAGGCTTGCACAATAATGCATGAGAATACTATTGGTGTACTCTTCAACCCAAAGGGCATGAATATATATACAAAAATTCCCCATTTAGTGGTGAAAGTTTTCTTTTCCTGATCTTCTTTCGTAATGTGCACTTGATGATAAACTAAAAATTCATCTTTAAAATAATATATCTTATTCCCAACAACTCTTTCAAATATTTCTTCTATGAACGAGGTGGGAAAATGATCAATCACACATGAAGTATTAAGTTCTTTGTAGTCCACACAAATCCTTATCCGCATTTCCTTCTTAATGCTTATAACCATGGGGCTAACCCATTCAGATTCCTTAATAGGCTCAATTATACTAAATTTGAGAATCTTGTCAATTTCCTCCTTTACCTTCACGAGAATATTATGATTCATCCTATAAGGGCCTTCCTTGAGCTTGATTTTCATCTCACCTAAAGAAGGATGTACACCGTTCAATTCATGGTAACCTCATGGTAATAAGTCTTGAAAATCATGCAAGAGATCAATAATATTTTCTACCTCTTTCTCTAACCAATAATAACCAATAATGGCCTCCTTAGGTTCTACCTTTGTACCAATATTAACCTTTTTGTCTTCATGGGAGTGTGATATTCATGTGCCTTCTCATTTAAAGTTTCCATCACCTCACATGTACCTTCAGTGTGGTCAACATCCAAGTTATCAACCTCATCATCTTCTATTATATATACCAGTTTATCCTTTTCTTTTTCATTTCAGGAAAAAACCATTTCTTCTTCATCTTTTTCCTTAAGATCAAGGCACACTTCAAGATCAAGTTCCCCAAATAACTAGCAAAATTGATTCTTCTTTCGCACTATCTACCAAAGTAAGGCACTTCATAATCTATAATGCTTCATGGACTGGAGGCTTAGTAGAAAAGTAATCAAAGGTTTGAATCATACATGTGGTCATCTCTTGACAATTGGTTGTTTCACTTTTTAACTTATCATGGACATACCATATGCACACAACTGCGTAAGGTGGAGTAGAGCTTATGCACCTAGTAAACCTAGTGGACAAATAAATTCTCACTTCTCACCACTCTAAAATATCATATCTATGTGTTTTCCACAAGCGCATTATTTCCTTGCACAAGGTATAGACCCACATATTCCTTTGATCTCATTCATTCTACCACTGAGTCTCTATGGCATGTAGGAATGCATCAAGGTTCCCTTCACTAGTGTACCTTGGTACCTGAGTAAATCCTAACTACCTCACCATGCACAACCTAATCATTCTGGTGACTCTTCCTTTGACCTCACACTCGACCATCTCATATATTCCATGAGCCCATTTATCACAAGAGACAATAGTAGTGTCACTCACAGACTGTGCATCTTCCCAATGAATTACACCCTCCTTGTATGGTTCTAAATTCTCTAGATCGAGCACTGAATTTACATAAATTATGTTCAGATCCTCCTCATTCAATGGTTCAACATAGGTCTTAGCCTTATTTTAAAATAAATTTATAATCATGTGCTCCTTAGCATTCTCAAAATCGATGTACCTTTTATCAAAAAAAAAATCTGCATTTTTCACATAGCACTAGGGCCACCCAAGTAATGCTGGAAAATTATCAACTTCACCAAGTTCCAACACCTCAAAGTATCTAGTAAACTTGGCCCCCTAAATAGTAATAGAGTCATCCTTGAGTACCCCAATAGGCATAGCCCTAGTTTTATTTTCCATATACAACACATTCAAATATGGCTATAATTGTGATCTACCCATATGATTCCAAACATCCAGAGTTAGAACATTCACTTTTGTGTCAGTATCAATAATAATGTTATGTAATAACCACCCATCAATTAATACAACAAGTGTAATCTCTTTATCAAACTCATGATTCTGAGGTGGTAGATTTGCATGAAGTATCTTCCTTTCAGGATCAATTGTAACATCCTCATTTTAGACAATAGAACAAGTCAAATTTTTTTTTTTATAATTGCATACTGGTTCTAAATACATAATTTAGAACTCACAATTCAAATAACCATTTATATAACAGACAACCATATGCAGCTGCAATGACTCGGAATACCTCCGATCTATTCATTCCATGACTCGGTAATCTACCGATCTATTCATGAGTAAAAAGAGTTAGTGTTTTTATTTAACACAATACTCTTGCGGTTCTCTTCCCTAATCTGGGATTCAGAATGCTCTGTCCAAGGAACCTAACTGAATAATTGTTACCATTATTCATCGGCATCTCATCCCTTAGACTAGGTGAATTAGGACAACGCAATCAGCAGCTTGCGATACTTTGGCCAAAGATTTGAAACATACTGTTCATGTCTCGTTTTCCTTAACGGCATACTCGTCAATCTGGAATACATCCTTCACCCCATTCATATGTTATATAGAATGTCTTAAACTGACTACTGTCAGTCCTTCCTTTCACGACTTAATCACTCGGAGATAGATTAACAAGGTGATAACGTTATAGGGATATCCAGAGGGTTAGGGATACGGTAACATACTGGTTTAACCTTACAGTTAGACCAATGTGTCAAGATACCCCGAACCTCCTAGGCAGCCTTACAACCTGACCACGTTCCTAATTAATCCCTGAGTAACTAGTCCAGTCACAAATGTAAATCTTAGCGATCAATGCAAAGGGTGTCGTCAAAAGTCACCTGCATTGTTGTAACTTCGAGAAGATCCTAATCTTCTCGGAGGTACAACCCTGCAGTTGTCTTGTGCCGTCATCCTTTAAATCCACCTCGAAAAGATCTACTCGTCAATATGCGTTAAGCACTTGAGTACAAATTACTTTAAAGACGTTTACCCTGAGGTTAGCCTTTCCGATCCCTGGATTCTTCGTCTTAAGACGACCCTCCTCTAAAAGACTCATTACTTGGTAGAGGTATTACGGTCAAGCTTTTATCAAGAAGTCATCAGAATACACCTGATTCTAAAACGACAGAATGGAACAATATCTCATAACCTATGCTTGAGATTGCCTTCTGAACTCCATTTGATTGCCTATCAGTTCTCTTAACTGAATTTATATCATACTTTTTTTTTGTTTAAAGATATAAATGATTAAGAATCCAATTTACTATTGTCCTGTTATGCTTAGGACTAGGGATTAGTAATTCAATCCATTTAGTTTAGCGTTCTCTCTTTTAGGCTCAATTTTAACCTATCCTTTAGAGAGACAATCATTTAATTCTAATATTGCTTTTGCTAGATCAAATTAGAACTACTAAATGCTCATAAGAATTTAGTCTTATTACTTACAAGCTTTCATTATCAATCTCGAAAGCATCCATATTATACAAAGATAACAATGCCCCTTCGTTACATATACCGAAGAAGGTCATCTTTCAGAATAGAATACAACACATAAGTATCAAACACTTATTTTCATTCCTTTCAAACTTATACAATTACATTTTATGCAACAGCATACTTGATATAATGCTAACGGAAAAGAAACATCTTTTCTCATATAGTACATCTATAAAATCAAGCTGTAATTCCTTATAAATCAAATAAACAATCTGATCAGCCTATCAGATCTGCATTGCTTTTACCTCATACGGCAACCATCTGCAAAAATAGTCGACATGAGTCAGTTCAATGAACTGAGCATGATAAGCACTAACTTTTAAAACACTTGCAATCCATCAATTGTTTTCATTAAACACCCTGTTTAAATGAGATCAGATATTCACATAAGTAAACATAATCAGACTATGCCCTTGTAATACAGAATGATTACAAATATGTAACTCTATCATTGTTACAAATAGTCTTAATCATTTTCTAATATTCCATCAAATATTAAGAAACAAGGAACGAATGCACACAACAATCATTAAATCCAAAATCACAACATTGGTCAGATTGTTTCATTCTCCAAAAAGGAAATAACATAACAATTCGGGATTCCACCAATATGTTACAACAATTTCCCACTGATAGTCAATTATCAATAATATTAAATAAAGGAAGAGAAAGAACCAAACCATTCATGCTTCCTTTCACATAAGTTCATCACTGTACTGCCTTCACATATGAAAACATTCAACCAGTATATAAATGAACAAGTTAGACAAGCCGCAAGCAAGATCACTGTTTAATCAAGAAACAGAAACACAGCAAACTCTTGTACAGCAACCAACACATCCACAAATCATGAATCAATCCTAAGCCCAATGCTAATTCCTTTTATACAGTAAGGCTTGACACAAGTTGAAAACAAGAAACTACAAGCGTATCGCTAAAAACAACAACCTTATTGCATCAAGAAATCGAAGGTTTCCAATGGACTATGCTATGTTGCCCACACGATATTTCCAAATCACGCACAGTCAAATTGGACAGGTTGATTGGAAAAGAACATAGCATACATATTCTTGCTCGGTCAAAATCGGACTGAAGTAAAAGAAAGGAATTCAACCAAACGATCCTTACTTGCCGCATGCAAGTCTTGGAGTGATGTTCGCGACTTACCCAAACAAGGTCAGAACACGAAACGGTCATCCATACACAAGGACCTCAAAAAGTGACAAGACAGTGTCCAAGGTCAAGCTCAGAAAGAGACAGAAGTATTAGTTACCTTTCCAGAATTCCAAGGATTCAAACGGAGGTAACAATTCAAGCAAATGCATATGAATTCATACTGACATTAGTCAATGAAGCATAACAAGAATCAGACAACAAATTACTCTCTGTCAATCATTTTACACTAATTTGTACAGGTCGAAGACGTACATGCCTACCTAAGAATCTGAACCTCAGAATCCCAAAACACGAAGGAATTCCAATCTCAATAACAAGATCGAAGTACATGTTATTCCATTGAGTCACCGGCACTTAAAATACCAACAACTTAACTTTAATCGGCTCATGAATAAAATGAATCATTCAATCGACTCCTCAGAGTCGTCCAAGTCGTAATAGCATAATCTATATATTCACACAGTGACTGATAAAGGTTTGCACGCATAACCACTGAACCCTACAGCAACGTATAATGACATTGATTGATAAATCCATATATGCTATTCATGGCTAACATTCAGAATGAAACAAGCGAAGCAAATCGAATATCCATTTCTAGCAAGGAAAGCAACTGAGCCGCTTCGAACTTTCGAACAGCTTTCACATAGAAAGGGAAAGTGCATATACAGGAAGTCTTTATCCTTTAATTACTTCAAATAACAGTAGCCAAAAGCCCTGTTTCATCTTATCAGGCTTTTACAAAAATCCAAGCACAAAACTTGTGGATGAATCTACATTCCCAGCAATAGAAAGCAATACGATTCAATCATCGACTCCACTGAGTCGATACAACAAAGTACAGGCGTATTTATATTGTACACAGTGCACAAGTAATCCTGCTAACCTAATAACAAGGAAAACAACTTCCGCTAGGTCGAAAAGACTATGGTAACCCTACAGTTACCTGTTCCAAGCCAAAAATTGAAAACAAAATGAAACCCGAAAGTATCATTAGTCGTTGTCAACAAATCCCACGACCGAGTACCCAAAGAAGCGATAATACTAAACATTCTTACAGTATTCTTTCAAATCATTCATACAGTTTCTATAACAAGAAACAGCGACCACGAATCAAGACATACAGTGGTCTTATACTACACATAGGTATATTCTAAGGGCTCACGCCAAACAGGCCGAACATTCAAACTTTAGAATAAATACCACACATGTATAAGCCAGAATGAATACTCAAATAAATAGAGTCGAAGTTCGATTTAAACAAACACCCATCAAGAAGAAATTGAAAAATCGAACCAGACGAGATACAGTGCTAAAAATCAAACTAGATCTCATAGAAAATTCATCCAATCTTCACAGAACATTTGAACAGAGTTGTTTTAATGAAAGCACTTGAAAAACAGCAAGATATTTAAAGGTTAGGGCCTAGCATGCCTGTATTTTGATCAAACTTCCGAAGCAGACCACAGGAAGAGCTCAAACTTCCTTTTCTTTTTCCACGATGAAGCGACCAACAAAATTTCACTGTCTTCATCGCAAATATATCTTCCACGACAGAGAAAGAGCTATGGCAGTTCATACTTGCCATGCAACTCGAAGAGAACTGGTGCGAAGATCCAGTAAACAAGCAGAGAGAGAGAGAAGACCGAAAATCGCGACAAGCCAAACAAACCACCAAATTTCCGCTTGCATGCCTTCTCGCGAGTTCCGAGCTCGACTTCCGAGAGTATTGAATGCCATTAAACCAATTTTCCCGCTTAAACTCTACTCCCACCGACCGCCAGAATTGGCGACAGTCCAACTAAAAACTCAAGTCCATTTCCAAACTTAGCAATTGCCAAGTCTGCACAGATTAGCCGCCGCTTTAGCCTCCGCCATGACCTGTCCCTCATCCTTATCCCTTACATTTATTGCCATGGAAAACACCGCCCATGGTCCGCCACCCTTCATAGTCCCCTTCATAATCTCCTCCAAGTTAGGTTAGTATCTTAGGTTAGAGTTTAGGGTAATACCCATACTAACAAATTTACACAAAGATACTAACTTAGGATATTAACAAATAGCCTAGGTCTAGGTTAGACTAACAATAATCTAACCCCTAGGTTAGGTTTTAGTTTTAGGTTACTAACCCTTAATAATTCAGTTTGGTCCTTGTCCTGAAACTCGAAAAGACCTGTACCATACTTCTAGAACAGAGTTAGCTCCTGTTCTCATTGCAGAATTGTATGTCCACGAATTATTACCTGGTCTACAATCGAGACCTTCCAGATATACTTTGATATCGGGAACCGTTTCATTTCTCAAGATCAGCCTGAGTCATACTCCTGACCAGCTTAATAAATGCTTCCTTATCTTGCAACCTGTTCAAGGTCTGTGATATAAAATTTTATCACAACAGATTTAAAGCATTACTTGGATCAATTCCACTGATCCAAGTCTAGATATTATAGATGAATATCTCTATAATTCATTCCGTGATCAGATTAATATTCAGACACAAAATGAAATAAATAAAAGAGTCTATTTATATTTTGACTCAGTCAGGATCTGCAATCTGCAAGAAATTCGGTACATATCAAGCATGATTTCTGAATCGAGGAACACATCCTTTTACGAGAAATCACATATCAACACTTGAATGCTTAGGAGAAAGTAACAACAGTTCAGGGTGTTACATCAATTCCAACACACCGTACCTTTTCTTATAGCCCTTCCTGTAGTAGAGGAATGATGTTCTCCTAGTGTAACATCCAGTATACTTCCTTTAAGTCATCCACATCCTTCTACAGGAGTTCAACCTTCCTTGCATTATCACTCACGCGCACCTGTTCCTTCAAGTAATGTATCTCTCCCTGGAGCTCCTCTAGGACATCCATGGTATCCAAGTAGAATTCCTTCTGGTGCACACCATCTGGATAATTAACATGTGTGAATTATTCCCATGTAATGAGTTTTTTAGCCTTCAGAGGATTGTGTGTGCATGTAGTCTCAACACGTGTAGTAACTATTACTATCTATAACTTAGGATCAAGTGTCTTCTTAGTAATCCATTGATTAAAAACATTGTGGTGTAACTTTATCATTCTCGTGCCCTTTTCCTTCTTCTGAGTATTTTTATACAACTCCAGATAATATTCTAACTTGTGTTGCTTCTCACACCATGAGAAAATATTATTCTAAGGTCATGCTAATAATGATCAGGGGATCCACATGTATAACAAGTTCCTCTATAAAATCCTCCTCTCACACTTCCGTGACCTCGTCCTCTATATCCTCCATGGAAGCCTCTATTCTTGTTATCCCCATGGTTATTACCTTCATGAGTATGGCCTTCTTGTTCCTTTGATTCAATTTCCACACTAGTCTGGCACACTCTTGTCTTAATGGCTTCATGAATGTGATCAATAAATCTATAGGAAGTGGTGTTTTGAGTGTGGGACTTGTAAATCTTTAAGGAAATGGACACCTTCTTCATGATCGTATGCTGCAAAACAAGGAAATAACTAACATCATGATTTAGGTGACAAACATCACAATCTAACAGTAACACGTGCACTAACCATTGTGGGAAATTATCTTTAGTATGTCCCTCTACTTCACAATTTGTACACCGTATCCCAATTCAGGACTCATGCATTGAGTTGGAAGAAATATTCTCCAAATATTTTTCCATAGCTACAATATGTGATTATAAGAATGAGCTTACTCTAGTGTCAAAAATTCCAATTGTCTCATTGTGTAGAGTTTCTTCCAAATCCTCACACAGATCCACATATATCATATGAGAGAGTTATCTGTGGAATCGAGTCGGCAATCCTCCAACAAACCACTGTGCATGTTGACTGGGATGAATGTCATAAGATAAATTGGACATCAGAGTCTTGAAACACACATCATAATCCCTTAAACTTTCATATAATCCCTTCTTGATATCCTTTAGCTTGCTGATGCTCTGTTTCTCAAATTCCAAAATGTGAAATTATGCCAGAAACTCAGAATGCAAATCATCATAATCAACCACAGTCTGATCTGTGTCATACTTCCTATACCAACTATGTGTGCACCCTTGTAGCGTAGTAGAAAAAGGACTAGCCTTCCGATCTGAAGTTGAAATTCCATTAACACACCATAGTAATTCACACTTGTGCACATGCTCTACTTCATCTTCAATACCTCTATATTCTAGAAAATAGAGAGACATCTCATAGTAAACCTACTGATGATGATGTGGGGGTTGATATGGATGTGGGTCTTGTCCACCAGATTTAGAACCAGAACTTCCAATAGTAATTCCTCCTCGTGATCCACCTGCCGCGAGCTACGAACTAGTTGACTTGCTTTTCTGTGTCCCAATTGTGATACTAGACTAAACACCAACAGTTTACGTGGTCTCAACAACTACTATAGTAATTCCAATGATCTATGTGCTAATATTTTGTCTTGATGATGTGCCTGGGAATAATCATGCATAACACTTCCAAAAAATAGTGTTGATTGTGATGTCATGGGACTGCTACTAAATTTATCTCCTGAATTTAGAAAAAAAATGATATCTTCTTGTATCTACTTGTTTATTTTCACTTGCCTTCTTCTCAATTATTACTTCTAGATTTGGAACACCAAGTGCAAGGGCTAGGTGGTTAGGTCGGATCAGATGCATGCTTGCAATTCTCATGCACTCCTCTGATGTGCTCTCATCCAAAGCCGAAGGGGAGTCTCTTTGGCACTTACCCAATGTTTGGAGAACCAGATGCTATGGCTCCTTGTCTTCTACGAGAGATTCAAACCCTTCATGAACCATCTCTCTCCTTAACTCCAGGGACTCCTCAATATCCCTTTTTTTCTCCATTTCCCTCTCTCACTCTTCATTAAACTTGAGTCGTCTTTCCTCTCTTTTCCTTACTTCTTCCATTTCTTTCATATTTTTCACACTTATTCCTTCCCCTATGCATGGTGGGGGTTTAGCTAGTCATGGGCAGGCACTCTAAATCTAGTTCTACCATAAAAATATTGATCGATAATTGTATAACACACAAATAATATCCTTTGGGATCACATAAGAACCTAAATTCAATTTCTTCTAGACATAAATAAGTAGAAATAGTGTACTCTAGTTTATAACTACATAATACTCTAGCCCACCTATGATCTATAGCTCTGGTCCACTCCACATCAACATCAATAATATTTTGTTAATCCTTTTACGTCTAAAGTCTCAGTTATAACTCCAACACTTTCCTACTACATACGTTGTTAGCCACTCATACAATTCTACTCGAAAGAAGATGAAGAATGTCTCATAGAGTGTGTCATACAGGTTGCTTTCCACCCACTAACATTCATTGAAATTAGGTCTAATGTTATATCTCTACACAATTTTTTCTAGTCCATCATCTATCCAACCTTCAATACTCTCCAGAGACAGTCAATATGCCATTTGTATGCTACATCTTGGTAGATAGTTTGAAAAGATGTACTAGTAATGGAACCAAAATGTAGTCCTTGTTTATTTCACCTAACTACCTAGGTGCATTAGAACTTCATCTAGACACATCTAGATGTTTACATGAATCACGCGAAGCTACTAGGTTCCTCATTTGTGTTGGCTTGTTTAAGATGTTAGCATGTGTAGTCATGATTGCCAATGTTAAAGCATAAATTCAAATGCAAATCATATAGATATCATAAAGAAACACATGTAATAAGGAATCAAAACATATCAAACAATTACTAAGATAAATTGCACCATGTGAATGCCATATTTAGATACAACAATAACTAGACTCCATTCACAGTGATCCATTAATAACTAAAAGATTACATAGTAGAGGTTGAATACATAACAATAGTCACTAAAGAGTCATGTGCACCAATATACCATAACAACATAACCCTATCACATCAACCATGTTTAATACAATGGAATATATATGATATTTATTATGAAATAAAAAATATAAAAAATAAATTTACTAATTATGTAATATTTATAATAGTATATGCATATTACAAATAATTTTTTTTTCGTACATACAAAATTGCTAATTTATATTTGCATGCATACTTTCCTATCATGATTTTTTTCTAGAATTTTATCTGTAAATAAACCATTCTTTAATACATGATTATGAACCTTGATGACCTAGGAATCAACCACTTTAATATATGGTTCTTGTTTGTAGAAAAATTATGCTATTAAAAACGCTTGGCAGATCAAGTATAACATACAAATGCATGACAAGGTGTGATCTGCACTCCAACTCACTAGCTCTATTTTTATCAACAAATGGTGAAAAATTGACTAAGTCCTAGGATTGGAATTTATAGGTGTGTGTCACTTCAAGTACAAATGCCCTTCACCCCTTTACATGCAACAACTATTCTTCACATTTTCATGATGCAATGGTTAGTGGTTTTTTCTAACTGCTCAATTGAACCTTAAGTAGTTAGAACCATTTGTCCACAAGAATATCTCTCATTTCAATTATTGATTCATAAATCCAATCTACATTGGTAACCCCAGTGTTTCACAATCACCCCCTCTTACATTAGAAAACACAAAGTTCCACATGACAATACCCATTCAAAAATTATCCTATACAAAAATAGCCCAAGAATTCTCACCTAGTCTTGCGAAGAAGAAGCACATCGTTTGGAGGCTACCTCCATTAGGGATGAGTTGGAAAAGATCTTGAAGAGGTTTCCCATTCTGATTTTACCTCCATCTAAGCAGTTTCTTGGACCAGAGTAGTATACACCTTAGTGCATGATTGTTGTTCCATAGGACCTTTTAACAACCTTCATTTAGTTCACGTTCTTGAATGAACCCTCCCTTGGGGTGTAACTTTTTTGTAGCCTTTGTTGGTCTAACTTCCTCATTTGGGAACCGAAGCTTTCCATTAAGAAAAACATTGACTGTAACTATCTCTCATACGTCAACAAATTTAGTAACATCTAATCTTGGGTGACTGAGTTTGTTGTGCGAATCTGATCCTGTATACACCTTATCCTTTTGCATTTACGTAAGGAGTATCGCTTTGCAAGTTGTCAGTGCATTCATACCTTGGAGTGTGTGCACAAATGTTAGTGGGGTTATGGAATGGCATGTCAAGTTATCTCGTGATGCATGATCATATTAAATAAAAAGTTTCCCTAGCTTTCCCTGAGTGCGTTCATTACCCTTCATGTAGCTACCACTGATGATAGAAAGTTAGTACCTAATCCACCTTCAAATACTCCATCATACCTCCATCTGCGAGTGTTCTACACTATCTCACTTTGTACCAATCATTCCTCCCCATTTACCTCTATTCTACTAATTGTAGCTGACAACATTGACCATTGTTAGAATGCCTTCCATCACTATCAACCCTTTTTCTGTCCGATTGGCAGATGTCGTAAGCTTAGTGAGATAATGACTTAAGGTCCCCCTTCCCTCCCTTATAAATAGGTGTCATTGTTTTCAATTGTACACAAGGTATCATCACGCTAGTTTTGCACCTTGTTTGTTCCTTGCAAATCTATTATTTAAAGGTTATCGATCAACCTCTTCTATCACCACATCGACACTCAAGTGGGCATACTTCATTACTAATACAGGTTTCATCTACTTCTTCAACATTTAATGTTACAGGAATTGGCTCATAAGAATAAAAATTTGCACCAACAAGTGTTATGCCTTACCAACTTTGGGAAAATGTAGACACCTAAATTCAACAATGCAGTTTTACTACTAAAATTGCACTGGTTATCGTCTTTCCCGTCATTTCGTTATAATTAGTGATTTCTCGCTAATCAGCGAACATTCTCCTTCATTTTGGTCAATTAATGCCACTTCGTTAATTAACTAAGTTTCCCTTCATCTTGGATGCCAATTAACGACATTTCGTTATTTATAATCCTCTTTTAATTAACTATTTATTAGTTAATTAAGCCTTCCTTATCTCATATTTAACTAATAAACCTTCTTATTGGTTAAATCACCCTTTCTAATTGTACCAATTTCATTCTAAATCATCTCCAAATGGCTTCTTAAGCTTATCTTGGCCTATTTATTAATCCTAGTTGATTAATTAAATCCTCTCCAACTCCCATGAGTTGTTAATCATTAATTAATATCTTCTAATCATGCTTATTCCTTTCTAATTCTACTTTATATTTATCCCACATTCACTAGGTTTCTATCTTCTCCCAAATTGGAAAGATATATAAATAGCCTAGTACCTCCCTTGACACCTTACACACCAAAATTTTTCTAGTGATATTACATGAATATAATAAGGGCGTTTCTACTTGGATTAGCTCATTCATTCTTGCATCTATTCTTCTCATAAGAGAGTAGTAAAAGAAGATCCAAGTATGACCATTAAGCCATTTTGGTGATATTTTTTCCTATTTTTGTAGATAACATTCATTTGATTGTTCATGGTCAAGATATGTTCATATTAGAGAGAAATCACACATATAAAGCACATCCAAATTTCAAAGGGATTGCTTAGCATTAATATTTTCATATTGGATGCATTTAGGAAAGATTTCTCTTTCAAGCTTTATCATGATGTTGTTGTTAAATTAGCTTAGTTATATTGATTACTTGGTGTTAATTCCTATTTCTTAATTTATCCTGCATTCACATGCATACAATAGTGAGGAAATTTGAAGATACATGTCTCCAAAGTGGCCCTACCGATTTGGCCTTAAGGGCTAAAAGCTAGTCATGGAGGTTTGAAGTGTGTTTGATAGAAATACATGTTGGAGTATTTTTTTTAGTTATGGATAGTTGATAGACACCTAGTATGATGTATTAGAACATTTGGTTTGATAAGATAAATTGGTTTCATGTTGAAACCCTAGTGGCCTAATTAGCTCTATTAGGTCTCTCAAGAAGGTGTGAAGGAACAAGTGTGTTGGATCAGTTTTATCCACATGAGCTATGTATGTTAGTGCTTGATGGTGTTTTCCAAGTATCCTTTGATTTTTAACATTCTTTGGTTTATATTGGAAGTGTCCTTAGACGTGTTTGGATTCATATTCCTTAATACTATTTCTTGAATCCACTTTGGAAGTTTGGAGTAGTTCCAGAGATTGGATTGGTTGAAGGCCTTGCACTATGAGTTGGAGCTTGAAGTAAGTTGTTCCAGAATTTATATTCGAATAAATTTCCAATGGTATACCACTTGTGCCTTGATGATGAGTTTTTCTATGTGAAGTCATTCATTTTCTTGGTGCTCGAAGACCTAGTTTGTGCATGCTTACTTCTTGGTGAGTTTTATGATGGATATGTCAGTTACAAAGATTCATTAGCTAGTTGGTGATGTTGAGAGGTTATTCCTGAATTTTTTGAATCTTCTTTTGTCTTGAAAAATCTGGATTATTCTCTTGAAGATCATATTACATTTGTTAGGAGATGAAGACCTTGTTTTGGGCTTGTTTGAGAAGCCTTGAGCTTGTTGGTGTTTATGTGACCCATGTCAACCTACTTGGGTCTTTTGTGAAGTTTTATATGATGTTATTGATGTATTTTTGTGTTAGTATGACCGACCTATTTGTGGGGAAACCCCCATATTTGAGAAGAGCCGAAGGATTGATTAATCAATCATTCATATTCAACCTTTACGAATGTGAAACATTACAAATATAAAGGAGTTCAAATCTAAATCCTGTAACAACTCCTCAAACTACTAACACTAATCCATGTAGGTTGTTTTAACAACCTTTATTCTCTCCATCATATTTTATCTTTTAAAGCTCTACATGAGTTGAATAATTAATTCACTTACAATAATCAATTATTTTGCATATGCACTCATATGTGATATAATATATTTTATATCACACTAACTAGATAACTAATATATTTCTCACCACAAAAATTAATGTGAGCACTAACATAGGATTTTTCTAACACTATTTATTCCTAGATGACCTAGGAGAATTTGTGTTCTAGTGTTATATATATAAGCTACTGTATTTGGTCATTTGTAACTACTGGCGCCAATGGGGAAGTGGGCGAGCTAGAGGAGGAAGAAGAAGAGTTGTGAGGGGTCAAGGGAAGAACCAAGAAGAGGTGTGTTGAGCTTAAAGACTTGAATATTAGATATGTAAGGGAAATAGACATATTTAATCCATGAAGAATAACTAATGAGCTTGTTAGGATAGAGAAAATTGAAGAGGGTTTGAGTGTTTGGATCTGAATTATGATCACTATCAGTTGTGTAAGAAACATATTTAAGTGTTCATCATTTATCATGTGGTTGAGTGGGTTTTTTATCACCTTAGGGGCTATTAGCCTCCTTGAATAGTGGTTACTATACTAAATTGGGGTGGGTGCTCCTTGTGAAGTGGGTGCTTCACTAAATGAATCTTACTTGATTCTTAATATTCTTGCAAGTCATTTGTTATGAGTAATATTAGTAGAGGTTGTAGTGGGTTTTTTTCCCCTTGATGGTTTCCAACTTATATTTAATTTCTTGTGTTCTCTCTCTTGTTCCAAGAACTTGTGAATGTTTAATACACATCTAATAAGTCAACATGGTTTATATGTGTTTAATGGTTAAATTGAATGATGGATGTAAACAATGGTAAATGAAGATGAAATTGTTTTATGACTGATTCACCCCCTCCCTCAGTCATTGTGTTAACAATCATCTCAAATCCACTCATTATTTAAATAAATTCATATAGAGAGGGAATAAGATATGTATCCTTCTTTGAGGATCTATTTAGGTTCCTAAATTATACACACAATCTTATTTATCCACTCTTTTTTCTGGAAAGGAACCAAATTAGCCACCCAAGTTTAGTGTCTAACTAGGAAGACCATCCCAAAAACTAGAAATTTCTTTACTTCTTTATAAATCCTAGGTTCTAAAATTGGGTTTACTAGTCGTTTTCTTTTCTTGAAAGGTTTGTGATCTTCCATTAAAGATATGGTATGGGTGATAGTTCTAGGATCAAGGATATTTAAGTCATCATAAGGTCAACCTATGATATATTCCTAATTCCTTACAAGGGCCATTTTTCTAGATCTCTCCTCATTTGAACATGTTAATACTATGTGTACAAACTTGGGTAGTTCCTTTGTGCCAATATTTATTTGGGTATAATCATTTTCATTATCCTTAGGTTTGAAAGTGTTATAAGCTTACGGGTTTGGATAAAACATCCACTCAAGAGATATCATTCCTTTTGGGATCATATTCTCTTTAAGGTTTATGATGCCATATTTAATTGATTCTCTTACATCCTTGTAGTATTT
This sequence comes from Taxus chinensis, assembly GCA_019776745.2. Lineage (NCBI taxonomy): Eukaryota > Viridiplantae > Streptophyta > Pinopsida > Cupressales > Taxaceae > Taxus > Taxus chinensis. The sequence continues at coordinate 432,490,778 of CM034153.1, read as the reverse complement.
TATTTTTCCAAACAGCCCAAGGTGCATTGACATATCACTCAGACAGATCTAAGCACTCACACAAAGTGTGCAAAGGTACCAAGTTCCTCTTTTATGGAAGATTTGTGAAGGATTTAGCATGATAAACACACATATAGTCCCGATCCATAATAACCATTCAAAATTAAAGCATGAATAGATCTATTTCACAACCATAGTGTATGAAGAATTATACAAGAATTAAGATCATATTTATAATGAAAGATACAAAAATAGATATGTCAATAGCCAATATCCAGCCATAAAGATCCATTGTATTAATTACTGCAAAACACAGAAGCCAAGTACATACATAAGAATGTCACCATAAGTCATGCATGCTCATAAACCACCAACATAACACTAACAAAAAGTAGATCCCTAAATAGTGAAAATTAATACATACATGTGTGTGTGTGTGTGTGTGTGTGTGTGTGTGTGTGTGTGTGTGTGTGTACACATACACACAAACACACAAACACACACACGCACACACACACACACACACACACACACACACACACACACACACACACACACACGCACACACACACACACATAGGGGTAGGGACTTTCCCTTCACCACTTAAGAATCATCAAAATAGATTGTATGCTAAGAATAGCCATGCACTGCTACAAGATAAATACAAAAACTTTGAATCTTGATAATAATAGATTATCTAATAATAACTACAGATCTAATCCTATTACTATCCCAAAATGATCCATTGTATTAATTACTGCAAAACACATAAGCCAAGTACATACATAAGAATGTCACCATAAGTCATGCATGCTCATAAACCACCAGCATAACACTAACAAAAAGTAGATCCCTAAATAGTGAAAATTAATACATACATACATACATATATGTATGTATGTATGTATATAGGGGTAGGGACTTTCCCTTCACCGCTTAAGCATCCGCAAAATAGATTGTATGCTAAGAATAACCATGTGCTTCTACAAGATAAATACAAAAACTTTGAATCTTGATAATAATAGATTATCTAATAATAACTACAGATCTAATACTATTACTAGCCCAAAATTGTGCATGTCACTTGATCTCCCACTTGTCCAAAATATCCTTTTCTTAGTCTCTAAGTCTTCATACCTTTACATGTCCCACACTCAACATTTATATTTATCCCATTGTAACCAAAACAACTAAGTCTTGAAGTCATACTTTCCATGGCGTGCCCTTTTCTGCTACATCTTTGCATGTAACTATGCACCCCATATCTGCATGCCCTAACCTTATGTGCCTTTAGTACTTAGGTTTTATATCATTAACCCAACATTACCCCACAATTGTTTCATTATTTCCCTTAGCAATGGGTAATCATGCCTTATTTCCCCAAAAATAAGACTAAGGAATGAAAGAATGTTTTATACATAAAGATTGAATAAATACCACAAATAATATGGGTTCCCTACTCCTTTGATGGCAGCAGTAACTTGGGATATTCACTTATGATTTCTGCCTCTAACTCATTCTAATCACCAAGCACTTTATTTGTTTTTTCTGGGATATTTGGACGTACTCATTCCATTTCATCCATATTCATGGTTTCTCCCTTGTTCTGCAACACTCTAAGAACATTTACCAAAATTTATATCATCTCATCCATCACATCCATGCGTCACGCTAAAATATTTCCAATCTCATTTATTCTATCCTTACGAGGGTCCTAGGCTGCTACAATTGCATCGTTCTTTTCTACTAATAGTGTCAGCCTTTCCACATGCCCAAATGTTTCATCATTCTTTGTTACAAGGACTGCATTATCCTCTACTAGAGTCCTTGTCTCGATTATTGCCTTAGGATTTTTGCATATATTCAGCACCAAATCTACCTTTTTCATCTCTTCTTTTAAGGTCTGGAGTAAAGACTCATAACCTATAATCCATCATGTTATTGTAGCTTTAGTCCTTTCCATTTGTGATGCATCATCCTTTGGTTTTGGCATCCTTACTGTACCTTTATCCATAACCATATGAACCAGTGTGCATAAATAATTCATAAAAGATAGGAACCTTTCCATCACTTTCTCTTCCAGATGTGGCCTTTCCTTAAAAATTTAATCACCTACCTACTCTTCCATATTAAGTACTGCTTGCACCTTCGCCTCAACTTTCTCCTTTTCCTTTGTTAGACACTTGACCTATATATCTTTATCCTTTTTATCTTCTAACAAATCCCAAATAGTTACCACCTTATAAATGTTTCTGCGTGTAACCTATGTAGATACCTTTTTCAATGTATTACTTACTTGCTCATCTAATATATGAGTCAGCTTGACTATTACATGGTTGAAATGCAACACTTTTTTCATCCTTTGAGAGACACATGACTCTTCACACGCATCAAAATTAGGCTCATCCATGTGAGTCTGCATACTCCATGACAATTACTTACGGGTGTGTTTGAATTCCATCTTGGGATCCATTAACTCCTAGCCATAAAGGTCCTTGGGTTCCAAGGTACTTTGGAACCTAGCACAAATGATCTTGGTAGGATAATTGATAAAACTAGTTATATGAGTTTCATATGTTTCTCCATCCTTCTCCCCCTTTGAGGGCTTACCTTTCAAAATATGCACTCCCGCATCAAGTACCAGTCCTTCACCAGTATTTGCATCAGTAGGCATTTCATATGGTTCACCCATATCTTCACCTTTTTATGTTTCATTAGCACCACTACCTACCTCCCTCTCTTCTGACCCCTTTGTATCATGTTTCAATTCTTTGTCCTGATGTTCCTCTACATCCTCAATGTAAACAAGATTCTTCTACATGTTTTCATTTGATTACTCACCCTCACAATCCTTAGTGGGGATGTACTTGTGCCTTTTCTTTACCGATTTTTCCTTCACAGGAGAGTCTCTCAGCAACCTCCTTGGTGGTTGTGATGGCCCTGCACTGGTGCCTTGAGTCCTTTTTCTCTACAAAACTCTCCCATATTTCTGGTCCTTAGCATCCTCTTCTAAACCTATCCCTATAATGTATGTTTCCACCCCTTATCTTTCATCTCCTTCTTCTTTCTCTGGAGGATTTGGCTCTCTCACTCACTTTTCTCCCATAGTTGGCTTCCTTCTTCTGACATGTTCTATGCCACTAATTTCTTCCCTTAGTTCTTTCTCCTCCTCTTCTCCTTCAAAATTAAGGGGTAAAGTAGACTCCTCATCCTGCAACGTGCCCACAGTATGTTTCCTCTTGGGAAAATCAGGGAGCTTGAATTCATTCTCAACATATTTGGAATTATCTAAATTGGGATTAAGGTATATGTATACCTTAGCTGAAACAATATTCCAAAATGCCAAGCTTGAAGTAGTAATGTTGTTTTCATTATAAATCATTTGCTTAATGTAGGTAGACTTTCCTAGGTATGCATACCTTTTGTATAATGTATGGCAGTCATAGTCTACTTTATCTGCATAAAACTTCAACTTACGTGCTTTTGAAAATTTATTCATAAACACCTGGAAGTAGAGAACTATGAATACATATGGAAATTGGCACCATAGGCTCCAAGTCCCATCCTTCATCTTGAATCTTCCAATAGAAAAGTGCTGGAAGACTACAAACTATGCTTATTTATATAGTACTGAAGAAATATCCTTAGGTATTCTCCCTCAGTATTAAAAATCCTACCTTAGGCTCTTGTACAATAATTCTATCCTTTGTTTATATGGGACACTTAGTGACCCCTCACAAGTGTAGTGTGAAAAATGATCTTCTAGAGACTTCTTCTTTTCTTGTAACTCCTATATTTTGTTTTCTAGCCCATTGGGCACACCAATCTCAACAAAAACTTAAGATAAGAAAATGGCTCCAAAACTAATTTTATCACCTTATTTTTCTTCCTCAATAATTACCTTCTACAATGAAGGTTGTTACGTTATACACCACACCTTCACAATATATATCCATCTCCTATTTACTTGTGTCCAATGCTCTTGATTTTTCAATGTTTTAAAAGGTGTGTGGATGCCTTAACCATCAAATAGTTTTCTATTTTACTCTATATTCATAGTGCACATGTCTTTTGTATAGGAAAACTCTATAAAAGTTGCTATCAACAGTTTGATCATGAGTCATATCACTAGGGATTTCTGTTCCTGAGCTCCTTAATCTAGTCATTGAACCAATTAAAGGTGTGATGATGCACACCCGCCCCCTAGAAAAAGTAGAAAAATTCCTCTTGGACAATTGACATCAACAATTTGTACATCCTCTCTAGATTTCAAAATTAAGGTAGCTCATAAATTTTTTAAATACAAATTTTTTTCTAGTAACTTCTCACTATGATTCGTCATAAATGGGATTGTCATCTTTTGTGCACATTTTTTTTAACCACAAAGTGTTTATCTAGTTCATCCTTCATAGTCTTTTTCCTATGTTTATAATCACTTATCTTTTTACATTGAATATGGGACTCCCAGTCATGTCCTAATTTAACACCTTCCGGAAAATGCATTTCCAAAAAATTTCTTTCGAGGGAAACTTCTACCTCAAATTCCACTTATTTATGATTATTTCCCCTTGTGGTCACTCCAGGTGTTTGTTTTAGTGCCATAACGACATATTTCAGTACTCCTTGCACTGTATTCGATCTCTGCAGCTAAAACTTGTGTGCCCTAGATTCTCTTCAATCCCTAACTTATAAATTTGTCTCCCGTATACCTTATAGCACCTAAAAACATTCTCTAATGGAGGTACAACCAATGTCATAATCAATTTCCCTAGTTTGACATCTTTAATCACTTTTTACACATGCACAAACTTTTGTACTCTAAATCACTCTTCAACTTGCTCTTCACAGCTTGAACTCTTCAACATGCAAGGTAAAAAATGATATTACATTCCCACCTTTTATAGCAATTACAAATTTCCTTGTATTTATTGTTATCCATCTACCACCATACTAATTAATTTTCCACACTTCACAGATTAATTTTCCACACTTAGTTTTCCACGCCCCAGTCGTAACCTTCTAGTACACCCACTACTTCTTGGCAACAGGAATCCTCTTGCACACCTCAATACCCCAAATTACAACACGTGTGCCTAATACTAGGTAGTTTTCCATACTATATCCTACCTCATGTTATACTATGCATCCATCTATGGTATTCAATATGAGAAATGTTTCCTTGATTGACACCTTTACTTCAATCACCTGTACAATATTTCTTCTATGCACACCCATCTTCTAGAACATACTCAATTTATCTCCATCCTTGATCTTTTATCATTTATCTTATCCACCCAACACTAAAATTACGTGCAGTCCTTTGTGCACAAATTCACTTAGCTAGTAATTACCTACATGCGTACAAACATGCTTATTACACAAAATAGTGAAGTAAATTGACAAAACATAGCAACGATGAAATGAAACATATATAAAGGAAATATAATCTACTAATGGAAATATTTCATTATTACAAACACCAAGAAGACCTATTTATAGTAGGGCTTCATCCTAGTCTCGTTGAAGTAAATAGGTAACCGTGTGCCATCCAGTTCCTGCAAATGACAAGTGCCTGAGTCAAGTATATAATTCACCACATACAGTTCCAACTAAAGCACCTTTAATTTTCTAGGGTGGCACGTAAACTTGGAGTCATAAACAAGAACCATCTTTCCAACTTCAATTGTATTATTCTTAATGTGTATGTCATGTCATGCCTTTGGCCTCACTTTCTCTATCTTTTGGCTCCAATGTATAATGACACACCTCTTATCCAACTACATCATATTATCTATGTCCTCTTCAAGTGTTTTTTAATCATCCATTCCACTTGCATGCATAATACACAAGGAGGGTAACATGAATACCACTAGTAAAATGACCTTCTCTCCAAACAAAAACTAAAATGGTGTGGCTTTATTTGACCGATTGTAAGTTTTTCTGTATGACCATAGTACAATGCATAATTTATCATCCCAATAATTTCTTTCAACGTCAAAAATATTTATCAATGTATATCCTAATATCTTGTTGAAATCTCCAGTAGTGCCATTTTCCTATGAGTTATAAGGTGTTGTCTTATGGCATGCCACCATAAATTCTACCAACAATATTCTAATAGTATCATTAAGTAAATGAGTTCCCCTATCACTTGTTAAGCTCAATGGACATCCATACTTGCTGATAATGTTCTCCCAAAGGAACCTTACTACCATATATTCCGTGTAATCCTTTGTATGATCTCCTTCTTCCCACCTTGTCAGATAGTTTGTATAAGTAATAATATAACATGATCCAGTGCTACAAGCCTGGGGAAATGGGACCCAACAATTCAATTTCTCATTTCTCAAAAGGTTATGCACTTGCAATAGGCCTCAAAGGAATTTCATTTTTATGCACAGTTTTGCAAAGGTGTTAGGAATGATCACAAGCCTTGGTATATTATTTAAAATCCTTATACAAAATTTCCCAAAAATGTCCAACCAATAAAATATTTCACATTATAGGATTAGCTATATAATTTCCACGTGAAATTCCTCTATGAGCTTCTTCTATAATGGATTTGTGCTCATGCTTCAATATAGACCAGCACAAGACCTCATCACAACCTAGCTTGTATAGGACTCAACTAATCAACATATAAGGCATGACGTGAATGGAAATTTTTTTCTTCTCAACACTCTTCATCCCTTCAAGTTCCACATCAGTACGCAAAAATATAGAAATATCTTCTAAGTCAGAGGGCACGCAGTTCAATCCAAATAGTTGTGCATTTGAAATTTTATCCTCAATGCTCTATGCATCCTCACCTAAGTTAATCCTTGATAAATGATCTAGTCCTGAGTTATGATTTCTTGGCTTTACCACCACTATAAAGTCAAATTATTGAAATAAGAGTATGCACCTACATATGCACCCCTACAAAACGGGATTTTTAATAAGATATTTAAGTTCTATATGATATGTATAAATGATAAAAAAAAATTCTGAAAAGTTTTTTCTAAACTCTTGAAGTCCATAAATCATGGATAATGCTTCGTGCTCTATAGTTGTATAATTATTCTCAGATAGGGTTAATTTTCTTCTCATCAAAGATATATGATGATCAACAACACCTTCTCTAGGCTAGGATAACACTGCTCCATTGGCCATGCCAGAGGCATCTACATGCACATGAAAAGGTTTTTACATAAAGGTAAATGCAAGATGCGTGCAGAAGTAATATTTTACTTAAAAGTATCAAATTCTACTTATTACACCCCATCCTAATGAAAATTTCCTTTATTCTGTAACAATTCTTACAAGGGCATAACAATATTATCATATCCTTAAATGAACTTCCTGTAATAACCTATGTGTCATAAATGTATGCACACATCGATCTGATTAGTAGGTTCCTCCAGGCCTAAAATGATAGAGATCTTAGTAGGTTCTACTAATAGTCATTTCTTACAAATAATGTGTTCCACGAAATTTCCAAAGGGTGTAGAAAAAACACACTTCTTAATCTTAAGAGAGATACTCAGCTACCAAAATATCTCAAACATGAGTCTCATATTTTCACAGTGATCCTTTACCATCCTATAAATATTCCAATCATCCAAGTAAACCTATAAAAAAACTATGCATGAATTCCTAAAACACTTTTACAATAATTCACAGAAATATTGTAGGTGCATTCCTTAATCCAAAGGGCATAACTATGTATGCAGAACTTACCCATTCAATGGTGAAAGTTGTCTTTTCTTGATCTTCCTTAGTAATACACACTTGATCATAACAAGAGAATCCATCACTGAAAGAGTAAATATCGGGCCCTACAACACCCTCCAAGATCTCCTCAGTAAACAGTGTGGGAAAATGATTTATGACATGAGAAGAATTCAACTCTCTCTAGTCCACATAGATTATGATCCTAGCTTCTTAATTTATGATTATTACCATCAGGATAATGCATTCTGACTCTTCAATGGGCTCAATGATTCTATATTTTAACATGTTATCAACTTCTTCCTTTACTTTGATGCGTAGTTTATAATACCTCCTATAAGGCCTCTCCCTAACAAGGCTCCTTTAAGTTTATCCTTATCTCACCTAAAGAGTGATGCACTCTTTTAAACTTATGATAGCTTCACAAAAATAAGTCCTTGAAGTCATACAAAAACTTAGTAATATTAGCAAAATTCTAGATGTGACTAATAATCACCAATAATGGCTTCATTAGGTTTTAATTGTGTCTCAATGTTGACCTTTTTAGATTTCATAAGATCATGGTAGGTACACGCCTTCTCATCTTAACTTTATAAGACCTCACGCATACCTTTTGTGTGACCAACATCCAAATTCTCCACTTAATCATCTTTAATCATGTAAATAAGCTTACCCTTCTCTCTTTCTAACTAGGCATGCTCAAGTTGTTCTTCATGTGTCTCCTCTTCTTATTCGAAGTGCACCTCCAATTATTGCTCTCCCAATAGATCTAGGATAATAATTTCAGTGTTTTCACTATCCCCCATAGTAAGGTTCTTCACAATCTTTAAGGATTCATTGATCGGGGATTTAGAAGAAAAATAGTTAAAGGTCTGAATCATACCATCAGTCGATTATTACCAATTCCCAATTTCTCTATTCAAATCTGCATAAACATACCATGTGTGTAGCCACATAGAGTGAAGTATAAATATTGCACCCATAGTGAAGTTGGTAAGGCATAATTCCCCTCTATCTAGAGTCTCTTACACTTCTGAACATGGTGCGAAGTAGAATCCTTCTCGTGAAATTCACATGTCTTGGTAGGCGCATTTCTCTGAAGAAATATAGTAGAGAATGTGATTCTCACCTCTCACCACTCTAAAATGACCATCTTTTGTGTGCATCCACCAGTGCGATGTTGTCCCATAGAAGGTATACATCTAGAATATTCCTTCTTTCCACTTGATCTAGCGACTGGGATTCCATATCATGCAAAAATATGTCAAGATTTCCTTTACTAGTGTACCTTGGTACCTAGTTACTACCCAAATTCCTAACACAGTGTGGTCTTCTTACATGAGTAACTACACCTTTCATCTCATACCCAACCATTTCATAAATCATATGCACCCAGTTTTCATAAGCAACACTTTTTGTATCACTCATAAACTAAGCATCATCCCATTGAATAACACTTCCTTTGATGGCTCAAGCACTTCAGTATCTCTAATGGTGTCCACATAAATTCTATTCAAATCCTCTTCACTCAAAGGTTCTACATAAGGAAATTTTTCCATCTATCAAAGGAATGATCACGTGCTCTCTCCTTCTTCTCAAAAAAAATATAACCTTTATTAAAGCGCAAATCATCATTATTCAGGTAATACCAAGGGAACCAAAAAAAATGATGGAAAACTATCTACTTCCACAAGAACCAAGACTTCAAAGTCCCCAGTAAACTTCACCCCTTGTATAGTAATAGTGGAATCCTTCAAATATCCAATGGAAATGGATTTACTTCTACTCAAAATATACAAAACATTTGAAGATGGCTATAATGGCAGCCTCCCCATCTGATTCCACGTGTCCAAGGATGAGTAACATTCACTTTTGCACCTGTATCAATCAAATTTTATTGAGCATCCATCCCATCAACAAATATGTTCAAAGTGATCTCTTTATCATAATCAAGACTTTGAGGAGGTACATTTAAATGTAAAAATTTTCTCTCGTGCTCAAAACCTACACATGGTATCTTCTCTCTTAACCATTCTCCCAATAAATGAATGATTTTCTCATGATGTAGAAACTTACAAACCTCCTTCAAGTCATCAACATTTTTCTGGGGAATCTCAACTAATTTTACCTACTCTAGATTTCGTAACTGCTCTTTCAAGCATTATATCTCACCCTCCAATTTTCTAATAACCTCCATAGTGTTCCTGATAGAATTCCTTCTGATGGAGAAGGATCTGGATACTTTTCATGTAATACCTCTTATTTTGTAAAGACAGGTTTATACTTCCGATTCTCTCATGCATGCACCACCTTAGCGTGTGTAGTAAACAATACTAGGATAATCTCAACGTCAAGTGCTAACTTTAGCATCCACTGATCTTCCACAATCACGTTGTACTCTAAAAATTCCTATGATTGTATCCTGATTTTCCTTCTTTCTCAAGTTTTCATACAAATCTAGGAATTCTTCATAATTTTGATTCTTTCCTGCACCAGGAGAAGATAATATTTTGAGTTCATTCACACTTATAATGATCAGGGGATCCACATGTGTAATTGGTTCCTTTTAGGAACTAACCTATTACACCGATGTAACCTCTAGCCTCTATATCATGAGTGCTGGAATTATTGTCCCCTATTACTTTGAATAACAAGAGTGGACATTTTCAATTCCTGAATATCACAACTAGCCTCAATTCTTTGTCAGTAGGAGTGGTCAACCTACTTTTGAATCAAGATGATTCTGGATCAAATGACATACTTGAATCATAATCCTATGAAATCCTCATGGTAACATGGACTTACATCAATTTATGAGGGAAACTATCCTTTGTATGCCCTTATACTTAAGAATACTATGCATAAAATACCACTGCATGTCTCATGAGCTGAATTAGCTGACAAATTTCCCAATCATCTTTTGCCATATATGTAATCTGAGCTTCTAAAAATGGGATAACTCTAGTTTCTGATGCTCCTAACTATTTCAGTACATAAATCTTCTTCAAGTGTTTCACAAAGATCTATAAAATTCATTTTTTGAGAAAGTTCCCTTTTAAAAGGTGCCATCAAACCTCCAAAAAACCATTTTGATCAAGCTGACTAGGGTGAATATTGTAGGATAAATTTGACAACAAAGATTTAAATCATGCATCATACTCCCTAAAACTTTTATCTATTCCCTTCTTGATGTCCTTCAAAGAATTTATGCTCTTCTGTTCAAACTCAGGTAACATGATACAATTTACACAAGTTTGGTTTGGATTGTATTTCATAAACCAACTATATGTGTGCCCTTGTAAAGTAGTAGAAAAATATTTTGTCTTATGCTCAGAATCTATAATCCCCTTAGCATGTTATAGTATTTGACACATATGCACATGCTCTATTACATCTTCAATTCCTTTGTATTCTGGGTAGGTGAAAGAGACATCTCGTAATACACTTACTAGGGTTGGTGCAGGTCATGCTAACCTAAAATCTAGAACCTGTGTTACCTTTTGTATTTCCTCTCCACCTCTAGATCCACTAGATCCTTAACCACCTGATCTACCTCCTATAGTGGGCACCAGAGCAAAGGATGTGACTTCATTGCATTCCAATAATTTTACTAAATTAAACTCCCACTATGGTATGATAATTTTTACTACTTTTATAGGTAGTACCAATGTTCTGCATGCCCATGTTTTGTGTTGATTACATGCTAGAAAATATACCTCCAACCAGACCCACAAATAACAAAGATGATGTCTGTAATTCCATAGATGAATTTTTTATCTAATTAACTCTTGAATTTAATGGAAAATGCAATCTATCTGTCACTACTCTACCACCCACACTAGCTTATTCTCAATGACCATTTGCAGAAAATAGAAAACCAAGTGCAAGGGATAGGTCACTAGGAGGGATCAAACGCACACCTGCGGTCCTTGTAGTTTCAACTAGCATTCTCTCATCTGAGGCCAGAAGAGGGTTCTTGGCAATAATTACCTATGAATGGGGGAGTACCATATGCTCTAGCTCCATGTCTTCTACGTGAGCTCTAAATCCATTGCACCGCCATCTCTCTCCACAACACCATTTTTTCCACAACATCACGTTGCTTCACCAAATACCTCTCATGTCCCTCATTAACCTTAATCCATGTCTTCTCTCTCTTCCGCTAGGTATGCCATCTTTCTCCACACCTGTTCCTTACCATGCACATGGTAAGGTTTAGCTAGCCATAGGTCACGCTTCCAAATCCAGTTGTTATAATCAAGATCTTAATTACTAAAGGGATAACATGCAAATAAGATCATCTAGGTTCACGCAAGAACTGGAACTCAGTAACCTCTAGATAGGAATAAGTAGAAACAACATAATCCAACATGTAACTATGTAAAACACCACTCCACCAATGATATACATCATGTGTCTAAGTCAGATCAGTGGTATCATGTAAAGTCTATTGTAATCTTCCAGATGTCCAAACAAGTTGTCTCTATACCTCCAATTTCTTTTTGATGCATATGCTACCAACCACTCATACAATTCTATAGATAAAAAAGAGAATAACTTCTCATAGATCTCATGATACATATTTTATTCAACCCATAAGCATCGTGCATCAAATTCAGGTCTAGTATTAAATTTGTGGGAAAATACTTCCTCTAAATTATGTACCCAACTCTCAATATTGGCCAAAGTCAGCCAATATGTCTTCATCATGCAACATCCTTGCAAATAACTTGAAAAGAGGTCCCAAAACTGGAACCAAAATGTAGTTTATTTTACCAAATAGCCCAAGGTGCATAGGCACATCACATCAGGAAAACCTGAGTGCTCACCAAAAGCGCAAGGCTACCAGGTCCCTCTTTTATGGCATCCTTCAAGGAGTTAGCATGATAAACACACATATAATCTAGAACCATAATAACTATTCAAAAGTAAAACATAAACATTCTAGTTCACAACCATATGTAAGAATGAACTAAACAAGAATCAAGATCAGATCTACCATAAAAGATCCAATTATAGATAAGTCAATAACCAATATCCAACCAAAAATATCCATTGTATTTATCACTGTAGAACACAGAAGCTGAATACATACATAAGAGTATCACCATAAGTCATGCACACTCATAAACTAGCAGAATAACTCTACTACAAATGTGGATCCCTAAACTATGCAAATCAATACATATATATAGGGAGTGGGAGCTTTCCCTTCACTCACCTAAGCATCCTAAAAATAGGTTACATGCTAAGAATAGCCATGCGTCGCTTACAAAGATAATAAGAGAGCATGTAAGCTCTTCCAACAACAGTTATTCTATAGATAACTTTAGTTCCAATCCTATTTTTATCCCAAAACACTGCATGTCATTTGTTCTTCCACTTATCCCAAAATATTGTCTTGTGTATCATCCAATTCTTCATACTCCAATTCGAATTGCTAGTTCCTCGCTCCAAAAATTGAATTCTTCCTACATGGAATCGTCTCTTGCGTGGCACCCACTCCATCTCAATATTTAGCGTCTTGCCCAAAATTGACTAAGACCTCACTTCTTCTAGAACTAATCCTTGAGCACCCTTTTTCCGTTCTCCTAGACGTGACTATTGTCATTCCTACACGCGTTCACCATGTTCTTTCCTACTCATTTTTTATTTGCTGGTATTGCACGTGTGTTCTAATACTTAGCTATTTTCCAAGGCCCAAGAAATCTAATGATTATATTTTTTTGCAAAAAATCAATCACCACTTTGTGAGTTGTATTCTTAGTGGGTAAAATCTTCACCCATTTTATAAAATAATTAGTTACAACAAAATAAAATTGTGGTACCACGTTGGATGTTTTAACTGATTTCATGAATAGAATCCATTCCCCATATATGAATGGATCTTGAATGGCCATTGGAACAAGAGGAAGAGCACAAAACTCTTTTCATATTCCTTAAAAAATGATGAGATGGCTCACACTTCCTTACCTCTTTGACAACATATTTAAAAAGTAATGGCCACCAATAAATAGCTCTAATAATTTTATCATACTGAATATTTCCACATAATGACCTCCACACAAACCACTAAGAAATTCATTAATCAATATCATAGATTTTTCTTCATCAACAAACCTCATGTGGATTCCTCCAAGAATTTCCCTAGGATTCCTCCAAGACACTATTTTTTTATTAAGTACATATTTTGAGAAAAAGTATCAGATATCTATGTTATTATTAATCTAAGTTGGGAGAATAAATATATATTTTCAATTAATAAATGATATCTCTACACCAATATGATTCGATCAATTCATCCCCAATTGGTATAACATTATCATATTACATATTTACTTCAGTAACATCATGATTTGAATTTCCATTGGCATAACCAATCCTTTACCTCTAACCAAATTCATGGTATACACCTTAATGATAAATTATTGTAGTTTATTTAACTATATACATATATTTCTTGAAGTTTCCAATTGAGTCGGAATGTCTTTTTCCATGGTATAAGGCACATAAGATTTTACCTTCAAATGTGTAAATAATATCTGAGTGCCTTGAATTATTTGATCAAATAATAAGTTTGATTTTCCATGAGATTTTAATTCAAGTTAACATGTTGTAATGCTTTTCTATAAAATTATATGAGAATGTTATGTCCTTTAAATTTTTTACTATAAGGTAAAACAACAGTGAGTGTATGTAGAGAAGAAAAAGATAAAATATTAAATTCCTTACCATAATCCTAATTATAAATCACAATTGCTTTTTTAAGTTCCTCCTTTACATTACTAAATGACTCTTTAGATGCCACCACCTATTTAATAACTTGGTATTTCTTTAGCATATTTTTTATTGGGATTGTGATATCAAAAAAATTGACACAACCACATAGTAAAATTCATTTCCCCAAAAATTGATTAATAACCCTTTTTAGAGTGTAGATGAGGAATACTATATATGGATTTGAATCTATCTAGGTTAATAATAATTCTTCCCTTGAAAGAATATGACCAAACAATTTTCCTCTCTCCATACCAAAAATAATTTTTTTGGACTGAGAGAGATCCCATACTCTGTACACTTCTATTTTTTTCAAATTATTTACACATTCTGATCTTCTTTTTGAAAACATAGGAACTTTTATCTTGATAAACCACCATGATATCATTAATAAATCTTACAAAAGAATAATCCATGGTGCTTTAAATTGTAGCTCCATCATTAATAATCACAAAGGAATTACTCACATGCACATAAGTACCTCATGGAAGAGTGAATGCTAACTTATATCTCTATGATTTTTTGACTACAACCTAATATCACCCATCAAAGCTATTATCCAATTTTGCACCCCGTGTAAATTGGCTAACTTGCAAAATCTAGGCTTGGATAGTATGATGAATTCTCAATGAAGAAGCTAGTAGAAAATGGTGTGTTGTGGAGTTTGGAATGTGCAGAGGAACCAAATGTAATCCAGTAGAAAGTACAGATGCTACTGGTGAATAACAAGGAAAAATGCTACTGACCGATAACATGGGAAAAATTTTATTGGCTGACAGCATAGAAAAAATGCTATTGGCTGACACAAGGAAAACTGCTACCAGCCAATAACATGGGAAAAATGATACCGACCGAAAACATGGGAAAAATGCTACCAGACGATAGCATGGGAAACATGCTACTATTTGACACTAGGCTGAAATGATACCATCCGAAAACATGGGAAAAAATGGTACTGATCGACAACTTGGGAAAAATACTACCGACCAACATCATGGAAAACATGTTACCGGCCGACACCAAGCCAACATGATACTAGATGACACAAGGCCAACATGCTACTGGTCGACACAAGGAAAAATGCTACCATCCAAAAAAAGGAAAAATGCTACCGGCTAACACTAGGAAAAATACATCTCCAACATAAAGAATGCAGTACAAGGTAGCTCAATAACTAGTTTTAATGAGGTATGGTGCCCATTTCTTCTTCTGCAAGTAAGGTACCATTGGCAAATAAATTTGTAAGGTTTCCCATACCTCTTTTCAGAGATTTAATGCATATTGTTAGTGGTTGGAAGGAGAAATCCGAGTTTCTTCTTTATATAATATAAAAAAACTCTCATTGTAAGGGGGGATGTTCTAAAATTGTAAAGGAACTCTATCAAAATTATTTCTAAGAACTTTTGTGAGTTGTAAACCTTCAAATTTGGACTCTCCAATGTGATTCTTTGTGACTTCCTCTACAACTATAATGAATTGTGCATCCTTTTAAGAAATAAAATTCATGTTTTTTGGTTCTTTATGCACTAGTTTTTGTTGCATTACATTTCTTTCCTTTCATTACAATTATAGGTGTATTGTGCATACTTTATTCTTCTTGTAGGATTCAAATTGCTGTTGTTCTATGGAAATGATCATGGTAAATGTAGTTTGGGACTATGTCACTCATGTTTGACCTCTTTCCTCTCCATTTTCCCTCTCATTTTCACTCATTGGAATGTATTCACCCCTTGTTCTTTGTGGAATCACCTCCCTTAGTTTAGGATTTCAATTTTATGCATCTTCCTCTCTCCATGGTCCCTTGGAATTATAGGTAGTGTTAGGTAGTTGTATCTTCCTTTATAGGAGTATTTTTACTATAAAGAGTAGGTAGAGGAAGTGGGCCTTCTCTGGAGGTCTGTCTTAGTTCAAGTCCCACAACTTGGAGACATTCCCATGTTTCCTCAAAGCCCCAGATCATATTGATTTGGGACGGGTGTAGTTTTGAGCTCCAACAGTTTTGGCACACCTCGTGGGACAAGACAAATTGAAAGATATATTTTCAACATTTTGTTGAGTTTTGGTGTGTAACTCAGTAATTTCCAGCCTTTAGGAGGCTTATTTATACACATATGGTGACTCCAACCTTCAAATCAACTAGTTTCAGTAGTCAAGTGCATCATTTTCATGAGAATAAATTCAGACAAGGTCAAGAACATCAGAAGATAATGATCTTTTGAATACATGTAGTTATCACCAAGGAGAAGAAGAAGAGGCAGATTAGTTCAAAGGTCACCTTCACCACCAAATAGAATATTTCTACACCACCTCCTGGTAGGCCTTTCTTGTTGTCTACTAGAATTTTAAGACCTATTGTAATGGCACAATAAAAGAATCTACCATTTTTCAACTTCACTCGGTAGTAGCCCTCTTGTTCTTAATGCCCAACATGATATTCCAATAGCAGCCTTAAAAAGTATCCCTTTCTTCACTGGGGAAAATCATACTACCCCAGCTGATCATATTCAGGATATTGCCAATGTTTTTGTGGTTCATCAAGTTATTAAACATGATGTAGTTGTTAAGTTGTTAGCTTCTTCATTCAAGGGAAAGACTCTTCAATGGTTCAAAAGTTTGGGAGTAGGATCAATCACTAATTGGGATGTTCTAGGGACAACCCTTTACAATCAATTTGGGGAAAAGGAAGATAACCTCTCCTTGTTAGAACATTTGATAACTATAAAGAGGGCTCCCAATGAGCTCATGGAGGACTTCAATTTTAGATTTTAGAAGACATGGGACAAAATTCCAGCCCTCGTAAGACCAAATCTCCACAAGGTGTTTTCTTTACTTTTTAAGAGACATTAAATTCTGATATTTTGTCATGATTCAATCTATGGGGGTTATTTATTTCCTAATGCCTATGTAATAGCCATTAGGGCTGAAAATTGTCTAATACAAGATGGGAAAATAGCCCCTAGGATACTTATGCCTTTGTACCCTGAATTACCTCAAGCTATTTAGCCCTCTATTGCTCTATTCTTGAGTAGAATTCTGAACCCACCTCCACACCCTACTCTCCCACACAATAAAAGGAGGATGAAGAGATGAAGTATTTGATTATCAATATGTCCAACAAATTCATATCCTTAGAAAAACAACAAGCCCAATCTTATAGGAATTATTCTAACCAGGGGAAATATTCAAACCAAGGATTAACTAAGGTTATCAAACATTTAGGAACCAACAACCTAATCAAAGATATGGAAAAAATCAACATAATAATAGGTGGCAAGGTCAAAATGCACCTCTTCCACTTCAAATAATTGCTCATACTCAGCCACTTCTTGTTGTTAGTGCAAGTATAACATTGGTTCCAGTGCAAAACAATGTGATTCAAGAAACAAAGTGGTGTTTCCCATGTAATCAGCCACATAATCAGTTTGTTTTTCCAAGTGAATTTCAATGTCAAGCCTTTATGATTCAAAATTCTTCCAACTAGTAGGAACCATTTGTAGAAGTAGTCAATCCTAATGTAGAAGGAGTTTAAGAGGTCAATCCTGACACCAATCTCATGATCTTTGGAACTAATGATTTTTGTGAAATAAATCAAGAAGTGGATAGCTCCAACAGGCCTCAGACTCATGTTGTTGATAATACAAGGTTTAAGAAAAGGATGTTGGAATCTCAACTTTCACCTTCTTCTAATCAAGTTAATGTTATCAATAAGGAGAGGGAATTTGAAATAGGTAAAGACAGATTGTCGAAGGTTCCTAGTTGACCTGTTTTAAACAAAGAAGTTACCTCCCAACCAAATATTCCTATCCCAATATACAACAATCAAGGAAGGAGAATCTTGTACCAAAAATGTAGAAAACCATGGGCCTTCCTTTCAATATTATTGAGCATATGAAGAAGACAAATGTTAATGTGACAATGTAGGATGCTTTGGCTATCCCATCATAAAGGGACCTCTTATATCAAGCTCTCAATCAGGTTCCTCAAGTTGATCTAGTGGTGGAAAAGACTCATGCTGCTATCAATTTGTGCTGAGAAAAGGAAGAATCGGTAAGAAAATTTGTTAAGACCCTGTCCTTTTATATGTCCTTAATTGTGGGGAAAATACTTGGTTCATAATTACATGATTGATTCAAGGGGCTAGTACCTTTGTAATGCCCAAAAGGATTTGTTGATATCCTAGGTATTAAGTAAAAACTTGTTTCTAAATGTGTTCTACAACTCAATGGTTCAACATTTGGTGTATTAGGAGTTTTTAAACATCTTGATTTAACACTTCGTGCTTGTCCAAACCTAACTATAACCCATGATATATCAATAAAAAAATTTCCTCCCATGTTTTCCATTTTCTTATCAAGATATTTCATAGCTAAAGTAGGTGGCTATTTTTCTTTAGATTGGACTCATATGCTCTTAAGAACTATGTATGGTACAGAATTTACAATACAAGTTGAGCCTATATTTTCCTATCATATTGAGTCTTATAATCCTACCCCTCCCCAATCAAATTTCCTAATACAAGAAGAACATCAACAAGAGTCAGTTTCAGAAGAGCAACCCACTCCTCCTATTCCTGATCTTATATTAGATGAATGGGTCAAAGAACGCTATGATTTTGATCCTTATGATACAACTTTGGAAACTGGACTTGGAACCTACTACATTCTTGAAGAAGGATCTGCTTTACCTACACCATTTAAGTAAGAGAAAGATAGTGCTTCTGGATTGTGGAAGATGTTCTTTGATGGTTCTAGAAGTAGAAATGGAGTTGGGGTAGGTGTTGTATTAACTTCTCTAATGAATGAGAAGTTATTATTTGCTCATAGATTTCAATTTTCATGTTCTAAAAATGTAGCAGAGTATGAGGCATTGGTACATGGTCTCCTATTTTCTAAAAAGAGGAAAATAAAATCATTTCATATTTTTGGGGACATTGAATTGGTAGTCCACTAAGTAAGAGGGAATTTTTCCACAAATAATAATATTTTTAAATCCTATAAGCATAGATTTTGGGACCTTTTGGAGATTTTTGATGCTCTCAACTTGTAGGTGGTCCCAAGGAAATTAAACAAAGAAACAAGATTCCAGATGGCATCCCTTGGTTCACAATTCTCATCTTGCTGAGGATCTTGTTAAGGGAAATATGCAACACATCAAGGTAGTGGTCAGACCATCCATTCCAGATAATGAAACCAGCTGGTAAGTATTTGAAAGTGATGAACAAATTGTGTAATTTATCCAAAATGAGGCTGAATTTTATTCAAATATGCAATCTAATTTGCATAACAGTTATGGTGGAAAAAATATTCAGCTCAATCAAAACAAATTGTCAAAGGGATTGGTCACTTTAGAGAAGATTTTCAGTTCTAATGATGAATTCAGAGGAAAGGAAAAGAATATAATAGCAAGTAAATAAGAATTTCAATTAGTCACAATTGCACAAGGAAGGGAAATTCTACTTGGAAAGGTATGTGATGAGAATGAGAAGAAATATTTTATTTCCTTGTGTCAAAAATTCAATGATGTATTCTCATGGGATTATGAATATCTAAAGGGGTTTAATCCAAACATTTCCAACATTCCATTGATCTTGACCCTAATGTTAAGCCAATTAGACAAAAGAAAAGGCCAGTTAATCCTAAGATAGAGCCCCTCGTGAGGAAGGAGTTATCCAAACTCATTGAGGCAAAGATAATTTTTCTTATCAAGTACTCTACATGGGTGAAAATCCTTGTCCCGGTGAGGAGGAAGAATTGGGAAATCAGACTTCATGTTTTTTCAGAGATTTGAACAAGGCCTCCCTAAAGGATCACTATCCTCTACCTTTCATGGAGAAAATTTTACAAACTGTGGATAATTCTTACACTTTTGTTAGCCCTACACTTGTTGGGTTATCTTGCTTAGGTGTACTAGTTGTGAGGAGTTAGCTTACTAGTTATGTTGAGTTATCTTCTCAGTTGAGATTAGTTAACTTAACTACCATTATCAGGTGGAATTTCTTCACCACTGATTTAGGTAGTAGTTCTATGCTTGATGGATACTTATTGTAATGTTTCAATTATGATCAAGGTTAGGAAATATAATGTGATCAGTTCAAGACTACATTTACAACCAAATGGGGGACATATGCATATCGTAAAATGCCTTTTGGTTTATCAAATGCAGGTGCTACATTCCAAAGGTCGATGTAAATTGATTTCAAAGGGTATATCAATGAAGTCATCCTTGTCTATCTGGATGACATTACCATTTTCTCATAATAGATTAAATATCATATCAGCAATCTTGAGAAGGTATTCAAGAGATGTAGGTAATTTGGGTTATCTCTTAATCCCAATAAATGTAACTTTTAAGTCCCTAGGGGAAATCTTTCTATGCATATTGTTTCAAAGGATGGAATTACCATTGACCCAAAAATAATCTCAGCCATCCTCCATCTCTCCTTGCCAATTCACAATAAATCCTTGTAATAAATTTTGGTAAATATTAACTTTGTTAGGAGATTCATTCCTAATTTTTTAGGATTAGTTAGACATATCACTCTTATGCTTAAGAAGTCATCTTTCAAATGGACATAAGATAGGAAAGAGATATTTTCCAAGATCAAACAAGAAATTTATCAAGCTCCTACACTTATTAACCCTAACTATGCCAAGGATTTTATTCTATATGTTTATGGAGCTGAATCTAGCATTACTTTTGTTTTAACTCAACAAAATGATCAAGGAATGGAACAACTAGTGGCCTTCTTCAGTAAAACACTGAAGGATTATGAATTGAAGTATAATCACATTGAAAAATAGGATTTCTCTATCATGAGATCTCTAAAGAAATTCAAAAGTAAGCTTTCCACTAATCATTTCAAATTTTTGGTCTAACATTCCATTGTGAGAGACTTCATTATGGGAGCAGAAATTAGTGAGAAAAAATCTAGATGGGTGACCAAAATAATGGAATATGATGTGACTATCAAGGCTACAAAATTGGTAAGAGGTAGAGCACTTTGTGAACAACTTGCTTTGGATTATCAAGATGATCAAGAGACCTCCTTCATGAATGAAGACCTTCCATATAACGTTGAAATTCAACAGGATGAAGGAGATGCAATCAATAATCATAGATAGATTGGTGATATGACTACCTTTTTGTCTATTGGTGTTTATCCTCTTGGAATGAACAAGACAAAAAGAATAAATCCAAGGATGCATTCCATTCCTTATGTACTAATTAATGGAGTTTTATTCAAAAGAAACATTGACAGAGTTTTGCTAAGGTGCATTCAGGGTGAGAAAATAGAGAATTTTTTATTAGGGTTTCATGATGGTTTCTTCTAGTGGAAATTTCTCATCCAAAGCCATTACAATGAAAATCATTAAAG
This sequence comes from Taxus chinensis, assembly GCA_019776745.2. Classification (NCBI taxonomy): domain Eukaryota; kingdom Viridiplantae; phylum Streptophyta; class Pinopsida; order Cupressales; family Taxaceae; genus Taxus; species Taxus chinensis. The sequence goes on along the minus strand of CM034153.1, from coordinate 432,468,915 downwards.
GTAGGTTATTTTTGGCCTACATTGTTTGATGATGCTCACAAATGGGTCAGAAAATGCAAGGAATGTGCTTTCTTCACTAGTAAGAAAAGGTTGGCTTCCCTCCCACTTCATCCAATTCAAACAGATCAGCCATTTTCTCAATGGGGTCTTGATTTCATTGGCATGATCAACCCTCCATCAATTGTTGGTCACAGATGTGTTTTAACAATAACAGACTACTTTACCAGATGAACCAAGGTTGTGCCATTAAAGGAAGCAACTGAATCAGTCATCCTTGATTTCCTTGAAGACATTGTGACAAGGTTTGGTATCCCTCAAACTATCATTTCTGATAATGCAAAAGCTTTCCTAGGATCTAAAATTTATGATTGGGCTCTTGGACTTGGGATTTATTTGAAGACTTCTTCCAATTATTACCCTTAAGGTAATGGTTTGGTAGAGTCCACTAACAAGAACTTGATTAGGATCATGAAGAGGAAAATGGATGTCAATCAAAGACAGTCGCATACCAAAATGAGAAATGTTCTTTGGGCTGACAGGATCACAATGAAGAAGGTAATTAGCACTTCCCCTTACAAGCTTGTCTATGGAAAAGAATCTATACTTCTTTTGTCACTTGAATTACATTTATTTGAATTAAATGAACAATTGGAATTTGAAGGGATATATTGAAGAGAAATAATAATGGTAGCATAGGTTTGAGCTTGAAGAACTGAGGAATTCTACCATGATCAGATTAGAGAAGCATACAAAATCAACCAAATAGTGGTTTGATAAAAAAACCAAGTTTCAAATGTTTAAGGTTGGTGATTTGGTCTTGAAATGGGATGCTAACAGAGCTAACCCAGGGAGACACTTTAAACTTTATGTAATTTAGAGTGGCCCTTATATCATCCGTGCTTGCAAAGAAACCAACTATTTTCAGTTGTCTGACCTTAATGGATATACAATACAAATCCTAGTTAATGGGATTTATATTAAGCATTCCTGTTAAGATTTCTTATTGCATCTTGTACATATTAGATTAATTTAACTCCTCCAAATTCTTATAGCACATTATTATGTTGGTAGTATAGGTGTCCTTTTTGTAATAAGTAATTGTGCACACTCTGCATGCTCCATTTGGGACATGTATGATTTTCATGTTTGTACATAGTTTTGTGCCTTTTACTGTTGTTAAAAAATCCTATTTCAGAAAAGGTTTAATGGGAAAACAAGGTGTTTGGGGCATTTTTAAGAGTGTATTAATTTAACCTCAATAGATCAACATGTAAGGAGTTATGGTGGAGGATCAGGTATATCTAGGGATGGGTTCTTAAGTTTTCAGAATATCAGGTTGACTTCATGCCCAATGGATACTTCAAGGCCATTGATATTTTCAATCTAGCAGGTAGATTTCCCCTGGAGGTCACCAAAACTGTTGTCCAATTTTTTCACCCCGTCTAAAATTAAAAAACTTGTAAAATATGGAGTTTGACAGTTTGTTGGATACCCAATGAAGAAACTGGAGAAGACTTCGTGATGTAGGGTTTATAGTTGGTGCAGGAAGCAAATGATATATGGTATAATATATAGATGTTACTAGCCAACAACATAATGACATGGTACATATGGTCAGGAGGCAGTACAAAGATGCTACCAGCTAGTAGCAAGTTTCTCATTATCGGCTAGTAGCAAGTTGGGATGCTACCATCTGGTAGTGTGGGAAAGTAATTCGTAGATCATGGTAATGTTACAAGTGTCGCGGGTATGGATGCTACTATTGATCAGTCAGACCCTAGAACTTAGTAAATAAAATATAGAAGGTTTGCATGGGAGAGTGGAGCACATTCAAAGGCGTATACATATTAGAAAGGCTCACGTGTGAAGAACATAAACAGGTTCGGGACTTAGCCGTTTTCATGAAAAGGATCTATTTTTGGAGATAGCATGCAGAGCACTCAAACTGATTGGAGACTTGCGCATCACACATTGGCTATTTTTGGAGGATTAGCTACAAAGAACTTTGCATGGACATAGGCCAGAAATAGATCTACTATTTTTAGTTAACTACCAATAGTCTATTATTAGTGCACTTGTATGTGTGGATATTTATGTAACGACACATGGCTAATAATAACATGTGACCTATTTTGGGATTAGATAAGCAGTGAAGGGCAAGTCCCCAGCCTTATGAGTATGTTGTAAAATATGTAGTAGAGAGATATATAGATATATGCATACATGGAGATATAGTGAGATTATGCTACTAAATCTGTTATGTGCATACTACTGTTGTTGTAATGAAGCTTTTGTATACTTATTGCATTTAATATAATGGAGGATATTAGCTAAATCTAAGTGTTAGTTTTGTGTGTTTCTGAATCTAATAGCTTTTGATCTCATCATGGTTAATACTTAATTTTGTTCCCCCTTACATATAGATCTGGTATGCTCTGTAGAATGATATGTTAGTAATGGAACTATATGTGTTAAGTCTTTGCCATGCTAACATCCTGCAATAGTAACCCTAAAGAGGGACCTGGTACCTTTACGCACTTCGGGTGATCTCTCAGTCTAGGCTCACTGATGAGCTAGTGCATCTAGGGTCTTATTGGTCTTGTATTACTGAATTCTAGGCTGCATCATTGGTTCCGTTACCGGGACCTCTTTTTCAATTGTTTTCAGGATGGTTTACGATGAAGACATACCGGTTGAACTTAGAAAGTATTGAAGAATAGATACACGATTTGGAAGAAGAATACACACAATAATTAAACACTGGATCTGATTTTAACGCATGTATATGGGTGGAATAGAATCTATATGATAGTTTATATGAGATATTTTTCACTATATTTCTAGTAGAATTGTATGAGTGGCTGATTGCTTATGCATCTAAGTGGAATTAGAGGTATCACGCACTTGTCTGGATGCAGGAAGAATTATAGGCCCTTTATGATACTGATCTGATTTGGACTCAAGATGTGGATAAGTGGTTATATGGTGTATTGAATATTTATATCTCAGAATACTCAATTTCCACTTATTTGTGTCCAGAGGTAGATGAATTCTAGTTCTTACGATATCCAAGGGGAGCTTACCTATAAGGCATTCCACTGGAGATCAAGATCTTGATGGTAACTTTGAATTTGGAGAGTAAACTGATGGATAACTAAGCCTAACCATGTGTAGGGGCAGGAGTAGTTTTGGTGAAATATGGCAGACCTAGCAGCAAAAAAATAGAGAGCGGAAAGGCAACTTAAGTATAATGATGCACGCGAGAGGGAGATAGAGAAGTAGTGTAACATTGCAAAAAGTATAGCGTTGAGGAGAGAGATGGTTCGTGAAGGATTTAAAGCTCACGTAGAAGACATGGAGCCAGAGCATCAAGAACTTCCCCATCTTGAAAAGCATGACAAGGATCCTTCCTCTGTCTCATGTAGAAGCGCACCATCAAAGACTACCTAGGCCGTAGGTGCGCATCAAATCCACCTGGTAACCTTGCCCTTGCTTTTGGTTTTTCAGCATCTAGTACAACAAGCAGTCAACAAGATAGTTCAAGCAGTGGGAGATTAGGAGTGATTCTTATAAGAGGAAAAATGATGGTAGTACAAACAGTTTCATTGTTATATGGGAGTACCTTTCTAGGTGTATCATTAGCACATAATACAAGTGCACCAATTTTTGGATTAACCTCTGGGAGTAGCATTGCTTCGCAGACTATCGGGGTACAGTTTATTTCTACTATTGGAACATAGGGAAGTACATATTCTGGTCTGACCCCAACTACAGTTTTGGGATTAGGAGGCATAGGTAGCTCTGGTTCAGGTGGATCTGGAGGTTCTGGAGGTAGGGGAAACACAGGAGGTTCTGGATCACGTGGGAAAGGTCCACACCAACCCCAGAATATTTACATGGAAATGTATCTTCATATTTTATAGTATAGGGGCATAGAAGATGCTACTAAACATGTGCATATGTGTGAAATATTGTGGCATGTAAAAGGAATCATAGCTTTTGAGCGTAGGGCAAGAAAATTTGCTACTACATTACAAGGGCGCACACACAGTTGGTATAGAAATTTTGACCCTAATCAGACTTGCATATATTATATAGTTTTCAAGGATGCATTCCTTAAAGAGTTTTATATCCCTAATTTTAAGCACAAGAGTATAAGTGTGCTCAAGGATATTAAGTAGAGCATTACTGAAAATGTTAGAGAGTATGATGCATGGTTTAAAACATTGTTATCAAAGCTTTCTTATGACATACACTCAAGCTAACATGCACAATGGTTCGTTGGGGGCTTGATTACCCATTTTAGGAGGGAATTATCACATAAGACATACATTGTTCTATGTGAAGCACTTGAAGCAGCCTTGTGCGTAGAGGCAGTTAGAAGCATAGATACTGGGGTGAGCTTGATTTTAGAGACACAAATAGCAGCCATGGAAAAATAATCAGAGAAGCTATCAGCAAATTCAACACATGAGACGTGCATAGGGATTTGGTGCACATATTGTGAAGTAGAAGGTCACACAAAGGATAGTTTTCCTCACAGAACAGTATGCTCATTGCTGGTGGATTGTGAAATATTCCATTTAAACCATGATGCTAGCCACTACCCATTATTACAACATGTGATAAGGAAGAATGCTTCAAGCTACTGTAAAATCTACAGGTCCATGACTCATGACACGGAAGACTTTTGGTTGATTGGACATATCCATGATGTTATAGATATTGGTGTATGACAGACAAGAGTTTCAGATAAAGGTAAGAATGAGCATCATGACCGAGATCACAATCAGGCGTGCTATGATCATAATGAAGGGAATTTTGAAGGTGGTCGTGGCAGGGGTCGAGGATACCATGGTGGATTCTGAGGACAAAGCCATGGTGGTGAAATAAGTGAGTTACCTCATGGAACATGTTATACATGTGGATCTCCTAACCACTACAGGCGTGAATGTCCTCATAATATTACATGTTCTTTTTGCAAGAAGAACCATAGCTATGAGGAGTGCTTAGACTTATATGAGAATCTGATTAAGCAACATAAACAAGAAAACAAAGGTGCAGGGATGGTGAGGATACAACGCGCTATTGAAAATCAATGGATTCCTAAGATGGAAGCAGAATCCGAGGCACTATAAGTGAAGATCATGACCCGCAATGAGGTGGCATGCACCAGGGAAGCATTGTAGTAGAAACCTACCATCACTAAAGAAGAAGTTCTTCATGCATGGTACCCAAATCCTACCTATCAGAAGGAAGTTTATCAGGAAACCATGGAATTTATAAGGAATCTTCAGGGTGAGATACAATACTTAAAGGAGAAAAAGAAAGCATTAGAGATGGTCCAAACAGATATAGATAACTTGAGGGAAGTGTGTAAAATGTTGCACTAGTAAAACATCATTCCAATGTTAGGGAGTTGGTTAAAAGGAAACACTCCGTCTGTAAGTACTAAGACTGGATGAAAAATCCTACATGCGTATCTTCCCCCTCATAGCCTAGATTATGACAAGGAAATCACTCTGAATGCTATTGTGGATGGGTAGCTATTGAGTAATATACTGATTGATACATGCATGGAAGTCAATGTTATTACCTTGGATGCATGGGTACAAATGGGAAGACCCTCATTACAGCCATCCTCTAATGTATTATTCATGGATAATAAAACTAAGGCCACTCCCATTAGAGTTTTGAAGGATGCATCCATTACCATACAAGGAGCCAAGTTCACTGGAGACTTTGAAGTTTTAGCACTGGCAGAGTCAGATAGCTTCCCAACTCTATTGGGGCATCCTTGGTGCTATGTAAATAATGTTGATCTTCAGTTCAACAAAGGATATATCAGTTTTGAAAACAAAGAGGAAAGAGTTATTATCCCTTTAACAGATGGAAAATTTGTGCCCTATGTTGAGCCCTTAAGTGAAGAAGATATGAATTGGATTTATATACATGCCATCTGATCTCTAGAGATGATTGAACCAACCAAAGAAGAACTAATTTAGTGGGAGGATGCACAGTCTATTAGTGATACTACAAGTTTTGCTGGTGATAATTAGGATCACAACACTTATGAGTTGGTAGGGCACAAAGTAAAGAGCATATTCCCTCGAGGCACAAAACCGTGTTATGTCAGGAGGATAGGTAATAACTCGGTACCTTATTACATAGGATAAGGGGATCCCATGGTATTCCTGTGTGCCATGGAAGAATAGTGGATAGACCCACTAGAAAGAAGAAATATGCTAGCATATACACTATGTGGGACAACAGCATGCTGGTGGGTGGCTCACAGTGATAACCTTGTCAGATGGAATGAAATTGGGATTAATCTTACTACTAGGTTCTTTAGGAGAAATGCACCTACTCAAATATGTACTTATCATAGTAATCAAACTATTCAGCACCACGTTCAGAAGTGTGAGAGACTTTGGAAAGAAGGGAAGGAAGCTTTACCACCTTCACTATGGGTGCACCAGTTTTATTCCACTTTACGAGGTTTCACACGTTTTTGGTATGTATATGTAGAACATAGAAATTGGAAATTGGTAGAATTTAATTACAGGAATGGCCCAAACATTTGACTTTTTCTCTACAAAGCCTTCGGTGGAATAAGCATTAAAGGTTATCCAGTGCTTAACTATGGGGGATAGTGCCAAGGCTGAAGAACTCCTTCATGAGTTATTAGGTAAGGAAGAATCAGGAGTACATATTGATGAAGAACCAGAGGCCGATGCAACATTAATTCAACCCGCTTTCCTTGAGAGAGAGAAAGGAAAATGGTCTACTTAGTGGATGACAAAGAAGTAGATAATTTGGATGTAAACCATTTAATAGGGAGGCATGAGGTATTTGACAGTGTGGATAAAGCCACGCGTGCCTATCATGAACCTTACAAAATGAACCCCACTTTGTGTGAAAAGGTCAAAGAAGAGATTGATAACATGTTGAAATACAGGATTATCAAGCCCCTTGATGAGTCAGAATGGGTTAGTCTAATGGTGATCAATATCAAGAAGGCTAGATGGATTAGAATATGTGTGGACTACAGGGAGCTGAATGATGCATGTGTAACTGATCCATTTCCTACGCCATTCACCAAGGAAATACTAGAAGGAGTTGCAGGGTGTGAAATCTATTCATTTACAGATGGGTTCTCTGGGTATCATTAGGTTTGTATTGCCTAGGAGGATCAGGAAAAGATTGTGGTTACTACTGAATGGGGTATTTTTTCCTATATTGTAATGCCATTTGGTCTAAAAAATGTGCCTGCTGTATTTTTACGCATAGTTGTCCAAGCGTTCAAATAATTTAATCACAACTTCTTACAGGTATATTTAGATAATTGGACAGTGTATGGATTAGTTAAGGATCACTGTGACAATCCACGCTTAATGTTTGAATGGTGTAGATAGTTGAGTATCTCTTTGAACATCAAGAAGTGAATATTTGCTACACCATTTGGGATAATTTTAGGACACATAATCTATAAGGAGGGTTTGTTGGTTGATCCAGCAAAGGTTGTGGTCATTATAGGCCTAAAAGAGCCTACCAGTCAAAGTGAGGTGCGCAGAGTTTTGGGTCATATAGGATATTACAAAAAGTTTATCAAAGGATATGCTAAAGTTTTTGAACCATTAGAAGTGTTACTGAAAGGGAAAGGTACATTCTACTGGGGAGAATAGCAGCAACGCACATTCGAGACATTGAAGGAGAAACTTACTACTATGCCTATTCTATGTTTTCCTTCATGGGAGAAACCATTTCATGTACAAGTTGATGCCTTTGGCATGGCCATTGGTGTAGTGTTGGCTCAACCTGGAGAAGGTATTGTATATCATCCTATCTATTTTTCTAGTAAGAATCTGACTCATGCATAATAGAATTACACAATTACAGAGTGTGAATCTGTCACTGATCTATGTACTATATAAATTCCGCCAGTACCTATTAGCTACACCATTCATATTTTATAAAAATCACATGGCATTGAAGTATTTGGTAAATAAAACTATTTTATAAGGGTATGTTAGGAAATAAGGGATAAAATATGTGGAATAATCCCTTATTTCCTAACAATTGGTATCAGAGCCTGGTTTGGTTTGCTGACGTGTTGAATCGCAGGAAATTTTTTTAGCCTGAGTGGGAGCTATGACAGATGATGGAAGATCTAGGGTTGATAAATTCAACGGGTATAATTTTAGTCTTTGGAAGATGTAGATGGAAGATTACCTTTATCAAAAGGATCTTTATACTCCGTTGTCTGAGAAGGTGAACAAACCCTCGAGGATGATGATGCGGGATGAGATTTGCTAGATAGGAAGGCAATTGGAACAATCTAGCTGTGTCTTGCATCTTCAATATTAGTTAATGTTTCAAAGGAAAATACTACAAAAGATCTAATGGATGCATTAGGGAAGTTGTATGAAAAACCCTCTGCCTCTAATAAGATATTTTTAATGAAAAAGTTGTTTAATATGAAGATGTTTGAGAATCAGTTCAGTAGTAGATCATTTAAATGATTTTAATACGGTTGTAAATATGCTAGCTTCGGTTACAATAGAATTTGATGAAGAAGTTAGGGATTTATTAGTTCTAGTGCTCTTTACCTGAGAGTTGGAATAGCCTGGTAATGGCGGTAAGCAACTCGGTTCCAGCTAACTCAAAGTTGAAGTTTGAGGATGTTGTAGGGGTGATTCTAAGTGAGGAAATGTAAAGAAAAAGATCTTTGGTGAATCTTCTACTTTAGGGAATGCTTTGACAGTGGAAACTAGAGGGAGACAGAAGAATAGAGGAAGCTGTGGAAAATCAAAGGATCAGGTAAGGTCAAAATCCAAAAGTAAGATAGAATGTTGGCATTGTGGAAAATTTGGGCATGCAAAAAAGGACTGTTGGGAGATTCAGGACAAGAAGAAACAACAGGAAGAAAACAAGGAGGTAAATGTGGAAATGGGTAATGTATGTCAAGATGCTTTGATTCTTTCTTTACACAATATTACTGAATCTTGGGTTTTAGATTCAGGGGCTTCTTTCCATGCTACTCCACATAGGCATTATTTTGTTGATTATGTTCAAGGAGATTTTGGGCATGTTTTTCTTGGTGATGATGAGCCTTGCAGCATAGTTGGAAAAGGTTCTGTTCAGGTTAAGATGCAGAATGGGAATACTTGGCTATTGAAGGATGTCATACATGTGCCTACATTAAGACGAAATTTGATATCGGCAGGGAAGTTGGGAAGTGATGGTTGTACTGTGATATTTATAACAGACTCTTGGAAGGTTACCAAGGGTGCTCTTGTGGTGGCAAGAGGTAAGAAGGTTGGAACCTTGTATTTAACCACTTATAGCACTAATGTTTGTAATCTTGTGGCTTCAGAAGTAGATACAACATTATGACACTATAGGCTCGGTCATATGAACCATAAAGGCATGAAGATCATAAAGAAGGATTTTCCCATGGATATACAGAAACACAGTTTGGAGTTCTGTGAGGACTGCATATATGGGAAATAGAAGTGAGTAAGGTTTCTCAAGGTTGGACCTATAAAGAAAGAGAGTAAGTTAGAGATGGTACATTCTGATGTGTGGGGGCCGGCTCAGGTATCATCTCTTGGGGTTTCAAGTTATTATGTTACTTTTATTGATGATGCAACAAGGAAAGTTTGGGTTTATTGTATTAGAAACAAATCTAATGTATTTGACACTTTTGTTAAATGGAAAGCCTTGGTAGAGAATGAAACAGGTCTTAAGCTAAAATGTCTTAGGTCAGATAATGGAGGGGAGTATTGCAACAATGAATTTGATGATTATTGTTCTAAGAATGGAATCCATAGGAAAAAGACAGTTCCAGGAACTCTGCAGCAGAATGGGGTGTCAGAAAGGATGAACAGAACAATAATGGAACATGCTAGGAGCATGAGGTTACATGCAGGACTGCCTCTTTCTTTTTGGGTAGAAGCGGTGAGCACAACTGTGTACTTGATAAACAAAGGACCCTCAAGTGCCTTGGATGGAGGCATACCTAAGGAGGCTTGGTATGGTAAGAAATTTGATTATTCATTTCTTAGAGTCTTTGGATGTGAGGTGTTTGTTCATATAGACAAGGATGATAGGACCAAGCTAGAGGCTAAATCAGAAAAATTTACTTTCATTGGTTATGGTGGTGATGAATTTGGATATAAATGTTAGAGTATTAAGGACAAGAAAATCATTCGATCTAGGGATGTGGTCTTTAATGAGAAAGTCATGTATAAGCAGCAGTTGCAGGAAAATAGGGAAGAATCCAAGAAAGAATATGCAGTGGTAGAGGATCTTCCAAATGGGAAAGTGACACATGAATCAGTTCAGGAACCTCCTCAACAGGAACCCCAAACTCCTATATTGAGGAGGTATTCTAGGGTAAGAAGAGAACCTGAAATGTTTTTCTCCTTCTCTTTATTATTTATTACTCACTGATAGTGGAGAGCCAGAGAGCTTTGATGAAGCAATGCAGGTAGATGCCAGGAAGAAGTGGGAGCAAGCCATGGATGAGGAGCATCAAGCTCTCATGGAGAACCCGACATGGGATTTGGTGAAGCTACCCGAAGGAAAAAGAGTATTACAGAACAAGTGGGTGTTCAGATTCAAAGAGGAAGAAGGAGGCAAGAAAATATACAAGGGGCCTGGTTGGTGGTCAAGGGGTTTGCACAGAAAAAAGGTATAGATTTTGATGAGATTTTTTCTCCTGTAGTAAAAATGACTTCTATTAGAACTATTCTTGGAATAGTTGCAGCAGAAGACTTGTACTTAGAGTAGCTTGATGTAAAAACTACATTTCTCCATGGTGATTTGGAGGAGGAACTATATATGCAACAACCAGAGGGCTATGAGGTCAAAGGTAAAGAGGAGATGGTGTGCAAATTGAAGAAGAGCTTGTATGGCTTGAAACAAAGCTCCACGTCAATGGTATAAGAAATTTGATAGCTTCATGATGGAGCAAGGTTATATTAGATGTCATTTTGACCATTGTGTGTATACAAAGAAATTTGAGGATGGCAGTTATATTATCCTTGTGTATGTATGTGGATGATATGTTGGGGGACAATTAAGTAGGTAAAAACATGAAATTTTAATAAAAGTACTCAAGAAGCAGTTAAGTGAATCTTTGCTATGAAGGATTTGGGGGTAGCCAAACAAATCCTTAGTATGAGAATATCTCGCGATAGGAAGGAACAAAAGCTAACTTTATCTTAAAGAAGATTACATTAAGAAGGTCATTTGAGAGTTTTAATATGCATAGATGCTAAACTGGTTGGGACTCCTTTGGCAGTGCCATTTCAAGTTATGTTTAAGAGGAGTAGTGTCCCAAGACAAAGCATGTGAGAGAAACTTATACCATGTCCAAGGTACCTTACTCATCAGTGGTTGGTAGTTTTATGTATGTCATGGTGTGTACTAGGCCTGATATTTATGGCATGCAGTCGGAGTGGTATGTAGATTTATAAGTGATCTAGATAGACTATCACTGACAGGAAGTAAAGTGGATCCTTTGGTATTTGAGAGGGACCATGGGGACAATTTTGTGCTACAGTGGATCAATACACCACTTTGTGTGGTTATATAGATTCAGATATTATGGAGATGTAGATAAGAGGAGCACAACAGAGTTATGTTTACACTATAGGTGGGACCAACAGTGAGCTGTATTTTACAACTATAGAAGTTGGTGGCTTTTTTTTTACCATAGAGGCTAGTATGTTTAGAAACTAGATCCACAAAGGAAAGAAATCAAATTATTTGGTTATAACAATTTCTTGAGGAGTTGGGACATAAGCAGGAGGAAGGAAAGCTTCATAGTGGTTATTAGAGTGTTATACACCTAGCTAAGAACCCTTTTCTTTCCACTCTAGGATGAAGCATATACCCGTTAAGGATGACCATTTCATCAGGTAAAAATTTGGAGGAAATAGAAGTTGAAGCTGGAGAAGTGAATCCATACCAATCATAATCCTGCAGCCAAACATGATGACCAAGGTGGTCACAAGGGAAAAACATGAAGCTAATTTTAGCTTTGGTTGGTCTTCATAGAAACTAGTGAGAGGTTGAAAGCTTGCTAAGAGGAAAAATAGTCTCCAAGTGGGAGATTGTTAGGTTGTGGAGCCTATTTTCATGTGATCAAAGTGTTAGCAATATCTATACACTATGAGTAGTGTACACTTTCCAAAGTTGTCTCACCGGGGTTGGGGCTTGATGCCTATGATATTTGCACTGGGCCTTAAAATGTGCCTGATACAGTCGGGAAATGTGAGTTTTATCATATCCAGGGAAGGTTTTTTGACCCATAAAGTGGATCCTTCGGTTTTGAGAGGGACCATGGTTAGTTTTATGCTTCAGTTTTATTTGAGATCACTGTAATACATGGTTATGTATATTTAGACATGGCTAGATATGTAGATTCAGCAGGAGATTATGATAGGTTATATTTATCACTATAGGTCCTAACATAATTAACTTGGATTTTATGGTATTATGTGAATGCATTGGTGGCTTTTAATTACAATAACGGAGTTTGAATGAGGTATTTTGGTGCCACAGAGGCTTATTTGTAAGAAACTTTGTTATATGCATCCATTACATGTGCCAAAAGATTACGCAACAAGCCATCCATAGCCAAAAGGAAAGTTGCATACTGATAGTCTAGAGTGCTATACATGTAGCTAAGAATCACATGCTTTCCAAAGGACTTATCTACAACAAAGCATCCATACAGTTAAGGAATTTCATCACACAACTTAGGAAGAGATTTTTGAAGTTGAGAAGATTCATAGAGTGTGAACATAACACTAGTTTGCACATGTCGATGACCAATTGGTCACAAGGGAAAGAACTGAAGATGATCAACTTCAACATCTGATTGGCAACTTCATAGAAACTAACTGAATTGAGAAGCTTGCATCATTTTGGAAAACTAGTCTGATTGAACTGGGATTGATTACTTAGGTTGTGGATTGACTATCTAAACACCTGGTGAAAGTGTTGAATCCTGTACATGCTAAGAGTACTGTAGATTATTTTAGGCATAATTTTTTTTACTTGATCTATTTGAACTCGACATAGTCAAAATCTGCTCTTCCTCACCTATTTTGTTGTAACCCATAGGTTTAAAAAGGAAAGGTTTTATATGTAGATCTAGATACCCACGATTTTGAGAACTAGTTAAGCAGTAGAATATTTATAGGTTGTTTTATGCATATGTATATCTGCATGCAAAATGTATTAAATAGATGTGAGTTCTGTTCGATGTGAACTTCTAGGAACAAGCCTTGGAGGGATTATCACCAAGGTAGGGACTTTTGGTATTGTATCCTCCTCCATAGTTTTGGCCTTTGTTTACTACATGCGTAGAATTAGGAACAAGTGATTCTTGGTCTACATTCCCAACATTGGGTGAACCTTAGCCATAACATTTGTCTTCAATTTCAATGTTAGTGTTATTTCTAAGCATTTTGTAATTTTATTGTAGTGACAGTAATAATTTCTGCATATTACCTTCTAAAATATTGTAACTGATTCATACAACACTGGTATTATTGAATATTTTACATCCCTTGGTTTCCTAACAGGGTAAATATGTCGATGGGTGCTCTTATTTCAAGAATTTTATTTCAAAGTTAATGTGGTAAAACTAGGAAAAAGTAATTCTGGACCAGACCATCTATCAAGAATACAATCAAGAGAAGAAGCCCAAGAATTGAAGATAATATTCTCAACGATCATAGTTCTTCAAATTAAACCACATGCCAACTAATTTAGAAGATATTGTTAGTATTTTTACGCACTAGGACTCATGCACAGAAGGAATCAATACTTTGCAAAAGAAACAACTTATTATTCAAGTTGTGCCATATCATCTCATTAGAGGATGACTTGTACAAAATGGGGCAAGATGAGGCATTGTGTACCATTGTGTAGATGAAACATGAGCACAGTGAATCCACCATGGAAGAGGTTCATGGAGGAATATTGCAGAGTGAGACTCTACTGGAGATGCAAATACACAAAAGATTCTTGTTAGCTTGTTTATGGTGGGAGACATTGTATAAAGATTGTCAAGGAATTTTGTAAAATCATGGGATCACTTCTAAATAATTGGAAATTCTAGGAATCAACGAGACGATATGCCATTGCAAACCTATTACAAATTGGAAGACCATTTGAGAAGTGGTCCATTGATTTTGTTAGTACCTACTACACCACCTACGTATGTAGGATAGGTACACGTTACATCATCACATGTACATAGAATACTTGATAAGGTGGGTAGAGGTTGCACCTATAAAGGATATTACAGTGGCAATAGTAATAACAATAAGGTTCCTTTATTAAAAAATCATCATTACATGGTATGCATGTCCATTGAGCCTAACGAGTGAAAGAGGAACTCATTTTTTAAATAAGACCATTAGAAATTTATTAGAAGAGTTTATGGTGGCACACTATAATACTACACCCTTATCATCGCTCAGGCTAATGACACTCCTAAAGATTTTAACAATATCTTCGAGAAAAACATTATCAAATATATGTGATGTTCTAATAAAGGATTGGGATGATAAATGTATTAGTTGTGACTTTGGGCATATAGAACAACCTATAAATGGCTGAATAAGGCCACACCATTTCAATTAGTGTTTTTCGTAGAGGTTGTATCTACCTATGGAATTTATGTTACCTTCTTTGCATATTGTGCATGCTATAGGTCTTGCTGATGAGAAAGCATTAGAATAATAGATTGAACAGTTAATCAAGTTGATGAGCAATAATCCATAGCACGTTGGAGTCAAAAAGAAGAGAAGGCTAGGTAGAAAGCATGACATGAAAGGCACATCAGGGATAAAAAGTTAGAGATAGGACAAATAGTGCTCCTTTATGATTCTACGTTTTTGTGCCATCTAGGAAAACTCAAGGTACATTGGTTGGGGCCATATATTATCACTCACATACTCAAATCAGGTGCTTGTTAGTTAGAGGCACTTGATGGAATACGGTTACCTGATTAATTCAACGGGAGTAGGCTGAAGCCCTACTATAAATAAGTCTTCTTGGTGTTTGTAATAAGGCAGTGTTACCATTTAGATTAGGTTTTCAATTATACATTCCCTTAATGTGTTTCCTTCTTGGTTGTTATGCGTTGTCAATTTAGTTGGTGTGTTTTTGTAATAAGCGTGTTTATGCATGCCAAAAGCTAATTACTATTTGAATAATTTTTATGTGCAGAGAGCTACACATAATTTTAGTGTGGGGTGTATTGTTGATATCCAGGTACAAAACTGTTGCAATTAAATGATGGAAGATATAAGCTGCTACGGTTGCTATTCAAGTCAAAGGATCGCTTCTAAAAAGTGACCAAATATGGAGATGGATGAAGGGAAAGTATAGCACGAGGTAAGCGGAGGCCATAACAACTACCAGTGGAAGGTGCAGTGACAAGGTACTCGGGCACAAGGAAGCACGCTGAAGAGAAGTCTGTGACTAGAGAGTAGGAAGGCATGCTAGAAGGTTATAGCTAGGGCACGAATATGTACCATACATAAAGAAAAAATTTGGTTGATAAATGAGAGGACATTGGGTAGGTGAACTAGAAATAATAGCATCAAAAATTTGAAAATCTATATAACGATGGGATGCGAGTTCATTCTTACCGTTGCGATTAAGAGAATTTGATGAGAGCCAAGTGAAAAGAGATGAACAATCATGTTGAGGTACGAAGAGTGTGAAACGAGATGTGGAAAGGAGGTTTGTGCAAAGGAGAATCTTATGTTCCCACAGGAGGAGGGTTTGAGCGAAGAAGATGCGTTACAACTAAGCTAGGACACATGATTTCCACTAGGGCATGGCGATTTGAGAAAGATTTTGAGTTTCACGTTGCTTAAGTCACAAGACGAATATTTTCAAAAGATTGCAGGGTAGAAATGGCACTAAAGAAGGCAATTGCTATAGGAGTTAAGGGAAAGAAGAAGGTGGTCATGGAGGAAGAAGAAATGACCCTTGAGAGAAATTGTTTAGAGATGCAATATCTAGAGGGGGTTATAGTAGGCTAGGAGTGGGATTCCCTAATTTATTACAACCATCGTACCACAAAAAACAAGGAGTTGGATGTACTGTTGAACATGAAGATAAATAAGTGCATGACAGAGGAAATGTCGGTCTATGACGACGCTAGGGAGAAGTTAGTGAAGAATATTAGAGTATATCGGTTATACAAGCTCCCTTACTTTGGAAAATATGAGCCCTTGTACCAATGGCTCATGAGTAGAGTACACGAGGACTTCTTCTACTTTACAGGATGTAGAGTAAGGATTTCAGCCATGCTGATCTCCATAGTGACAGGGTTAAAGGCTACAGGTGAAGACCTCAAGGAGGATTTAATAGACAAGGCTGCAATTCTAGAAACTAGCAAGGAACTAGGGTATACCAAGGGTTTGTGCAGTATGGACATAGACAAGATGAAAAATTACCCAGTTGTGCAGGAAACCACGCACCTTATGACAAAATTAAATGACCAAGAGAGGTGGTCACAAGTAAATACCATGTGGCTGCATGTTGCTAAAAGGATGTCTGAAGGGGTGATCTATAACATTTCAGGTTACATTATAGAAACTATTGTCAAAGAAGCACATTCAGGAGGAAAGATCAGATTTGGGGTTGTTCTGTTGTCTCTGATATTCATGGAGATTGGAGTGCTAGATGGACCAAAAGAGAAGGTCTAGGAGTATCCTATGTAGAACAAGTCACCTATATAATGATTCAAAAATTACTTGTGTGAAGGATCTATGACTGGAAAATTCAAGCAGAGGGTTGAGAAGTGGTATAATAGGCTCTATGTGGCATTCGAGGAAGAGTGGAACATACCAAAATATTTTCCATCGGTGGTGGGTAAGGCAGTTTAGTTTGTCGTATACCAACATTTCTGCATCGCACAATTTTTGATGAAGGAAGGGGCTTGGAGCCCATGGTGAAAACTACCATATGCCTTCAAATAAATGTATTTTTAGGCATCACTTCATAGGTTCTCAGACGCGTGCCGACTAGCATTCAATTCAGACAAGGTAGACTACGACTACCACACACTGAGGAAGAAGTATGTATACCTAGTACGTAATGCATATATTGAAATGCTCATCTTAGATGAGTTAATCATAAATCCAGTAAGTTTGGTTGTTGGAGATGTTGGAGCAGCACTGGTGTAACTCCAACTGAAGCCAAAGCTAGAAAACAACAAGTATGTGGAAGATGGGTTTGCACTTACAGAACTACCGAAGGGTAAGCATACCATGGAGAACATTCCAGTGCCTAATCCCACAAAGACAATTGAAGTGGAGGATGAGCGCAAAGATAGTGTTGGTTTGGAACATAGAGGTAGAAGACATCCCAAAAATAAGGATGAAGCTGAGCGCGCAACTATACCACCTCAGCCATAAGAGGGGGATGATGAGGACTTGGATGTAGTCCAAGGAGATCACCAATTTAAGAGAGTTTTTAGGAGAACAAGGACCCAAGGTGCTACTCCACAAACAATGTGTAGATCACCCAGAATCTCTCCACATAAGAAGACATCTAAGAAAAGGAGAAGGAAACTAAAATTGAATGAGGAGGTAGAAGAATCAGAGGAAAGCATGCTTAATTCTCCTACACCTCTAGAGAATGTAGAAGGACAACAAGATGAACAAATGAAGGAGAAAAGGAAGAAAAGAGAACATATGAGACAACTACTGATACTGCTCAAGACATGGAAACACAAGTTCCAAATCTAGAAGCTCAAATTCCTAAGTAGCTTAGGTCAAGAAGAACAAGTGGGGAGCACATTCCACCAGCCATGGGTTATGCGGAGGACATAGGTAAAAAAATTTGTGCCCGTTTTGAGAGCACACTGGCACAAAAGGAGTTATATGGCTGGGAATTAATGGATGAAGATATGGTAACAGTGCGCACAAGGAAGCAATTATCATGGTTAATGCACAAACACATGGATGAACTAGATTTAATGTTTGTGAGGAGTCATGCATGTCGAGGAGGTTTAAAAAGACACCTCAGGCTAGACACATAATAGTAAAGCCTATTGTTATGTTAGATGAACCGGTGATTAATGCATTGGTAAAATTCTCAATAGAGGTGGTGAGGTGGAATATGGACAAGGATGCCATAATTAGGGCACTAAGGGAAGAGATCAAAACTAAAAATGAGGAGATAGTGCACCTAACGTAGGCAAGAGACTTAACACACAAAAATAACTCTGTATTTATCAACATTGCAGAGGAAATTGGTGATAATGTCATAACAGCTAGGCGACACTTAGAGCCAAAGGTACCAAAAATGTTTCCTTTAGCAATACACTATGTAGGTAGATTAGTGGACTTAGTGCTTGAAGATGAGCCTCTGCACATGCCAGCGCCAAAGGATCCAGCACAAGATGCAAAGTGAGAAAAGGCTTCAACTTCAGTGATGGAGAAGATTACATCATATGAAGGATTGCTACAAGAGCTACAGGAAGAACTGAAGAAGGAAGTCCAAGCCTTGAACATATGTACAACTCCAGAGGTGCTCATCAACATAAAAACCCTAGAGGAGAACAATGAATTCTAGAAAGTGATGAAGGATGACACTTTAGGCCGCATAGAAAGGTTATCAATGGTTAAACAGAAGCACGAGGCCTTGGCAGTAGCCCAAGAACCACACAAAAATCAGCTAGAGGAGCTTGGGAAACTCATTGCCTATAAGATGGATTTGCTAGAGGGAAGGATGACTGTAATGTATAATATTGTGTTGGTCTTGCAGAATGAGCAAGGACAAATTACAAAGGATGAACTGGAGTCCATTGTTGTGGACATTACAGAGAAATTAGAGGAAGCACTCGTTAAGTGGCATACCTTGGAGGCCGAGATAAAGCAGGAATATCCTGAATTAATTTTTCAGTTTTCATAAGAAGAAACTACAGGTTAAAAAAAAACATTCTTTCATTCATCATAATTATTTCTATTCTTCTATTCTTTGATTCATTTAGAGACAACCATTTCTGGGGCAGCAATGCAACTAGTGTGGG
Organism: Taxus chinensis; assembly: GCA_019776745.2. Taxonomy (NCBI): domain Eukaryota; kingdom Viridiplantae; phylum Streptophyta; class Pinopsida; order Cupressales; family Taxaceae; genus Taxus; species Taxus chinensis. The sequence continues at coordinate 432,449,837 of CM034153.1, read as the reverse complement.
GTAATGTTGATCAGTCAGACCCTAGAACTTAGTAAATTAAATATAGAAGGTTCGAGTTGGAGAGTAGAGCGCATTCAAAGGCACAGACGTATCAGAAAGGCTCGCGCGTAAAGAATAGAAACATGTTCCGTACTTAGCCATTTTTACGACAAGGATCTATTTTTTGAGGTAGCGTGTGGAGCACTCAAATTGATTAGATACTTATGCATAACACATTGGATATTTTTGGAGGATTAGCTACTAAGCAATTTTCATGGACACAAGCCAAAAATAGATCTACTACTGCCAGTTAACTACCAGTAGTTTATTGTTAGCGCACTTACATGTGTGGCTAATAAGCATGCAACCTATTTTGGGATTATATAAGCAGTGGAGGGAAAGTCCCCACCCTTATAAGTATGTAGTAAACTGTGTAGTATATATATATATATGCATACATGGAGATATAGTGAGATTGTGTTGCTAAATCTGTTATGCGCATACTATTGTTGTTGTAATGAAGCTTCTGTATACTTATTGTAGTTAATATAATGGATGATATTGGCTGAATCTAAGTGTTAGTTTTGTGTGTTTCTTAATCTAGTATGTTTTGATATCATCATGGTTAATACTTAATTATGTTTCCCCTTAGATATATACTTGGTATGCTCTATAGAATGATGTGTTAGCAATGGAACTGCATGTGTTAAGTCTTCATCATGCTAACATCCTACAACAACCCTAAAATGGTACCTAGTACTTTTGCGTGCTTCGGGTGAGCTCTCAGTCTAGGTCGAGTGATGGGCCAACATGTCTAGGGTCTTATTGGGCTTGTATTATTAAATTTTAGGTTGCACCAGCTACTAACCGGTAGTAGGAAATTATGCTACCCGATGGTAAAAATAAATTTGCAATTGTCTGACATGAGGAAAACATGCTACTAGCCAATGGAAAGAATGTTGCAACCAGTCAACTCTAAAATAATATTACTGGTAGGCAGCAAGGGCATGCAACCAGTCGGTACTAGACAAAAATGCAACCGAAAGTCACCAAGAAACTGATGTTGGTGGAAAAACACAAGAATATCAATGATGGGTTATGCCTTAATAAGTGCATTACAGAGTAGCTTAGTGACCACCTTAATGAGGTATGTCACCCATGTCTTAACTGCAAGAAAAGTACCATTGGGAAATGAATTTGTAAGGATTCCCATACCATTTTTCTGAGATTTAATGTAGGTTGTCATTTGTTGGAGGAAAGTTCAAGTTTCCCTCTCTATATAATGTAAATTCCCCTCATTTATGAGGGGGGTGTTATGAAAATGTAAAGGAACTCTATCAAAATTGTTCCTAAACTTTATGAGTTGCAAACCTTAGATTTTTGAAAGGTGGTTATTGCCTTATTTTCTTGCATTGTAATGAATTATGCATCCTTTTAAGAAATAAAATTCATGTTTTTTGGCTCTATCTCTACCATATCTTGTGTTGTATTTAATTTCTTACCTTTCATTGCAATTGTGGGTGTATTATGCATACTTTATTCTTCTTGATATATTCAAATCTATTATGCTCCATGGTAAATGTAGTTTGAGACTGTGTCACTTGTGTTTGGCCTCTCCCCTCTCCATTCTTCTTCTCATTTTCACTCATTAGAATGTCTCCACCCCTTGTTCTTGGTACTATCACCTTCCTTATTTTAGGATTTTGATTTTATGTATCTTCCTCTCTCTTGGATCCCTTAGAATTATAGGTTAGTGTTAGGTAGCTGCATTTTCCTTTCTAGGAGTAGTTTTAGCATAAAGAGTAAGTAAAGGAATTCATACTTCTCTAGTTTTACGAATACCTAAAGCAATTTCTTGTGGGTGAGGATCATTTCCATTTGGAGGAGGATGCCTATTGTTGGCCTTTAGGTATAATGGAGGTCTAATAACATTTGGGGGTGTTGAATTAGTGTTGTTGGCTTTATTCCTTAGTGCATAATTATTGGTTTGGTGTTGCTAAAATGCATGGACTTCATCTGTGCTCTCCTCTCGATCATTGTCCTCCTACAAGTGAAATAAAAAATGTTTCTACCATCATAGTAGTGTTTTGTGTATTTTTATCATTTGATGGGTTAGCCATATAATTTTTATTGGGAATTATTTCATAGTTATCTAATTTAGCATTAAAAAATTCAAATCCATGACATAAATCTACACAATCCAATTCACCGTGTGTATCTATATTATGGGGCTTACACCAATTTGGTATTGTAATTTCACATACATTTAGTTTTACTCATATTGAAGGGCCTATTATTATATCTTTGATAACTACAATTCCTACTGGGGTTACTTCCCTTGTATTTCCTATTTGTCTCTACAGACTTAGGAAATCTTGGACTAATTTTCTTACCATTCTTTTGATGGAATCCAAATCTCCTTTTGCATTCTCCTAATTTACTTCTTAGGGTGAGTTATTTTTTATGGTGATTAGGGCTTGATTATGATTTTTTTATGGCTCAATCAAGGTTGTAGGATTAGCTAAGATTTGTTGGTAATTTGGGACTATGTAATTGATAGGAAGAACATTTATAGCTAGAATCTAAATGGGATTTGACATATTTTGATTAGAATGGGGAAACTTATTGAGATGATAATCTTAAGAGGAGGGGGTAACATACCCATGATGGTGAAATTTCTCATTAATATGGATATTTTTAGGATAGTTAGCAGATAATGTAGTGATATTTTGAGATCTTGTCAGGAAAATTGATGTCATGGGATCTAAGACATTTTCGTAAATCTCTAGTGCTAAATCATATGTGGGTTTATATGGGTGATCAGGTTTTACATCTTCTAGAATCTAGCATCGAAATCTCTGATGGGTTCTTAGATATCCCTTTATAGGGTGGTGAACCTTTGATATAGGATAGTTGGACTAGTGATTCTACTAAACTAGGTAACAAAGATATCATGGAAGTCTTACCAACTAAGGATTATATATTTTGATAGATTCAATAACTAGTCATATTCTAGAATTTGCATTATTCAAAGGGAATGAGAAAATCCTACAAGCCAGATGCTCATGTGTCACATTTAGAAATATTAGAGATGATTTTAATGCTCTAATACGATCCTTAGTAGAGAAGTTGTGACCTAGGTCAAATCCAAGAAGGTATTTCTTTGGGTTCCTTATAAAATCATGGATAACACCAAGAACACTTATTTTAGTAAATATAAACATATTCCAATGAATATGAACTCTAGTATTACAATTTTTGGAAGAAACATATCAGTTTTTTTTTCCTATATTAGATTCCATTTTTGTCTATAATGGATTCCATTATTTCTATTATTAGATTCCATCAGTAACAAAATTGGATTCCAATATTGTTGTTATTGGAATTATTGGAGTTCCAATTTCAATATTATTGGATTCCAATTTCACTTTTATTAGATTCCAATATCACTATTATTGGATCCCAATTTCACTATTATTGGATTCCAATTTTGTTATTATTGGATTCCAGTTTCATTATTTTCAAGATTTTCATGTTGGGAGTATGCAAGGTTAGAGGTTGTTAAATATTATAAGGAATGAGCCCGTTAGATTAATAAAAATAAAAAACTAACAAATACTTCCTATAAAATAATGTTCAAAGTGCAAGCCTCGCAATTTAAAAAGGCAATGCTAGCACTTTCCTCACACTTTGAAAGTGTGAAATCCTTGATGTAAGGTTAGTAGCCGATAAGGATTATAAGTCATAATCCCATTTTATTAAATTAAAAATAAAAACTAACAATAAATCCTCGCACTTTCAAATTTTGATACTTGCTTTGTCAAAATGAGAACCTCACACTTTCAAAGTGTGAGCCTTGCACTTTGAAAGTGAGAGACTCACATTTTCCATGTGTGAGACTTGCACTTTATAATTTGTGAGGCTAATATTTTCTAATTGTGAGCCTCCCACTTTCAAATTATGATTCTCGCACTTTGAAAAATTTATCCTCATATTTTGAAAGTGTTATCCTCGCACTTTCAAAGTTTAAGGACTTGCACTTTCAATGTTGATTATGTGTGTAGTCATTATTTTACCCTCAATACTTCTTTCTAACCCCAAGCCCATTCACCTATCATCTAGCATATGTTGGAAACTCACCTGAGGCATGCATGGGTGTCGAGACCCTCCTTTATGTGAGATTTGCGAGAGATTTCTACCATTAATGGAGGATTATTTTTAGAAACGGAAGTACATTCACTTACCTTAAAATCTAGAAGATGCAACTAACATATATACACATCAATGCATCAAAAAATCTAAATGACATTGTAAAAAGTATAATAAACCAAATCTGAGCCATGCAAATTCATAATCATGAGGGTTTACACCCATAAACAAGATGTACAGAATATATCCATGTATATTGATTTGACATAATCTCTAGTAGCCATACTACATTCAAAAGGGTTATCTCAGACCATATCTTAATTGACATAGACTTAACTCCTGTAAGCTTCTATGATATGAGATCCTGACTATATTTTTCCCCATTTTATCCCTTGTTACAAATCTTAGTACCCATATATATGCTTATGGTATCCCTTATAACCCTTTAGAACTAAGTACTCTAAACCTTAGCATTACTGTAACACCTCATTACTCTCCTTCTATTTTCATTCTCTTCATGCCTCCATGTATTTATTCCCATGTGTTATGTCTACTTCTTCTCCTGACCCAAGCATATCTTTAAATAGGATCATCGAATACCACCATAATTTCTCTTTTGCGCAGATTGTGTGCCAAGTGTCGATGCGGTCCTCTATTGGTGATTTCTTATCCTCTTCATAAACCTTCCACTAACTGTAATGATATCTCTAGGAATATTCCTTGTGGGGAATATCCTTTTCTTGACCTACAAGGTTGCATGCTGGCACCTTATCCACTCATCATGCCTATTCGGGTCCTCACATTTTTCCTCAAGTGACCCCATGATGTCATTTATAGCTAATTCCTTTAAACCCTTGTTCAGCCTCCCACACGTGCCCTAGTTTCACTTAAACCATTTTTAAACTCCTTTTTCCTATGTGTTATTCCCTAAGCACCCTTCTATCTACTGATCTTGTGCACATGCACCTCTTAGTACATAGCCAATATTTTAGCATCCAACATCACCCCACACTATGCGTGTTCTCCATCCTTGGAAACATTCTGCTTCCTCAAAGAATAAATAATAGAGGTATAAAAACAATCAAAGAATGGATGGATGAAATAAATGGAAGAATAGAAGAATGTGTTATTGTTGCATGAGAAGTGGGAATTCCTTCTTCACAGATGCCTCAATTTTCTCCCATGTATCTACTTCTCCCTACACCTACTAAATTAGTTCACCCATGAATGCTCTTACTTCATCAAAACTAAGTTCATTGCCCTTAGATTTTATCGTATCAACAATGCTCTCCAGCTGCTTGCTAAGATCACCTTGCACATCCATCCTATGAGTGACTTGGGGGTACAACTACTTTAGTTACCTCTTAATCAAACCTCACAAGGTATTGATTGCTTCCAATTTCTTATCAACCTCAAACAATGTCTTTTCGTGCTCCACCCTATTACCTTTTTACTTTTCCTAAAATTCTTTCAGATCCACCTCATGTGTAGAAACCAATATGCTTGTTACCCTATCCCTGTTGGAAAATTTGTCATAAACAGCTTCATCCATTTGTGTGGTGGTATTTACTATAGAAAGGAGCTTGGAGTACTGAGTCACTATCTCCCCAATCTTCATCTTTTCCTCATCGTCACGTGTCATCACCTTCTCCTCTGACTCTAGTCCAAGTGGTCGCCTTTCCATGGTGAGGATATAGGTCAAATCTTCTAATAATTACATGGTTGACTCATATTTCTTCTCAGGTGGGGCTAGGTCTGGGTGCTTCAATATTATGGCATCTAAAATGACCTCTATCATCTTATGGATTTCGTGCACCTTTGCCTTTTCATCCCTCAATTCGCGGCTTAACTGCACACAGATCAATTCCTTATGTTTTATATCTTTTTCCCGCTCAGTGATCTCCTCATTATTTTTCTCAAGCTCTTCCTCCAAGACCCTTATTCTATCATTTTTTCCAAAGAGTATTTCTTCTACCTCCACTAATACTTTGTTGAGTGTATTGTAAACTTGCTCATTAGACATTTTTTGGGCATTCACTAGAGTGTTTACTCCCTTGGCACTGGTATCTTCATAAATGCATCTTGATTGACCTCAAATTTGATTTCATCAACAATAGAATCAAAATCCAAAGATAGAACTTCCTTTGTGCGTGGGTATGCACCCTCTTCATCAAAATAAGACCAAGTAAGGAGTTGGTTTATAGGCACAGTACTTTGGGAACATGTGTGCAGTACCTTGTTTGGATCATTAATGTAAGTCATTTCTTGTTCTTGCATGGCTACTATGCCCTTTCCACCTATGTGTGCTACCTTTAGGAAGCTTACTGCTAAGATGGGGTCTTTGCCCATGTTTCCATACTCCTTTCCCACACTTGCACTTTCCTCTATTTCCTTCAGTACTTCCTTGGAACTTCTCTCAATTTTGTGCTCTACGAACTGTTGGATAATTCCTTTTACTTCTTTCTCTATGGTATTATCCATCTTCTCCTTGGTCAGGGTCAGGGTCTTCTGATCCTTTGTGTTTACTTCCTAGCCCACCCCTTTATTGTTACTGCCTCCTTCTTCCTCATCCTTCTCTTCATTTCCTTCTTCCTCTAACTCATGTTCATCATACACATGATGGTTCTAAGCCTCATCATGCTCTTCATCATCTTCATCACCCTTGTCGGACTCCATGCTTTATTTTTTTTCTGAGTTTGAACCTTTAGTCACCCCTTTCTTCTTCCTTAATAGTGATTCTAGCTCAGGGGACTTCTCTTTTTCTTCTTTCGCTGCTGACTCTTCCCTTACCAGAGAATCTTCATTCTTTTGTGAATCCTCCTTTTTTGGTGAGTATTTTCTTATGGGATACTTCTTCTATCAGACATAAGTACAAGTTCCTATGCATGACTAATATGCCCTACTATCTGCACTTTCTACATGCTCGATGCCTTATTCTTAGGAGTTTCTCCTCTATCTCTTTTCCTTAGTGTAGTCTTCCTCTATGTGGTTGGGTCTTCAGGAATGGAGACATCATCTTCAACATAAGCACCTTTTTCATACTTAGTCCTTATGCGTAAATACACCCTTGTTGTTGTCCTCCCTGCAACATGTATTGTTACTAGTTTTAATATGTGTATGTCATGGGAGATATACTTCCCCACATAGGCACACTTCTTGGGGTATATTACGGTAGTCTTGATCCACTACACTTAGATAAAATATAAGTTTCTTCACCTCTTTAAAATGATTGACCCAGGACTAGAAGTACTTCTCTGTGAAGGAGAAAGAAAATTTACACCAAGGACTCTTGGTGCCATTTACCAAAGTAAATCTGTTGATGCAAAAATGCTAGTATATGGAAAACTCAGATTTTCCTTAGATTAGTGAAGGAAATTATTCATGGTGTCATAGGTATATTGTTTAAAACTCTTAGTAGGGGATGGGTTCTCATCTGGGTACTCCCAAACAAGCTTATCCATCCCATCGGGCACTCCAATATCTAAAAATACAATGGTGAGGAGGAAATTACCAAACATGATATTTTCTTTGTTGTGTGCGACATCTATGATCTCCTCTGCAATGAAAGCTAAGAGGTTATAGATGGTTCCCTCTGAGATCTTGTGACATACATTTAACTAGGCCTTGTTGATCTGTGTCCATATCTTTTTAAGATTCATATTTGTAACCAAACATGTGGCCATCCTCATCACCGGGTCAGTAATTAAATAAATGTAAAATTAGTGCGAACCCTTCTTGTAGTAATAAGCCTCAACGGTCTTCTTAATGGCTTCCTTGTCTTCCAAGTCATCATCCAATGAATCTCCTTCACAGATAGGGTTGGTGAACTTAGAAATTAGTTGGGGGGTTATGCACATCCTTTGACCTACGAAATGGAATTTGTCTTCATGCACATGTGACATCAACCATTGGTATAGCCACTTGAACTTGCTGAAATAGGGCAACTCGTAGAGTTGTAACAACCCAACCTTCTCTATTTTTACCTTTCCCTCATTGTCATATATGGAAATTCCATCTGGTGTCCTCTTCTCTATAGGGTGAACCAGTTCTAGTTTCATTTCATTCTCTGTGATGCTCGTGTGATGGTTGTAATCACTAATGGGCATCTTCCTGACGTGAGACACCCATTCTTTACCAAGTAATATGTTTTCTAGGTACTACACTTCCTTGTACCATTCTTCATTGAAACTGGTGGAGACATCTTGTTTCCTCTTGCCCTTTCCCTTTCCCTTATTTGGTGAAATTTTTTCTACTTTCCTTGGTGCCATTTCTTCGTCAAGTCCTTAAAATTTATTCCTTTCTCCTGATCCTAGCTCTTCTCAACTTTTTGGATCCACTCCTTTACAAAAATTCCTTTAAACCTCATGCCCTAGCTTATGCAATACTAACTTGAAAAACCCTTTTTTCCACAAGAAAATGTAATCACCCACAGGTTTCTTCCACACAACCTTCTCTACTTACACTCGTGTACTTCTTTCCACTTTGGTCCGTTGATCAAACTAGCTATACACAAAAATCTTCACAAATCTTCTCAAAATTTCTTCGCAAGGATGCCCTAGTTTGTGAGAGATATTTTTAAAATGCAAGGTAGAAAATAACGCACCCCTGATCTTCTATTTATAGATTTTTATTTTCTCCAAAATAAATGTGATACCACCTACCAATGTACTTTTATAATAAAGGTAATTTTTTTCTTTCCAATGCCAACCTTCAACACTTTTCCTCTAAGCTCAATCCTACGCGAACACTTCTGCAACATTCTGGCATGAAACTACCTTGACCTTAGAGTTCTTCGTGCTTTCTCCTATGCTGAAGTCAATTATTCTTCTATGTTTTGGATAAATTTCTTTTCATTGCCTATCTCATGTTTCTCTTGTGCTTTCTACCCTTGTACATGGTTTCTCAAAGCCTTTTGACACCATCCTTCCTTCATGTTGACCTTTTCTATGCTTGATCTTTCAATTTGTCAACCTAGGCCATCCATAATCATAGCTTCCAGTACTTGTCACATCACTCCACCCCACACAAAAATGGATGCGCAGTCCTCTACACAGATTTTTTTTTAAAATAATAAGTAGCTATCATTGCATAAGCACACACAACACAAAGCAATGAGAAAGGAAAATATAACAAAGGAAAACCTAGGCTAACTGGAAATACTACCTTATTTACAAACACAAAGAAGACTTATTTATAGTAGCGCTTCTGCCTACTCCCATTGAAATGTCCTGGTAACCATATTCCATCTAGCACTTATAACTGGAAAGCACCTAAATCAAGTATATAAGATACAATGCATGGTCCCATCCAATGGAACTTGAATTTCTCAGAATGGGGAAGAAACTTGGAATCATATAATAAAACCATCTGCCCAACCTCAAACTATTTGTTCTTGATGTGTTTATCATGTCATGCCTTCTACGTAGTTTTTTTTCTTGACTCCAGTGAGAAATATCCTACCTCTCATCTAACTGCATTAAATCAATCCTCTCCTTAAGCACTTGTTCATCAGCTAATCCTCTTGCACGTGTTATACTCAGTGATGGTAACATGAATTTAATAGGTAACATCAATTTCATGCCAAACACCAATTGAAAAGGTGTGGCCTTGTTCAGTATTTTATAAGTAGTTCAGTATGACCAGAACACAATTGAAACTTTATCATCCTAATCCTTTCTTCCCACATCATAAATCTTAGTTAACATGTGATTAAAAATTTTATCAAACACCTCAACAGTCCCATTAGCTTGTGGGAGATAAGGGGTAGTCTTGTGGTGGGCTACCATGAATTATGCCAACAAGATCCTAATTGTCTCATTCAAGAAATGATTACCCCTATGACTTGTTAAGCTCAGCAGGCATCCATATCTGTTGATTATGTATTCCCACAAGAACCTAGTTGTTGTTATCATTGTGCAATCCCTTGTAGGCACCGCTTCTACCCACTTTGTAATATAATATGTGGATGTAATGATATAGCATGAACTTGTCCTTTGTGCGGTTATGGAGATAGGGCCTAGGAAGTTAATTTTCCATTTCTCGAATGGTTTTGAACTAGAAATCAGTCTTAATAGAATTTCATCTCTTTTCCCTAGTTTACCAAGGCAATAACACTAGTCACAGGCCTTGTAATACTTAATACAATCCTTGTTAATTATTTCCCTCCAAAATCCTACTATAAGGATATTACGTGGGGTTACATTCCCTGCATAGTGTCCTCTTGTAATTCCACCATGTGCTTCCTCCATGATTACAACGCATTCATGTTCTAACATGCACTGACATAACACCTCATCATAGCCTAGCTTGTATAAGTATCCACTAATTAACATGTGGGGCATGGTGCGTATGGCTAACTTCTTCCTTTCCAAATACTTCATTCCCTCCGGTGCCACACCCATCTTGAGAAACATAACAATATATTCCAAGTCAAAGGGCACGCGCCATAATCTAAATAGTTGCACATCTAGCATTTTATCCTTAATTCTCTGCACATCCTCCCCTGAGTCAAACCTTGATAAATGATAAGGTCCAAAATTACTCTTACCCAGCTTCACATTAATCATAAACTAAAACTGTTGAAACAACAAGACCCATCTGCATATGTTCCCTTGTAAAACGGGCTTGTTTACCAAGTACTGAAATTCCATGTGGTATGTGTAGAATATAAAGGATGTTTTCAATAGATACTTCTTGAATTTGTGTAGTGCATAGATCATTGACAATGTTTTACACTTAGTAGTAGTATAGTTATTTTCTACTGAGGCTACCTTCCTACTAGCAAAGTACAAGAGGTGGTCAACAATTCCCTTTTCAGGTTGTGCTAATATTTCCCCAATCACCACCCCTAAAGTATCAACATATACATGGAATAGGTTATCCCAAGAAGGAAAGCGTAATATGGGTATAGTGATAAGCTTATTCTTCAATGTATTAAATGCCATTTTTTATGCCTCTCCCTAGTGAAATTTACTTTTGTGTTTTAGTAAATTTTCCAATGGCTTGGCGATCTTGGCATACCCCTTAATAAATTTCTGGTAATACCCCATATGTCCCAAGAATCCACACATTGCACTCTAGCTGGTAGGTTCCCCCAATCCCACAATAACGACAACTTTGGTAGGATCCACCAGCAAGTCTTCGTTACATATGATATGCCCCAAAATTGTTCCAAATGGAGTAGTGAAAACACATTTCTTAATTTTTATGGATATCCTCAACTACCGACAAATTTCAAACATCAGCCTCAGATTGTCACAATGGTCCCTCACTAATCCATATACCATCCAATCATCAACGTAGACATGAAGAAACTTATGGATGAAGTCTTAAAATTCCTGCACCACAATGTGTGAAAAAATAGTAGGCACGTCCTTCCATCCAAAAGGCATGACCATGCAGGAAAACCTTCCCCACTCAGTGGTGAAATTTGTCTTTTCGTGGTCCTCCTTTACAATTCTAGCCTAATGATATCTTGAGAATCCATCTATGAAAGAATAGATCTCACACCCAACTACTCCTTCCAGGATCTCCTTAGTGAAGGGTATTGGAAAAGGGTCAATAACACATACCGCATTTAGATCCCTATAATCAAAACAAATCTGTATCCTCCCATCCTTCTTAATTTTTATGACCATCAGACTTATCCATTCTAATTCTTTAACAACCTTAATGATGTCTAATGTGATCATCTTGTCAATCTCCTCCTTGACTTTGACATGTAGATTTGGATTCATTTGATAAGGTATCTTCCAAAATGGGCGCACTCCCTCCTTTAAATTGATATTAATTTCTCCCAATGAGTGGTGAACTCCTTTAAGCTCATGGTACCCATGAAAAAAGAAATCCTGAAATTCGTGTAATAGATTAATGATCTTTGAAACCTATTTTTCTGTCTAGTAATCTCCAATAGTAGTCTCCTTAGGTTTTACCTCCAAACCAATATTAATATTTTTGGTTTTCAGGGGTTCATGGTAGGTGTGTGCTTGCTCATCAGCACTATCTATAACCTCATGTGTACCCATGATATGGTTAACATCCAAACTTTCCACTTCTTCACCATTGATCACATAGACCAATTTTCCTTTCTCTTTTTCCATGCATGCGCACTCAAGTTTTATCTCCTATGATTATTCCTTATCAAAGAATGCTTCTAAGCTAGGTTCACCCAATACTTCCAATATTCTATCCTCCATAATGCCACTATCTCCCATAGTTAGGTGCTTAAAAACCTATAATGCCTCATCCACTAATGGCTTAGTACTCCAATGTTAAAAAGCTTGAAGGAGGTCATCCGTCAACTCCTGTCAGTTTCTTGTCTAACGGTGCATTTCTGAGTGAATGTGCCATGTACACACACAACCTTTTAAGGTGAAGTATAACTTATGTACCCATAAATAAGGTGGTAAGGCTTCCATGCCTCCCATCCATGCCTTCTCACATGCTTGGATGTGAAACAAGGTGGGTTCCTTCCCATGATAATATTATATGATAGTAGGTGCATTTCTCTAGACAAACCTAACAGATAACACAATTCTAACTTCACACCACTATAGAAATTTATTGCAATGGATCACCCACAAACGTGTTGTGGTCCTGAGTAAGGTATAGCTAAGCATCCTTCTCCTTTTGATCTCACATCTCCACAGGGTCTCCATTTCTTGTAAGAAAACATCAGGGCCAACTCCCCCAAAATCACTTGGCAACTTCTTTCCTCCTAGGCGCTTGAATGAGCACACCTTTGTTAATATCATCATAGAGTCTCTTAACTGTCTTTCAATTAACTCATATGTCCCATGCACCCAATTTTAACATGCCAAACTAGTTGTATCACTTATACATTGAGCATTTTCCCACTGAATAACACCCTCTTTTATTGGTTGCACAACTTCAAGGTCCCTGATAGTGCACACATAAATTTTGTCTAGGTATTCTTCTCCTAAAGGCTCAATATAGGGCACTGACTTCCCATCTATCAAAGGAATGATGATGTGTTCCTCTTTGTTCTCAAAACTCATATAACCCTTATTGAAATGTAATTCAACGTTCTTCTTATAGCTCTAGGGGTGCCCAAGTAACACTGGAAATTTTTACACCTCAGCAAGTGCTAAGACTTCAAAGTATCTAGTGAATTTTTCCTCTTGGATAGTGATAGCGACATCTTTTAAAACACCAATGGGCATTACCTTTATCTTATTAGCCATATACACCACATTTGAAGATGGTTGTAGTGGGGGCCTTCCCATCTAATTCCAAGTTTCTAGGGTGAGAACATTAACTTCCATGCCTATGTCAATCAGAATATTGCTTGGGAGCCATCCATCACCAACTACATTTAAGGTAATCTCCTTATCATAGTCGATGTTGTGGGGAGGAAGGTTAGCATGTAAAATCTGCCTCTCACACTCTGCTCTAACACTTGGTATCTTATCCCTCAACCATTCTCCTAATAGAGGAATGATATTATCTTAGCGCAACATCTTACAAACCTCTATAAAATCATCTATATTTGATTGAGGGACCTCTATGCTTTTCTTCTTCCCCAACTTCCTAGATTGCTCCTTTAGACATTGAATTACCCCTTGAAGACTCTTCATTATGCCCATGGTCTCTTGATAGACTTACTTATAATGGGTAGGGTTAGGATACTTCCCATATACCACCTCTTCTCTTGTGACCATTGGTATTTGCTTTAGTATTTCCCTAGCATGTGCAGCCTCAGCTTGCGTTATCACTAGTATAGGTTCTAACTCTGACTCACGCACCACCCTTGGAATCTACTGCGAGTTTACTTTCTTCACGCTTACTATCCTGGTGCCCTTGTCTTTCCATTTTTGTTGGATCATGTATTCAAATAGCTTTGGGAACTCCTCATAATTATGCTTCTTCCCACACCATGAGCATTGTATCAAGTCAGGACATTTGCGCATGTAATGCTTTGTGGACCCATAGTTATAACAAGTTCTGTGAGGAAATTCACCTCTTCCACCTCTAATATTTCCATAGCCTCTAAATCCTCCATGAAAGACTCTTCCATGATCTTCTCCATCCATGCATCCTTTATAACAATGACCATCATCCTTGGAATTGGTTGTGATGCTGGTCTGGTGCACACCAATATCAATAACATCATGTATCTGGTCAATCAAACTACAATTCTTGGTGTCATGAGTAGTAGAGGTAAGACACATTCTTACATATCATGCACTGTAGTGACATACCCCTACTTGCATCATGATCTCTATGTAAAATTTCACATTCTACCATCATGGTACGTACTGATCTCTGAGGAAAATTATCCTTCATATGCCCCTCTATCTCAAAATAAGTGCACCATAGGCCATTGCGAGTCTCATGGGCCAAGTTCACAAATATCTTATATAGTTTCTTTTCCATTACAACAATATGAGCTTCAAGAAAAGGACTAACACTTGTATCCACATTTCCCATAACCTCAGTGCATAGGGAAGCCTCCAAGGCCTCACACAAGTATGTAAAATTCTTATGTAACAATGCTCTCCAAAAGTGCGTTATTAATACTCCAACAAACCATTGAGCATGCTGAGAAGGATGAATATCATAAGAAATTTTTGACAAGAGACTCTTAAAATGTGCATCATACTCCACACACTCTCTGTCATACCTTGTTAAATCTCCTTCAATGTGCTAATGTTCTTCTGTTCAAACTTAGGAATATGGAATTCAGCTAAGAAGGCATTATACAGCATGGTATAATCTACTACTATCTGGTGGGGCTCATACTTCTGGTACCAACTATGTGGGTGCCCTTATAATGTTTTTTACAAACTGAATTACCCTCCATTCTGGGGTAGTGATTCCCTTTGCACACCATAGCAACTCATATTTATGTACATGCTCTACAACATCCTCAAAACCTTTGTAATCTGATACATGTAAAGAAATTTCAAAAAATACTTGTTGAGGTGGTTGGGGCGCTTGTCCACCTAATCCAGAACCTTGATTCCCTCTTATGTTGCCTTCACCACCAGATCCACTAGATCCACCAAGTCTTGTCCCTCCTGACCCACCAAATCCTTGAGATCCACTAGGTCCAATTAGTCCACTAATTCCTATTCCACCTGACCCACTAGATCCACCTCATGTAGTTAGTAAAGTTCCTAAAGTGATCATGCCTTGTGTCCCCACTGTCACGTTGAACTACACGCCAATATTCTATGATATTACACCACCACTAGATGTGTGTCATGCATCACTTTCAAATGCGATACCCAAGCTTTGTGTACCTGTAATTTTCCCAAATTTCATTCCAGACAATACACCTCGAAACACAAGAAATAAATGTGTAGTCATAGATGTTCCAAATTAACAATTATACCTCCTAGGTGTTGATCAATTACTTCTGCCAATACCAACTGGGTTAGTAATACTTATCTCTGGATTTGGAAAACTAAGCACCAGGGATTGGTCACTAGGTGGATTCAGATGTGCACCAATGACTCTTCTCCTTTCTTCATATGACGAGATCTCTTAAGAAACCGAGGGGGTTTCTATTCTGCACTTCCCAAGATGGGGTAGTATAGACTACTTAGGTTCCACGTCCTCCACGTGAACCTCAAATCCTTCCCACAACATCTACCTCCATTAATACATCACTCTCATAGCTTTTCATTGTCTTGTCAACTCCCTCTCTCAAACCTCATTATACTTAAGCCATCTCTCTTCCCTCTCCTTTTCATCCGCAAGTTATTTCATCTTCCTCCACTATATCTTCCTCACCTAGCACTCAGAAGAAGCTTAGCTGGCCATAGGAAATGCTTCCAAGCTCAATATAATGATCAAGATATTTATAGCTAAAGGGATAACATGAAAGAACTATCCTCTTGGCTCCCTTAAGAACTCAAACTCAGCAATCTATGGATAAGAATACATATAAATTACATACTCCAAGGTGTAACTTGTCAGCACTTTACTCCACTAGTGATCAACAACACGCGTCTAAGTCAGATCAGCATCATACAGCCTATGATTCTCATCTTGGGTCCATATGCAAGGTCTATAGTACCAGCTTGATCTAGATATATATGTTTAAATCCATTCATACAACTCCACTGGAAAACAACAAAAGAAGGTCTCATATAGCTCATGATATAGATGTTCTTCTACCCATTTATGTTCATCAAACTCGGGTCCAATAATAAATATCTGATAAAAATCATCCTTCATGATTTTAAGCCATGCTTTGACACTATCCAAGGTCAATCACTTTTTCATCATGCACCATTCTCACAACTTTGAAAAGATCTCCCAATAATGGAACCAAGATGTAGTCAGTATTTTACCATCAATACTTCTTTGTAACTTCGAGCATGTTGGCCTATCATATAGGATATGTTGGGCACTCACCCGAGGTACACATGGGTGCTGTTCCCCTCCTTTATGTGAGATTTAAAAGAGAGTTCTACCATTAATTGAGAATTATTTGCAAAAATGGAAGTACATTCACTTACTTTAAAAGGTAGAAAATGTAACTAACAAATCTACACATTAATGAATCACAAAAGCTAAATGACAATATAAGAAGTATAATAAACCAAATCTAAGTGATGATAATTCATAATCATGAGGTTGTACACCCATAAACAAGATGTACACAATAGATCCATGTATATTGATTTAAAAAAATCTCTGGTAGCCATACTACATTCAAAAGGGTCATCTCAGACCATGTATATTAAATGAGAGAGACTTAACTCTTGTAAAATTCTCTAATATGAGATCCTAACTATACATTTTCCCATTCTATCCCTTGTTACAGATCCCAGTACCTATACATATGCTTATGGTATCCCTTATAACCCTCTAGCACTAAGTAGTCTAAACCCTAGCATTGTTGTAGCACCTTGTTACTCTCCTTCTCTTTCTCTTCATTCTCTAGGCATTCACTCTGCATGCCTTTGTGCCTCCATGTATTTTTTATCATGTGTTATGCTACTTCTAATCTTGACCTAGGCATCTCTTTAAATAGGATCATCAACTACCGCCATGACTTCTCTTCTGAGAAGACCACGTGTCAAGTGTCGATGTGGTCCTCTATTGGTAAATGCTTATCCTCTTCACAAACCGTCCACTAACTATAATCATGTCTCTGGTAATATTCCCTATTGGGAATATGGTTTTCTTCACCTCCAAGGTTCCAGGCTGGCACCTTATCCACTCATCACACCTAGTCAGGTCCTCACATTTTTCCTCAAGTGACCCCATGATGTTGGTTATGGATAAGTCTTTTAAACCCTTGTTCTTCCTCCCCCGTGCACCCTGGTTTCACTTAAACCCTTCTTAAACCCATTTTCCTATGTGCTTTTCCCTAAGCGCCATTATATCTACAAATCCTGTGCACACACACCTCTTGGTACTTAGCCAATATTTTAGTGTCCAACAATGTGCATCCTTGATATTGGCATTGGCCTCAAATGCTAATGGTGTTATTTTAATTTCTGGTGGAACTTATAATAAAATTTCATGCTCACCCATAATTATACCTTATTTTTTATGTTTCTCCCAAAATATGACTTTTTTTGTTTCATATTATAATAGTGAAATTATTACAACAAAATAAGGAACTTATGCCAGTTGTTTTTTCTATTTTTTGGGGTAATTTTCTTTTGGTAGAAATAATGTTATGTGTTCTTATCTCAATCATAGCATTGTAACAACTCAAGTCTTCTTTTCTTAGATTATACACAACATTAATTTTACTAATTTTTATTATTATAAATTATATATTTTATTTATCATTAAAAGTAGACAACATCATTGGGAGCTATGTATATCAAAAATTTAGTTAATGTGAAAGATAGTAGAATTTATGCTTGTAAATTGTTCAATTATCCATATAAATGATGATTCATTTAGTTCCATCAGCAAGAAAATGAAATAATCTTAACCAAATGCATGAAAAATGTTTGTGAGAAATGTAGTCATGCGCCTTGGAGATACATTAAACCAATATTGTATAGTTTACATCAATCATAAGACTCATTGTGCCACAATTATATTATTTATGAGTCAATAAATGCCACCACCTTTTTCCCAGTGTTGGTCACTGTGAATGAGCTACATTTACATCACACCCCTAATTATGGAATAGTAATTTTCTATAAAAAAATTTCACAAGTCTTCCTCTTGTTTCCCATTCTCTCATCCTTATATAAGTTGAGTAGATCTTACTAGGTTGATTCAATATATATATAGTTCTACCATGACCTTGTTTTTCTTGAAGACTTCGATTGTAATATCATTTTCAAATAATCCTAAATCCAAATCAATTAAATGTACTTGCACAATCAAAATCCATGATGCATGTTTTAGAGAATAGAGTAAATATGGAAATTTTTTGTAGGGTCAAACCAAAGGTATATACAATGTTTCTTGTATCCTTTCTATCCACTTAACACATTGGTTTGGAGAATGAATGGTTGCTCATGCCTACGAAAAAAAAGTCTATCCCATCATGCTCTGAGTTCTATGATGATAGATGTAGCTCAAAATAACACAACTGATGTGTCATCATATTTATTTACATACTGAAGTTCCCAAAAAAATATGTTCCGTTTGATTGGAATGTAGTACCTACACTACCATAAACCAGTGACATCAAAAACAACAATCTTCATATCAAAATCTCATTGAAACATATGGCAGGTTGCCTTAATACCATCTTAACCCATAAAAATTCATCTAATATTCCCAAGTATTATATACATTGAGATAACTTGAAATACTTATCAAAAATATTGAAAAAATAAAAATAAAAATACAAAAATCTACTTATGCTCCTAAACCAAAACTTCAACCTAAATCAGAGTAGATAAAATACATTGTGATTTATTTGAAAGGAGGATGTCAGTATAATAATCTACTTATGCACCTAATTCAAAAATTCAACTGAAAACATATTTGAGAGAAGGATGACAACATCTTTTAACATGTAGGACAAGAAAAATATTAGACTTGAATGAGATATAACTAAATAACAGGAACCATAGATGCAATCAATATAAATAAATAAGGGGAAAATAAAATTAATTGAAAAAAAAGAGAAAAAATAGTTTAAATGTCCAATACATTTAAGATTTGAAAATATTCCAAGCTAAGATGATGTTCCAGATGTGTTGAAAGCCAATATTTTCTCTTGGTTCATAGGATTTGCACACAAAGCTAGATGGGACCCTTTAAATGAAAAAATATGTCTGAAACAAGAGATTAAATATTCATAACTACTTATAAAGGTGTAGCAACAATTTGCATGATTAACAAGTGAATTTTAAATATTTTAGTATGATTTAGGTACATGTTCAGTGAGTGAATTTTGAATATTTTAGTATGGTTTAGGGTAACATTCCAAATACCTGAAGTGATTAAATCTGTGGCATTCAAAGAATTATTATCTGACAAGTCAACCAAATCAAAAGGTTAATATTTTCCTCTCCTCTCCTCTATCATAACAGTCAACATACTTACTTATCCAATTGATACCTCCTCTAATTTAATTTAGCAGTGGGTGAGAAAACAAGATGTGGAATTTGGAATATGGAAATATCCATGGCCACAAACGATATTGGATAAATTAATATCCATGCCACATTGCACCCCCCATGCCACAACACACCCCTCATCCATAGCGCACCCCACGCTTGAGAAGGATTTAAGGAATTAGGAATAAATATAGTTGTGTTCGACACAACCTTCTTCTAGTCCACCTATCACAAGACCAAAGTGATAGACATGCCCACAAACAACATTGGTGTGCTGAGTTTGGTTGTTGGTGTTGAAAACTAGTTTGCAGTAATTGATATGTTGTTCATTAATATATAGTCATTTAATTATTATTCCTAGGGATGTAAAATTTTAATATTACTAGTGGTGTATGTATAGTTACAAATGTTCAGGATGTATAAAGGTAAATTGTTGTCACTGCAATTAGAAACTAACAATGTTGGAAATGAACTAGGATATGAATGAAAGTAAATACTTTGGATAATGAAAAATCATGTAAAAATAGATCATATATAAAGAAATGGATTGTTGTTAATCTAATCATGTGAGGAATTAAAACAAAAAACAAAATGAGAGGGTTAGAAAATCATAAGCGGGCCATGTCTTGGGTGTTAATCCCTCCTACGGCCTGTGTCTACAACAAATTAACAAAACTCATATTCTTGTTTCATCAACATGAAGATTACAATTGAAAAATACAGAAAATCCTCTACCTAAACATCGATCTATCTATGTATATATGTATATCTATATCTCTATAGAATTAATATTTCCTTTTTATATCTTTCATTACAGCAGAGGAATGAAGAGATAGAATCCTAATAGGATTTCTAGTTGGATTAAGTAAAATATCTTAACCAAATAATATGAAAAATTACATGCATGTAACAAAACTATTTAGTAGATGTTCTCATACAATCACATAACTTAAATAACCAATCAGTTGGTCAACCAATTATTAAATTATGAGTTAAATAAATTAGTTATTTATTTGAGTCATAACACATAATCAGGTGATGGCGTTGAGTATTCTTCTTATTCACATAATTTCTTCTTCTATCAACACATGCAAGCTTAGGTGTAGTGTCCACATTATGCAAGCTCCTCATAATCACGATTTCATGTGTGTGTGTGACCTCCTTTGGATGCAGATGACTTGATGTGGATGAGTACCTTTCGGTGCATGTAAGTTGTTATGGATGACCTCTTTGCTATGAATGATTTCCTTTAGATGCATGTCATTTGTTGTGTGTGGATCCTTTTATGCATGTTAGTTGCTACATATAACAACTTCTTTGCAAATGAGGCTGACATTTATACAAAGCATTGTTTAACATCATATTGCAATCCAAAAAATAAATGCATACTCATAACCCATAGAATAAAGTAATCTTTAGTAATAATTATATTAACTACTATCTATGCCATGAGTTCAAGTTATAAAGGAAATGTTCAGTAATATCACAAGGAAATACAAGTTCAGGGGTATAATTGGCTAAATAGAATATAGTAGATGAGGTGTTTAAAAATAAATAAAACAAATCATCACACCCCCAGACTTAACATCTTGAATGTCCTCATTCATTTTTCTTTGAATCCTCCTCATATTTCCTTGGATCCATCTGTATGATGATGCATAAATGTTTGAAATCAATTAGGGTATATGTTTCTTCTGGTTTAGTGAAGAAGTATCCTCCATTACTTATGTATCTTTCCATGACTTTTTCATGTATTTCCTCATATAGTTCCTTGTTACCAGACCAGTGTGGTATAGGACAGTGTAAAATTAGTGGATAATAACCAATGGGAAACCAAGTTTTTCCACATCCTTTAGAAACTTCAATGTATGCATGTACCCTCATGAAAGTGGGATGATATTACAATAGGAGTGCATTTATTTTTGTTGTATCTTAGGAGACATCTCTTGCTAGTGCATCCTACAGGAATATGCTATCTCTTGTGCATTGAATTTTATGTGGTCCCTAGCTTCTTCATGAGCTTCGTTTCTCATCTGGTATATTCATTGTTTAATGTTCTTGTGTTCCATGTATTTTCCATATTGTTCAATAATTTCCCTTGTATTGGAAGCATCACCTCTGATCATTAATGGATGTACTTTTGACAAGTGCATGTATTCCTCCATATTCTTTTCTATGTATAATTCATTGTTAAAATATATACTCATTGCCTTGATTAGAACATATCCTATATAAAGCATTGGAATCCACTCCATGTCATATTCCAAGGCATAGATGTACATATAAAACTCACATAGTAGCAGCTGAATTTCATGAGGCATTTTTAAATATATTCTAAAGAAAGGTCTGGCTCCATTAATATCAAATGGAATATCAATGTTGGTTTTTTGCTATATGGCTTTATGGTTTTGGATTTTGGTTATGCTTGGGCTTCTATGGATACTCCCTTGGCTCTTTTCAGTTGATCTTACACACTTTGTATGGGTAGGGTCCCCTCAACCCTTTTTTACCTTTTATCAAAAAAAATATAGAGGTATACTTTAACTGCAACATCTTTTCTTTCAAGAAATGGCATAAATGTTAGAAGGTTGCATGCATTTAAGTATTTCATTGGTCACATGAACTATATCTTTCTAATTTTTCTTGAGCCTGGAAATATCCATATCTTTAGCCTTAAGCTCCTTTTCCTTTTCCTAAATGTCTTATTGATGTTGGAATATTAATTCTTCCTTCTCCATTTCCCATCTTCCCTGTAGCCTAGTAACATAATTTTCAAATTGTTGCACCCAGTAATCTAACAAGGTTGCTTGAGTGCCTATGTTTCTACAAGATAGATTTGGATGTTCTTTGAAAACTTCTCTGATGATAACATGTGGATTTAGGCTATCTTGTGGAAACAATGGGGAAAAAGGCTCTAATACGGTCCCAAATACCTCCTCAATAACTGTGCCTCTAACATTCCCATGTACCTTTGCAATTTTCTCAGGTGGATGTTCGGTTTCAACACTATGAACAATATTGTCAATAATTTCTCAAAGAACATGGAGCATATCATCCTGAATTTTCATCTTATCAATATGTGTCTCAGGAATTGTGTGGTCATGGACTTATTTTATGTTATCTTCATCATTGGTGGATCTATTAGTTGTGTATTCAATTTCCTAGGAAACTCCTTCTCCTTCATGCTTCTCATGGGTTTCCCCAGCATGAACTACCTTTGCATGTTGTTTAACAAGGCTTTCCTAAATAGGGTTCTCACCACATTCTACCCCCTTATTCTTCTCCATATCCTTCATGGGGTTCTCTAAGTCTGTTTTATCGTATGTAACTTCAGTACCACCCTTTTCAATGTCCATTCCAACATATTCTATATCACTGTCAAGTGTGAGATTGATAGATGTCCTATGCTTTGAGTTTTTTGGATTTTTAGTACACATCCTATGTGATCATCTAGGTATCTTAGAGGTTATTTTGGAAGAATTATTTTTCTTTTGGATGAAGATGATGCAGATGTAGATATTTCAAGAAGGGTTTATGAAACAAGAACCCTCTCAGGAGAAATAGGCCGAGGGTTTTTCTCTGGAGATGGTGGTTTCTCAAAAATAGGGGTTTCTTTAAGTTGAGAGGTGGAAGCTATGAATTTAGATGAAGGTGTGGAGGAACTAACTGTTCTTCTTCATATTTTCTTACCTTTTCACAATAAATCATCAATGCTTTTGGCCCTTGAAAATTTTTCCATTTCAATGCAAGGTGTTCTCTTTCTATTGTATGATTTACAATAAAAGTGATAAGAAAATGGTGAGACAAATCTAACCTCCCCCTATATGACTCTATACTCATTCTTTTCAAGATTTTGTTTAATAAATTGGGAATATTAACATTTCTACCATTCTTCAAATGATTCAATAACTTGAAATGGATAGTATTCAACCTGAATTATCTACCCTCGCAAGTAAAGTATTTGATAATTTAATTGGAAACATCAATTCAAAATGGTTTTAGAGAAGTGTGAAATGTACCTTGTTGATCAGTCACAGAATTATCATCTTCATCACCAAATTCTCATTGAGATGCATCTAGGTTTTCCTTTTTAGGGAAAAAATCACCTTCCATAGGAATCCCTATGACTGCAGCTAAAATTTCATCATCTAATTTCACTACTAAACCTTTGATAGTTGCCTCTCCATCCTTGAATGTGGCAGAAAATTTTGTCACCATGGATTCGTTGAAACCTTGAAACTTATTAATATATTCCATCTATCTGCAGGTTTGAAAATACTGAAGTATATGTGACTAGCTACAAAGTTATGAATGTTATATAGGCTCATGGTGAATTAGATCTCCTCCCATGTTGAATTTTGTAAACTCCCTTAGATCTAAGAGGAAAAATCTCACATTTTGTAGCAATTATGCAAGGACTTGAGTGAGGAAAAATTTTTTCAATACTTTTTTTTTTAATTTTATGACTGACTCACACACAATGCACAAGGGAATGAATTAAATTCATTTTAGTGCCACACACGTGTGATGTGAAGTACTGTGATAAAGTGGGGTGATGTGGAGAGAAAACTCATAGGTTTTTAAAGATAACAGTGATAATTGTTATTTAAAGGCATTCATGACATGGCATAAACATTAATTAAATATAATCATACCATCGATGCTTTATTAAAGTGAAATGAGTGCACTTATATCGAGAAATGCATTGGATGATGATGATATGTCCATTTTCATGATTTGCACCTTTTTTGCATGTAGACCCATCATGATGTTACATGTTGAAGTGCCATGATGTTGCAGATGTTGTTTATAGTGCTCCAAGCATAGGAAGCGTCATGTTGAAGGCTTAATAATGAAACATTATTGTCAATGATAGAACTCAAGAATGTTGTAGAAGCAAGCAAAGATCAACATTGGGTAGATGTCATGAATGAAGAGTTAGATCAGATTGAAAAGAATGAGACATAGGAGCTGGTGCCAAAACTATGGAACAAGAATGTGATTGGAACCAAATGGGTATTCAGAAACAAACTGAATGAGAAAGGATAAGTGACAAGAAATAAGACGAGTCTAGTTTTCAAAGGATACACGCAAATGGAAGGAATAGATTTCGATGATACATTTGCACCTATGGTAAGAATGGAAGCAATAAGATTGTTCCTGGCTTATGTGGCATACATTAAAATCAGAGTATTCTAGATGGGCGTGAAGTTTTCTTTCCTCAATGGTTTTCTAAACGAATAGGTATATATTGAACAACCTAATGGATTTTCACTAACTGAAGATAAGGATTACGTGTACAGGTTGAAAAGGGCATTGTGTGGATTAAAAAAAATCTCCCAGATCTTGGTATAGTAGATTGGATTCATACCTCTTTGAGAAAGAATTCAGAAAAGGTGTTGCAGACATAAATCTCTACATCAAGGAAGAAGGAGACCACTTGCTAATTGTCATTGTGTATGTATATGATATCATATTTGGTGGATATTATGACAATATGACATATGAGTTTGTAAATATGATTAAATAAGAGTTTGAGATGTCGATGCTTTGAGATTTTTCATTCTTTCTAGGACTACAGATCAATCAATCAGACAAAGGTATATTAATATCCCAAACCAAGTACATCAAAGAAATGTTGAAGAGGTTTATGATGGAAGACTAAAAACTGATTAAGACACCAATGAAAGTAGGATGTAAGCTGAGAAGAGATGATGAATCACCTAAGGTAGAAAAAACATTGTACAGATCCATGATAAGAAGTCTACTTTACTCCACTGCATCAAGACTAAACATCATGCAGGTGGTAGGTCTTGTTGGAATATTTCAAGAATATCCAAGGGAAACACACCTCAAATTGGTCAAGATAATTATGAGATATCTCATGGGAACACTTGAGTATGGATTGTGGTACCCCAAAAGTAATGACTTCAACATAAAATCATATACATATGCAGATTGGGTAGGAAGTGTTGATGATAGAAAGATCACAAGCGAAGGAGAATTATTTTTTGGAAATTTCTTAGTATCTTACCTCAGTAAGAAACAATCATCAGTGGATCTCTCAACATGTGAAGTAGAGTACATAGTTGTCATAATGTGTTGCAATTAATTTATGTTGATGAAGCAGACATTGGAGGGTTATAAGGTAAAATATGAAAATCCAATTCCTTGGTTATGTGATAGTACAAGTACAATTAGTGTCTCTAGTAATCCTATGTTCCACTCAAATACCACGTACATTCCAATTAGATATCATTTCTTGAGGGAACAAGTGAATGAAAAGAAGATTAGTCTGGGATATGTGAGCACTAAAGAAGAAATTGCAAATATAATGACCAAGCTACTACCAAGAGAAACATTTTAACACCTAAGGAATGAATTGGGGGTCATTCCTAATCCCACCAACAACTAAAGAGTGTGTAGAAAACACAAGGGATCATTTTCCAGGTTATATCAGTTCCTAAATAGTGCCAAAGTGAGGAGGAGCTAATCTATTACTCAAATTTATTAAAGTATGCATCAACCCAGGCGGAGCATTATCACAAACACACTAACGTAGGTGTAAGATAAACATAAGCCAAGGGGGAGATTTTTAAGGTAAGAACATGTAATATCTATCTTACAAGAATATTCAGTTCGATGCACCACAATTATCCCTAAGTCATTGTTGTCAAAGGGGGAGAGAAGCTGATGAAATTCAAAAACCAACTTGTTATACTCAAAAAGGGAGAAATTCTATGATATATAAGAGGAGAGATGATGGAACCAGCCAAGTTATATAGATAGAGGAGTAAAGCTAAAAACATCACATGTATGTAAATATTTTTCCATCAAAAGGTTTATGTTTTGAAGGTTGGAATATTGCCATCAATGACAAAGGGGGAGATTGTTATACCTTTGTCATGAGTCAAATGTGTTTTCATTGATGTTAAGCTAAATCATTTGATGTGAATTTACATTTATGGAAAAAGGAGTTAATTGGTAAAGTGATCATGTGAATAAGATGAAGGTTCATTGGTAGTGTCAGCTCAAAAAAGGATTCAAGATGTTAAAGGATAAGTTCTAAGGGACTTAGTCAATATTTGAGCAAGTCATGTACATGGGGAGATAGTAGCTGAAGACATGGAGTAGTTGTCGTAGTCTACACAATGTCGCGGAATGCTAGAGAATGATGTAGAAGGTAAGTGGTTTTCATTCATAAAAGGATAAAGTCACGAAGCTACATAGAGTCAAAGGCTGATCTGCGAAAGAGATAAGTTAAGATACGAATGTAAAGGAAGAACCGTGAATATGAAGGAAAATCCATGAAGAAATATAGAAGTCGCGGAAGACTACAAAAGCCACAAGAAGAAGAGACAAATTTGTGGACGTGGAACATATTCGTGGAAAGGAAAAAATAATGAGGATAGGCATGGGATATTGTGAATTCTGCGAGAAGCAGAGAAGATCCGTGGATAAATAAAAAGCAACCAAGTAAGGTGAAATTCTACCAAGTAAAGAAAAGAGCCATGATACAAAGGAGAAAGTTAGAGGAGCTAAGGAGAGCCACAAAATGAGAGAATATGGACTAAAAATGGTTGAAGGTAATGAAATTGATTTAAACATGAACAAGTAAAATTTTTGTTTTCCAAAAATTGATAGTGATTTGATTGTCAAGAAATTACGGCCAAGTGTACGAATTGAACTCCACGAAGAACAAAGAAATCCACTGTTTCATCTGCCAACATTTAAGCTCATTGACCTTGTGGTAATGTAGTTTAAATTTTTTATGTGATCTCAATTTTGAAGGTGAAATGAAATTTGAAGAAGGAAATGTCTTGCTCATCTCTATCACATTGAAAATTGTAAAAATGTGGGAAAATCTATTTTTGGAAAATGGTTAATAAATAGCTCTTGGTGGTACATTTGAAAACTGTGTAATCAAGCCAAAATTAGAAGGAATAAATTCTGGTATTAGTTGTATTCATTTAATGAGCTGGATTTTCAGGTGACCAAGTAGGAAGTTGCATGACACATAACTTGAAGTGAATATTTGGGCTGATTTGAATATAGTTCAAACTTGAAACTATTATGATTATTGCTCAAGTAAGAGAAGATAACCATCAAGAAAAAGGAGACCGAAACAAGAATGAATACGATGCAATCTAGTTGAATAAGACTTTCAGATGAAAAGAGAGGGAAAATAGGGGAGAAGATCGATGATGCATTGATTTATCATATGGGAGAAGCATCCAGAGCAACAGATTGATCGAGCAAGTAGGGTCAAATTAGATGAGAAGAAGAAAGTGAAACAAAGAATACAGACATGTCCATGAAAGTGATCATAATTCATTGTATTAACAATTGTTGTAAATAGGTGATCAAAATGTATATAAATCAGGTCTAACTTGTAGCTTCCTTGTAGGTCAGTGCCTGCAAAATAAATCTCTTGTGATGTGTAATAGTCACTTGAGCCCTTTGTTTTGTGTAATATCAGCAGAGGTGTAGTGTTTGGAGCTCCTTATGGGGTTGGTGCCTCACTAATTTTTTTTTGTAAGATGTGTTATATTCTTATGAGTCCTTACTTTGAGTAATATAAGCAATGGCTTTTGTGGGTTTTCTCCCGAAAGGGTTTCCCATGGTAAATATTTGTGTTCAACATTTTGTGCATGACATATGTTTGATTGACTACTCATAGTTTAATGTCACACATCATTAAAGATTTTAAAATTGGCATAAAGTGAAAAAAATTAATCTGCACTAATTTACCCCCCACCCCCCTCTCAGTGCTTTTTATCTCTGACAAAGCAATTGTTCCTTGACCATTTTGGATCACTAAAACCTATATTATTACATCATGCAAATTTTAATCTAGTTAATCACAAAACCCTCTTCCTCTTAACATTTTACTAACATGAATGTCGACATCATACTCTATAACTTTTGTAATCCAACCTACCCTTTTCTCATTTAAATCCTAGCTCAAAATAAACTCTTTAACACTTTGATGAGAAACCATTAAATGAATCTTTCTATTAGAAACCAAATGTTTGAATTTTTATTAGACTTCTAATGATTGAAAGGACTTTTTTTTCAATAAAATAATACCTTACCTCATAATCCTCTAATACTTGACTAAAAATCCAATTGGCTACTCTATATTTCCATCATTTTGTTGTACCAACATGGTTGAGATTGTGTCAATTGCTCCAAAAGTATATAAAATGATTTTTTTGTTAAAATAAGGATTTGTAAGTGTTAGAGCTTATGAAAGAGCATGTTTGATCGCTTCAAAAGAATTTTTCCCCTATTTATGTTGGCTAAAACATATTACTTAGGTAATTATGAATTGTACCTTAGTTATGTTTTACCATAGGTAATTAGTTTTTACTGTGGTGATTAGTAGGTTAATAGTGGTTAGTTGAATTGTTATATTGTTATGTAGTTTTATAAGAATATTTTTTATATTGTATTCCGATATGTTTTTTGGTTTATATTGTTGCAGATGTGTAACAATTTATTTTTTGTATTTTGTTGTGAAATATGTATAAATATTGCAACATGCCTTTGTTTTTCTAGATCAATAAGAATCAGTCAAGCATCCTCTCTATTTTCTCCTTACATTTGGTCCAGATGAAAACCATATTCTTCTTTAGCATTGAAGTTAGTGGTTTCAAAATATAGAATGAATCTTATACAAAAATTAATTCTACCCAAAAAAAATTGTAATGCCTTCTTATTATTTGTAAAATATAATGACAAAATTACACTTGCCCTTTCTATATCAATGGCAAGACATTTCTTAGAAACAACATTTCCCAGTAATTTACCTTCATGGACTGAAAAAAAAAACACATTTTTGGATTCAAAAATATTCCATACTACTTTCACCTTGCAAAAATTTGTCTAAATGTTCTATATTGTCTACAACATGATTGTAAAACAAATGTATGTCATCCAATTAGACAAGAACACAATGTTGATCAATCCATGAAACACCAAGTCCATTACACGCTAAAATGTGGCTCCTGCATTACGAAAACCAAATGAAATCTTATTGTATGTATATGTGCCCCATTTTATGGTAAATACAGTCTTGACTTGGTCTTATACTTACACCATAATCCGGTTATTTCCAGATTAACCATCCAAGAGTGAAAAATGTTTGAACCTATCACCATTTGTAATATTTTCTCCATTTATGGTAGCAGAAAATGATCTTATAAAGATTCCCTATTCAAATATCTGAGATCCACACATAATCATATTTCTCCATTTTTATTTCTCACGAGAACCAAATTGGCAACCCATGATGAATGTTTCACTGGGAAAATGATGTTAGGTTTGATCAATTTATCCAATTCTTTCTTCATGAGATGCTCCATCTTTGGGTTTATAGGCATTGCCTAGCTATTTTTTCATTTAAATACAACTCTATAGTATGTTGTGATAATTATATATTAAAACCCTTAAGATCACCATATCCCCATGACAAAAAGTTGTCAAATTCTTAAGAAAGTTGAACCAAAGTAGGATTTTCATCTAGATTACATACCTTACCCAACTAGAGTGTTTTGATATTGCTAATGTTGATTAACTCGTAATATTATTGCTTGATCAACATGTTATATTTCACACCTTTGACTTGATCATTTGTATTAAATATGGAATTAAGGACTAATACCTAAGGTATTTTGCTAGATCTCAACTAAATAATATAATTTTCATATTTTTGTGTAATTTTTCCTAACTCTTATTGAAAACACGGCTTCCTCTTGCAAAATTTATCTATTTGATTATATGATTCAAATAATTACCAGTTAACATTGTTATTGGGGATGGAAATCCTTACAACTATCTTGATATGCTACTGATTTTTCTCTTGTTGATCTGATCTTGAATTTTAACTTGAGCACCAATTGTATCTAGTCTATCTGAATGTTTATTCTTTTCTCTAGGAATAGATTGAACATTGAAATCACCAAAATCCTCTATCGAATCCCACGCTATCTTTTTGTAATATTTTAGAAAATTGTACTTGTTTGCATCTTGTCCTTTGATTTTATTGACAAATAACTCTCTATATCCAAACACTTGTAATTTTCTTACCCCTCTTTTCCTTTCCCACTGAATTTTGTTCATAAGAGCTTCATACTCAGCTGCATTGTTGATGAAACTAAACTAAAACCTTAAATATGAAAAATACTTATCTTTTTATGGATAAATGAACATGATTTCCCACATGCTCCATGCCTTCTTCTTGATATATCAAAGTATAATTACCATACACCTTCATCATGCTGAGTTGGTCTGATAAGGTTAGGGATGATAGAATTTTCTTCAAGTAAACAATATACTCCAAGATCTTCCTCTTAAATATGACTATATGGATCAAAAACCATGACCTTGGTTAGCCCATGTTATGTCAAAAAAGTAGCACCCTGGGATATTTGTTTATGGATCCATAATTTTTGGAAAACATGGGATGATCTCACAAGAGTGGGACTTGCTGAAATGAGATCAACCTCCAGAGAATGTTGGTTCCTCCCCCTACTCTAATTGTTGAAATTACTCCTAATGAAGGAAATAACTTATCTACTCTTAATATATCAATTCCAAGGGATAGGGAGAGAGAAAATACATAAAATGAAGAAATCCTAAACTAAGGAGGTGATAGCACCAAGAAAAAGGGGTGAAATACTCTATTGAGGGAGAAATTGAAGGGAAAATACAGTTGAGAGAGGCTAGAACAAATTTGACACAGTCCCACGAAATACATTTTTACCACCAAATCTCCATGAAACACAACAACAATAACCTGCAAATGAATAAATAATGCACATAATAGAACATTAATAATGGAGAGGAAAAGGAATGCAAGAAAACAAAGAAAGGGTTGAAAGAACACCACAATGCACAATTTTATTGCTTCATAGAAGTTGCAAAGTCCATTACATGTGTAAAATAGAGGCACCAAACACATTTACAGGCTCATGTGAAGGCTTACAATCTCAATGGAATTGAGAAATGTTTTTTCAAGAGTTTCCCTATGTCCCATAATATCTCCCCTCTCAAAAAGGTGTTTACAATGAGAAGAGTTTAGATATATATAGAAGGAGATGGAGAAGAGAGAAAGGAAAAAAGAAGGAAACTCAGATTTCTTCTCCCACCCACCAAAAGATCTCATTAAATTCTCTTAAAATGGCATGGGAATCCTTAGAAAATCCATCTCCCATTTTACATTGCTTCTGGAAGAAGAAATGGGCACCATAGTTCATTAATTTTGGTAGTTGAACTTTTTGGAACTGTACTTTTCCATGTTAGAGATGTTTCCCTATTTTTTCCATATAACCTCACTTAAATTACTAAATCCAATTTTGAGTTTATTGAGGATGTTTAAGACCGTTCCAATAATATACATTTTGCTAAAAATGGAACAACAGGTCAAAAGTTATGGTCATGTTAAGTTCACGTGAAAAACTGCCATTTTCATTTGTTACTATTATTGTGTGTATTTTTTGCAATTTAGCACATGGCTTTTGTAGTTTTGTATAGAAGTTTGTAGTGTTGTTCCGTAACTTTTACAGTACTGCACAACTTTTGTAGTTTTGTGTGGATTTCGCAGTGTTGTGCAACAGTTTAGCAATGCTGCGTAGATGTTGTGTGGATTTTTTTGTTTTACAAAGATTTCACCAAGTATGGTTTTCCTTGAGCCTAAAATTATAAGTTCTCCATTGAAAACTCAATGAAGCACTTCAAGTCCAACTTTCCAAGTTTTCCATTTTTTCTAGGGGGTAAAAATGGACAACAATTTGGTGAACTCGTGGTGAAATTATCCTCCTTGATAAGTTGATTAGTGTTCTTGAAATATCCTTTAGGCATGGGGTCAACCAGATAGATCATGAAAACAGATCTAAACTTTGAAAAACAACCCCCTTGAATATTCTTGAAGCATATGATGGACCTAAACCGGCTTGAAGCTAGTTTTTCCTAAATTTTCAATTCCATCATAAGAAATATATTCTGAATTTATTTTGTGACACTGGAAATTTTTTTTAACGCTTGAATTTCACTCTTTTCTTACTATGAAACTTATCTAAAGAGACAAAAGTATGAGAAAATTGAAACCATCTCTGAATCTGATTTAAATGTTATGTATTCAAAATCACTTGAATATGGCATTTATTTCTTGAAACCTTGAAATTCTTCCCCAAATCACTTCATCTACAAGCCCATGAATATGTGTAAAAAGAACATCTAGAAGCTATAAGACATGTGTAAATCATTTAGGGAAATGAAACCCACTTTATAACAGAACATGGTGCTCTAAGCACTTAGATGTATTATAAACGTAAGCTAATATGTACAAATATCAAAATTTACTTTAATAACAATGTTTAAGATGGATTCCATTAACTGGAATCAATATTTATTCACCATCCATCTTTAACAATTAGAAAGCATTGTTAGCCTTGCATCCCGTGATCATGTACGGACCACTCCATATAGCTTCAAATTTGGAATACTTACCTAGTTTTTCCCTATCAACATCCCACTATCAGTACAAACCTTCCTAGAAGTTTCTATTTTTGGCCTTCCTATCAAAGCTCTTCTTATTTGAGCCCGGTCCATCTCCTTGCTTGCATTATTTGATATCTCAGCTATCCATGAGTTCTGATCTTCCATGGTCTTAAACTTAACTCCATTGCTTAAGAAACTCCAATGCTAGCAATTTAAGAGAGATGGGAAGCCTAGCTTTTGTGTCATAAACCAGCTTGTAAGAAGAGTCTTCCAGTTGATTTCTTAGGCATGATTCTACCAGTCCACAAGGATAATTTGATCTTGGTATGCCATGTCCTTTGATTCTCTTCTAAATTTCTTCTGATGATCCTCACTAGATTCTTGTTTCTATAGACTTATCTTTCCCATTACCTTGGGGGTACTAGTTAGAGGAAGTGCTCAGATATATCCCATTCTTAACAACCCATTCAGAGATCTTGGTGCCATGAAATCTTAGAGCATTTTCACATATGAAATTCAAAGGAGCACCAAGCCTTGTTATAATTCCCTCATCGAAATCCAATATAATTAAAGTCATTTTCTTCCTTGAGAGCCATTTCTTTAATCCATTTACTGGAGTAGTCGGTTTCCGTGAGAATCCACATGTGCGCTTTACTTTAATTAGGAATGATAACCCCAATGAATTAAATTCCCCATTGCATGAATGGTTGATGAACTTAGATTGTGTGGAGAGGAAGTGTTGCTAGCTTCTATTTTCCTATGAAGAATGCACATTTTGTACATTTCTTAATCCATGCATAGTAGTCTCTAAACATTGTGGGCTGATAGTAACCAACCTTCATGATATTGAGGATTGTTTCTAATGGAGAAAAATGACTTCCAAATTCCCCGTCATGGAACTCATGTAGCAATTTCTCAATCTTATTTATCTGGAACACATCTCAAGAGAATGCCATTTACCATATTTCCTAAACAAAATGCCATAAATGAGAGCATGTGGAATGGGTTGCCAGCCTGAAATAATTCCTTTTAGCATCGCTCAATTCCGAGAGTGCATATACATGTTTGAATAAAATGTACCATGTACCCAGGTCTAACAAGGAGTGGGCATAACATTTGCAACTTCTTCTTGATCATCTTGGAGCAGTAAGGAAAACTATTATTCATCTTTTAAATCAACATTCTGATTTGAAGTTAGGTGCTTACATAAGTGTTTGTCACATACCAATTTGGTTACCTTGATATTTATATCATACTCCATAACACGAGTAATCCATCCATCCCTTTTTCTCATTCAAGTCATCATTGAGGAGGAAATGCTTAACTGATGGGATGGGAAACTAAGCACGCGAATCTTGTTGTGTGGAGACCAAGTGTCTAAAATTATTTAAGATAATTATAACAATGAGGACATGCTTCTCGATGAAAGAGTACTTCTCATCATAATCTTCCAAAATATGACTAAAAAAATAAATGCGGATTACTTGGATCCTTTCTTATTTAGCTACACTAGGATGGAAGAGATTTTTTAGGAGCCACAAAAAGCATAAAAAATTAAGTCTTTGGAGAAAGATAAGTTTAGGAGAGTTAGAGCTTAGGATATTACATGTTTGATAGCCTCAAAACTCTCATTTCCTTCTGCTTGTCCACTCGAATGCAGGGTTATTCTTGAGCATCATTGAGAATTGTTTAGCAAGAGTGGAAAAATGAGGCACGAGCCTTCTAAAAAAATTAATTTTCACCAAGAAGCTTTAGAGATTATTCTTGTGACTTGGAAAAGGTAGAGAAAGGATGGCTTCAACTCTCTCAGGATCGAATGGGTCAACCCTTCGTTTGAAACAATGTCACCTAAGAGCTTGCCTTCATGTGCCAATAACATACATTTTTTTCAGATTCAGAGATACTCCAAACTACCAACATCTATTAAACACTTTCCGAAGATGATAAAGGTAAGCAGACCGCATTCTTATAAAAATACCATGATATCATCAAGATAAACAAAAACCATATTATTAATTAGTCCCTTGAATACCATGTCCATAGCTATCTGAAACATAGCTCCAACATTTGAAAAGCTAAATGACATCTTCTTGTAAGCATATATGCCCCATTTAGTGGTGAAAAGCTGTTTTGAAATAATCATCCCCTTTCATCATGGTATGGTTTATAGCATGATTATCCATATAAAAGTGAAAACCTCTCAAAACCAACTAATACTTGTAAAATTTGTTCCGTGGATGTAAGTGCATAGTGATCATTGAGAGAAGCTCCATTTAAGTATTGTAAATCCACACACAATTTGAATTCCCCATTTCTTTTCTGAACTGACTTGATATTTGCTACCTATGATGAGTGCTTGATTGGAAATATAATACTTTCCTCAATGAGCTTATTCAATTCCTTCTCCATGAGAGGCTCAATGTGAGGGTTCATTGGTCTTTGCTTCTGTCTAATGGGCTTGGCTTCTGGATCTAGTTCAATAGTGTGCTGGACCAACCTCAGATCAAATCCTCTCAAATATTCATAACTCCATAAAAAAATGTTTGGAAATTCTTGAAAAAGTTGAATGAAATCATGTTTTTCTTGATGAGTAATTACTTTAGCGATTTGGAGCACTTTACCCTCACCAGCTAATTTTTTTTTCTGAATCCTCACCCTTGACTTGAATATTGGATTTCTCTTTATGGAACTAGTCATTAGGGTTGAAGATTGATTCTAAAGTTAACAAACCCTTTGTGAGTTTGTTTTTTCTCAGCTAGACTACTTAATCAACATACTACTGCTCCAATTTATCTTGATTATTTATAGAGAACACAACTTCTTCTTGTAAGAATATGATGATTTTTCGATCACTTTCAAACACTTTCCAACTAGTTTTATTGTCTAGGATAGCTAGCCTTACTACCACTTGGATATGAGGTTGTACTTTATCTTTCTTGTTACTTTCAACAACATCAAATGCTACTCTAATTGATGTAATCCTATCTGCAGCCTCATTCTTCTTCCTTAGAATGGGATTAATGTTAAATGCCTCAAAATCCTCAATGATATCACATACCTGGTTCTTATAGCTCTTGATAAGATCATTTTTAGCAACATTCTACCCTCTAATTTGATTGAAAACTAGCTCATTATCCCTAAAAATTTATAAGTTCTTGATATTTATTTTCCTTTCCTAGTGTAATCCATGGATTAAAGCTTCATATTCAGCTGTATTATCAGAACAATTGAATTGGAAACATAAATTTGAGTAGTACTTGTTACCTTTAGGAGATACAAGCATTTCTCCCCCTCTTACACCCTACTTGCTCCTTGAACCATTAAAGAACAGTTGTCAGATTCCATTTTCATCTTCTTCATTTGGTTTGGTAACACTGGGAAGAGGTGCCTTTTCCTCATGTAGATAATAGATGCCCAATTCAACTTCCTCCATCTCTTTGTATGGATCATAGTCATTTCTCTTGTGATCCCTCTCATCAAGTGTTAAGTCCAAAATGCCTTTGATGTAAGTTTCTACTTCGTGAGTACTTGAGAAATCTTCTTGGTCAAAGGCTAAGTAATTAACATTAATTCAACTTGGCATGTAAGGATCGATGTGATAATTTACAATTGGCTCATATTTTATTTTAACTTTAGCTCCATACCTTGTTCAAAAGCATGTTGGACCAATCGGTTAATATGTACCTAGCAATTTTAGTCGTTAAGTCCCTTAACAAGAACAAGGAAAAGAGTGATGGTAAGTAAATTAGTGATATGTTATGTCGAATTGTGACATTTTAACATGTATATAGTTTTAGATTAATATCATTGATGACTCTGACTATTCTCACTGTTGTCCCATCTAATTATACCACCCCTTTTGAAATGGGCTTATATTTAAGACCCATCTAGTCTATTCTTTGATTAGGCATTATTGAACTTCTTGCACCCAAATCAATCATGTAGTTGTGTACAAGATTGTTTCCAATGATCAAAGATACGTAAAATGGTGGAGGTTTCACGTTTCCCTTTGGATGACCTCCTTTTTGGGTTGTGTTAGTTAGTACCTTATCTTTATCTTTGGATGCTTGATTTGGGATGGATAATTTTTCCATAACTGTTTGCAATAAATCCCTCTACCCTAGAATTATCATTGAATCCCACATTGAGATACTCACATTTATTTTCTTCATTTGATCAATAATGTTAAATAGATATGGACTATCTTTCTATTGCCCTTTGTTTGGCACAACTTTCTCTTGCACAGGATCTGCTACAACATGTACTGTAGGCTGATTTTGTGAGTTTGGGACTGTATTTGAGCTACCAATTCTTTGGAATGTGATAGAAGTTTGAGAATAACTTTCATTTGATGACTTCACTTCCTCTATATTTATTTTATTGGACCTTGTTTTAGCTACGACACCCTAAGGAAGAGGTTGATTAATACCACATAAATGCTCTGTTTGTCAGCTCACAAGTGAAGTGTCACTTGGAGGTGCTTCTTGAGTAGCACCTTGTTGCTGATTTTATTCTTGATTTTTTTATTGAGAAGCATTGATTATTTTTACCATTAAGGCTTAATTAAACATTTCATTAAAACATGTGACCTAAGTATGGGGTTGTGCACAAGGGAAACACCACTCATAGTCATGTACCAAGTTGTTCTAGTCTGGAACCAAAGCTCTAGATGAAGAGGTTGCATTAGGATTATACGGTTGAAATTTTCTAGAAACCTAAGGTTGTTCTTAGCCTTGGTTAACAGCTTAAGCATGGGGTCCATTTGAATGATATATAGACCTATTTGGCTGGGATAGAGGCTGATATGGTCTAAAATTTTTGGCATGTTGCCTCTTGATTTTTACCAACTCATTGCCTAGATTCTGTAATTGTTTCAAGACTTCCTGAATCTCAGTTGAGGTGGTAGAAGAGGTGGAAGTTTCATTAGAGTTTTTATTTTTCAAGGTTGAGATAGGAGCTAATGTGGGTGCTTGACTAGAACTAGGATACTTCATTTCTGGATAAATAGGCATAGGTGGCATAGGTACAAGTTTACCCACTTGAATTAGGCAATTATCAACTCTAATGGACATTTTATAAGCTCCTAGAAATGTTTTCCCTCTCATAGACTGTATTATCATAGCTATATTAGAATTAAGAGATGTTAAGAAATAGAGGAATGCACCTTTGACAACTGGTCTCGTAGTAATTGGAATCATGTCCCATGTTCTTTGGAATCTAAAATTGAATTTATACATTTGTTCATTTGGTGCTATTTTGATTTTAGTCAACTACTTCAAAAGAGATAAATTATCTACCCTTTTTCCAAATTGGTTACGAAGTCCTTTAACAAAGTTCATTCTAGTTCTGAATTGATCCCACAGCTAAGCTTCTGAACCACTGAAAATCTTTTCCTTTGATAGAAGAAGGGAGTAGTTTGACTACCACATCCATATCAACAATCTCATGAATGGCACAGATATTTGCAATGTCCTGGATGTGATCAATTGAGGTTTTGTGATTCTCTCTAGTGAAATATGGAATGTTTTTCAATACTTTCACTGGAATTGGATTTTGTGCATTGAGATTAAGTGGACTAGTTCCCGTTAAATTGACAAATGCATTTTGTGGTTGTTGAGCCATTTCGATTAGTTTCAAAACTCTAGTTGATTAAATAAATGGCCTATCAGGTGGTGTTAAAAGAGTCATGTTTGGTGGAGATGGAGATCTTTGAACTTGTCTTCCTCTTCCCAGAGATAGATATAAATATTCAATTATCCCTTCTTATATTTTTTGACCGTGTTTGGATTCTTCTCATGAATTTGAGAAATCTAGGTTGTTAAAACCACTGAATTCTGATCCTAGTGTGGAAACTAAAATCAGGTCACACTCCTCTGTTGTACCTCAACCAATAAGTACCCTTTATTACATTTACCTAGCCATGACCCCCCTTCACCCCATTAATATTAATTTAATTACTCTAATTAAATCAATTCATTATCCTCACTATATTTATTATTTAAATATCTTATTTAAATAATATCCACACATACACTTTACTTAGACACCTCATCAAACCAACTCAACCTAAGACCTATTCTTAGTAAGTTACCATAACTAACTAAGACTTACCCAAACCCTAAAAATCAATGCCTACATTCCCTCTAACCACATTCCCGCATGCTCACAAGAGGATCTCAAACTAATCCCTGGGATAACAGCATGAGATCCAAGGAAATCAGGAGGATCTCCCTAGTTTAGTAAACCTAGGAAATATCACCTTGACTAATGCCAGTTACCCCTAACCGTCGCTAGTTACCATTAACCATCGCCAGTTAAGCCGGACCTCCATTGGTTACCCCTTTTAACCCCTAAACTACCTTATTCCCAAGGTTGGCAAACATTGGGAGAAAATTTGATGAGCAAGAACACATATCAAGGAGATAATGCATCTTCAGAGAGAAAATTCCAACGAAAACTCACATGTAAGGAAGGAGATTGAGCATCTTCTCCTGCACAGCCATCCCAGCCATGATCTGATCTATCTAAGCAAAGAGGAGTGTACATGCAGCCCATGCAAAAGATTTTCTTCAGTTGGTGATCACTTTAAACCTTCAAACCCATCATCAGCACATCTATCCCTTACACATAGGCATTCAAGAATGGAATCCAAGTAAGTATAACATCATACTTTCTTGGTTTATTTCATTTCATCATCATTTTATCATCCATTGTTACCTTGCCCCCTATTGAACTTCTCTGACATTTTCACCTCCATATACCCATTAAAAACCTCAACAAAGCCTACTCCAGTCACCCAATACCTCATCTCGACCCACAAAATTCCTTTGTACAATCACAAAGGAGACCACAACTTGTTCTGTGACATTTCCAGATCTCACAGTAACCAGCACCGGTTATACCTAACCACTATCAGTCACCCTTGAACGACACTGGTCTCTGTATTTGCCCACATAGCCTAGAACAACGACCTACCCACCTAATTTCATCTCACCCTCATTCACCTGTGATTTACCCGAGACCTATGTCAAACCTGCAGAGACCCAGAACCAATCATTTGACCTTTGGATTCTATTCTAGCTTAGCCTGTTAGATTAGATCTATTTCTTATT
Organism: Taxus chinensis; assembly: GCA_019776745.2. Classification (NCBI taxonomy): domain Eukaryota; kingdom Viridiplantae; phylum Streptophyta; class Pinopsida; order Cupressales; family Taxaceae; genus Taxus; species Taxus chinensis. Next base: position 432,409,579 of record CM034153.1, on the reverse strand, counting down.
GTGTTTTTAAGTGAGATACCTAAATCATTTTAAATTACAATAGGATTTACTTTGTTTACAACATTGAATTGTTTAAAATAGTGGACTGATAGCCATCTAGGAAGTATCATACTTCTTGGATCTATCATACGCTAGGCAATTCACTGCCCATATTGTTTAATTCCTTCTGGTGGTCTTGTTTTCATTACAGGTAGTTCCTCCTAGCCAAAAGGAAGCTATCATGATCATATGTGGATCTGGAAGTCATACAGGTGCAACAACCCGTCAACCAACATTTGAACAGGTATTCCTCCTACACCCGTTACCCTTTCTATTTTGTCAACACTTCAAAGAAATGATCTAAGAATCAGGTGAAACATTTTGGCATGCCCAGTGGGACCCATCTGGGGTTCTTTGAATTTCATTCATTCCTAGGAAAAAATTGTGTTTTGTTTTCCCTTCTAAAAAGCATACACACTAATTTTCTTCCTTGGTAACCCACCTCTTCTTTCTATTTACTCTAAAGGAAACTTTTCTTTTGGTGTAATTAAAAAGAAACATTTCTTCATGTTTTCTACATCATAGTGAAAGAGCATCCCTCATCCTATTCATCTTATTGTGTCATAAAATTTCACATTTTTGATTTGGGTTTAAAAATAAGTGCATTCCATTCTGATTTATTGCATTAGCTCACATTAATTGAGGGAAACCTATACGCTGGAAGTCATGACCAGCTGATGGTTGACAAATGAATTATAGAAAAGCACTTCTATCCTTTTCTCTTTCTCCAAGTCTTACCAAACCACATAAAAATTCAAAATACATACATTCTTAAACAACATCCTACCTGTAAGAAGTTGTAGGTGATCACACAATCACGGCATAGTGGGCACCCAGCTCGCTGCTCTGTCAAGTCATACTTCAAAGAGAATCCCGTCCCCTCCATAACATACCTAAAACCTCACCTTTTAGATCTTCTTCTTTGTAGGAAGCCATCCTCACCAAAAAATCTATTTCAAAATTCATGTGTCAGTCCCTAAATAGCATAAGCTAAACAAACATAATAGAAAAGGCACTCCTAGGATCGCATTTTCTTAGTGTTTTTTCTTGGCTTGCATTTTGAGGTGAGAGATCACATTCGTCACATTTTTTTGTTCATCCTTGCATGCTCCTCATCACAACTGGTGTATTCCAGCTTCACCTGAGTGTGTCTGGGCCACATCATCATCATTCTTAGAATTCTGGGTCTGATTCTACATCAGATTTTAATTCACAACCACTTTCTTTCATCATTGTTTTAATTTCATAGTAACCGTCGTCGGTTACCTCTAACTGCCATCAGTTATACCCAATCGACATCGGTTCTAGGTCCTTTTTCTAACCTACTCAAAAGGACATTTTACTTCACTTCTTCCACTTTTCACAGTCTTTGTCACTGTCATTATTCCCATTGGAATTTCAAACATCTTCAGATTTGGCATACCTATCAGATTTTAACCTTTTGCCTCATTGTTCACTCATTTTCATTTTCTATAGTAACCGACAGTGGTTACCCCAAACTGGTGTCGGTTTTCCCTAATCAGCATCGGTTAGCCTGTTTCACATTCTTTCCACCATTTGGTACTTAATCTACTTTTTGTCACCAGATTCACCTGTTCATGTTGTTCGTTGTGTATTTACAGAGAAGCAACCCTACCTGATCAGTACTGGTTCACATGGTGCTGACCTGGAGACAAGCAAATGTGCTCATATTCCACACCAGTTGTTAACCACTCCCACCTAGTCCTTCACCACCTTCTATTTTATCACCAACCATGGATCCCATCCAACCTACTACTATAGCTATTGGAGATGAGGAGTTCACATGACTCCTTGACTAGAACCCTACTACCTTGTATTTTTACCTTTCCCACTCATCCACTCGAGATGCCGCGGGTCAGTTGATATAAGGCATGCTCGTATCTATTCCCCCAACTCCTCACAACACCACTCCTGCATCGGCCCCATCTTGGCTCTCTGTGCTACCCGCATCCACCTTACCCCTAGTCCATTTCGCAATTAGGTCTTATACCTGTTATGACTACCATGTCCTACTACCATCTGTGACACCCATTACATCCACCGTACCCTTGATGACTACCCCAAACACAGACCTCATCCACCCCTAATGTCTCACACATACTGTAAGTCTACATTACCACCTCTAGTGTCGGTGACGCCCTACCCCCGTTTCAGAATTTGGTTCTTTCCATTCCCACAATCATTAGTCCCTATTTCCACTAGGGTTACCACGACCCTTCCACCCCCATATACATACTACCAACAACCACCCTGTTTCATACTGTTATTCATTCCGGGTACGTACCCCCTATTTCACTACCTTCTTATTCACCACCCTACACGGTAGCCCCATACACTGGAGTGTCACCTCTGTTATATGCCCAAAACCAACTTTCTCACGTTGTTTCACTCAGAATGTTTCGGCTTCTGGGAATAGAGTTGCTTCTATCCTTTCATTCCTTTTAGAAACAAATGAGGTTAGGGTTAGGAGGAATACCTGTTGAATGTCGAGATGGTGTGCGCGTACCGTAGAGAAAGATCAGGCTGACTAACGGAGAACTCCTTTTTGTCTTGGAAGGACTACCTGCAATAAGAACACAAGACCACAAAGATTTTGATTAAACAATAATGAGGAAACTGCCTTGGGGCCCAGGAAATATAAAACTTCCCTTGAAGGTAGTCAGTTCCCCTGCTAATATGAATTAACACAAAAGACTGCAAAATATCAAGTTAAATTATTTTGTTAAACTGGGTAGGGGGGAAAGGCTGGTTTTCCTAGTTGTTGATCAGAGGAACCGTGATGGCGGTTATTGATGACCGATGCCGGTTACTGATAACTGATACCGGTGGTTATAGGATCTTCTTGGTAGATATGGTGTTTGTTAATAGCTGGTTTTTTTGGATGGTATTAGGAAAATGGGAGATAGGAGTGAAAGAATACAGTGAGATTGAGCATTTCTCCTGAACAGCCATCCCAGCATGATCTGATATATCTAAGCAAAGAGGAGTGTACATGCAGCCCATGCAAAAGATTTTCTTAAGTTGGTGATCCTCTTAACCTTAAAAACACCATCATCAGACACATCTATCCCTTACCACATAGGCATTCAAGAATGGAATCCAAGTAAGTATAACATATACTTTCTGGTTTATGCATTCAGCATCATTTTACATCCATTGTTACCTTGCCCCATATTGAATTTCTGACATTTTCACCTCCATATACCCATTAAAACCTCAAAACAAAGCATACTCAGTCACCCCAATACCTCATCTCGACCCACAAAATTCCTTTGTACAATCACAAGGAGACCACAACTGTTCTGTGACATTTCCAGATTCTCACAGTAACCAGCACCGGTTATAACCTAACCACTTCAGGAACCCTTGAACGACAATGGTCTTGTATTTGCCCACATAGCAAGAACAACGACATACCCACCTAATTTCATCTCACCTCATTACCTGTGATTACCCGAGGAGCCTATGTCAAACCTGCAGAGACCCAGACAAGTCATTTGGACCTTGGATGCTATTCTAAGCTTAGCCTGTCGCTTAGCTCTATTTCTTATGTGTTTTTAAGTGAGATTACCTTAAATCATTTTAAATACAAAGGATTTACTTTGTTTACAAAACATTGAATTGTTTTAAAAAAAGTGGACTGATAGCCATCTAGGAAGTATCATACTCTTGGACTGATATACGCTAGGCAATTCACGCCCATATTGTTTAATTCCTTCTGGTGGTCTGTTTCATTACAGGTAGTTTCCTCCTAGCCAAAAGGAGCTATCATGTCATATGTGGATCTGGGAAGTCATACAGGTGCAACAAAACCCGTCACAAACATTTGAACAGGTGATTCATCCTACACCCGTTACCTTTCATTTTGTCAACTTCAAGAAATATCTAAGAATCAGCGTGAAAATTTGGCATGCCCAGTGGGACCCATCGGGGTTCTTTGAATGTCATTCATCCTAGGAAAAAATTGGGTGTTGTTTTCCCTTTAAAAGGATAAACACTAATTTTCTCCTTGGTAACCCCCCTCTTCTTGCTATTTACTCTAACGGAAACTTTTCTGTTGGTGTAATTAAAAAGAAACATTCTTCATGTTTCTACATCATAGTGAAAAGAGCATCCCTCATCCTATTCATCTTATTGTGTCAAAAATTTCACATTTGTGATTGGGTTTAAACATAAGTGCAGTCCATTCTGATGTATTGCATTAGCTCACATGAATTGAGGGAAAACCTATACGCTGGAAGTCTGACCAGTAGGGTTGACAAATTGAATTATAGAAAAGCACTTCTATCCTTTTCTCTTCTCCAAGTCTTACCAAAACACATAAAAATTCAAAATACATACTTCTTACACAAAACATCACCTGTAAGAAGTTGAGGGATCACACAATTCACGGCATAGTGGGCACCCAGCTCGCTGCTCTGTCAATTCCTACTTCAAGAGAATCCCGTCCCCTCCATACATACCTAAAAACCTCACCTTTGAGATCTTTCTTCTTTGTAGGAAGCCATTCTCACCAAAAAAATCTATTTCAAAATTCATGTGTCAGTCCCTACATAGCATAAGCGAAACAAACATAATAGAAAAGGGCACTCCTAGGATCGCATTTCTTAGTGTTTTTCTTGGCTTGCATTTTGAGGTGAGAGATCAAATTCGGTCAAATTTTTTGATTATCCTGGCATGCTCGCATCACAACTGGTGGATTCAGCCACCTGAGGTGTCTGGGCACTATCATTTCATTCTTAGAATTCTGGGTCTGATTCTACATCAGATTTTAAAATTTCACAACCCACTTTCTTCATCATGTGTTATTTCATAGTAACCGTCGTCGGTTACTCTAACGCCATCAGTATACCCAATCGACATCGTTCTAGGTCCTTTTTAACCTACTCAAAAGGACATTTTACTTCACTTCTTCCACTTTTAACTAGCTCTTTGTACTGTCATTATTCCCATTGGATTTCAAAACATCGCTCAGATTGGCCATACCTATCAGTTTTAACCTGTTGCCCATTGTTCACTCAATTTCATTTTCCTATAGTAAACGACAGTGGTTACCCCAAACTGGGTGTCGGTTTTCCCTAATCAGCATCGGTTAGCCTGTTTCACATTCTTTCCCCCATTGGTACTTAATCTACTTTTTGTCACCAGATTCACCTGTTCATGTTGTCGTTGTGTATTTACAGAGAAAGCAACCCTACCTGATCAGTACTGGTTCACATGGTGCTGACCGGAAGACAATCAAATGTGCTCATATTCCACACCAGTGTTAAACCACTCCCACCCTAGTCCTTAACCACCTCTATTTATCACCAACCATGGATCACACCAACCTAATATATAGTATTGGAGATGAGGAGTTCACATGACTCCGGACTAGAACCCTACTACTTGTATTTTTACCTTCCCACTCTCCACTCGAGATGGACGAGGGTCAGTTGATATAGGCATGCTAGTACTATTCCCCACAACTCTCACACCCACTCCTGCAATCGGCCCCAATCTGGCTCTGTGCTACCCGCATCCACCTTACCCCTAGTTCATTTCGCAATTAGGTCTTATCCTGTATGGACTACCATGTCTACGACTCTGTGACACCCATTACATCCACCGTACCCTTGATGAGACCCCAACACAACCTCATCCACCACTAATTCTGCACACATATGTAGCTACCTTACCACCCTCTAGTGTAGGTGACCCCTACCCCGTTTCAGAATTGGGTTCGTTCCATCCACAATAATTAGTCCCTATTTCCATAGGTGTTACCCGACCCTTCCACCCCCATCTACCATACTACCAAACAACCACCTGTTCATCTGTTATTCATTCCGGGTACGTACCCCCTATTTCACTACCTTCTTATTCACCACCCTACACAGGTAGCCCCATAAACTGGAGTGTCACCTCTGTTATATGCCCAAAACCAACTTCTCACGTTGTTTAACTCAGAAGGTTCGGCTTCGGGAATAGAGTTGATTCTATCCTTCATCCTTTAGATAACAAATGAGGTTGGGTTAGGAGGAATACCTGTTGAATGTCGAGATGGTGTGCGCGTACGTAGAGACAGATCAGCCTGACTACGGAGCACTCCTTTTGTCTTGGAAGGACTGACATGCACATAAGAACACTAAGACACAAGATTTGATTAAACAAAAATGAGGAAAACTGCCTTGGGCCCAGGAAATATAAAAACTTCCCTTGAAGGTAGTAGTTCCCCTGCTAATATGAATTAACACAAAAGACTGCCAAAATATCAATTAAATTATTTTGTTAAACTGGGTAGGGGGAAAAGGCTGGTTTTCTAGTTTGATCAGAGGAAAACGATGGGCGGTTATTGATGACCGATGCCGGTTACTGATTAACTGATACCGGTGGGTTATAGGATCTTCTTGGTAGATACTGGTGTTTGTAATAGCTGGTTTTTTTGGATGGTATTAGGAAAATGGGATGATTAGGAGTGAAAGAATGACAGTTAGTGCAATGGCACGTTGGGTAGTGTATTCAGAAATGGATTTAGGAGGACTGAGATTCAAGAAGCATAAGAAATGTTATAACAAAGGACATGTAAGATCTGACTTACTGGTTTTGACGGAGAGGCAAGTTGATCTCCTTGGTTGTAAACACTTCTAGTTTCTTTACTCGTCTCTGCTCTGTCAAGTGAAGATCTGGACCCTGTTCCTCGCTCGCAATGCTCTCTGTTTATCCAGAAATCCTTTGACTGATCTCCAAAAGAAATTCCGATCCGTTGTTTTGGTTTGGGGAGCCCCATTTACAGGGAAACCGATGGCGGTTGCGTAACCGACTGGTGGTAGAGTAGGAACCGGCATCGGTAAGGAAAAAGTAGGCTATTTTTACCTAAAATAGCCCCTAACCCTTCCCTGCTTTTTCTCCGAGAGATCAGTTGCGGGCTTGGTCAAGTGGCTTAGAAGGTCGGCTTTTTGGTGCGCGTAAGGAGGGCATTAGTTATGATGTGAGTCTAGACCAAATCATGGGTCTTAATTAGGTTAGTTTAGGGTTAGGGCTAGGTCATGATGAGGTGGACAAAGTGACGGTGGAGGGTAAGAGTGATGTGGATTTATCAATTACAAGGTAATTAATAAATAATTGTGTAAAGTTTAGGTAATGAGGTTAGGTATTGCGCAAATGGGATGCGGGTCACAAGGGGTCGTGAGACACGAATTTGGTGTCTACATTAGCCCCTATTGTCGTGTAGCTTGTCTGTAAAGCTGCTGCGGACAATAATATGAAGTGGTTTCTCATGTTAAGGATATAGGTAATCTCCCTCAAATCTATCACAGATTGAGTGAACGGGAAATCAGGGATAGGGTTGATAAAGGGTATATGTGGTAGAGAGGGATGGTAAGGTGGTGGGGTAGGTCCAAGGAA